>CM046463.1:21458528-22178042 GCA_025506415.1 Flaveria robusta
GCAGTAAGCTAATATTAATTATGCTACAACATCCAAGACAGATACAAAACAAATAATTTGATAAATTGGCTTTTAATGTAGCAATTGACGTAATATGTAGAGAAATTCAACTATTACTGCTCGACATGCCTTGACCAAGTTTTACCATTTAAGCAGTTAAAAAGACAAACAATTTTACAGCCGGCTTGACATCCTGGTTTATGAACTAGACCAAGTTTAGCAATATGCGAATATAAAATTTTAGTTGACTAGAATTCAATTGAAGCTCACCCCAATTATTTCAAACTAACGCCATTCTAAGGCTCAACGAAAAATCAGAATCAACAAGTAGTGGCCACCCTATCCAAGAACAATTTACCGATCTAAAATGCTCAAGTGTTCTTAGTAATAATATTACACAGAAAGGATAGCATAAAGTTCTAACACACAAGAAAACCATACAAGAAATAATCACATAGATCGTCATATTCCACAACCGGGAATGTTCCAATTTCCCTACTTTGCTGATTCAGGCAGCTTTCCATGGGATAGTGGCAGTATAAGAACCACTTACCTTGAAAGCAAGCAAAACTTCCAAATCAAGAAGAGGCAGATAGAGTGTTTGGATGCCTTTGCTATCTCATCATAGACAGGAGTAACCACTTTTGTTAAAAGCGTTTCCTTGTCTCCTCCAAAAGCTGGTTTTACATTCTCACCTGCCATCAAAGATGTTGTTTATGTAATAAATAGAGGTCACAGTAAGTCAGAAACAAATGAATTGTCTAACTATGCAGAGAAGAAAATGGTGTACCACAGAGAATATGTGATGATACATCTAGCAAAGGCACTTAGGTAGGAATCTCAAACTTGCAGCCTCCCACCTTAAGGCCCTAAATGAGAAGATATAGGCCCATATATAATAATATGCAAAAGAAGATGGTTAGTTTCCTGTTCTTTTGTTTGACTTCATGTTGGTATGTTTCTGCATTTCAGACTGAAAAAGGGATGCAAATGAATCATCACTTGAACCATTTCTAAAAATGTTTCTTCGTCACTTCATTTATTACACCCTCATCCAACCAGTCAAACAAAAGAACAGAAGAAACAAGACAAAGGAAGAAGCATTACAGTGTTCAAAACAAAATAACCATACTTCATACAATTTATTATTCAAATCTTTCTGTGTACTCCATGAAACATAATAAGTTGTAGCGCTTTCAATTCATTACCGGACATGGAAGATAATGGAGTTAAAATATGCATAAAAAATCATGCACCATGGAGAAGATGCATGATGATGGGTGTAGCAAAGGTACTTGGGCACGAATCTCAAACTTGCAGCCTCCTCCTAAAAGAGAAGATATAGGCCCATATAACAATTCACTTTCATAAACGTCTGACTATAATGTTGGCAACCTAATTTGGCACAAGAAAAACCATATTAGTACAACAAAAGGACATCTAAATTAAAATCAAATCTGCACCTTTTTTACATATATGAATGGCTTCATTTTAGTATGTTACTGCCCATGCTTAAACTCCTGTAATCCAGGCTATTAAAATTGAAAAGGGGATGCAAGTGAAGCATCACCAAATACAGCTTTTCTTTTCTGACCAAAAACTTGCACCATTTCTTGCAGTTCTTAAAAAGGCAAAAAGCTTCCTCATCACTCCATTATTGCACTCTGATCCAACTAGTCGAACAAATGAACAGAAGAAAGCATAAGAATAAAAAGAATTGTTATGGTGTTCAAAACAAAATAACTATGATTCACAATAATCAAAGATTTATTATTCAAATATTTCTGTGTACTCCTTGAAACATAATAAGTTATAACACTTCCATTACCAACCATGGAAGACCCCTTATGTTACAAAGAGCAACAGATTGAATCTGGAAAAAACAAATTTCAGCAACAGCTTGAATCTGGAAACAAAATTTTGATAAAATTATACCTGTAGGCATTAAAATGGCCAGATGGAAATTACAATATGCCCCTAGGTATCTCATAATAGCATGATTGGCACTTTCAGGGTCAAGAGATGCTATATTGATTGAGATTTCGGAGATAGATCTTCGTGTTCAAAGCAAATGGATCATGTGTTTCAAGAAACAAAAATCTTCATTAATTGAAAGACTAAATGCAATGATAGAAAAAAAAGGTCAATAAGTGACACACGTGCCAGATAATACGTTAGTAGATGGATTGAAAGGCCCGCCTTTTGTGCTCCACGCCCCACGGGCCATGGAAGATCCCTTGTGTTATGAAGAGCAACAACAGCAGCTTGAATCTGCAAACAAATTGAAATGTTGAAACAGATCATAGAGGGAAGAAAAAAGACTTTGTTTAGATAATGCTTGATGATTCAAAAAGAATAAAGGAAGAAAACACGCTCACGGTGCAGAGAGAGTATCTGTAAGCAACTTTTCCCTTTGATTCAGCATACAATCATAAAGAAGGTAAAAATTACAGCATTCTCAAGACAAAGGTGTCAGAAACAGAGATAGGTAAAGACATGCCCTTTCAAGATGTTGGAGAAAGCCGGGCATTTCTGAAATGACCAACACCACATCCACCGGTAATGTGGTCTAGTCTAAGGGCTTTCTGAAATGGAAAAACAGACCTGCAGCAAAATTATCTTTACAAAAATAGAACAAAAAAGATGAAAAAATAAAACATAATCCATATGACAAGCTTGAAATCAAAACAACAAAAATTTAAAAGCCACAGAAAGGCTTGAACTGTAAATCTATGTACCTATTTTTCTACAACATATGTTCCTCAATGAAATTAGTCTCCTGTCAAAGTTTACCAACCAGTTAGCCATACAAAATTAAGAAAATTAATGAACACTAGAGCTCAGTAAATAGGAATACAAAAGTTAAGTAGATTACACGTCGATTGATGCTTACTACATTTTGTTCAAACGCATGTGAAACCACAAGTTAAAAAAATCAGCATCAAAACGCATTTTCCATCCTGATTTATGAAAAATGAACACTTGAGTTCAGCAATGAGGGAAAATATAAACAAAGTAGATTTTAGTGGCGATTAAAACTTACTCAGTTTGGTTCAAACACACTTAATCCTGTAGCTCAAGTCGGAAATCAGCATTAAAACACATTGGCCAACATAAAAAACATAATCTATAGACATAAAATGGTCAAGTATTCTTAGTAATAGTATTACAAAAACAAATATAAAAAATTAGGAGGGAGAACAGAACCTTTAAGTGACAACAGAAAGCCAAACTTGTTATAATAATTATAACCCAAAAGGTTGTGATTGTGAAATTTTAAATTAACAGCAATCATGATTCATTTTATGGCAAAGTGACTCTCAAAAAGTTGCATACGTATTCATCTTTAGTAGCTTACTACAAATGTGAAAAAGTGCTTTTGTGCATACTCTTCCCAACATAAAGCTAAAGCTGTCATATTTCATCCTATATTGAAGTAGGCATTTCCTTACCCAGTAATTGAGTCGTAAACCTCTAAACAGATGAGGAAAATACATACCTGAGACCACCAGTCCACCACAACTGCCAGCTAGCATATACCATATAGTTCAAAAGACATCTAAAACAAATGAAAGACATTGTTATCAATAGATGGCATTTATGAACCAATGTGAAATAAGTAAGAGATCATAAAAGCCGGTAACAAATGAAATACTCTAACTATGCAGAGTTGAAATATGCATGAAAAATCATGTACTACGAAGAAGATGCATGATGATAGATGTAGCAAAGGTACTTAGGCAAGAAACGCAAACTTGTAGCCTCCCTTTGAATGAGAAGATATAGGCCCACATATTAATTTACTTTCTGGAACTTCTAACCTTTGCCTTACCTTTGCTATCACATCATAGATAGGAGTAAATCAACTTGTCAAAAATGCTTCCCAATCTTATCCAAAAGCTGGTTCTACATCCTCACCAGTCATTGGACTCGCATCGCCAGCTTGCAGACCAAGCAATCCAAAAGCCATCTAAAACAAATGACAGTCATTAATGTCACAACTAGATGGTATTTATTTGCCAATGCAAAATAAATAGAACAATCATCATATGCGAATAACAAATGCAGTAGTCTAACAATGTAGAGTTGATATATGCATAAACATATCCGGCCACAGAAAACGTACCAGCTGATAGGTGTAGCAGAGGCACTAATTCATAGCTCTCTGAGTTGCAGCCTCCTCCCAAATGAAAAGAGATAGATCCATATAGGGTGTTGAACTTCATGTTGTACTTTTGGCAACCTATTGACCTAAAATGGACAAGTGTTCTTAGTAATCTTTCTACTCTAATAAAAGAGTAAATGGGGGTGCCACGTGTCAGCACCACAATCATTCTGAGAAAAATTTTCCCGCCTCTCTCTCCTATTAAATAATTACCTTAATTACTAATAATATTATTTTAATACTTTTTAATATTTAATAACTTAAGAAAGAAATCTATTTATTAAGGTTATTTCTAAATAAATTGATATTTTTAAAAAGTCAATTTTTTAAAAACAAAAATAATCAAATTTGGGAGTTGTAATAAGAAAATTTTTAAATATGACATTTTTATACGGTTTGTTTTAAAACAAAATGTTTATTTAAAAAAAAGTTGTAAAAACAAAATGTTAAAAAGTTAATATCACTGTTTTATTATTTCAGTCATATCATATCTTATAATATTATTTTATAATTAATAAATTTATTATATTAGTATTTTATTTATTCAACCCGTGTAATACACGGGTTTACTAAAGCTAGTAATATTATAAAAAATAAATAAGAGAAGTGTTCAAAATTATAAAAGTAGATGGATGAAGAGGCCCCTCTTCCTGTACTCTCAGGGCCATGGAGGACCCTTGTGATGTGCAGAGCAGCAGCAGCTTGAATCTACAAACGAATTGAAATGTTGAATCAAATCACAAAGAGAAGAAAAAGGACCCTGTGAATGCTTGATGATTGAAAAAGAATAAAGGAAGAAGAAAACACCTGACGTGATAGGAGATCGAGAGTATCTGTAAGCGCATTTTCCCTTTTGATTCAGCATACAATCAGAGTAAAGAAGGCAAAAATTACAGCATTCTTAAGACAAATGTGTCTAAAACAGATAAGAAAACATACAGGGATAGGAGAAGGCTTCATCCGCCATTCAAGTCATTTTGTACGTCTTCGCTTTTAAATCAGAAACCAGCCTGCACCATTAAACTTCAAAATCAACATAAATGTAAAAAACAAAACCCTAGGAGATAGATGATAAGAGAGAAATTAAGGGTGGAATTTGTAAGATCCCTCGCTGTCTGTATCGACATGATCCACCGCTGCGGTGGTGTCTGTTGATCCGAAGAACCACTAGCATCGCCTTCACTTGTAAATCCGCAACCGTAGCGCACTATTAACCTTCAAAATCAGCATAGAAGAGAGATTAGACGATCGAATCGAATCGATTAAGCAGTGAAATTGATTGATTGGTTGATTGAGGAAACCCTAACTTGCCTCTTCACTCGACTTCTCTTCACTTCTAAAATCCGCAACCGTAGGGCACCATTAACCTTCAAAATCAACATACAAAAGCACAACATTAGCCTAAAACAATTGCACAAAATAAAAGCTTACAAACGCCCAAAAAGATGCCCACATCCGCACGGGAAGACGATCGATTACGCGGTGAAATTGATTCAGCGACTGAGAGGAAACCCTACCCTGGGCGGGAGATATTACACAAGTGTGGGATGGGATTATGGGACTGATTGTGTACTACAACGGTGCATGAAACAATATATAATATGCGATGAAATATTCATTGATGCAATCTGTTAGTTTAGATATCAAATCTTACCTTTATCATTGTAATTGTAACTTCCTAAATTACGACTTCATTTGTAAGTGATTGTGACTATCGACTAACGTTTATAAGATTTTGTATCTTTTTAATTATGGAAACAAAATTAGTGTGTAATGGACCTATAGTTAGGGCATTAAAATGATTATTTTGTGGCTATCGAGTACAAACGGTTACTATAATATAAAACCAGTTATTTGTGTGTTACTAGTAAACGGAATTTGTGTGTTTAAGTAGGGTTGTTTATAATAATTAGTATAGAATAAAATTTATTTCACGATCTAGGATAAATCGTTTATATAAAAAGCAAACCTATGAAGAAGTTTTGATCACTTGTACGTTTGTGTCTTTATTATAATTTTGATGAAACGAAATGCCAAGAGTGGTCAAGGGTGACCGCTCACGGCTAGTCTTCCAAGGGTTGCAAAATGACATAAAAAAAACTTTTTATGATGTTTATATATTTTTAAAAAACAAGAGTTAATTGTTTTTTTTCATTCACGAGGTTTCATACAAATTATCATTTAAATTCAAACGTTTAAATTTGTATCTGCATCTAAACATTTCACTAAAATTGTTATTTGGTTTCGTTTGACTACATCTAACCATCACAGTTAACTTTTTTCATTAATTTTTAAAAGTAAGAGTTATTTTAATCAAAATTAGTACAAAAATACAGAACCATCTCACGTGAAAAGTTTTATACATTCAGTTTATTTTGATAATTATAGTTATTATTTGAATCCATGATAGTCTTTTCTGGTTATGATTATTGATGTTTAGCGATTATGGATTGTTAATGTCATGTTGTTTATGTTTCTTATACTTTTATGATAATTTGTTTTTTATAATTGTAATTCAAACAATTTGTATCATATGACTTGTTTGTTTCTTTTATTTTGTGGTGGAATTCGCTTCAAAGAAAAAGGTGGCCATCAGGTGTAGCACCCATAAAACTCGGGAAATATCTTTTTATAAAGTTAGAAACGAGTCAGTTTTAAGTGATTATCTTAGTATTTCATTTGATCTAAAACGTGGATTCAAAAATGATAACCAAATATCAGGTTAATTTGTTTTACAATACCTCTCTTTTTTTATTCTAATTTTTTTTATTTGCCAACTTTGGCCCTTCATATATGTTTTACTCGAAAACTTTCACAATTATTTATGTCGGGTATTCAATAAAACTTTAGGGTGTTATGGATCAAATAACATGGTGATTGTTCATAAAAAAAAAACCTTGTTTCTTAAATTTTAATACCATAGATGCAATATGAAATGTAAGTTAAGCTAAATATACCATCAATTCAATTAACTCTAATTTAACAGTACATATGAAATGCAAGTTAAGTTAAATAGATAATGTCACTGCGTCACTTGTATCATGAATTCTTGGGGTGTTAGAGATCAAATAAAAATGTTGGTTGTTTATAGAAAAAATAAAAGGTTGAAATTTAAGTTCTTAGTGAGAAGTAAAAAGAAACCTTGTTTCTTAAATTTTAATACCATAGATGCAATACGAAATGTAAGTTAAGCTAAATATACCATCAATTCAATTAAATGTAATTTAATAGTACATATGAAATGCAAGTTAAGTTAAATAGATAATGTCACAGAGTCACTTGTATTCTAATCGCGTGTTGCTTTGGAGCGTGACATCACAGGAGAAATGATAAACCAAGTTGCGTGGGCTTTGTCATTTGGGTTGAATAAAATGAATAATAATGAAACGGGCCATCAAAAAATGGGCCATCAAAGTTTCTGGAAATGGGCCACAAAACTTTCTGGAAATGGACTGGGCTGAGTATTGGACCGTGAAATCTTCAAACAAACCAGCGGTCAACCATACCATTGTCCTTGTACTACACTTTTCTTCCGTCTATTCATCAATCACCGTTCTCCTTCCACTACACTTTTTCTTCTCTCTATTCACCAATCACCATCCTTGTAGCCTGGCGGAGGAGGACGACCAACACCACCAATCACAAATGCAAATGAGATTTCTTCAAAGGAAGTTGGATCATGGATCTGAAATGCCCCTTTGTAGACCCCCAATTCAACATCCTCGGCTTCCGACGGTGTTTGGATCTATTGATTTCGACATACATGTATTCACCTCATAGTGTGTTTTAACGCTTAAACGTTTGAATTAAATAATTTATAACTTTTATAAATTATTAAAACCTTATAGCAGTCATATGTCTATACCACTTAATCAAGTTAAGTGGATTTGTAACCGTTGCCCAAGGTATAACTCATTCAATCATGGCTTGGTCCGCACCTGGATTGAATCAAACCCGAACACATTTATACAACAGAAAGAATGTGACAAAACAAGGACACTGAAAGTGGACACCCCATTGGGGATGGCGTTCACGGTTCTAAACGGAAAATGCATACGACTACATCATAACTGGAAACATAAATAAGAGTGAAAATGAATGTGAAAATATAACCACCCTAAGGACTTGATAGCCATAACAAACAACCATTGGCTATTATTTAAAAAATAAAAATGAACTCCATGTTCATGGGAAAAAACCGTTCCACTGTAGTTTGAAATCAGACTTCAATAGTATCACAGATCTTCAGCATGAACTTTCCCTAGCGACATTGTCTAACTCAAGTTATCACATATCGTCCACATACACCAAAAGTGGAGTGAACACTTTTGAAATATATTTAACAAACAAAAAATAAATCATTTATGCTTGGCACAAAACCAATTTTCTAACAAATTCAATTCTATTAACAAATTCAATTCTGTTATCATTGCTAAATATTTTAACAGTTTTATTTAATTGACTAAAAAGGGAAAAATAATGTTTTAACACTAGTCAATACCTCATCGTTAGAATTTAACATAAATACTCAAACTAATCTTGAAAAATCATCTAAAATCAAAATATTTTCAATCATGTTTCAAAGTGTAAATTGATTTTAGCACATTTAATACTTCATCGGACAACCTAACTTAGAATGCCACAAGTTCCTATCACTTCTACTCGAAATACTACTGTTACACGCCTTAAATGGTCTAGACATATCCTCAACCAAATAAAAACCAACTACTTTATCCGTTATCAACAAATTCCTTAACTTCAAATCCTGAATGTCGCATTTAAACTCATCAATACGACGATTAATTTGCTATCTAGTTACTTTAGTAGAGGAACCATTTGGTGTTTAACTCTTAAATTAACATATGGCAGGTCAGCCACATTAATTAAATTGTTATAAGACATTGTCATGTGTTGGTTAGCACATGAATCTATAAACCAACCATGATCCTCTACAACATTAGACACACTTAAGGACGATGACCAAATCATTTGAAACACAACTGTCATGTTAGACCTTAAACCTTGCTTGTTCTGATATTGCATTTTCACTAACCTAAGCCAATAACTTTGTAATTAGTTCAATAGAAAAAGGAAAGTAAAAATTAACAGTCACGCCACTTGTTTAATTTTGATTCATAGTGTTTTGAAACCATCTTGCCCTTGGTAATTATTTTTTTCAAAACATTTGAGTATGTTAAAATCATATTGCTTCTTATAAAACCAGGTAACATCCAACCAATTCATAACCATATCCAACTAATTCATAACACCCATAAGCTGTATGTCCAATATGAGTGTATTTTATATTTAGATTTCTCCTAGTTATCCTTTTATTTTCAGAAAACTTTGAATTAAAAGCAACGGAGAGTGTTTTATTATTAGAATTAATTCCTCTACGTGATTCTTCATGTGAGATATGGCAAAAGCATTTTTAACAGTTGGTTAAGGGCCTCTCATTAACAGATTGGATCTTATACATCGATAGCTATCATCTAGCCCCATCAAAAGCTACATAAGTTTCATTACATCTAAAAATTCTATAAATCCTTTTGAAGTAGCATAAGAACAAACGGTTAATTTAACTAATGCGTCAAATTGACGTCACATAGAATATAACTCGTGATAATAATCGGACATGGGTAGACCAAGACAGTTAATTTTATAATGAAGATTATTAATCATAGAACCATCAAACTTATTATATGTTTCTTTTAAGTTTGTCCATCCATGAGCAAGAAACTTGAAAAATATTTGGCCCTGATATAACTCCTTAGAAAATAGAATTTAAAATCCTAGATAGTACAATAGAGTTACGTCTATCCCATTGATTTGCTGATGTAAAATCATTAGTTGGTCACACATGTTCCATCTATAAACCCTACTTATTTTTAGATTTGTAAGACAAGCATCATAACATTAAACCAAACCACATAATTTTCAGTCCCCACTTAGCTTCACACTAACAATAGACATATTGGCATTATTACTTTGATGTAAATACAAAGGGTTACCAAAAGTCCAAATTACTAATCAAGGTTTCCTTATTAACTACAGCAACCTTTTTGAACAAAAATCACTCAACAAATATTAATCAAGGAAAAACACACCAAATACCAACCAAGGAGTTAGAGACACAAACTAACATTAATACTAATGATTATGCATGATGAATCAAAAAATAAAAATAGAAATAAGAAAAAGAAGCAGAACCAACAAAATTGATATGTAGAATTATGAAGCAACTAATAGACAAGATTCAAAACAATATCAGCAAAAAGCATCCGGCTTATAACCATATAGAAAAATCAAGCAATTTAGAGGGCACGAGAAGAACACAAGCTATTAGAGATCAAAGGAAGAAAAATACTTACAGAGTACTCCCTCCGGCTAGTAATGGGGATTAGAAGACTTACAAACCATGTAGAAGATGAGACTTGAATAACCAATAAATAACGAGAGTATCTGTAATCAACTTAAAAAAAAGGAAAAGAAAATATAGCATAAAGTTCTAACACACAAGAAAATATACAAAACATACTCACATAGATCGTCATATTTCTCGACCGGGTGTGTTCCAGCTTCCATACTTTGGGATAGTGGCAGTATAAGAACCACTTGCATTGCAAGCAAACAAAACTTCCCGACCAAGATGAGGCAAATAGAGTGTTTGGACGCCTTTGCCGTCTCATCACAGATAGGAGTAACCACTTTTGTCAAAAACGTTTCCTTGTCTCCTCCAAAAGTTTTACATTCTCACCTACCATTGAAATTTGGACATTGTAAGCTAGCATTTCATACAGTTCGGAACAAATGTGAAATAAACAGAGATCATATTAAGTCAGAAACAAATGAAATGTTCTAACTATGCAGAGTTGAAATATGCAGAAAATCTGTGATGATACATGTAGCAAAGGCACTTAGGCAAGAATCTCAAACTTGCAGCCTCCCCCCTAAAGCCCTTAATGAGAAGATATAAGCCCATATTTAATAATTTGCTTTGTTGAACAATACTTTATACTAATTTGGAAAAAGAAAAAACTATATTAGTACAACAAAAGGACGCCTAAAATAAAATAAGGTCTGCACCCTTTTCACACGAAGAATGGACTTCATGCTGGTATGTTTCTGCAATAAGCAAGTAGTGGGCCCATGGTTCGTTTCTGTTCTTATGTTTGACTTTATGTTGGTATGTTTCTGCATTTAGGACTGAAAAAGAAATGCAAATGAAGCATCACTAAAGACTGCCTTTTTTTTTCTGTCGAAGTACTTGCACCATTTCTTATAGTTCTTAAAAAGCATCTTCATCACTTCATTTATTGCACCCTCATCCAACTAGTCAAACAAAAGTACAGAAGAAACATGAGAAAGAAAGAAGCATTATAGAGTTAAAAAAAAATAGCCATACTTCATACGATCTAAATTCAAATCTTTCTGTGTACTTCATACTTCATTACCCGCCATGGAAGATCATTCATGTTACTAAGAGCAACAATAACAGCTTGAATCCGCAAACAAATATATATAAGAAAACCTTTTAATAGAATCTATAGACCTAAAATGGTAGATGGAAGTTACAATATACATCTAGGTATCTCATAAGAAATATACATTTAAGAAAACCTTTTAATATCGACACTCAAATAAATATAAAGTAGATTAGCATCCATTCAAACTTACCCAGTTTGGTTCAACCACTCGTTATTTCTCAAGCTCAAGTTAAAAATCAGCATTAAAACACATTGGCCAGCCTAAAAAATAGAATCTATAGACCAAAATAGTCAAGTTTTCTTAGTAATAATAGTATAAAATAACAAATATAAAAAATTAGGAAGGAGAACAGAACCATTAAGTGTTAACAGAAAGCCAACTTTGTTATAATAATTAGAACCCAAAAGGTTGTGATTGTGAATTTTTAAATTTACAGCAATCATGATTCATGTATATGGCAAAGTTGTTCTCAAAAATTTGCATACATATTCATCTTGTAATAGCTTACTACAAAAGTGAAAAAGTTCTATTGTGCATTCCCTTCCCAACATAAAGCAGCAGCTTTCATATTTCATCCTATATTACAGTAAGCATTTCCTTGCCTAGTAATTGAGCTGTAAACTGTAGACCTCTAAACAGATGAGGAAAATACATACCTGAGTCCATCAAATTGCCAGCTAGCATGCCCTACAGTTCAAAAGCTATCTAAAACAAATCTCAGTCATTATAGCATTCAGTAATTGATATGTAAATGACTAAACACATGAGGAAAATACAGTGTAGAGTGGCTCCTAGATGCATCTATATTAACACATGATCAGAAAGAAGAAGGCAAAGTTTCCAGCATTGTTAACATATGTATAACAATTGTGCAACAATCTAATATTTTGCTACAACATCCAACTATCCAAGACACATACAAAACAAATAAATTGATAAATTGGCTCTTAATGCAGCAAGTGAGTAATATGTGGAGAAATATAACTATTTCCTTTCGACATACCTTGACCGAATTTTACCATTTAAGCAGCTAAAAAGACGCGAACAATTTAACAGCAGATCACATAAGTAAGTGACACACATGCAAATCACATCAGTAAACATGATTTAACAATTCTTAGGAGAACTATTGAAAACTATAAAAGTATGTACAGAAAAATCGTTAGTAGAAGGATTGAAATATGAAAGACCCCTGTTTTGTATTCCCAAGGCCATGGAAGACGGAAGACCTGTTGTGTTATGAAGAGCAACAACAGCATCTTGAATTTGCAAACTAAATAAGGGTTGAAACAAATCACAGAGGGAAGAAATTAGGCCCTATTATGACAATGCTTGATGATTCAAATAGGATAAAGGAAGAAAACACGCTCATAGTGCAGAGTGAGTATCTATAAGCAACTTTTCCCTTGATTCAGCCTACAATCAGAGTAAAGAAGGCAGAAATTACAGCATTCTTAAGACAAATGTGTCTGAGCACTACTACATAATTAGTTATTTGAGGCGGTGGAATAGATTTTTTGTGGCGGTTCCAAAACCGCCTGAAAAGGCATCGCTACAAAAAAACAAGAATTGTTTGCGGCGTTTGTGAAAAACCGCCCAAAATAAATGTCAAAACCCCAATATTTGTTAAAACTAAAAGATCGCTTTAAAAAATCGAATAATAAGGTCGCCTTATAAAATATTTCTTTTTGGGCTGTTCCATATCTACCACTAGATTCAATTTCAAATTTTCATATATTCAAATCACAGAATCATTTACAGCTATACATCCTGCCTATTCATCCATAACCTATATATAATTTAATAATATACAATTCAGTTAATAACCTTTACACCCACACATTGAATCAAAATTTTCAACTTAAATACATTGTTATAAACTTTGCATTTACAAACTACGTCATCACAAACACTAGGTCTTATATATACAAATACTATAATATTTCAAAACATGTTCACTTCAACCTAGTATACATCTTATTAATAAACTGCGGGATCAAATCTAATATCAAGTTGTCAACTTCCTTTTGTGACATAGAGCTTTTGTCATTCCATATCTAAAAACAAATAAAAAGAGAATAAGTTTTAGTATATATAATTTAAACATTTAGGGCAATAAGTAAAGTATATTAATATATAAAACACTTACAGTATTAGGAAAATTTCTTTGATAATTCATGACAAACTCATACATATGATTGATCACCATAAAACCACATTCCCAACCATTTTTCTGTTGCTTGCACTGCATTGAAATACACGTGTTAATTTAATTAAAATACAAGAAAATTTATTAACAAAATTTAGAAAACATACCTCTACCATTTTCCAATTAAATCTGCACTTAAAGGCTTGTTCAATTAAAAATAATAGAGTGTAACAATCACTTGTCTTTTCTCCCATTATAGAATCAATATATATCCTTTCCGAGTTGTAGGAGAAATAATCATTAGCAACCAATGGACACTACAAAACAAATTATAGAATAATTAAGTATATATATTTCTATGTGTATGTATGGTGCAAAAATAAATATTACCCGGCCGGCTAAATATGGTGCTACAAAAAGCTGTTTGTCTCGATGAAGTGCATATATATCTAGGATATGTTTTTGAACGCCATGAGAATTATTCGTGCATTCTTGATCTGTGATGTTGCCCGGATTAAAGAAAGCACAGTTTGAATTGCCCAACTCATAAAAATGCCTTAAATCAAGTTTAATAAACACGATAAAGTTAATACTTAATTGTGTGTATAAATGTTGTTGTATCATATAAAACTAATAATAACTTACATTGCAAACCAATGTATAATGGTGATATCAAGCCAGCCGTTAATGAATATTTGTAAAAGCTCCTCATATGGAATCCAAAATTCAACCCTGTCACGATACATTCCATCAGGTGAATAACTCATAATCCCGTTGCTATCACCAACATGTCTTGATAACAGTTCAGCCATATTATTTATCGCCCAAGACCTTTTCTTTATTTTTTGGAAAGCATTATTTACATCAGAGATAATAGCTGGGTTAGGATTGGAAGCATGATTGGTTGGCATTGGTTGTTGACAAATCTTTTGGGGTTGTTCATGTTGATGTATCTGCACTAACTAAGAATCGATTATTAAAGCATTAGTACTATATATATATATTTATATGTAAATGTATGTGTGTGTGGATTGTTAAAAAAATTGGCGTTAATGTTTTACCATATCCATAAACCACCCGTTTGATCAATGTGTTGTTGAATAGGCATTTGAACTTGATACTCATCGTCCGGCTCCATCTAAACTACAAACAGTTTGTTATAATGTAAACAATTCAAACCAAAATAAATATAAAATACCTGTGGTCGATAACATGAACTCGTTGTAAAGTCATCCATGTTAGTTTGTGATGAGGCACCTGTTTGACTCGACGAACTGGGACTCAAGGCCTTTCTTGAGCCACTTTTTGATTTGAATGGTGCGTCTTGATTCACAAGCTATAACATAACAACAAATATTAAACTAAGTATTATTATAAAAAAATAACATAATATATAAACAATTATACCGTTAATGCATCTCTTGGCCATTGAACAAACTGATAAAGCATATCACTAACCGAACTAATCTCATCAGTTCGTGTCAAATCAACGACAGGTATTTTCTCACGACCTTTAATAATGGTATCTACTTGGACTTTGACACAACCTGATCTTATTTGTTTCCCATGTAAGATAGTGTCTGAAGTGGGCCACACCTGTCCTTTAGCAACCTCTATTTTCAAACCAGGTTGGTGTGTAGATAGTAAAACACATTTCGTCAATTTCTGCAAAACCATACAACATTATTAATAAATAGATGTTTATCTGTGTGTATATAACCTTTTTAATTAAACATATAAATATATCACTTTGATTGGTGGATAATCGATAAATGATCGACTAGATGCACAACCAACACGAATATTTGGGTTCCCATCCATCATTTGTACTAAGGGTCTCACCTGGTTCAAGTTTACTCGTCTGTCTCTTGTAACTCGTCTACCACCTTTGAACAATCCACCGTGAACCTTTGTTGAACCTATAAACTCAATATCAAAAAATACATCAATATGAATACAAATATACAAAGAAACTATTTTGTAACTTTCATTACCTATGATATTTGAAACTGTCCGACAACGTCCCCCGTGCTCAAGTCCTAAAACTTTAACTAGAGGATCTTCATTACCTTGAGAATTAGTACCATTAGATTTCATTTCATTCTCGATACGAACCTATAAAAAAATAAATGTTAAAATATGCAACTGTAAAATATATAATTTTATATAATAAAATAAATACATATTTATTACCAAATTATAGATTTCTTCTTGTATGTCTTCTCCAAGTTCATACAAATTAGTTTCTTTGTTTTTTTTTGCTCTACCGGCTATGTGCAGTTTAGATCGTGAATTTCCTATATTTTTAAGATGTGGATAAACAACTTCAAGTTGATCCCATCTAGATCCAACTTTAGCCTTAAACCTCTTATATCCGGTACGTCCTAAACGGACTTTATTTTTTTTGCCTTTGCACTTGCTTGAGCTTTCTTACTTTTTACCTTCATGAAAACCAAAAAAACTATTATTAATCCTTTTAAACAGATAAATAATAAGATAAATGTGATAATAATAATAAAATTAACACGTACCAAAAATTCTTCGCTTGTCTTTAGTTTAACAAACTCGCCCAGTATGCAGGATCAAGATATGTATATTTATGAAAAGGAGTCTCATCTTTATTAAGAAACTTTTTATCAAGCATACTCTTAAAATTAGTACAATTTTTTCTTGCACTCTTAAGCATATACTCTTTTGCCTTGTCATTTTTAATATTCCACGTCTCCTAGACATTAACAAAATAGAAAAGTTAAACATAATAGTGAAGAAATAGTTCATATATCAAAATAATAATACAATACCTTAGTTTCTAACCATAGTTGATCCCACGTGCTTTGTTCTATATGTTTCGCATCTATATGATACGGAAGCATTTGCTTACATTTAATACCAAACCATGATACAAAAATAGATTCGTTATCACCGTCTGATTATTCTCATCAAAGCTAATGTAATAGTCTTCCTCTCCTAGTTTTTTTGAACAAGAACCAACACCGCATTTGCCTCTTCTAGACATAGTCTTTATATTTTACTATAAAACAAAGGAAAATTATCTTAATGAGAGTGAATAAATTACATTTAGACCAAGAATACTACTCAAAATCGGATAGACTTCTCTTGTTTTTTTACCCATAAAAAAATTAGCTGTAGATATCAAGTACATATTCACATTGTTTCCATAACTTTCTTCTTAAAATATCGATCTTAGCTAGTAAAATTCAAAACTCAAAACATGTTATCCTAATTAAATCAACTCATTTTCTTTTATAAGATACCTAACTAAATACCTAAAACACATACTACAGTCACAATTAAAGCTTTAGTAAAACCAATTCTGAGTCAAAATTCAAAAGCCTTATAGAAAACTAACTCAAAAAATTAAAACAAAAAACAATAACAATCAGAATCTAGCACTAAGTTTCTAAATGGCACCCCTGAAAAAAAAATTGCTTTCTCATCTCTATATAAAATCATCTTCTAGTTGTATATATACTTGCATCTATAAGACAAAGTTTACATTTTACACCAAAAAATGAATGTTCTTTATTCTAACCTAGCCTATCACGTTCACTTTGATAGAATATTCTTTACACAAACGACATATAGGGACCACATATAATTTCTTAATACAATAACACATAACACACACAAAGTCTCTGAATACAACAACCACACATGTGCACTATATTACTAAATCATGCATAAACGACATATAGGGACCACTTGACATTTCTTAATCCATTAACCCTTTCAAATAACAAATCATAAAGTGAACCATCACATCAAAAAAAGAAGGTGGAAAGTACATCTCTAGTTCACATAGTGTGACGATAACTTCTGCCTCTAATTTATCCAGTAATTCGGGGTCAATAATTTTCGAGTGAATCGTGTTAAAAAACAAACAAAGCTTTGTGATTGTATGGCGGATGTTCTCTGGTAACAAGCCACGAACTGCAATAAGAATCATATGCGTCATGAAAACATGACAATCATGAGATTTCATACCTAACAATTTACAATCCTTCATCGACACCAACCTTTTAATGTTTGCAAAATACGTAGATGGAACTTTAATATTGTGTAAACATGTACAAAACTTTGTTTTTTCTTCTTTTGACATAGTATAACATGCTGGTGGCAGATAAACACCTCTAGGTCCTTGAACAGGGGCAAGCTCTTTAAGTATTCCCATTTCTTCCATGTCTTTACGAACATTAATCCCATCTTTTGTTTTCCCGGGTATATTTAGCAATAAGCCAAGCAAGCTATCACATACATTTTTTTCGATATGCATAACATCCAAGCAATGTCTAACTTCTAAATGCCTCCACCAAGGTAAATCCCAAAAGATTGACTTTTTTTCCATATAGCTCTTTTATCGACACGAGTTCTTTTCCCCAATACACTATTCAGTTTTTCAACCCGTAAAAATGCATCAAATCATTTCCTCATCGTTCGGTGCTCGGTGTTTCCATCAAATTCCTTTTTTTTTCTTTCGATAATAATGATTCGTCAGAAGAAATCTTTGATGTCCCATATATACAGTTTTCTTGCAATTATTTAACCAAATTGAACTAGTCTCATTTTCACAAACAGGACAAGCAAGCCTACCTTTCGTACTATATCCAGACAAATTACCGTATGCTGGAAATCACTTATTGTGCAAAAAATCATAGCTCGCAATTTGAAGTATTATTTGTTATAAGCATCATACACATCTACACCTGAATTCCATAGATTTTTAAGTCATTAATCAAAGGAGATAGATAAACATCTATGTCATTACCAGGCTGTTTCGGACCCTGAATTAACAACGACATCATAATGTATTTTCGTTTCATGCATAACCAAGGTGGAAGATTGTATATGCATAAAAGAACCGGCCACGTACTATGACGACTACTCATGTTTCCAAAAGGATTGATTCCATCTGAACTAAGTCCAAATCGTATATTCCTAATTTCATTCCCGAATTCTGGATATATGTTGTCAATTGTCCTCCACTGTGGTGAATCCGCCACATGTCTTAGTTTCCCATCATTTATACGCTCATCTGAATACCAACGTAACAATTTTGCATCATTTTTGTTTGAAAATAATCGTTTTAGTCTTGGTATTATAGGGAAATACCACAACATTTTTGCTGGTGGCCCATTTTTCGTCACATCATCGTCAACTTCATCGGTTTCTTTTTACGTTTATATCTCGATGCACCGCATGTAACACATTTATGTTCCTTTTCAAACTCGTTTCTATACAACATACAATCATTTGGACACGCATGTATTCTTTCAACTTCTAATCCCATTGGACACATCAATTTTTTTGCTTGGTATGTCGAAATTGGTAACGCATTACCTTCTGGAAGCATGTCATGTAAAATCACTAATAAACTTGTAAAACTTTTATCACTCCATCCATAATTTGATTTTAAGTTAAACAACTTCAACACAGCACTAAGTTTTGAAAACTTTTCACAACCGGGGTATAACGCTTTTTCTGAATCTTCAAATAGATATTGCAATTTTTCTTGATTATCATCACCAACATCAGTTTCAAAATCATGAAACATTTCATTTAAATTGTCATTAACCTTATTTAAATGGTCATTATTGTCATGTATGTATGAATCATTGCTCTTAATATTATCATTGTGTATATTCATTGACGATGTGCCATGATTGGTAAGTGATTCTCCATGCATTGACCAACAATCGTATTTAGGCATAAAACCATGTTTCAACAAATGAAACTCTATTTCTTCAACATCAATAAATCTTCAAAAAATTTTACAAACTATACAAGGACAACAAATCGATTCAATTCCTTTATTCAGTCGGTTAGCTTTGGCAACCATAAGAAAACTTTGAACTCCCTTTGTATACATTGTGCTAGTACGTTCAGTTTTGTACATCCAATCTTTACGATTCATCTGAAAATTAAAATAAATAAATAAATGATATGAAATGTATATATGTACATAATGTTAATCGATCGCTCTAAGGCAGTGGATCCTAACCCACTTTCTGAATATTCTATCTCATACATATACATTTTAACGGGAAGACTATTTAAGAAAAAATCGACAGCATTTTCCCTTAACTCCCCAAGTAAGCAGATAATTTGCAAACTCGAAGGAGTGAGGGAAAATAATGTTGATTTTTTCTTAACTAGTCAACCCGTTAAAATGTATAGACATCCTAAATAAGATAGAATATTCAAAAAGCAGTCCCAAAACGGGGACAATCTGAAATTTATCTAATAGAGATTAATTTCAGACGGGTATGTACTTCTAAAAGGAATCCTAAGGGAACAAGCACATATATATATATATATATATATATTAAACATACACACATAACACACATAAGTACATATACATAGACGCATAATATATACACGCATAACACATAATTATATATACATGTACGCACACATACTGCATGTAATGAAAAATCAATATGCAAACTATTATACTCGTTTAATGAATAAAAAATACATATACAAAAGAAAAGTTTTGATTTTACTAACCTTTTAAGATCGTAAGAATCCGTTGATATGAAGAATATAAAGATATTGTAAGATGTATATCAATCCAATCACTAAAAACAAAACATTCAATGTATTAAATCAACAAAATAGAAAAATATATATGACATATGAGTAAAACAATTTTAAAAGATACTAACCTTTTATTGAAGATCTTAAACAAAGGTTTTTGAATAATGGAGAAGCAGGAATTGAGTAGAGAAAAAAATAAAAGAAGATTAGAGAGTAGAGTTCATATGGTAAAGAAATAGTAAAAAGAGTGAATAAAAATATTTGAAATAATAAAAAAGAGAGTAAATCGTGGATGTTGTTATTGAAAATTTTTAATATAAATATGAAAAGTAATCCTGTTATTTTTTGTGGCGATTTGATTTAATTTAAAATATATTAATCTTAATATTTTTTGGATGTTTAAAAGCAATTCGCTGCAAAAAATAAATAGATATGAGCGATTAGGTTTTATTTATATACAATCGCTACAAAAAACATATAATCGTTGCAAAAGACAATAATTTTGAGCGGTTTGTTATGTGTTGAATTTTTCAAACTTTTTTTGGGCGGTTTTTAAAAGTGACCGCCTCAAAAAATATTTAAGAACCGCCAGAAATAATACATTATGTACTAGTGGAGACAAATAAGAAAACTTACAGAGATAGGTCTAGACTTCATTAGCCAAACGAAGAACGGGAGCAATGTGGAACGACGAACGATCAAATATCAACATTGAACTTGAGAATCAACATAAAAAGAGCAAAAAATTACCCTAAAAGTCTACGCACAATTGGGCAAAACAAAACCCTAGGGGATAATAAGAGAGAAGTTAAGAGGTGGGATTGTGTACTGCAGTGGTGCAGAAGATGTGCATACAGAGTGAGAAAAAGTAAGAAGTTAGTTTGATTTTATAATAGAATCAAATCTTCGAACGCGTGGTTCTCACGGCAATTCATCGGACCGTTAATGCACATTTTATTTTAGGAAAAGATTACTAATATCCGTTCGTATTTTAATCGATGCAATTTGTTTGTTTAGATATCGAATCAATTAACCAAATGCTTTTTTAAATGCATTGAAAGACCGCCAAAGGATTGATTTGAGATAAATATTTATTTAATTACTAACTTTAATAAGCTCGTGTATTATACGGGTTTAATAAATAAAATATTAAATATAATAAAAATTTAATAGTTATTAAATAATATTTAAGATAGAATATGATTAAATTTATTTATAAGTAAGGATTATAAATAATAAAATAATGATATCAACTTTTTAATATTTTATTTTTAATGTTTTTTATTTTTTCATAAAAAAGTTAAAAATTTTGTTTCAAAACAAACATTTTAAAAAATGTAATTTTAAAATATTTTTATTATAACTCCTAATTTTAATTAATTTTTATTTATAAAAATTTTACTTAAAAACATTAATTTTATAATATTTTTAAAAAAGTTTGATGTTTTAGAAAAATTTCTTATTTTATAAATATTTATTTATTTAAAAAATATTAATAAAAAGATATATTTTTTAATTTATTATTAGTAATTACTGTGATACTAAGTTAGATGCACGTGTGTTACACAGGTTGAAATAGTAAATATGAAATTGTGAATATGAGATTGTGAGATGGTAGATTTGCAAAGATTGAACCGTGATTTATATTAAAACGGAAATGTTGTTTTATAATGAGTAATCGTTAATAGTAATTGTGTTTGACTTCGTGAATCTTGATATTTTAAAAATGTTTGCTTAAAAACATGCAATCCCCAGTGATTTTTATTTATTAATGTAGATTAGTACAGAGATAAGACGAAGGAAAATAACAGAAAAAATGAATAAGAGAGCAAGAGATAGTTATTAGTAGGACTATTTCCAAATAGTATAAACGTCGTCAGATTTGATCATGACGATCGAACGTAGATGAAATTCGATTTGGGTCGTTTAAAGTTGCAGGTTACACCATTATTGGAGTGGCTGCAAGCGATTGCGAGCAGGGGGTTTAATTTCACACGGATTCGCCATGTTTGCTTCCTCACAGGTTCACCACGTGTCCATCCCCATGTTACTCCTAATCACACAAAAAACAGATCCCCTCTCCCTCATTTCTCTCTAAACCAATGAATTTTGAGACTCAAGCAACAAGGTGGAACAAGGACACTTACATGTTCAATCAGATTGTCAACATTCAAAGACTAGTACTAAAAAGAACGCAACTTTCCAATCGACATAGCCAACCCGTCTTGGTGGTACATGTCTGTTTCTAACCTTAAGTAAATCTTACAATAACATCTAGCAACTAGCTTATTTTGCCTACTTTAGTGCTCACACCTTTGTGTTTAGCAGCTCTAGCCACCCAAGTTTAATTACAAAGTATCAAGCCCTTTCCATGAAGTTGCCATAATATCCTGGATTCAAATGGTTCACAATTCTCCTTGATCCATTCAACATTCTGATATACATCAGAATGTTACCTTTACACGAATAATAATTAACATTTAGAACATTGAAGACATTATTCAGAATTTAGATGGACGACTCAATCTGACCCAAGTTACACCACGACTACCTACTTGAGGTTAACAACAGGTTTCAAACTAACTCTACCTGTAGGGTTCAGGTTAAAAGTTAAAACCAAATTTAAAATTCTCAATCCCAAACAAGCAGGTTAAAAGTTAAAACCAAATTTAAAATTCTCAATCCCAAACAAGCAGGATAAAACCCAAGCTATACGATTTTAAACCAAACCAATTGTTTTCTTTTTAAAATACTGGCTCCGACCAAAACAAGTTTTAACTAAACTTGGCCAGAACCAGATAAAAACTGGTTCAAGCCCAAACCTGGTTTGTGTACCTCTACAACTAACAAAATAAACAAGCAGACAATAATAAAATTTAAAAAAAGTAGCTACCTTCAAAAAACAACTTAAAAAACAAGTCTAGTAAAAGCATAGAAGTTCAACATAACCATTCAAACAAAAGTTGTCCTCTGGTAACTTGCACCACCGTCATCAAGCAACAAGTTGCTCAATACCTCCAACCATCCTCACAAAGTGAGGCTAGAGTACAGAAATGCAAGCACCAAGAAGACCAAACACCAAAAATTCTTAACCAAAAATAAACATAATAAAGATAGTTCCAAAATACGATAAAAACTCCATCATCATTCGATAACAAAACACTCCAACCCCATCATTTAGCTCCCTTCTTGACTGCAGCCTTGGTCACCTTAGCTCCAGTGGGGTCCTTCTTCTCCACACTCTTGATCACACCAACAGCAACCGTCTGACGCATGTCACGAACAGCAAAACGACCAAGTGGTGGGTATTCAGCAAAAGTCTCAACAACCATGGGCTTGGTGGGAAGCATCTTAACCATCCCGGCATCACCATTCTTCAAAAATTTGGGCTCCTTTTCCAGCTCTTTACCAGACCGTCTGTCAATTTTGGTCAAAAGCTCAGAAAACTTGACTGCAATGTGAGAGGTGTGGCAATCCAGAACTGGAGCATAACCATTTCCAATCTGACCAGGGTGGTTCATGATGATGACCTGTGAGGTGAAACTGGCTGCACCCTTAGCAGGGTCATCCTTAGAGTTGGATGCAACATAACCACGCTTCAGATCCTTGACAGCGACGTTCTTGACGTTGAACCCAACGTTGTCACCAGGGAGTGCTTCAGTTAGTGCCTCGTGGTGCATCTCAACTGACTTAACTTCAGTGGTCAACCCAGATGGACCAAAAGTGACAACCATACCAGGTTTGATGACACCAGTTTCAACACGTCCAACAGGAACAGTTCCAATACCACCAATCTTGTACACATCTTGAAGTGGTAGACGAAGTGGTTTGTCGGATGGTCTTTTAGGTTCGTTAATCTGGTCAAGAGCTTCTAGAAGAGTTGGACCCTTGTACCAGTCGAGGTTTGTTGACCTCTCAATCATGTTGTCACCCTCAAATCCAGAGATGGGTACAAATGGAATTTTGTCAGGGTTGTAGCCAACCTTCTTCAGGTAGGATGAGACTTCCTTGACAATTTCCTCATACCTTGACTTAGAGTACTTGGGGGTAGTGGCATCCATCTATAAAATTATTAAAGAGAACCAAAGTTAGCCATGCTTAATTACATGCAAGTTATTGAAGTAAACTCATAATGCATGACGATAAGCTAAACAAGGTCAAACAATTCACGCGTATTAAAATCAACCAAATTAAAAATTGTGCATAAAACCTCCTAAAACATGTTACTGAACAATGTAATTTTAATATGCAAACAAATTTAGGATTATAGTTCACTAACTGATTGTTTTTTTAAAAAGAGTCGAACAAAAGAATACCGGGCCAGCAAACCGGTACTACATAACCCAGAATTTAGCATCAGCACCTCTAACCCTCACAAGGTTAAGCAACAGCTTACATGCTAATAAAAACAATCCCACAGCCCACAGTTTAGAATTACCCCACCAACCATATATAGTAACAATAAAAATTTCACCTTGTTACAGCAACAGATCATTTGCTTCACACCAAGGGTGAAGGCAAGCAAAGCATGTTCACGCGTCTGACCATCTTTGGAAATACCAGCTTCAAAACCACCAGTGGTTGAGTCAATGATCAGAACAGCACAATCAGCCTGAGAGGTACCAGTAATCATGTTCTTAATGAAATCACGATGTCCAGGAGCATCAATAACAGTACAGTAGTACTTGGTGGTCTCAAACTTCCACAAAGCAATATCAATGGTGATACCACGTTCACGCTCAGCCTTTAGTTTGTCAAGAACCCATGCGTATTTGAATGACCTCTTGTTCATTTCAGCAGCTTCTTTCTCAAATCTCTCAATAACACGCTTGTCAATACCTCCAAGCTTGTAAATAAGGTGACCAGTAGTGGTTGACTTGCCAGAGTCGACATGGCCAATAACCACAATGCTGATGTGAGTCTTTTCTTTACCCATTCTGAGATATCTAGCACATCAGTTGAAAATATGTCAATAAATTCACAGAGAATTATTCAGTAATCATTAAGCAAAACCCAAATTTTATAAATATTTTACAGTTAAGTTTTAATAAAAATCAATGACTTCAAAAAAAGCAGTAAATAAAAATGTCATTTCAGCTCCATATTACAGTTAAACTTTAAAAAGAGTTACAAATATTCAACAAAAATCAGAGATTTAACATAGTTCTATATTAAAATCAGTGCAAAGAATTATAGACAATATAACCAAATATGCATATATAGTAATTAATAATCGCATTTCAACTTTAGTTAAAAATTAGTATATTTAATTACATATGCAGAAATACATCAAAGGTATGGAACAAATATGATAGATTAAACGTTTATTTTAAAAGACAAAGAACTGTGTTTTTCAGAAAAATTTTCACCCAAATCTATTTTGCTACGTCAAATTGAAATTCAAATGCTACAACAAAAATAGTTATTGACAAATAACAACTAATAACAAAGGCTAAACGCAGCTTCATACAATCATATTAGCATATAAACACCACATAAAAATAAAAACGATTGACCCTTATTTCAGTACAATAAACAGAGTATATATTTTAATCAGATCTGAAACAAGTATGCAGTTTTTCAGTCTGTAGAAACCCTTTCTAGAATCCAACTCAAATCAAACAAAAAACTTAATCATGAAGAAATCAGACAGTATATCTATCAAATCTGCGTAATCATAAAAACTATAAACAATAACCAAATCAAAACCAAACGATTTCATCAACAAACCAGCTCAAACAACTAACTTTAACAAATCCGCATAAAGTGATAAAACTCTGTATATTTACAACTCATCCGATCGCTTGATCAACAAGTACAATCAACAAGCATATACACCAACAGATCCGTTCAAACAAATTCAACTACAATAAAATCTAATCGAAACCCTAAAACGATCCAAACAAACAGAAATCATACAATACAGCTTAAAGAGACTAACAATCGAACATGAAGATGAGTGAAAGAAAGGTTAACGATTACCTTTGTTAATAATCTGCTTCGCCGCTTTGATGAAATCGAAATATGAATTGTTAAGGAAGAATGTGGACTGCAATGAGACTTTATAACCGATGCAGATGAAGGTTTAGGCTAGGGTTTTCTAAGAACCGTTGGATTAAATGATCTGACGGTTGTGAATATTGTGCGGATTTGACATGGTTTTGATCATCAGCCGTGTATTCACCTTTAATGCCCTACTCCCAAGCCACTTTTTTTCCTTTTTTAGTGTATTGTTTGGATTTAAAATTTAAAATTATAATTAACGAGAAAACTTGAGAAGCTTCATCCTTTCTTTTACTTAAACTACCTCAACGCATGGCGAGGTTAATATGTCTTATAATCAATCACATACTTTTATAATGGTAAAGTTGTGATATTCATGGATATGAATTTGACTTGCACTTTTAAATAGTTGTTGTTTCCAATAATGTTATTAATGTCTTTAAATGGCGCCTATATCTGACGATATAATATAGGGGTTAATTTTGTAAATAATAATCAATTTTTAAAATTGTTCTAATTAATCACTCATAAAGTTTTTTGTCTCAATCAGATTACTCGTAAAACTTTTTGTTTCAATTAGATCACTAAAGTTTCAAAATTGTTCTAATTAAGTCATTCATAAGTTGCAAAAATTTTTAAAAAAATTAAAATGTTTAAAAATATTAACAATATTTATAAAAAAACTAAATTATTTTAAAAATTTTGTGAATTATTTAAAAAAATATAATAATATGAGTAACTTAATTGAAACACTTCTAAAACTATAGTAGCCTAATTGGAACAAATAGATATATTAGTGACCTAATTGAAATACTTTTAAAACTTTAGTGACCTCATTGGAACAAATAAAAATATAAGTGGGCTAACTAGAACACTACTAAAACTTGCTTACTGTTCTATAAAGTTTTCCCTATAATATATGGAACCACACCAAACTCTTCATTTCAACTCAGATGATTAACATGTGAGTTTGTGTTCTTGCATGTTAAATATATCATGAATACTCTATAAATAGTTAGATCGTTTACATCTTCACATGGTGAGAAGCGTATCACGTGCGCATCACTTCATTACTCAGCAAGAAAGGATGTCAAACAAGCATTCGTGTTCTAAAAACAACACTAGCATATAACTTGACATCTGGCATAAACTTGATCGCCAAGCAAAATCAAAAGCATAATGTACATTTCTATAATAATATATAAATATGATTATAGATGGGAAGGGATGAGCAATTTGTGAATACAATAAAAATTCAATGGAGTCGAGTTTAAAAAATTAAACTAAAGATATCATCTTTAGATACGGAATCAAGAAGTGCTTGATTAATTTAAAACGGATCTCATTAATCATATTTTCTCGTGTTCGCTACAACAGTTTGTTTAGTATTTTTAGTGATTTTTAATCTAAAGAAATGAACTTTAAGTAATGAAATGTTCTATTTTTATGTTACTGTTATTAAGTGATTTAATTTCAAATAAATTAATAAATCATTTTAATTCAAAATAATAAATAAATTAATTGTTGTAATTCCAAATAAAAAGTAGCAGTTTCAAATTGAATGATAAATATTAAAAAAGAATCTACACACACTCACTAGTCACTTTTTTTCACCCTAAGTAACTCCACCTCTTACTAACGACATCACATACTCTAGCTTTATAATAGAGGTGTGCAAGAAACTATAATAACCAAACAATAACTGAAATATTCGACAAAACCGAACCGAGATAACCGAAGCTAGCAAGAAACCAATAGTATGGTTTGATGGTTTTTTTTTAAATCAATTTTTTCGGTTTGGTTATGGTTTTGCTTTAAACGTAAACCGAAAAACCGAACCGAAACTATACAAACCGAGCTTGTAAATTTAAAGGTGTGTTAATACCCTTATAAATATGATTAATCTATTAGTTACTTATTTAACTTGTGTTATACAGAATTCTTTTGAATATAGGTTTTAAAAATAATTTTTAAATTTTTTTTTTTTGAATTCGTAGATTATAATGTTTTATTAAATTTTTTGTTATTATGTTTTCTGAATTGCAATTCATCATAAGAGTATGTAGATTATATTTAAATGTCTACAAAATAATGTAAGCTCAAAGTTTTTAGTTTAAATTCACTACTTTGGATTATTTAATAAAAATTAAAGCTCAAATGGTAAAACCGAAAACCAAAAACCACTTTTTTAATAAACTAGAAACCAAAATATATGTTTTTGGTTTCGATTTTAAGCTAAAACCGAACCAAACTAACTCATACACATCCCAACTTTTTAATATGAGTTAATTCCTATCATCTTGTGTTTCAACTCTGATTACATCTTTAATTTTTTGTGTAAAAAGCTACTTGTTTAAATTTCATAGTTTTGCTGTGTAACAAGTTTGGTATCAAACACTATCTTTCATTGAAAATGTCGAGTAAGCCTAACTTAAACCATTATTGCTTGTAATAGGTGTATAATATATTTAAAAAAAAATATTTAAAAGGCATACCACATACGAATCCTACTTTGACGTAAGGCTTACAAATTTTATTGAATGTGTATGTTCCTAAAAGCATCATCTTACATACATATTGAATCCCACATGATATAGCGATATGATCACACCTATGCATGTGTTGCATAGATGTTACTGTCGTTATCTATGTGTAAATTACCACTACCAATTTGGTTATATGCCATAAACCCTCGTATGGTGCAATATACTATGAGTTGCCCTACAATCCATTATCTTATTTTCTTTTATGCATAGTGATCAGTCGTCTACAACCCTCTTTGCACACCACCATCGATGACACCTTCTCATATGAACTAGGGTTGGCATAACAAATCAGACACGACATGATAAAACACGAGCACAATAAGTGCTGACGCGAACACGACACAATAACTAATTGTGTCGTTTTTTCCAGACATGAACTTGAACCTATTTAGAAACAGGTTACACGATAACAACGGTTAAGAGACACAATAAAATCATACGTTTAGTGAAAACAAAACTTAACTGAAGTTCATCAAAATCCTGAATAATGCATAACCTTTAACATGATAATCATTGACATATTTGAAACAAAAGTCCATAAAAAAGTCTATTTTAACTGATAACATAGTTTAAAGAGCTAACATGCGAAGTACGAATAGATCTTAGTCGGAGGCTAGAGACGCGGTTAGTTATATAGTGGTAGTCGTATTCGATCGAAGCGGTTGCAGAGGATAAGGTTTTTAAATTGTACGTGAACAATAATGACATATATATATATATATATACTAGCTTTAGTAAACTCGTGTATTACACGGGTTCAACAAATAAAATATTAAATATAATAAAAAAATTCTTGAGTATAAAACAATATTTTACGATAAAATATAATTGAAATTACGTATAGTAAGAACAATATGTAATAAAACAATTATATCAACTTTTTAAACTTTTTGTTTAAAACTTTTTTTTCCAAAAAAATAATAAATAGTTTGTTTCAAAACAGACCGTATTAAAAAATATCATTTTTAAAAATTTTCTTATTATAAATTTCAATTTTAATTATTTTTTGTTTACAAAAAATTAACTTTTAAAAGCACTAATTTTAAAAAAGTTTCATGTTTTGTAAAAATTTCTTATTCTATAAAAAATATTTTTAGAAATAACATTAATAAGAAGTTCTTTTTTAAATTTATTAAAAAAACTATTTTTGTTCTAAAAAAAGTTAAATAATATTATTGATAATTAAAATAATTATTTAATAGGAGAGAGAAGTGGGAAAATTTTGATGAGAACGAATGTGGTGCCGCCACGTGTCACCCTAAGATACTCTTTTATTATAATAGAAAGATATATATATATATATATATATATATATATATATATATAAATCATTTTAATAACCTGAAAATATAAACAAGTTTAAACAGGTGCGTTAATAGGTTAGCAGGTGTTTGATATGTTAAGACGTGATTTTTATCGTGTTTTAACGTGCCGGCATGTTAACGATACGAAACCTGTTAACTTTGTGTTGTGTCGTGTCGTATCATGTTAACAATTACATGTCAGAAATTGTCATCTCTAGTTATAACTAGCATTCTATGCTAGCACTACGCGACGAAGATAACAATTTTATTAGTGTACATATAGTTGTAAATCACGATTGTTTTATCCGAAAAGATGGATGCAATGGGGATGCTAAAAATTGTAACTTGAAAATAAAAGAAAATAAATTTCACTGCATGATGGAACAAACGTTAATAATAAAACCCAACGAAACTAAGAAAATAATGAATAAAAAAACGTTGGGCTAGGTTTGAACTGGGGCCATAAGGGGGAGACCACACATGTTTTTGTTGTTGGGCTAATGCCTTTTAGTGATGTTTTAACGCGTCCCCTTATTCTGTTATACATTAAAAACCTTGGTGAAAAAAATTTTTTGGTCAAGTTTGAACCCGATTCATAAGGGGAAGCTATGTGTGCTCCTCTGTCGGGGCCAATGAGCATTTAGTGTTTTGTACTCTTCATTTACTCCCCTATACACACAAAACACGGGGGGAAAAACTCGTGGTCCAATTAAATAGCGTCACGTGACAAGGTGGGCCAATAGTGATTTGGAACTATTCACCCTATTGTAAATATAGTAGGTATATGAAGATGAATGGTGATTTTGAACAATTCATCCCAATTGTAAATTTATTAGTTATGTAATATATAATGTCATAAAATCTAGTATAGTACAAGTTATCCTACAATCCATTGTCCTCTTTTCCTTTATACGTAGTAATCGTCTATAACCCTCTTTGCACACGACCATCGATGACACCTTCTCACATGAACTTACCACACCCACATCATACGTTGAAAATCAAATAAAACTTAAAAGTACCAAATCCTTTGATAAACTAATGTTTTTGACTTGGTATGTGAGAAAACAAGCCAGATACCTTAATATATAAATCGCTTTGAAAGACATATATGTTACACTTACACATCGCATTCTAACCACGTAATAACTACAACCAATATTGAATTTTTGTGAACAAGAAGTTCTGAAGAAAAAAGATTGCAATCATAGACTAACTCATCAAAATTGCATTTATCAAACCGAATATATAGGAACGTTTATAGAACATGAGATTAAAGAGGTGGTTGATACTTAAAATATATGGATACGACGCTTATAGAACAAAACCTGACAACGAATCAATCGTGTTACCGGTTCATTGATTGGACGGTCGTGACCGGTTTCCAGATTGACCGATCCAACCAGTTAGTCAGGTTTAGTTTTAAATAAAACACCGGAAATGAATAAAAGAGTGAAGCTTAATCAAAATTTGATCTTGGACCACCTACACAAGTGACTCATCCTTCTTAATTATCTCAACTAGTTTTTCTCACCACGCTTCGCAGCGGAAGTCCGGTCGGTTTTCCCACACATACAGCGCTACTTTAATCGTTATCTGTTGGGTTCATTAGAAACCATAAAATTAAATTTTTGGTGACGAAATTCAAAAATATTAAACTTTAATGGCCAAACCCAAAAAAATAAAACTTAACTGTAAATAGACAAATAATTTAGTGGCCAAACTCAACAATTCTAAACTTTAGTGGCTAAAGTCAAGTGCTAGCGACTGAAGTCCAATCAATTTTCCTGCATATAACGAAGCATTACTTTAGTCGTTATGTGTCCGGCTCGTCAGAAATTATAAAATCGTAGTTTGACTGAGAAACTCAAAAATACTAAACTTGAGAGGTCAAACTCGAAAAAATAAAACTTCACTATAAAATAGTTTATTGGTCAAACTTTAAGATTCTAAACTTTAGTTGCCAAAGTAAAAAAACCAAACCGGCAGCCAAAATATATAATACTAAACTCTAGTGGCCAAATTCGTAAAAAAAAAAGTTTCACTGTAAATAGTTTGATGGTCGAACTTAAAAAATTTTAAACTTTAGTGGTTAAAATCAAATTACCAAAACTCAAGGTTAATAATAAAAATTATTCAAACTAATGTGATTCAAATCTAAAATTTCAAACTAAAACTATTTATTTTCATTTTAAATAATAATAGAGTAATTTTTTTCCATAAGATCCTACTGTACAACATGCATGGTCTATGGTACAATTATAGTTTTTCCTATTTGTTCATGTACTTCACTGCTTTGTACTTGGTATCCTTTCACGAAAACGAAGGAAAATCATATCTCACTCGATTGAAAACAAGATTTACCAAAGAATTTGTTGCTCCATTGTATCCGGTTTTATATATAACTAAGTGTTCGTAGTCCGCGCTACGTAGCGGGGCTAGCAAATATTTTAGGTACTTGTAGTTATATATCTTGAAACAACAGATGTGTTAAATCTTGTAACATTCAATCAAAAGAATAATATCATGTTTTTCCCTCTAAACTCTAAGCAAATAAAAAAATAAAATAATATAATATAATTTAATTAAAACAGAAAAATAAAGGCAACCAAGAGTGAATAACTACCATTCACCTTATTTTAAATTAAGAAAACTTCACAAAATAATAAGCAAGTTTTAAAAATATTTCAATTATATTATTTATAATTTTTATCTTGTTTCAATCAGGTCACTGATATTTTTATTTGTTTTAATTAGATCACCAAAGTTTTAAGAGTGTCTAATCAGCTCACTCATATATTTTTCAAAATTTTTAAATAATTTGCAACTTTTTTAAAATAATTTGGTTCTTTATAAAATTGTTAATTTATAAAATATTTTAATCTTTTTAAAATATTTTTATAATTTTTAAGTGACCTAATTAGAATAATCTTAAAACTTTAATGACTTGAATGTAACAAAAGAAATTTTATAAGTAACCTGATTGAGATAAAAAAATTTATAAGTAACTTGATTGAGACATATAAATTTATAAGTAGTCGCATTAGAATAATCCTAAAATTTAACTACTATTTTAAAAAATTATTCTAAACGTTTATAGTTATAATAGTTTATCTTTCTCATGATGTTAAGTGTACGAGAGATGCATAATGAATATATGAAGATTTATACTTCCACTTTCATAGTGAGCAGTTAAGATTTAAGAGTACGAGTTTCATTATTAAAAAATTGAAAATGAGATTTGTTTTCTTTTCCTTTTCGTCTTAGATTAAAATAAAATATATATTATCTAATTCAATCAGATCATACTATTTTTATAGATATTTTCGAAACACATACTTCGAGGCGCACAAGCTGCAAGAACAAATTTAATGCATACATCGACAAATCAACACTGTAATTTGCAAATTCAACATCAATACACGAGTTCAACATCGAGTAAATATCGATACATGAATCAACAGATCGAATTAGGGCAAATTCAAAGCTGATTCATGAAGATCAAAGAGTTTTCAAATCTAAAAAGCAAAACGAAAAATAATACACTAAAAAACGACAACTCCTAAGCAGCTTTTGCTGCACAAGGAGAATGACGAAGTGACGATTGATCATCATCATCATCATCATCATCATCGTTATTGAGGTGAAATACTCTCAGATCTGATGATGATCTGAAAACAACTTCAAAATCACTTACCTCACCGTCGATTTCATCCGCCGGAAGAACGCTTCTGCTGTTTATCTTCATCGTTCTCTTCATTTCCTCTCGTCTCCGATCATGATCCGCAATCCTGTAGCAAATCACACTTCAGAAAACACATATTCAACTGCAAAAACTGTGTGCATCGGCGATAGAATCATAAGCACAGAGATTGAGAGATCGAACTCTTTGGAGAGAGAAAGGTGATGATGACGTGTGACGCCGGAGAGGCATAGAGGGAGGCCGTAGGTGGTTCTGATGTTGAAGATCGACTGCATTGTTCTTCAATGGAGGTCCGATGGTGGATGATTTTGTTGAAAAATGGGGAAATTGGTGGAGTTAATGCAGATGATGATGATGATGATGATGGAGCATTGAATTGGTGAAGAATTTCTAGGGCTATGCAAAAGGGGTGGTGGGTTGTACTTTGAGTTTACCTCTCTTTCATCTTAAAGGCTATTCACGGGTTTAACATTTGTTTCCCCTCTTTTGTTCTGCATAATCATATAGCAACATGAGGGTTTCGGGTTATTTACTTGTATTTTGTATGTAATTCGGGTCAAAGCGGTTATATCGATTTTTATCAAATCGATTTTCAGGTTATAGACAGGTTATTCGATCTTGAATTTCATATATTTTTTAAACTTATAAAGTTATCTATTTTTTAAAACATAATTTTTTAATGCATAATGTATATGCTGTAAGAAAAAAAAATAATTTTACAAGTTTAAAGTGAAAATATACAATTTCCCAGGTGAATTTTGATTTTCTAAGATTGATTGAGTTTAAGTTTGAAAATCAATTCAATTTCGAATTAGGTTAATTTAATAAAACTAGATATCAGAATAAATAAATTGATATAAAACAACAAAGGAAGTATGTATTTTTATAAAAAAGCATAATACAAATGTTCATTTACAGCTTGAATTTGGATATTTGAGTTTGGTCGATTTAACCATCACATATTCCAATTCGATTTGAAAGCGAATCCGAATTTGGTTTGTTTCAAAGTTTGGTTTTCTTGAAGACATTTACTTGAGGATCAGCCTTTCGAAATCAAATCCATTTGAAAATTCAGTTTAGAGCATTCATAGTAGGTTTGGTATATTTATGTGAGTGTGTTTCTTATAATTTAAGGAATGGTTGTAAATGGTTGTGAGTGGAGGAGAGAGAAAAGTTACTGTTCATTTTGTATATTTGGGGAGTCACTGTTCAACCCTTATAAATTTTTTAATATTTTTGAAAGTGGTTGTGAGTTGAAGAAAGAGAAAAAGTAATGATAAAAGTATAAAAAAATATTATTTAATTGAGAAGGAGAGATAAGTAGTAGTGTTTTTAGTGTAATTATAAGGATAAAGATATGGAACCTGATGTGAATGCTCTAAGCGAATTAGAAAACTTGACCGTGTCAACTATAAGAAAACTACAAGACATTCACTTATGAAGTCAATACAACAAACTATAAGAAACTAGTAGACAAGTAGAGGTGGGCAAAACGGGTTTTGGGCTGTACCCGAAACCGGGTACAAACCGGGTTCGGCCCAACCAGGGTCTTTTTTGTAACTGGGATGAGGCGAAACCGGGTCGGGTTCGTCTGCTTGAAAACCCTACCCGCTATACCCGGGTAGGATCGGGTCTGGGTCAGGTCCGAAACCGGGTCCAATGCCGGGTTTAGTTTTTTTTTTTTTCTCTTCTTTTCTTTTAATGTGTGTGTCCCCAATACCGGGTTCAAATCGGGTTCAACCGGCCCGGGTCGGTTCAGGTTGGGTTCGCTAAAAAACTCAAAATCTAAAACCGGTTCCAACCTACGTGTCCAACACGGGTACACCTCTCATCGGGTACTACTCCGTCCCGGGTCCGGGTCTGGTCCATCAGGTCAGGTCCGAACCCGGTTTTTATATCCACCTCTAGGCATAAGCATCGTTTTGCAACAGGATGCTTATGCAGTGAGATAATTGTGATCATCGGCTTAAAATAAAATTTATGTTGAAGTATATATAAATGAAAGAAGTCGTAACGTTATATTCGAAATTTTATAAAATACGAAGGACAAACCATAACATTTTATTTTTAAAAGAACACAACCATCAACTGGTTTTGATTATTTGTTGGTTTGCACATAAAAAAATATATCAAAATCTTATAAGTTTAATTAAAGTTAATATGATAATAGAAAATTCTATTGTACTTTAGCTCAAACCCACATTGTGCCCCACCAGCCTCATATCCTAATAAGAATGAAAACAAGAAGGCATAAGAGAAGAAAGTGTTTCGATCAATTCAAGTTGATCGTACACGAGTTCATTACCGATATTAATATTGATTAACTAACTAACTATGGGGTTGTATGATAATCTTTTAATAATTTTTTAAAAAAATACATCTGAATCTGTCAGAGGTATAGTATGTATGATTCATCTAAAACACAACTCTTAATAGTTTATGAAGTCTTAAGTTAGTTTTAGAAACATAGTGAATTGTAATTGTCATTAATAAATAAATCAGTATAGCTTATTACAAAAGTAGCCCTATACTATTACAATTCTTACAGTTCAGTCCCTTAACGTTTAATAGATTTACATTTAACCCCTCTACAATACACATCGTTAACGACACAGTGAAGGAGATGAATTGAATCGTCACGACGTCACCCAACGCAACACAATCACATTCCAAAGAAATTGATGAATTGTAACATTGAAGTATAATAGCTTTGTAATCGGAGCTATATCATCGATGTCCAGCATTGATTCATAGTCAAAACAGCGAAATCGTTGAAAAATAAAACTGAAGTCGGTGTCGTGCGTCCTCTGAGTTCACAAACGACTCCGATTTCCCCAATTATCGTCCCCAATCACGCACTTATTTTTTCATATTGCAGGTGCCCTAATTTCTGCAATTTTAGAATTATTTATATGGTAATACGTTTGAAGACCTAGCTAATTATGGTTTGTATTTGAAATTTTTGTGTTAGATTGATCGTAAAGTTGTGGGAAGCAGACGACTAGTTATTATTGCTTGGTGGCTTTTGCCGGTGATTTGAGTTAAATAACGATGGATTTGGTAACGAGTTACAAGGTATTGTTTCAGTTATGCGTGATCCTGATGCTTTTTGTTCATTGTTTATTGGGTTTGTAATGCCAATGATGTTTTCTGTTATTGATGTTAAACTTTGTAAATAATGGATGTTAAGAATATATGAGATTTTGAGTGGTTTTGGGAATATGATTCTAGAATTATGTTATGTAGGAGAACCATGGTATGTGTTATTGTAAGCTATTTGTTTATTTATCTTAAGTTGAAAATGCTAGTTGTTGCTGAAGTTGCAGAATTATAGATTTACAGCTGATGTGAAATTAGTTAGCTAACTGAATAAATGGTTATCAGTCTATATTGCCTTGAGTGTATCCCTGAATTACAGAAAACATATTCATGGAGAAATGAGAAAAGGGGAAGACAATAGAAAATTTTGGCCTCTTTGATGGAAGTTCGCAAGTTGGAAACTTAGAAACAAATGCCTTAATCAAACCTAAACCTACATTTATGATTATGTGAGAAAATAACATGGCAATATTCTTTTTCTAATTCTCTGGACTAGTATGGATGCTGAGTGAAAGTTTAAGCATCATAAAGCTCTTGAATATATGACTGCCTTCCATGTGTTTTTGGGCAAAAATGGTCATCTTATAATGTTCTTCTCAAAGATAAGAATCCTTAGCCTTAATGCTGTTACATTTCTAATCACATGATCTATGTACCTTGAGGTTGCAATATGTTACGTACCTTGAGGTTGCAATATGTTTATGTCAATTTAACACTGCACTTTAGGAAAAACTAGCACATTTCCGGATAAAAGAGCTTAAAGGCATTCTTACTCAACTGGGCGTTTCCAAACAAGGAAAGAAGCAGGTTCAGTGTTTCACTAGCTTAGTTTTCAGTTTTGGCTTATTATGAATGGATGCAGTTCTTTATATTCAATTTGTGTCATTGTTGGTAGGATCTTGCTGAACGGATATTAGCAATTATCTCAGATGACCGAGGTAAACGGTACTTTTACTCATCTTTTATTAGTATCTGAGTATCTATCATGTATTTGTGTTCATAGAACAAGCTTTTAAGATCAATTCTAGTTTAAAGGCTTAATGTGAATTGTTAGTTTACAGCAAGCATTCTTTCTAATCTTATATTTGTGTTTGGACCTTGAGGTGGTATAAAATTTCAAGTGATATGGCTTCACAGGTTTAATATGCTACAATAAGTTTCACAATTGTTAATATGGAGATAGTTCTTATCTCATTAGTTAGGTTAGTCTAATATAAGTATGACTAGAATTTTGTAAAATCATGCTTGATTTTGCAATTGAATTAGGGCTATGATAACCTATAAACTCTTAATTTTTGTGTTTTCTGATGGATATATATTTGGTATGTATCATCTTTATTATTATTATTATTAGCATGATGTCGATGGTGATTAATGATTTTGTATTCTGAATCTAATGAACATTACACTTATTTCATGTTGAGCAGTTTCTGGAATGTGGGCCAAAAAAACTGCCGTTAAAAAGGAAGAGGTAGCAAAATTAGTAGATGACACTCACAGGTTTTATTTTTGACAATCATCTGTCTTATTTTATTAGATAAATGCCTTACAGTGTCCCTATACACCTCATATTGCCTGTTTGTAATATCCCTGACAACTTTTTATTTCTTTGTCCACAGAAAGCTGCTGGTTCCAGGGGCAACTGACTTGGCATCAAAAAGTCAAAATGTTTCAAATGTTACAATTAATACAACATCCAATGAGGAAGTTGAAGATACTTATCAAATAGAAAAAGTTCGTTGCCTATGTGGAAGAACTTCACAAGCAGATTCAATGATTAAGGTTTTAACTTTCAATAGTCATTTCATTCTCCATTATTTTTTAAATCCCTGAAGTTTAAAATGGTTAAATTAGTTTTTTTTATGCCAATATCTTTATGTTTCATCCTCAGTGTGAAGATAAAAAATGCAACGTGTTGCAGCATATTGGTTGTGTTATCATACCAGAAAAACCGTTGGAGGGTATTCAACCAACACCTCCCACAACTTTTTATTGTGAACTCTGTAGGCTTGCTCATGCAGATCCGTAAGTGACTTTGTAAAACAAAGAATAGCCTTGTAATATTTTGATTTTTCAAACTGCTGAATAAGAAATAACAAATTGATACACATCCTTCAAATTGGTATTTGAGCATTCAGGTTTTGGGTAACCTTGGGACATCCATTATATCCTGTGAAGTCGACTATTGCAAGTGTCCCTACAGATGGGTGAGTCTATAAGTTCATTTTCATGTACTTTTGATTCTATATCATTCTTTAATACATAATAGCTGATAAGCTGTAGGTGAATTTTTCTATAGCAAAATATGCAAGTATATTTTTCCATGTTTTTAGAGAATTCGAGCCGTATGTTGGTTGTGTCACTTTAATCTTAAAGTTTGTGGCTCTTGTATTTGCTTGTATATAACTGATCAAGTAACAAATTAGCCTGCCAAATACTTATATTAATTTAAATATAATTTAACTTGAGTAAATGGTTTAGGAGGTTGTGCAACTTTCCATCTGTCTGACTATTTGACCCGTTTCTCTATTTACACCTTTTCAACATAAAATATAGGCCAGACGACCCATCCCCAAGTATTTGAATCAAAATTTTCACCTATTTTAGTTAGCTGCTGTTGACATGTATTCAAAATTATTTTCAGTACAAGCCCAGTGCAGAATGTTGAAAAGACTTTTCAACTTACAAAAGCTGACCAGGATTTGTTGGCAAAACCAGAGTATGAAATTCAGGTATAATTTATCAACATATTTTTTTTCATTGATTACATAAATTAGCATAGATAATCACAACATGTTAAAGATTACCGACTAATTTAAATGATAGGCCTGGTGTCTGCTCCTAAATGACAAGGTTTCTTTTAGGATGCAATGGCCACAGTATGCAGACTTACAAGTCAACGGTATGTTGTATTTGATTCTGTTGACTAAACACAACATTATATTATGAAGATTTTGATTTTAATTTTTAATTTGTTTTTGAGTTTAATAGGTATGCCTGTGCGAGCAATCAATAGACCTGGCTCCCAACTTCTTGGAGCCAATGGGCGAGATGATGGCCCTATAGTAAGTTCCAACTTCCTCCGCAGACAATTTTCTACGATTATGTTCTATGATATTTGTATTATTCTTATATTAAGGAGCGTTGTCTACTTTTAACTTCTTTTTTCCATTTCAGATCACACAATGCACCCATGAAGGAAATAACAAAATTTCATTGACCGGCTATGATGCTCGTGTTTTTTGTTTAGGGGTCAGAATTGTGAGAAGGCGCACTGTTCAACAGGTGAAGTAAAATTTACTGTTTCTAATTCATGTTTAACATTTGATGAATCCGCCTGCTGGCTAGTTCATTGAAGAGTGTTATTTGTGAACATAAAACTCGAGGGCTTTAATATGCTTCTGATTTACAAAGCTGTTCTCTAAACCTATGCACATCATTGGAGGTGGCAAAATCAGCGGGTTATGCAGGTTGGGTAAGGGGTCAAAATGGGTTCTGTCAAAAAGGAACTATTTTAGTGTGGGTCATAATGGGTTGGATTGGGTTGACAACCCAAAGCACTTTTTTACTATATCTTTTTAATAAATATTAGGGCGTAAAATAAGATTACCAAAAGTATTTTATTACAGTAGCAAGTTTTATTTTTATATAAAACAATTTAGAGTTTGCATGAAAAATACATTTGGGCGACTTTTAACTCGCTTGAGTTTAAAGATAACCTATATCGACCGGCGAATAAGCAAATGAGTTAAAACTGCCATCTCTACACGTGATAATGGGATTAAATCTCATGTAATAGTCCTTTGACTAGGCATATTTTAGCTTTATTTGTCCAACTTAATTTGGACGATTTGTTAGAAAATGAGGGTGGTATGACTGATATCTGTGCAACTCTAAAGGAGAATAATTTCTAGCTTTTTTCATTATTTTAATATTGTTTTGGTTACACGTCAACCTTAAAAGGTTCTCAACCTCATTCCCGGGGAGAGTGACGGTGAAAAATTTGAAGATGCTTTGGCACGTGTTTGTCGGTGTGTTGGTGGTGGGGCCGCAACAGAAAATGCAGATAGTGACAGTGATTTGGAAGTTGTTGCTGATTCTATAACAGTTAATCTACGGTGTCCTGTAAGTATCACCTTTTTTTTCTATTTTTCTACTACTTTTTACAGTTTTAACTTTCAATTCGTTGACTATTTTGGGCAGTAAACATATGTATGAAGTAGGGCTTAATGGATTGTATATGATCAGATTGCTAATGATATGATGCGATCCATTAATTAATGGATTATGATACGACTCATGACCACAATTAATTTGAATAGATGGTTCACCTATCCAAATCAGTGAAATTTTTTTTTGAAGTTTAATCTCACTTCACACTCCCATTAATTCATGGATTATGATATTTTATTTATTTGAAGACCAATTTCTATTATAAAAGTAACCATATTGTTAAATTATTTTTTCATAATGTTACTTATGATTTTTAACATTTCTCGTTATAAAAATGTAGTATTCATAGAACTATGATATTTTATTTTAGAAAATGTTATTACTAAATCAGCTTTCATAAAACACGACTTGCCTTTTAATTTCATCTATGATAAAATCACCCTGAGTTTCTAATATTTGATTTCATTTGGAACATATATTTGTCATACATAAAAAAGTCAGGAACATTTTACTAAATGACCTTATAAAACAAGCTATTTTATTATTTTACTTGAATACTTGAATATACCCATTTTCCAAAAAGTTTGCCATAATTTTTTTGTTAGTAAATGTACTCACATTAAACTTTCATCAGAAAAAGTATTCATGGAATCATATTTCTAAATATTGTTCTGTATCTTATACTTGAGTTTTGTTTGTATACTACAGATGAGTGGTTCAAGAATGAAAATTGCTGGAAGATTTAAACCTTGTGCTCACATGGGCTGCTTTGATCTTGAAGTATTTGTGCAAATGAACCAACGTTCTCGAAAGGCAAGCATTATACAAAAGGAGAAATTATGGCATTTCCACCCGTGTATATTTATTCATTTCTGTTCTTGGATTGTTTTCAGTGGCAATGCCCTATTTGTCTCAAGAACTACTCCCTGGAGGATGTGATTATCGACCCATATTTTACTCGTATCACAACTAAGGTATTGGTTCAATGGGTTTCCATTCTGATTATTGATTTTTTTGTTGGTTCTTTTCTAATCCTTTCAAAATTTATTTTTGTAAAGATGCCGAATTGTGGAGAGGATGTGACTGAAATTGAGGTGAAACCAGACGGTTCATGGCGTGTAAAAGCACAAAATGACCAACAGAGTTTAGGGCAGCTTGGGCAGTGGCATTTACCTGATGGTACCCTCTTTGTTCCTATGGAAATCGAGTCTAAACCTAAACCAGAAGCTTTAAAACCAGTTAAATATGAAGGTGGTTCTGAACGCCATAGTACAGGTTTAAAACTTGGGTTAAAAAGAAACAGAAATGGAATTTGGGAAGTCTGCAAACATGAAAATTTACATTCGATTTCTTCTGAAAATGTTGTGAATAATGGGCATGACAGGATTAGTAATGGTTTTCCTACAAGCAGCAGTGCTACTGTCAGTGTTAGAGACGGTGAAGATCCTAGTATTAATCAAGATGGTGAAGGGCATTTTGGTCGTTCCATCACCAACGTTGTTAATATCGGTTCACTTTCCGCAAATGTGGATCCAGGCTATGGGTTTCCCAACCTAAACCTACCAGCTGCAGGCGGGGTTGCTGATGCCATTGTTCTGTGTGATTCAGATGAAGAGACTGAAAACCAAATGCCATCAGGACCTGCTTATAATAAAAATGATACATCATCCTTTCTTCCACAAACTGAAGATATTGTTGGTGGGAGTTCATATTTAGGTCTTTATAACAACAACGATGATTCTGGGGTGCAATTTTGGTCTTTACCTTCAGAAAGTCAAGTTGGGCCCAGTTTTGAGTTTTTCCAATCAGATGAGAATGTGCATCATGGACTTGGTGGTCCCACTTCCATGGATGGCTTCACATTGACCGATGAAATTGGATTGAATGCTGCACCACCTGGTCCTGATTCTTCACTTTACCAATCTAACCTTGACATAGATGACGGGTTGGTTGATAACCCCTTCGCTTTTGGACACAATGACCCGTCACTTCAGTTGTTTCTTCCTACACAGCCACCAGTGGCAGCAGAGCAGGTGGATTCGACTGCGTCAAAGGATTCAGTTGTTAATGATTGGATATCCTTTCGGTTAGGCGGCAGTGGCAGTGGCAGTGACAGTGGGGTTAGTTGTGAACCAGCCCTCATGAATGGGTTAAACTTAATTTAGCAATCACCACCTAAAGATGAAGACATAGATACACTGGCAGATAAACCCCGTAAGAAAAGAAGCTGGGAAAGATCCGATAAACCGTTCTCGTTTCCCCGTCAAAAGCGTTCAGCGAGACCAAGATTGTATCTATCTGTTCAACAAGACTCTGAACAAGACAGATGACAAAGCTTAAACCTTATGCTTTGGAGTATAGAAAAATGATCTGAATCTGGTTGGTACATAATTTTTTGTCTGATCTGGTACAAGAAGCTCATATTTGGTGGTATAGTATAGCCTTATGGTAGCAAGTGGTACAAGAGCCTCATATTTGTGGTATTAGTATAGCTTATGGTAGCAAGTTGTTTGTAAATGGCATTTACTCAGATTGCCTCTTATTTAATGCTATACAAATATTCAAAAGTCGATGTCAATTGAATATTTTCAGAGAATTTTTACAGTGTTGTCCATGATTTATATGGTTTAGTGTTTCTGTTATGATATTTTTCTTCTACTGAAGTGCATTTTTGGGCCAGAGTCTCACGTGCCGCTCCTTGGAGACTCCAGCTTCTTGATCTCATGGAATAGAGGAAAAAATTATCTTCGTCCTATCTACCCTAGACCTCACCAATAGTTTGTCATGCTTGTACATGATTAAAGATGCATTAGAAAACCAAAGTGTACAACTTGCACTAAAATATCTTATCTGAAAAAGCTAAAACTCACATGGTTTTGTAGCACAAAACACTTGCATTAACATATAATGACATATAATCTAAACCACCACCATCTTGATGGTCAGCAGAGAATTATTCCGGCAAGCTAGCTAGCGGTGTAGACTTAGCGGTATCCACCATGGCCAGTGCTTCCTCCAAGCAACTTGTGTCATCACTAATCACACCACCACTCATTAGTTTCTCCACTTCTTCCTTGGTGTATATGTGAATCTTTGTAGCCATCCTTGCAAACTCACTGCATTATAATAATCATTGATTAACTTCATACAAACACCTCAAAAAGTGTCATTCAAAGCATGCATGAAAGATGTGCACAAGGACTTACTCCCAAGGATCATCCCCAACAACCATCATGTCGTTTTCTTCATCGGTATACAACAGTTGCCATGCGCCATCACGATTGATCAACTCACCTTCCATCTGAAACAGTGACTCGAGCTCGCTAATTAGCTCATGATAACTTGACATTTTAGAGAGGTCTATGGCGCGTCCAACTTTATTTCCTTGTTTGTGAACCTTACACCAAAGAATAATATGAATTTGAAGCTTTACCATACGCATAAAAAGCTTGTATTCTGTATAAAAAGTGATAATTTTGATGCATAACCGGTAAAACGGCATTATATTTTGCCTCTAATGGGTCAAACAGATAAAAGGCAATAAGTTAGCTAAGAAGGAAGCCTGTCAAACAGGATTGAAAGTCTCGTAACAAGCGTATACAAGACTTATAAAACGTTCGATTTTTACTTTAAAGTTAGATCACCATTGTTGTAATATTCTTGTTAATAATACTTAAAGCATTAATTATTTACAAAATTCAGGTAAACAAAAGAAAAACAGTACCCAAGCTACATGACCTGCCCATTTGGGCGAACCCAATACACGAGGCATCCGTATGCTCAAGGTCCCGGGGGTGTCAGGCCACTTGGGCCTGATATACACATTCAGAACCAAATGACCCGCCCATTTTACCATCTCTAATTTCATGTATAAGCAACAGTCCTTACCTTAGTGCAACTTCTCTTGCTCATAGTTTGAGCATCTGCAACTGAAGGAGCTCCATTTAAATGAAAACCAAATAATTTGCAACTACTCCCATTGCTATCAGAACCACCATCATCTTTTTCACTACCTGAATTGCCTTCTATGATGGGACTCGGGTCAACGATTGTTTTCCCGAGGTCAACAGGAAGTTGAAGTTGTAACTTTAGCCCATTAATATTATTATCCATTGTAGGCCCGCTTCGAAAAACAGCCTGGTTAGTTGGAAACCCAGTGGGTATGACAGGAGATGGATTTGGAAAACAGAAGTTTCTAACACCTTCAGAACCAAGTGGATAAAAACCAGGATGACTTGGTCTTTGATGAACATTAAGGTTGGTTCTCGGTTGGCCCCATGAACCGCTTGTTTTCGCGGATAAAGATTTTAATGAACAAATTTCTTGACCTTGCAAGACCTTTGGGAATCTGGTGTTGTTAGATCCCAAAAAGGTCGGGTGAGAGGTGGTGACAATGTTTGCACTTTTTCCTGTTAATAATATCCGATTAGGATAAAAACCCGAGTGCATTGATGGTTGTAGCCCGAAGCTTAACGGGCTGTTCATTTTACCACCAATATTTTCTTGACCTTGCAAGACCGTAGAGGATCTTGTTGACTCCTTGAAGTCTAAACATCCACCCCATGCTGCCAAAAAAAATTACTACACAAGTTACAAGAAAACTTTCATGATTCTAATAGGAGGTTATTAAACGGGCGGGATGGGTAATGAGTCAGCATGGAGTTGGGTCAAAATAAATTGGGTCGGGCTGCCCCAAAACATTTGGTCCAAAATTTATAAATTTGATATGAATAGTCTGTGTGTCAAATATAACTTAAGAGTTCATATTATATCCATAATAATTAAGTTTTTCGTATACAATGATTTTTAGGAGGTTTTATCAATTATGCATTAAAAAAATAGTCGACTACAGTCTACGCATTGGGCTACCTTCAACCCGTTTAACCCATTAGAGAAAAAAAAACAACCCAAATTGACCTATAACATAAGTAAATGGATCGCAATTTTTATGTATAATTATTATTTCTCTAAATGTTATAGTAGACAGTTAAATACCAACAACAGGATGTTGAGATGAAGTTGAATGAAGATTTTCCCGCAATTTCTTGAATCTTGAAGAGGAATGAATGCCTAAAAGTGGCATAGAAGCACCAGAAAGATCAACCTCCCATGGAGATATTCTTTCTTGATTATTATTACCAACATCTTCATCCCACCTCACCTGTTAAAACAAATCATAATATAAAAATATAAAATAAAAAGAAAAAACAGAATACACACCAGTTTATTTAATAAAACTGAAATATAAATTACCGTTAGGCATCTCCATTTTGATCTAGGCCATTTGTAAGGATCCATGTCACTTACACCAATCACAACACCTCTGAACCTGCAGAAAAGATGATCAATATTTTCATTTATGGGACAACAAACAAATAAAGGTGTCATCTTTATATCAAAACTTCTAGAGGTTGCAAAATAGCAGCATAAGGCTGGTTGGGTATTGGGTCAAAACAAGTTCGGGTCAAAAGGGAAACGGTTTGGTACTAGGCCAGGTTCGGTTGACCAATTATAGTGTTTTATAAACAATTAGTTTGCCATATATTATTACACAACTTATATTATTTCAATACTAATTTGTTTTTTCAGAGGTGCTATGCATTCAAAAATACAGTTCAGACAATTTTGGACCCGTTCAACAACTTTCCTTTTTAGCCAACTTTAATGATTTTAGTAAGTTACTCATTTGACCTGTTACAGAAAGTTGTAACAAATCAAAAGATTAGCAAGTAAAGGAGTTGAAATTGCCACCTCTGAAAGATACCTTCTTTCAGGAGATTCATCCATACTGAATTTCATCTTGAATCTTGTTCCAATTGTTATCATATTGCTGATGCAGTTCATATACTTCACATAAGGAACAACAAAATCTGCTCGATTAGACCTGCATTGCATTTTTAGGGTCAGAGTAACTAATAAACAAAAATGTTTGAATTAGATATGTATTAGGGAAAGAGAGACAGGGTCAATGTGATCTTTACAATGAGATTTATGGGGTGTTTGGATGTGAGTTCTGAAACTAACTTTGTATAAATCATGAGAATCATATAGTCCACAGTAATACAAAAAGGGTGCAGGAAACAATGTTTGAATATGCTTAGCTGCTTGAAGTATTGATCGTTAGATAATAAGTTGTTCGAGTTTTTTGACACTTTCTAATCTTTTGAAAAAAAAAACAAAATTCTTACATGTTTTAGTATTCAAATTTAAAATATGACGGTGTATTTTTACCAAATATAAAAGTATTTTTTTATAAATTATATATAAGTAAATATATTATTATTTATCACGTGTATAATTTGGATAGGCATCTTTCCCCCTTAATATCATTATTAAGAACAAAGTATGGATGAAAATTCTACAAAATGGGTAAAAAAAGGGGGTAAAAGGATAAAAGGGTAATTTTAGCTTTTGGTCAAATAATAAGCTTTATAGCAACTAGTATGAAACTAATTATTCAAAGATAAATATTTGACCTCTAAATAATCAGTTAAGCGGTTTGATACTTTGATAACACACATTCAAACACCACCTTAATGATAAGTTTTACCTAGGACTGTAAAAAACATCAAAGGTGTTGTTGGTAGATACTGCATTAGCCACAGGGGCAAGAATGTCCATGTAGGAACCCGATTTGGGCATGGTTGCATTGGGAAGAAAGGTTCTCGGTCGAGTGGCTCTTCGAGTTCCCAGCCTTAGTTCACCATCTTTGCCCCTAAAATAACCATAGAAAATGAACTAAATAAACCAAAAAACTATTGTAGATCCTTTGGTTTACTTTGCTAGTTGTTCTTGTTTTGAGGTTAAAACAAATAAAGATACTGATTTTAACATGGTTTAAACCTTTTGTTTCCGAGCAATTGAGTAACCGATTACTGTCATGTCAATAGAAAATAGCCAAAGCAAGTATTAACCGATTAAAAACGCTTTCAAAGAAAAGTTAAAACCAAAAGTAAAAGAAAAAGATATGATTCTTTCTTCATTTTCAGCTCTGTTTCTTGCTACAAAAAATGAGGTGCATTGGGCACCATTCCCTTAGAATATGCCTAAAGTGCTTCAAACACTTTCATTACTTCCTTTATCGGACCAAAAGAACAATTTTCAAGTTCTTGCATCCATAAACACATGTATGTATGTATGTATGTATGTATATGTGTGTGTGTTTATGCTTCTTTAATTCTTGTTTAAAACTCTAAATATATTTAATTGACATGGAAATAAGCATATAATCATATTTAATTGTATAATGATACCTTAGAAAGAGAACTGCATCCCCAGAAACAAGATTCTTTTGGCTTACAAATACACACCATCCTGTAGTAAGCAAATGCCGCCTCGGTTGACCTGAAATTTGTTGTTACCGGTCGAGTTGGGTTGACCAGAAATACTTTTTGTACATATATCATACATATTATAAAAATAATTAGTGTGTTATATATGATTACAAAAATTGTTTTGTTCCAATAATCTGAACTTCTGAATAAACCAACTTTTTAGATGATATGCATTGAAAATACAACTTCAGTGACTTTAGCCGCGTTCAATCCATTTTACCCATTTCCTGTTAAAGCTATTTCTTTTGATTTTAATCCAAACTACCTACATGACCCGAATAGACTCATTCATAAGAAAACTGGTCGAAACTAACACCTTTATTGATAATCATTGAAAATATATATGGCAAAATTCAGATATATTAATCAAAATCACCTCTATAGATGTGCCTGAACTTCCATTCCACTCCATGAAGGTCCTTAGCAACTAGCTCTTGGCTGGGCCTCTGCTGCTTATAATCCTAAATTGGAAGTAATGTGTGTGTAATGTGATTAATAAAACTTGAAATTCTTAAAGGCAGATTAAATTAACTATAAAAAATTATTAAAAAAGAAAAAAAAAAAGCAAAAGTTCAAACCAGAGGTGGGAAACAATCTTCAGCAGCTCTTCTAGGCACAGAAAATCCACCATGAGTGGATGTATCAGATGCAGTTAGGGTTTTGCAGAACATTTGAGGGGTTGATTTTGTGAGTACAACATCACAACCTTCTTCTTCTTCCCCTTCTTGCAGATTCTTACCATTCCACTACACATCATCATCACCAAAAAATTTAAAATATATTTAATTTTTGCAAGAAATAACACATAAGTTGCATTGAATTAGTAAAAGATAGATTTTGAAAAAATAAACTCACCCCAGTTACATAAACAGGAAGCAATTAAGGTTAAATTAAATTACTAGAATTAAGAAGAATTGCAAGCGAATTGTGAATCAAACATACCTCTGGTAATGGGAGAAAAGTTAGCTTTGTATAAATTTCATCATTCTCCTTGTTGGCCTGTTTCAAGAATTGGGTCAAACATGAAAATTCAGAAGCAAATGAGCAAAAAGTCAAATATGAGTGAGTGATTGAGAGAATCACCACTTACAAGCAATTGAACATCAACAACTTTGCAAAAGATTTGAGGTTGAAGACCCAAAGAGGGAATTTCAGTGGGTGAAAACTGAACACATGATTGAGATGCAATTTGTTCTAAATGACCTTGTGGGAAATAAACAACCACATTTCCTTTATTTGGGAGAGTGGTGAGAGGGCCAGCACAAGCATGCCAAAGTTCTTTACAAATTGAGATTCAAAAGTGGGATTTGATGATTTTAAGGATGAATTTGAGGAGTTTGAGGAAGCTGATACAGATGAATCTCCACCATTTTGATCAAATGAATCAACACTATAAACTTCTTTCCCAACCTCAGTCCCAATTGCTGCATGGTTCAGATCAATTTCCATTACAAAACCCAACTCCAATTTCTCACAATTTTCTCAAAACAAGTGGTTCTTGAAACTAAAGATGAAAACAAATGACTAATGGTTTGATTTTTAGGTCAAGAAATCAAGATTCTTGAAGGGGATAAAGAAATAAGGGAAGTGAAGTCAAATCACAAACATATGACATTTCTTTTATGGAACCAAACAAAATGATGAAACAAAAGGGGATAAGTGATCAAGAATTGAGGGTATGATTGCCACCTCATCATCTACTTTTGAAAGCTAGTGTGTGTGGGTGTGTGGGTGTTTGGGGGGGGGGGGGGGGGGGGGGGGTGTTGAGGTTGAGGTTGAAGAAGAGAGGAAGATATTGACAGATGCATAGGCAGCAACAACACATAAACCAAAGAGAAAAATAGGCCAAATGGGTTAGTGTCTTTCTAGCTTTTTTAGGAAGAAAGATTACACTTTAGTTACATAGGGAGACAAGCTTGAGTCCGTACAATAACACACACACATTCCACTATCACTATTTGATTAGTAGATTTTAATTTCCTTATAAATTTTTTATAATTGAAATTTGATTTAATAAGTTTATTTTGCTGATTTTGTACCTATAAGAATCTTGTTAAGTTGGATTTGCGGTCATAGAAGAACTATTCTTATACCTTACATAAAACAAGAGTTAAGTTAAATATTAAATGTCTTTTTAGTTTTTAGTAGATTGGAAAGTTAGCACGTTTGAAAAATAAGAGATTGCTTGAGCAAACAAACTAGATTAGAATAATTAAGTAAAATAATTCATTAAGAGTATTTTTTTATTTGTGCTTTGAAATATAAATATTCATGTTAAAACTAATATTATGTGTTTATTTAGGGTTAAACAATCAGTTTTACAACTAACCCAATAGTAAAAACTAAAATACCCGTTTACTAATTCTCCTATTTTAATAGCACACCAACTTAATTTGACAAATATGCTCTTTTATCATTTTATATATTAGTTCTATGAACTATTAAAATCTACCAAACCCTTAAAATAACCTTATTGCGTACTATAATTCATTTATATTGTAACTTGTTATCTGATTTTGATTATATGATATTATTAAAAATTACAAAAAATATATGTATTTAAAAAATTAATATATTTCATGAAAATAATATTAAAGAAGATGAGGACCCTTTACCAAAAATTTAAAGGTGTTTTGGAACCATCCAATTGAATGCCATATGCTATAACTCCTACAATTAAATTGCTTTGTGATAGACAATACAAGCAACAACCCCATTATAGTTTTATGAAAAAACCTTTTCAAAGACATTACTCCTACAACTATTATAAATAGTAATGTTTGGTTTTCTTTGATACATTTAAGAATTTATTATATCTAGGACACTTGATTGAATATATAAAATCAGAGATGATATTATTTATTTATTTATTTATTTTTTTATGTATGTATGTATGTATGAAGGGAAGTGGTTTGGGGTTGAGGTGAAAATGTAAAATCATTTTTCAACCAAATTTATTTTTACCAATATTTATTAAACACAAAGTTTATTTTTCTTATGAAAACGTAGGAAGGGTTACGAGTGTTGATTAAAATAATTTAATATATAGTCAGGATTAATGCATTGAAAACCATTGTTTTACCATCCGACCGGTTGGACCAGGAACTGGACTCCAATCCTGTCCGATTTGGTGCTTAAAACCGTTTTCACATTGAACTGGTTTGGTCGGACCGGTCGAACCGGAGATCGGACTAGAAACCGGACCGGTTGAACCAGGTTTATATATTTCTTTTAATTCTTTAGTATTTTTTTGACATATATTTATCAAAATAATTATAATTTTATCCGATTACTATATTCGGTCCGACCAGCAAACCCATAAGACTTCCGATTCACCATCCAGTCTGGTTTTAAAAACATTATTAAAAACTAACTTTTTGGTAAAACATCTTAAAAAAACGAATAGTTGTATTTGAGAAAGTTTTTAAGGGTTTATAAAAGTTTTAAATTATTTTCCTTAAAATATGTGTTAAAAGTTTGATAGTTAAAAATATTAATTTATTATATATGTGAAATTAAACACCTAAGTTTCTTGACAAAACATATCCTCCTGAACTTTGATTCCATTTATGTACGTTTTCCGATAAACCTATATATGCATAGGGATCACTAAATCCATTTCTTGTCTCAAGGTCCCAAAATGGCAAAATGTTAAAATAACATTGTATAGGATTTTTTTATTACTTTTTTTTTTTAACTACACTAAATCTACTCACCTAATTTGTTTTTTGTCTCCCCTAAAACTTATAACCGAATACCTTTTGAATGAAGGATATAAGCATTTGTTAATATACTATGTTTGTGTTTGTAACAACATTGTGTAGTTAGGGTTATTCAACTATGATCTTATTAAACTATTTTGGTAATCAAAACAAAACATAACTAAACATTATATATTATGTGATATATGTAATTAAAATCATGATTATATAACAATAATTATATGTGCATATAAAAAAATAACTAAACAATTTATAAACAAATGATAAACAAAACTCGAACTTAAAAATTTCTCACAACTTTAACTTGTTTAAAGGCATTTGTACACAAATTAGGCTTCTCATAATATCAAATTTGTGCCCCCAACCCGCACCTACCCAACAAATTAAGAGGACCCTCTACCCTTAAAAGTTGTCGTACGAGTTTAATTCTAACATTTTAACACCTCTGAAACACGTATTTATTTAACTCTAAACCACAATTTCATCCTTTTTATGTTAGATTTTCTTCTTAATCATTTTACAAACATTATCCAAAGACCTCTGGATTTTATACTTAAAGAAAGTTATAATTATATATGTGTATTAAAAATATTAAATATAAAGTAAAGATTTATATTAAAAATAACAATATAAAATAATGTAGTGAATCATAGGGCCTCAGAAACAAAGAAACAAACACACAAGTGGAACAAAAACAAAAGACTCTTTAATCTTAAAGAGGTTGGGACCAGAAAGCTTTTAACAGCAACAATGGCGGGAGGTATTTAGGCAGTGACTCAGTGATTTCAACCGGTCTATTATCTACTTTTAACGATATTTCTTTTCTCTCATCAGTCTTATCACACGACTGTTTGCTTGTTCGGACCACAATACCCCCACTCACTATTTAGTATTTTTCAACCTTAATTATCATTAGTGATATTGCTGCTGTTAAAAAAATAACCATTATTGTTTGAAACCGTTATATAAGACTACGGTGCAAATGTCTCTCACTTCGCCCCCTTGCTTCACGGGGAGCATCATGCCGCACTTGGTGCCCCCGCTGGTGATGTCCCTACTTGAGGTGATGACGCCAACCACAACAACTTTACGGTCCACACAACCAACCATTCTCTCTCTCTCTCTCTCTAACATTTAAAAAATAAAATAAGTTAAAAAAAATGAAATACTGGTATTTTAATGGTTAAAATATGAGATGAAAGATGAATAAAAGCTCTAATGTATGTTAAAATGGTGTGGATGATGAATGGTAAATGATGAGTGTAACTCATGCCTTAATGGTTTTATATCACCTTTTAGATATCTTTTTTAATAATATGAAGAATCAAACTCTAATAAAAAATCTAGATAAGTAATACAACTTTTAGTTGTTGGCATGTAAAATTACCAAACATTTAGTGAATTGTTTGGCTGGAGTTTGTTTATTTAATAAATAGATGGACACATACCAATTATTTTTAAAATTTAACTAAACAAACGAACATGTACACATGTTTCATTTCGTTCATTTACGTTCATGAAATTCTTATGTTTGTTCATTTACGGTCATTAATATTTTATTCATTTACTTTTAGTACTTGAATCAGAAGTTGAGATTCTTAAATGCTTACACTTTCCACATCGTCGGGCTTGTTACCAAAGGCACTACCACATCCCCACAACACTAGTAGATATAATGTACGCCTTGAGAAAAAAACAAACCTTTTATTGTGAAGGCACACAAAATCTACAGGTTTTTTTCAATATGAGACCTTGAATAGCAAAAGATTATACATCGAATGTGAATAAAGACGTTTTACACTTGTAGCGGTATATTCACATGTATATAAAGTTATACACACTTGTATTGGCATGTCACTACTCGATCTTTTGACTATTATTTTTATATAAAATTTGGAATGTTTTTATTGTTTAGAAGAATACATATAATTTCATAACAAAATTTTTCTACTTAATAAAAGAGTAACAAGGAGAGACACGTGACGGTACCATATTTTTTTTCATCCAAATTTTCTCGCTTCTTCCTCTATTAAATAATTACATCAATTACTAATAATATTATTTAATTTTTTAGATTAAAATAGTTTTTTAATAAATTAAAATAGTTGTTTTAATAAATTAAAAATAGTTTTTAAATAAATTAAAAAGGAGATCTTTTTATGAATGTCATTTCTAGATAAATAAATTTTATAAAATAAGAATTTTTTCCAAAAGATCAAACTTTTTTTTTAAATTATGAAATATTTTAAAATTGGTGTTTTTAAAAAGTAAAATATTTATAAACCAAAAATACTAAAATTTAGAGTTATAATATGGAAATTTCTAAAAATGATATATTTTTTAAAACAGATTGTTTTGAAACAAAATGCTTAATTTTGTTTGAAAAAAATAAAAAAAGTTTAAATATAAAAATTTAAAAAGTTGATATTATTGTTTCATAATTATAGTTTTCAATCATACGTAATTTTAATCATATCTTCTATTAAATTATCGTTTTATAATTAGTATTTTTTATTTATTTAACTGCTGTAACATATAAAATATATAAATTTACTACAGCTAGTTACAATATATATCTTTTATTATATTGAAGTTTCCCGTGAAGTCTTCGAAACGTATGGTGCGAGGGTGTGGCTTGAATAGAAAGGAGGCCTGCGACTTTAGCGCTGACAGTTTGACCCACATTACATCATTTCATTTTCTCATTAATAGTTAAGTTTCATATTAACATGTAAAAATGTACAATACTAAATATTGTAAAAGAAACATTTTAATTGTAAAATGATATACGCTCTAATAAAAAATATATGTTTAAATTCTACAAAATATAAGTGTGATTATCTTCAAGACGGTATTTTAAGATTTCGGATGTCCTATGCTTGTACTACAAATGGCCCCCTTTGATCTAGAACAAAATGTGGGCCTATCCTCAATTCTTTTTTATTTATTGAGCTTACTCTAAAACATATGATTACCCATAAGTTTATATATATCTATATATATATATATATATATATATATATATATATATATATATATATAAATATATGTTAATCTACCAAAGAAAAAATTGGGTACCTTCTAGAACACTAGTCATGCGTGACCACTCATCCTGCACACCCTCAAAGACAACCTTGATGATTTTAATACGGCTAATCCTACGGATTAATAAGTCTAGTTCAGCCGATGCTTAATAATTAGTATAACCGATTTGATAATTAGTGTATTTTTCAAAATATTTGTTTTATATTATGAAAATATGATATAGGTGAAGTTTGTATCCGAATAAGACATCCACCAGAACATATAAAGTAATTAGTAAAGGCAAAAATAAAAAATAAAAACTTATTATTTTTTTAACGGCTTGTTAGTGGTTAGTTGTTAGTATCACCAGGTTAGTAATATTTGTCAATGCCAAGGTTTGAACCTTGGACCTCAAAGAAAGACAAAGCCTCCCACCTCCCCCTTAACCACTAGGCCAAAAGATCATTGGTTTAAAAAAAATGAAAACTTACTAGATGCTAAAAGTTATTAACTTGGTTTTCACTTTATGTATTATTTGGAAGAGGCCACCCTACATCTTGCGCATAAAGTTATCTATACAAATTTGTATACATAAAAAAATCTATTATTTTAACATGATTGAGTTATTAATTTAATATTATATTCATCTTGCCACAAACCATGAAATATGTTGTAATAATTATTATTTTGATAAAAAAGAACATATATCCTTTCAATTTCAGGCAACAATTTATTAAACAGTAGACTAGTAGAGTAGTCCCCTTCGAAACAAAGCACGTGACGTTGATCTTTCCCTATCCTTCATTTTTTAGTGTCTTCTCCTTGGAAGCAACTTGAAAGAAGAACATGGTCCTTTTATTCCATTCTTCAACTTCCCTTCTTGTCATTTTTTATTTAAAAATACCATCTCATGTCTTCTTTTTAATTTTTCACTTGCTACAACTTTATAACTTGTAATTTTTGTGTTTAACGGTTCTTGCGATTCTCAGCATAAATACATAATATTGCTTCTAAAATGAACACGTCGTTAGACTGTTCATTTTAGGGCCTAAGGTTTACGTAATCCTATTGGTTTATCACATTACATGTATAATGAATATAATCTATAAAAAAATTCGCTTAAGATTGTTCATGTCATATCTAAATTAGCCATAGAAAAAATAAATAAGTTATACATATACCTAAAAATATACTTAAAATTTTTATCTCTATCTTTATATTTATCTTTATACTCTAATATAAAAGTAACTAAAACAGATACATGAATGCATCATATTTCTCCTCACTAAAATTTTTTCACTTCTCTCTCTTATTTAATAGCTACTATAATTAGTAATAATATTATATAATTTTTTTATAAACTTAAAATATCTTTTAATAAATTAAGAAAGAACTTTTTTATTGACGCAATTTATAACGAAATAATTATTTATAAAATAATATATTTTTCTAAAACATATTTTTTAAAAATATAAAATATTTTAAAATTAGTGTTTTTAAAAAGTAAAATATTTATAAATAAAAAATAATTAAAATTAGAAGTTATAATAACAAAATTTTTTAAAACGGTTTGTTTTGAAATAAAATGTTTAAAAAGTTGATATTATTGTTTTATTACTTATAGTCCTTACTTATATATAACTTCAATTATATCTTATCTTAGTTATTACTCATATGTAATTTTAATCCTATATTATCTAATAACGTTGTTATATAACTAATAAATTTTAAAACTATTTAATTTATCTATTCAAACTGTGTAATACATAGATTATTAAAATTAGTATTTAATATATGACTTGCAAATTTTATCTTTTAGCATATCTTCTTTTAGATCTATGTTTTAACATCCTCAAGATCCACATTATTGATCTTGTAGACATATATTGACACTCACTGTAGCACACCTCCATTTAAGTTCTACTCCCGTCAAAAAAACAATAATTTTCATATAAGTGGATGACCAAAACCTAATTATGACAAAAAATTTAACAAATATTTGACTTTGTTTGATCATTGTGTTAGAGTATAAAACAAAAGGTCAACTCCAACATCTCCTTCATATAATGTGTAATTATATGTTTTATTTGAGTTTATATTAAATTGTTACCATGAGCTCGAGAAAGAAAAACTAAAGAATTTCCGACAGTCGATTCATATCGGTTATTGGCATAACTTTTTGAGACGACAAGATGGCTTACGACTTATAAGTTATATTTCATATAGTTTATAGTTTATTTGAAATATTAGTTTAGAGTGATATATACTTCGCACTTGTCACGTTACAAAACATTAGAATCAAAGTTCTAATAATTTGCTTTAGTGATGGTCAACAGAATAAGAGTCTTCCATATACTCAAAGGCTTGCTGTTGTCTAATGTAATCATTTTAGCTTTTGAAGAAACATAAATAGGTTTCTTTATATCATTAACTACCCCATAAGAAGATTTGATTCTTTATTAAATTGCAATTTGATAAACAACATGATTTCGGCTTATCCACTCATAAATAAATACAAGCTAGTGAAAATTTTAAGAAGTAAATTACTATTAACAATATTATAATCGTATTTGAACACACACGCAAATATTATAGAAAACTATAAAAAATAATAAAAATTGTTAATGTGTGTACCCAATATGATCTAGCTTGTTTTTACCAATTTTAGACAATCCTTTATTTTAATAGTTTATCTAACTTATGAACACGATCATTTTGCCGCACAATATATTCATAACATCACCTTCATGGAAATTATGAAAAGAAAACTTTTAAAACAGTAAAACGGCTATACTACAATTTAATTTACAAGCATAACCGTTTTATAAACAATCCAAGTTTGCAAATTCCTTATAAAATCATTAAAATGTATCTAACCCTATAGACATCTTATTTTTGTTATAAATTATAAATTAACCGGTTTGAAAAAATATATATAACAATTTTACCGTGCTTAAAGTTCAATAACCGAATGGTAACTTAAGTAAAAGATATGACTAATTGAAAATTTTGTTTGTTTTAAATTAGGATGGAAATTAAGCTAATATTTAAATACAAAGTTAAAATCATATCATAGATAGAAGAAAGAAATAGAGATGGTATATGAGCACCACCTAAATGTATAAACCACCATCTTTGGTGAGTTTTGGAAAATCCTTACTTTTTGATTGATTCGCATATTTTTAGAACTCATATTTATAAACTAGGGTTAAAAGCATATATACCCCTCTAAAACTCTTTATTGGCATATATATTCAAGCAAAAATTTTAAATGCATATATCTCTTTACAAAACTTCATAATTGACATTTACCCATTTTCATTATGTAATGAATAAATTGCTCTTATTTTTACTAAAACTTCATAATTAGCAAATTGTCTCTTACAAACCTTATAATTAGCAAATTTATTAAAAGCATATATCCCCCTGTAAAACTATTTAATGGTATATATACTCATTTATTGTTTTTTTTGAAAGGGTAATATTGTCATAACAATAAATTGGATATATATACAATTAAAGTTTTTGCTTGGATATATATGCATTTAAGGGATGTTTACAATGGTATGTATGCAATTGATCCTATAAACTAAACCTAAACCCTTAAAACAAACACACACAAAATAAACAAATCCTTTTACTTTAATTTCCATAATCTTAAATTAAATGGGAAAACTAGTCAGCCGTATATGATTACTTGTGATTGTCTTGCTAAATATTTAGCCTTATATGAGTTACTTGTGATTGTCTTGCTAAATATTTCATTCAAGTCGGATTTAAACAGCTTTTAGCCTCACACATCAATGGTGATTAGGCTTGCGACTCTAATTGAGCTTATTGCCCTATATGTTAATAAACCAATGAAGTAAACAATAATGAAGTAAACAATGTTTTACCTCTTCCTTTTCGTCCCGTACAATTATTTATAAAAATATAACTTTAATGCTCTGATATTAATTACATAATAAATATTAGTATGTATATATATATAATTATCATAAAAGCTAAATTATATATATTATGTTATATTAATTGCAATTATTACTAAAAAGTAAATAAAAAATCAAATACATATAATAAATAGATAATTAATAAAAACAAACGAGCCTAACTACAACTTATAAAATCATTCAATAATCCGTTAAAGTTTTACACGCGAAGTTTAAAGCAAAATTATTTCGGCTTGCATTCTGTTAAATTTAAAGCAAATGCTCTCCTACGCACTAAACTCCATTTAATTACGTTTTATAAACCATATTAGAAAACACAAATTAAACAATACAATCAACGATTTTAATTTTTTAAATATATATTATTTTAAATGATTGGCTACCACACAAGTGGGAGACCTACATAGGAGACAAATCGTATCCCCATCATTACTAGCTTGAAATTGGAGCATCTTAACAACATTAACGTTTCCTTTTTTTATATATGTTAATTTATTTCTTAAATTTTTTTTCTCCTACATAATCATTCGTATTCGATCACGCACATTTAGGTTTTAAAATAATATTATATTCTCTTAGTAAAAGTTTTAATGATATAACCGATTCAATGTGTTATTCCAATATTAAACCTCTAAATATATTAAAGGCAAATAATACAAAGGCCAAACTCTATTTAAAACTACATAGCCTCCACATCCAAAACTAGCAGCAATTCGTTGATTTTACACATGCATGTATTCTTGAACATGCCTTTTAAAAAAAATTTAAAGTTTGAATTTTTTATATAAATTAAAATAGTATAGGATGATATTAGCTATTAGTGAGACCATCACCATCACTACTACTCCACGGGCTTCCTTTCCCGTTCTCTTCACGTCTCTGTAATTCATGTCCTTCTTTTCCGTTCTTTTTCTTACACATCAGACCACCGGTTGTCTCTTTTTTTCACGATGGAGATGGTCGGACTAAAAGAAGATATTTATTAAAAACTTTGTTGAGTAAAAGGTTATATTATTAAAGAAAAAGATAATAAAGAAAAAAAAACATCATAATTGGGTAGGCAACTTGTCATGGTCACAAGGGTCTAAAAGACCAAAACGGATTAATACGAGGGAGGCAAACATTTAATTATTTGCATAAGGTGGGCCGTCAACTTATTACTAATACTAATGTATTGTCTAATGGTACGAACGTTTGACTTGGGCCTGATCTGTTAATTCTTCGTGGGCCTCTTTTTGTGTATCAATCTCTCTTTTATACTTCTTTAAACAAATTTTTTTTATCGCTTTGACAGTGAGATTATTTAAAAACACATAATATCTTTAAAACTGTAAGAGCTAGCATCAATTGGAATCTTTTTTAAACTTTAATACGTTGCTCGTGAACATTAAAAAAGCATCATAGTAAACTTTAATACTTTTTATAGAATTTTAATTTTTTTTACCTACACTATAATATCACATGACTTACACATACATATATATATGTTATATAGAAAAATAATATTTTTTTTATCATTTTTCATTCTGATTTTCATGATAAACAAATAAAACATTATGTTTCTATCATTTTTTCTATAAAATAAATCTAAAAATAGCAATTTAAAATATTTTATGAGTTATGAAATGATTTTAACTCTTCCTAAATATCACCTAATTAAGTTGCATTCGTAAAGGTTCGAACCCACACCATATTTATGAGGGCAATCACTCTCTCTCTCTTATTTTTTTGTATTTTTCTGTATAGTAACAGTATTTGGTCCAGTTAATATTCTAACAATTGATATTATAATGTTATAAACTCCAAGTGAAACAAATTAATATGTTGGGTGTATAGGGTGAGATGTCATTTTAAAGCAGAAACATATTCAATCGTGCTTGTGCTTTATGGTAAAGTGAATACATATGAAAGTAACCGACCAAAAAGGTGTCAAAAGCACATTTCTAACGTGGGTTCGATCAAATGAATGGTAGCGAACTTACATTCACCTTTTTGTTAATTTTACTTCTAAAGTTCTTTATCCACGACACGTGTAGATAACTTTCAGGTTAGCTTGTAGTCGTAGTCAAACTATCGGTCGTTGTAATAGTAATTTTACCTACCTTAATCGCCCAACACGACAAATTATGTCTCATCAAATTAAAGCAAAAGAGTAGCTTTTATTTTTGACTCTGTCGTGTCTTAGATCACAAGAACTGATAAGACTCCCAAACAACCATGGAATGAAAACAATAAGCATCATTGAAGAAAAAATCATGAAAAGAAGATTTATAACAGACTCGTGCTAACGTAAATAGTGAATGTTTTAGAACTTCATATGATAAGTCACATTTTTGGTGTTATGGAGTTGGTGTGCATTGAACTTGTGTACGTAAAGGAAAAATTTTGTTTGTACTATTCTAAAAATAAAAGTTATTTGAGTAAAATTGCATATTATTTCAGAAAATGTCGCTATATGTTGTTTTAAAAAGTAGTTTGCTACGTATTATGTTATAAACGAAAATATATTCTTATTGGCAACGAAAACAACATATATTCTAACCAATAACAAAGAAAGCATTATGTTAATAGCAAACAACTTTTTAATATGTGCTAAAATCACACGTGTACTTGTTTGCTACTTGATATAGGCAATTGACGATGACGACTTCACGACACCCACGTAGTCGTGACTCGTGAAGTCACTGCTCCACGACTAAACATGATATTTTGGATGAAAAAACTAAGTTCGCTACTTGCAAAAGATGAGGTGCACAATGCTTCAAATTTATTTTTGTTAAACAACAGAAGCAAATATATTATATACGAAACCCGACTCAAGTCAAGCTGTGAACAAAATTACATGAAAAGAAGAGTGATTTTAAGTCACTCCGACCACCCCCAATTAACTTTACGTTTCCTATTACGAAACCAAATATATGAATAATTAACGAAATTGTTGCTTTTTTATATGGCCAACAAGCACATTGATTGTTGTTTCTTATGATTTAGTGTTTAAAATATATTATCTTATTGTATCAGGTTTAATAAAGATTCAGTCTCGTAAATTTTTTGATTATAGAACACGTATTCATACTAAGACATTTTATTATATAAATAAATGTAAAATTAAGTTTGTAAAGGTTTTGATATATTTATATAATGAATTAAAGATAATAAGAAGTGAAGGCTTAAAACCAAAACATGGAAACAGCAATAAGTCTCTTTGTTCAAGTGTATGAGACTGCGGCGTTACTTTCAAACAAAAAAAAAAAAACCATATGTGGAATGATGAATCACGTAGAGTTAGACAATTTTTTATGGGCTGGCTATTTAAGCCCATTGGGTCAAAACATATAACATAATTCGACATAATTTATTTACAACAATAATAAAGGTTTTTCTGTTTTAGTGCTATTAGTTTCTCCAATAATAGATGCATCATAATTTATAAAATTAAATGAATAAATAATGCTAAAAGTAACTTTTAACTGGGCTTTTGATACTACTTATCTGGCTTCTTGTATCTCTTCAACGATTTCATTAGTTCCCTTTGTGATAGGAGAAGTGAGCTCGGAAGGACTCGGTGTACGATTATACTGTTCCATGGAGTTGAGTTGATGAACTATGTTTGATATCGGACTATCACTAGGTGTTTGTGTTTGTTTTCTTCGCTTTTGTTTCACCTCCTTATGCCATTTCTTTATCATATGCCTCGTTTGATCTGCTAACACAGCGCTTTTATATGTTGAACCCATCTGCATATTTTAAAAGCAGTTTCAAGGGTCAAGGAATTTTTATCATATGTCCACAAAAAGATAATAACATATAGTCATAATGAATTCAGTATTAACTAAAAGAGTAAATGTATGTGAAAGTCACCTAAGCATTCAACTAAGTTATTTAGTTAAACCTATGTGTTAGAAACTAAGTATTCAACTAAGTTATTTAGTTAAACCTATGTGTTAAAAAACTATCATACATATGTTCATGTATGTATCTTGTGTTATTTAAATCAATTTCTAAAAAAAGGTCAAATGATGAAAATGCCTTTAATGTTATTAAAAAAAAATTCTAACATATAATATGTCAAAGATTAATCAGATAGTTTTGAAGCTTTAAAATAATTTGAAAACATTTTCATTCGATAAAATTTTGATCATCAATATAGATGCATGCCTGAACAGTATGTTTTGATAGAAGTTAAACACATAGAGTGATATTTACGTAATATTATCCTTTATTAAAATAACATATAGCATGAAAACAATTTTGATCGTACTACATGAACCATGAGAGTATAAAAGGCTATGCAAACCTGAGTCACAAGAGCATAGAGCGGAAGAGTAACGTAGCTACAAATGACTTGAATCATCACCCTATAAGCATCAATTCGAATTGCACTTTAGTCAAGGTTAAAGATTGTAAGTTTGCCAACTTTGGTGGAAAAATCTCACATTCTTAAACTTTCAAGACCAAAGTGGTTACATGTAATTCTTCAGGGTAGTGAAGCGATTTTATTTTACTTACGCTAACACAACCCTTGATACAACAATAGCTGTAGTTTCATGGAAGCATGAATCTATCCCATATTGCAACTGCATAATAACAATAATAACACAAAATAATAAAAAAGAGTTCATATAAAATGTTATACCAAAGTTATTTGAATTTCTTTAATTTTGTAACAGGATCACCAATACCTTGTTAATAGTAGGATTACATAAAATCCACTTTACACTTAACAAGTTACAACATGCAAACAAAAGGTAAAATACTTATGGTTAAATGAATTTACCGTAACCCAGACGAAAAATGCAAACTCAAATGCGTTCTACAAAATAGATACAGTAAACATAAGTAAGACTTGTCTTGATAATTGGTGTGGTTATTGACACATAACCAAATTATTACCACAAAGAGTGTGTAGTGCAATAGAGTTAGGACAAACTGAGGCTTGCTAAACCAAAAAAGATCATCGTTAGGTGTAACCAATGGGCTCCTATGGTTACTTTGTTTTGTTCCTTGAGACGTAGCGCCATTCTAGCTACGATCACTTGTAGTTTCGTTCCAAGGACCAAAACAATCTATTGTGTAAATAAAAAAGAAAAACATATATTATAACAAATAATTTTTGTGATACAGAGTTAGTACAATAATAACGCAAAATACTACCACGAAAGAGACCCATTTGTGACTACTAAAACTGTCACAAAACTTGTGATAAATTTAACGATATTGATGTAAACGTTATTCTTACCACAAGCGGAAGCAACGCTACCCAGAGATACATATGCCAACCTAAGGTCCAAAATCATTCAACTCTTGTTAGCTTTATAGTTTTATTTAGTGTCCGGGGTGCTAAAAAGACCAAATAATATTTTAAAAACGGGTGAAGTTTAACGTACCATGAACGTCTATAAGCATGAAGATAACTAGCAGGAACCCCATGAAAGGACTATAAATTGATGAAAAGGTTAACAAGATTTCTTTAACACATAAAAAGTTATTGTATATACAGAAGAATTGATAGATATAGATATCTTTAGAAACAACAATTTTGAACATGAAAGTCACAAAGTATAGGGGTTTGTAATGGACGTTAAATAAAGGGTAGGTGTACTATTGTAAATTTTTACCTTATGCCAACAACAACTTTGAAGTCATCTTCCAATGAACGTTGTATGTACTTGCGGAAATTGAAATAGTTGTTTGCGGATAGATGAGCCTACAACGATTAATAAAATAAATATATTTGAATAACAATAATTTTTTTAACCAGTAGACACACATTCTTTCTACTTTATACTTACTTTATCACTAAATCACTAAATCTGTACTTTAGAATTTAAACTTATAATAATTTGGTTGTAAAGTATATCACTTTACCACCATAATATTCACAACCATTTAAAAAACTATATGCTTAGATGTTATATAACCGGAAGGTAATTTATAATCAACAGGAAACTATCCAAGTAGCTAGATTTCTATTAAAAGAATATTAATGTCATTGCTTTTAAAAGTTTAATATCAAATTATCATCATTTTATGTTATGACACATTTTTTAAAAGTTCCGTCTTTTAGTATAGCCGTTTATATGAACACTTACCGATATAAATCCATGACGCAAAGTGAAATAGTCGACTTTAGCTACCGAATGAAAGAATTGCCTAAAGAAGCATTTCTGTTTCAATGTATTTCAAAAAAAAAAAATTACTAAAAACAAGATAGAATAATTTTTTCTTTTTCTTTATGAAAATGATAGGTTTGTTGAACTTACGATCCACAAAAACATTGTTGTGTCAACTGGATCACTCATATGCCGTCTCCCGAATGTCGTTTGTCTTGTAAATCTAAACCGGTTAGGATCTAAATCAACGATAAACATGACATCCGTTACTATAACTTTTTCTATAAAACATGATGAAAATAATAGTTTTCACCTTTTTATATAGAACTTATACGCATCCAATTCAAAATCATATATATAATTTGTTTACATGATATAAATTGACCTACTAATGTATAACATGTTAAATCATATAAAAATTATAAACAATTGGATTATATATTACCATTGGCCACCAAATATTCAATTGTTTGAGTTTCTTGCTCCCAAGCTTTCCAACTCCTCATCTGTGTAAAATTATCAAAAGGTTGATTATAAGCTTCTAGGAAAAAGCCAAGGAGCTAACTGCAATTTTGGTAATTTTCATTTTTTTAACATTGGTACCTCACCTTTGTAAGCTTTACATATTAAAATCTATATTTTATAGAAATGCACAAGAGGTAGATTGAATAAGTACCTTGGCTCTCCCCAAAGTCATGGTAACAACACTATATACTATTTGCATGATAGCCAAAACACATAGGAAGGTGTTTAGTTGGTTTATTCCGCCCTCGGATATAAAAGGCGTCATTCCCTGTGCACGAGAGAGAAAACATGATTATGACTTATTTCAAAAACTCATAGGACGTATAAATATCATGCTAACTAGCAAAACTGCAGAACTAATAACATAATTTGCACTAGACATGTAGATTTCAAGGGGGTTAAAACCAAAAAAGGCTAAGTTTGAATCTAAGGTCTTATGATTCGTACCTTGTAAGATATTATCTTACAAAGGATCAGTCAAATTGATAGGCTTATAATATATAATCAAATTACCTTTGATTCACAATGACCAGATGAATTAGACGTGACGGAAACTGAAGCTAGCAGTCTGTATTCGGGTTGGACCACGTTGTCTTCAAAGGCTTGTGGTTCAAACCGGTGAGATGTGGCATAATGGACTTCATATGCTTGGGTTGTTTGCACCGTTTCGTTAGAGTTTTTTTGGCATGGAAGCATGGAATATGCAACTTTGTTTGGCATGCATATTTTGGCAATTGTTTTCTGAGTAGTTACTAGTATTAGTGACATTAATCCCAAAAGCATCAACACTGCACAATATACAAACTCTAGCTTACTTCCAAAAGTCAATTGTGACAGTTTTCTAAATATTCTTTAATTCGTGTTTCTATCTTTTGATTTCTTGCACTACTATATAAAATGATCATTTGCGACCGTTGTTAGAACAGAAGCAAATAACTTTTTGCGACTACCTTTGAGTTTCCGACTGAAATTTCCATCATAGATAAGTGACCAATTTTGCGACAAATGTGATGACGAAACATATTCGCGACTAGTTGTGACCCCTCTTATCTAGGGATTTTTTCTAGCAACCTTTATTTTTAAATAATATTTGGGGTCTGCCTCGTATAAATTTTCTCTTAAATAAAATTGCAAATCGAAATTGATTATTTTTTTTCAAGATGTAATTTATGTTTGCTTTTGCGATCATTTAATTTATGTAAATAAAAGTTGCCCGACCGTTTTTCTTATCAAAATTTATTTTTTAAATATAAATTTGCGACCTTACCTGATCACAAATTTTAGTAGTTTTTGCCTCTTTTCGTATACGTATACTTACCTGATTTGAGCTTCTCTACTGCTTCATACATTGCTGTTTTCCTATGCTCCTTAAGCCACTGCATCACCAAACCAACAAGTCAAACCCCGTTGTAAAACCATTGATCAATCGGTGAGTATATAACGTTTAAAAGACAAAACAAATTCTAACACGCGAGGCGATATCAAATAGATGCTCGATAAGAAGGCCGAGAAAGATGAAGAAAAAGCAAACCGTCGCCAGAGCCCAAGTGGGAGTGTTTTGTAGCGTGTGTGTTGCTACCATTTTTGCTGCAAAATCGAGGGTGTTGAGGATCGATCAACGATAGTAGAACATAAAGATGTATGAAAGAGTGTAATTTAAGTTAGATGAATAAAGAAGGCAAGTTCAAAGTCGAGGTCCACATGTCAATGAATATGCAATAAGGGTGATATTGACTAGTGAAGGTTCTATGTAGGGTCATTTGATATGATACCGTTCACATAGTTATTTGATTTCATATTATTTATTTTTCAGACCGACTATATGTTACATATTAGATGTAGACAGAAGTAATATATGTTACCGTCATCCTCTCAGACGTGTGAAAGCCAAAAGTATATGTTCTAGCTAGTTTGACTTGATGAGTTATCATTTATGTCATAACTCATAAGGGTTGTAACTTGTAAGATGGGGAAAAGTGAAGACTTTTTCAATATTTATCAAACATACCATCAATAATAACATCTGATTTCTTCTTAATTTTTCCAAGACAATCATTATTTTTATGAGTCTAAATGATCGCACAACCGCCAACTAAAAATACTTCTTTTTATTAATAAACTTTAAATATCATCTGAGGTTTATAAATATCTTCAAAAGGTTGTATCTCTAGACTTGCGTAGATGTATGGGAGTCAGGGTCTTTAAAATAATGTAAGATTTGCTAAAATGAGATTTTACTAGGTATGTTTGTTTGTTTATGAATATCTTCAAGACTAGCTTCTATCAACCACATATCTTTCATGTTTAATAAATAAAATGATAGAAACATAATAGCTTCAAGACTACTAGAACTTCTATCAACCCATATATCTTTCATGTTTAATGAATAAAATGATAGAAGCATAATATTTATTTATTTCTCATGAAATTCAAATAGAAAAATAATGACCAAAAGAATAATATTTATTTATCTCTCATGAAATTCAAATAGAAAAAATAATGACCAAATTTTACCTTTTGTTTGTAACTTATATGTATGTAAGTCATGTGTAGGTTGTATTACCTATGCAAGAGTTGGTAAAATTTTAGAAAGTTTAAAAACATTTTGATGATTTTTTTATCTACACAAACATACACAACTATATATAAAAAATTTAAACAATAGGAAGAATTGATAAGAATTCTTGTACTTTTGAATATATTTATGAGTTATCAAATGACCCGAATCATGTATATTAATAGCAATTTTTACTTTTAAATACCATCTTATCAACCTGCAATTGTTATGGTCTCACACCACGTTTGTGTGGGCATCGCGTTAATTCCACTAGGCATATGCATGCTTATATATTTATAAGAAGTAATTTTTTTAATATATTAATGTAAAAATAGATATAACGATGTATTTAAGCTATCCAATTACAAAGTGTGTATAAACTATACAGTCTGTACAATGATGCGTTTAAGGTGTCTAGATATAAGTTGAATCCGAAATCCAAAGAGTTATTTAAGTTCACACATGTATATAAATAGCCATAAATTTTAAATATATTAATTATCACATCTCAATCAAAATTAGGTTACAAAAGTTCTATTTACCTTAAAACTTGAATTCTTATTATCAATTAATTAATGAAGTCATAACTAAATTACAAAATTTTGTAAATGCAGAAGAAAAGGCATTTGTATAAATGTCAAACAAGACTTTAGAAACCTTGAACATCAAAGTATGAAACAAAACCATGTAAACCTTGAAGTATTATGTACGCAACGTGAGAGGAGCCATACCACCATTTAGTCACCTTGTCCTGTCACATGGAAACAATTTCCAGCTCTGTACTTGAATGAATGTTTTTCCACATCACATGTCACATTATAGATTAATTCCACATTCAACACCAACTAACACTCTTAAGGTTTTTTTAGTTTTTTCATACCTAAAGAGTTTACTAATAGGTGTTCTATAGCTTTTTTCAATAAAAAGTATGCAACGACCAGAATAGATTTAACATAATTATAAATATTACGAGAACTATGAGAACAAATCAAAAACTTTTTTCATATATGTAACAATTTAAGATTCTAATATGGGTAGTAAAATACATCATTATTATATGAATATACAAGAATAGACATATGTAAAATTTTGTAAAGTTGTATGTATTCATATATTATGAATATAAACTCATGTGTATATCTAGTATGATTATCTTATTACGTGTGTATGACACTTGTTATGAAAATTAGAAAAAAGATTCAAAATAAAGATCAATGTCACACGGCACATTTAAAACTTTATAAAACCAACACAAAAGGCCATCAAATAAAACAATATAAAACTTAAAAATATCTAATATATATATATATATATATATATATATATTATATTTAACGTGTCTTAATTTTCAGTAAATTTATATAGATAAAAAGCATTTCACAACAGTATACTATTGATGGTATGAAAGACCCCATATTACAAAAATATTTAGTCAACGTAAACTAGACAATCAAATGCACGATATGCACAAATATAATCAAGAAACACACAGTAGTCATAGGCAAACAAACAACACATACTAAATGATTACTATACAATAACCAACAGACAATCTACAATATACAACAATATACATGAGATAATTAGGCATTCATATGAAATAAATAAGAAACTTATAGTAACCATATTAGTGTTTCTTAAAAGCCTTTTGAGCATGCTTATGACATATAAAACTTTGAAATTATTATTTTATTTAATAACGATATCATTCAAGATGTTTCTCAATGAACGTTTAACTCTGGTCTCTTAAAACAGGGAATATTTAACTAATAACTGATTTTTAATAGGGAGTAACTATAACTATTAAATTAATAATAATGATTGATGACACCGCTATAGTTTTCTAACAAATCGTCTCTCTGCTGTCCATTATCACCAGTTATCAAATAAAATACTCCCTCACACTTATATCTTCGCTTTTCGTAAACCTATAGATTCAATTCAATCTTAATCTTAATCTTAATCTTAATCACAATCACTCAATCAATCGATTCATCCGTCTGATAATCAATCAATCGATTCATCAGTCTGATAATTAACGATTCTTCATCTATATCATCATCGTTGATCATGGAGGTTCGACAGGAAGCGGCGATGGATAATCTATCAACAGAAGAACAGCAACAACGTCGTCCGTCACCGTCGAAGCAGCCAAAAGCGTCTCCGGTTCCCGTCGATACCAATTCCGTCACTCAGAGGTCTCTCGATTGCTCGATAGATTGTTTACTTGTTCTTCGTTATTAGTTTTCGAGATTCGGTTTCGATTGTTTGTTAGAATCTGATTTTCTGTGCGTGATTGTGTTTTTGGTTGTTGTTTATATGTTTTTCCTCTTCTTCGCAGGCTTCAGAAGGAACTTATGGCTCTTATGGTATGTGATACTGTATCTTCATCTGGAAATTGTTAATTGAATGTATTGAATTTGATATATGTTGATTATTGTGAATTAATCGAATTCAAAACTCGATTGCTGATGTTTTGTGCTAAAGGATTGAATATTGATTCGTTAGGACTGTAGAATAGAGCGAGTTTGAATTTGCACATACATACATATATGAAATTATGACTTAACATTAGAATGTGTGTGAATAGTTATCTGGCTTTACATAAGAAAACATTGAGAAAATTGGAAGTACCTAGTAGTCTTCTGTCTCTGTGATCATTAGTAATGATACCTTTGATTATGTATAGAAGTATGTATTCACTTTACATACAGACAAAATATGGAATTATAAGTTTAAACTTCTTATTTTGATTCAAGAGGACTAATTTTTATACACAGATCGTATATATCTGTTTGTATGATTTTCAACTTTGGTGGGATATATACATGTAAGGGAGAATGAGTATTCTCTGGTAAAGTATTTGCCACTACAAAGTTTTACTAATTTCTTGCACTTAGATATTACAAAGTTATATCTTGTTAGTGTCATGTTCTTCTTTTTGCCTACAATGTATTTGGTGAATAACAGTTATGGCTATTTATGTGTATAGATGAGTGGAGATCTTGGAGTATCTGCTTTTCCAAAAGGAGAGAGCATATTTACATGGATTGGCACTATTGAGGGTGGGAAAGGAACTATGTATGAGGGTTTATCTTATAAACTCTCTTTGCAGTTTCCCCTAGACTACCCTTTTAAACCCCCTCAGGTTAAATTTGAAACAATGTGCTTCCATCCCAATATTGACCAGTTTGGTAACATCTGTCTGGATATCCTTCAGGTATATACTTCTTTAATTTTATTCATATCCCTATTTAGGAAACTCTATATGGAAAAATTTATTCAACTATTTGTGGATGTTTTGATATGGAAAAATTTATTTGGGGTTGGTTCTGAGGAATTTGTTGTCTAAAATTAGCTGATTGTTTCTTCTAATTGGCTAATGATAGCAATAATGTTTCTTCTGCAGGACAAGTGGTCTGCAGCCTATGATTGTCGAACCATTCTTTTGTCTATTCAAAGTTTATTAGGAGGTTCGTTAGACCTTCATGAACTAGTTTTATTTGATTTGATTGGGGTTTATTGTTTTGGCTCAATTATCTTTGTGATGCAGAACCAAATATTGAAAGTCCTCTCAACAGCTCTGCTGCTTCGCTCTGGAGTAATAAAGAAGGTGAGATAATTATTTTCATACTTTACTGTAATAATTTTTATTTTAAATTGCAAGTATATCCCAGCAACAGTCCGTCAGAATCCATGATATCTCTACCTACCCATAGAATCATGATCCTGTTATCTTGTTAGGATGATTGTAATGAATGGACAACTAACATACATCACAACTCATGATACATTCTGTAATCGACATAGGAATCATGTAGCTTTTACAGAAAATGAATATTATTCTTCGTTCGTTTTGTAGAATCTAATAATAATCAACAAAATTTGTTGACCGTGTTTGTCAGATTACAGAAGAATGGTACACAAACACTATGCTGCTGGAGAAGCATGTGAGAGCTGATATGAATTTTCATGGGTCTACTTTCCTAGTAAGAAATCAATATTCATTGAAACCAAACGACTTTACTTTTGATGTATATTTTCATTTCTATAATGGGATTCAAACTCAAAATCTGATAAACATAAAACTTTATTATGCGAAAAGTAAAATGGACATCAACCTTTTTGTACATCATGAGATGACTTGCACTTGCAACTTATTATAGACACTGTTACACACAATATAAAAGCTCACATACCCAACCCGAACCACACCATGCTCAACCGATCCATCCTTGATGAGCTTCATCAAAAGTAACGTTTTCATTAGAAATCACTTCGTTTTCATATTCTAGACCACTGTTCTCGCCTTGAAGTAGTTTGGAAGAACATGTTTTGGCCAGTGAAGGAAAACCTTCACCAGCAAGAAGTGAGGCCATTAACTGAATCTCTTTGAACCTATGGTTCGCGACTACGTCCAGATTTGGGTTTGTAATCATGTACGGTGAAGGGAGCTCCTCTGCTACAGTTGGAATATGATCATACATCAACTTGTTTTTCGGGTATTCTTGTACTTGTGAAATCTTCTTTGAGTTATTGCCTTTCTGGCGAACGCGACACAACACCCAATCATCCAACTGCGAACCAAATAATCAGCAGAGTTATAGTGGTGCAGACATGAAAAACTATGAACTGAGAAGAATTTTATTACCCTCATGGATTTGGATGACTGGCTAGATGGCTCAGGCAATCGATACTCGCTCATGATCCAGTTAGTCTTGATGCTCTTTGCCGGGCTGCCAGTAAAGAAAGACAAATCTTTCTTTAACCCAATTTTTATCGACCCTGCAGAAGCAAAAATCGGTTTATCTTTCCCTGTAGCCTTCCAGAAGCCAGAGCCTGCAGACCTGTTTGGCCTTGATCCATTCGGGTATTTCTTATCTCTCGGGGTGAAAAAGAACCATTCATCCTCCCCGAACAATGCCTTGTCTGCCAAGTCAATAAGAAACGTATCAGATCTGATGATAACTAAGCAGCGTCGTAACCAAGGGAGACCCCCTTGACCTCTCGGTCACCAAATTTTTGTCGTCTTTTTAAATAAACTAAAAGGGGGTGTTTGGTTGGAAGGAATGGAATGGAATTGAGAAACTAGTATAATTTTTAAGCAAAATTATGTTTAAGCGGGTAATGAAATGTAAAACCCAAGGGAATGTTTCACCTTAAATTCCCTTGATTGTGGGATTTCAAATTCGCTTGGTTGTGGGATTTCAAATTCCCTCTGTAGGTGGAAGGATTTTGAAATCCCACAACCAAGGGAATTTGAGGTGAAACATTCCCTTGGGTTTACTTTTAATTGCTCACTCAAACACAATTTTACTTGAAAATTATACTAGTTTCTCAATTCCATTTCATTCCATTCCATTCCATTCCTTCCAACCAAACGCCCCCTAAGTTTAATAAAAACATAAGTAAAACCTCATAGTTGTAGTTAGTAGAAAAAATAAATTTATGATGATTTTGAATACGTTTCGGTTCTGCCACTGGCAAGAAGCTTACTAGGAAGATCCCAGGGGTCGAAATTATAAAGATTGATTTCACTGATGACCGAGGTGGGAAGCGAACGTAGCTTCACTTTGTTAAGCAGATAATGAACGATGAGTTCTTCATCAGACGGATGAAATCTAAAACCGGGTGGGAGATTCGGAAAGTCTTCTCCCATCTCCATTGTTCAATCGAACAGGAGAGGCATTATGAGACATATGAGCACCGGTTATATAAGAGTTAACAAAGTTTTAGGGACAATGTAAGGCGATACATAAATTAAGAAGTCATTTTTATTTGATTATAGAATAACATTCTTGATTTTAGTGAAGATGCTGGTGTTAACTTTTATGTTGGTTACATTGCTATACTCGCCCTAAGTTTGTGGAGTGGGACACCCGTCATTGTTTGCAATGATTTAGATTTTTTTAAAACGGCTAAGTCACAAATCAACTAATCTATTTATAATCAACATCATAATCAATCTCTATTTAATTGTTATAGACAGGCTTGAACCCTTGATCTCAAAAGAAGTATCACCACTCTAACTCCAATGACTTTATCATCAGACTCAACCTCCACCTATTTGATATGATTTAGATAGTTTTGTTTTTTGCATATGTTCCTTGATATTATATTCATTAAAATTATTATATTAAGGCATGTCGCATGATGTCCCTCCCTAAGAGGTTGACGGTTAATGTCTCGTGACAAACGATTGTTATGGACTTCGGAATGCGTTTATAGTGCGTGCGAGTTTGTCGTTTGCTAAAAAGACTTTACCTTCTGACACTTTTAACAATTGTTTCTTAGTCATCCTATGTGCTCCGAAAAGAACTTGCATTCAATGTGTATTTGTATTCTTTGAGCAACACCGATAACACAAGCAACCATCACTGAGAACCATCTCATTCTAAAGAGTTATATCTCATCTGTAATAAAAGTTGTTGTTAGACAAGTCATACTAGTTAAATAGCAAGTTAAGTATTATTAACGTCCACGCAGCAACATGCTTTCGTTTGAAAATTATACCAACATGAACAGCGAACACCGCAAGGAAGCATAGGGCTATTTACTAGTTTTATTTAAAAATGGAAGAAAGTGACACCTATAAAAACAGTATGGGTCGGCCCGTATTTATAAAACAGTACTTGGGCCTTAATCCTAACAGGCCAAGCCTTAATGTGCCAATCACTTACGGGCCCCTCCATGATAGATTAACTATTAATGGGCTTAAGCCCAGATTGTGGGTATCCTTTACAACCCAAGGCCTTGGATATTTTCAATCAAGTTTGCTAGCTTTGGAACAACCACATTGGTGACACTTATATATACCGTTATATATGTGTATTGAAAAGCTTAAACAGTAGAAGCTTCGTGTGCGTAAAAAATACAAAAAATAATCATAATCATAGAATAAAATTACATTATTTGCATAATAATCAAATTCTGGAAGCCTTACCTCCCTTATTAACACATTTCAATCTAGAATCAAAAGATGAAAGTGTGGAATGACAATCATCCATCAATATAAATATTGAGATATACGAATATCAGTATCAGTAGCAGTAGCAGTTGTAACTGACTCAGATGGTTTCTGAAACATGCATAGTTTACAAAGAGGTGATGTTAGAGATGGAGTTTCATACTTGTCTTCCCCACCCATTATAGGCATGGCTATCCCTCTCTTCACCGGGCTAACGTAACCCGGCCTATACGTTTTTCCCAAAATACCCTCAACGTCGTCCGAGAGATTCGGGAACTCAAACTGTAACTCGAAATGGGCAAAAGTGTCATTTGATGGTAACTGGTAATTGTGAGCTTTGCTGTCTTCTTGGGTGACGGGGACCGCCTTCATGTTAACCGATACCAACCCACCAACGGTGACTTTAACCGCGTTGGTGTCATCGGTCCTCTAGACCGCCACATTTCTTACTCCGGTGTCGGTTTTCCACTCAGCGTCCCCATCAAGTGGGACGGTGACTTCTTCGCTGTCCCATTTCACAAGGAGCATGTCCACTGAGTCATCCCAGTGTGCTGCCTTCTTGGCTGAAATGATAAGGGTGTGTGTGTCAAACATGATGGAGACCGATTGGACCCATGTGTAGTCGCGCCTCCTACCATTGGGTCGGCTTCCGATGAAGTGAGCATTGATTTGAAGGTTCGTGTCCGAGACGAGAGCAAAATCACGCCCTTTACCGCCATGGAAGTAGAACATAACTCCGTCGCCACCCACAAACCTTGGATCGTAACATAGCGCACCGTATCCGTTACATTTAGGCCTCCTCCCTGCCAAAGTTTGGATGTGGTTAGAGATTGGGTGAACAAATGTATATAATGTTTAAAGAAAGATTTCATGAAAGAAAATGCTTACATTTGCATGTAGCTTCACACTTGCTACCACAATTGATGAAGCAGCCTTTGTTCTTCTTGTTCTTCTTGGGCTTCCTCTGCGGGCACTCCTTGGGGCAAGTGAGTGTCTGGCAGTAGCAAGATCCTTTTGATTTGCAAAAAGCTCGTTCTCGTCCTGTTTTTGGTTCTGGTGTTAATTCAAGATAGTTAGTGGCATCATCTTGTGAAGGCTTAGGCTTCGGTTCAGGTGTCTTGGGCTTTGGAGCCGGTGTAGGTGTCTTGGGCTTTGGTGTTGGTCCCGGAGTCTTGGGCTTTGGTGTTGGTGCCGGAGTCTTGGGCTTTGGTGTAGGTGGCTGAGTATTGGGCTTTTTTGGAGCCGGTTCAGGTGTCTTGGGCTTTGGCATAGGTGCTGGAGTTTTTGGCTTTGGAGCTGGTTCAGGTTTCTTGGGCTTCGGCATAGGTGCTGGAGTCTTTGGCTTTGGAGCCGGTTCAGGCATCTTGGGCTTTGGCTCCCGTGCCGGAGTTTTGGGCTTCGGAGCTGGTTCAGGCATCTTGGGCTTTGGCTCCCGTGCCGGAGTTTTGGGCTTTGGAGCCGGTTCAGGTGTCTTGGGTTTCGGCACTGGTGCTGCAATCTTTGGCTTAGCCGGTTCTGGTGCCTTGGGCTTAGGTAGCGGTTCCGCCGTGTTCTTCGTGTCATTGGCCATGGTTGCTCCTATGGAAATGGAGATGAGTAGGAAAGCCACCAAAATGAGTGACTTCCCCATGATGAAACTTAATTGTGTGTGCTCTTAATGGTTTTGGTGGTGGTCAAATGTTTTAAGAAGAATGAAAGATGAATGAATGAAATGAGAGTGAAATGTTGTGATTTATAGGGTGATAAAGTAGGAGAATCCATGGAGTTCGGACTACATAATCCATGCCAACTAGTTTACCTTCTTTTCAAAAAAAGAAGTCAAGCAAATATACCCGTTGACATTTTTTAGATTACTATAATTAGGATATTAACATATTAATTATAGGACATTCATCATGCTAATCCCATTAGATTCTGTTTCTTTGACCGGCATATATTTTCTGTTGTATAAATAATATAATTAGGTTATGTTTAACAAATTTTCAACTTGAATGTCTTAAAGTATGGGTGCAAACAAACCTTTAAAACTAATAATCGAAATCAGCCACTTCATCCGGTGTAGATTTGAATGATTTACTATATCGTTAGGCAGGGCCGGTCCTAAGGACTTTAGTGCCCAGGACGAGCCCGAAAAAATAAAAGACATTTTGGCCCTAACGAATTGAATTATATAAACTAATTTTTTTTAATAAAAACAAACGTTTTAGAAATAAACATAATAAAATCATAGTATTACAATGACATAGCGTAATTGTTCACCGATAACTCATGAGGTTCAAGTATTACAATAAATATAACAAAATCATTTATTTTTGGCTGCTCAATTGACCATCTAAATAATTAAACAAGTAATAATAAACCATGACACATGATATTTAAATATTTTATTTTTAAAAAGAGGCTTTAATTGAGTGATTAGGTTAATAAAATAGGCCTAAAAGATTAAATTGGGTTTAAAATATAATTGGGTTAATTTTTATGATTGAATTATAGTTTAGAACTATTTTTTTTATAAAAAATATATATATAATATAAAAAACAATTTAAAAAAAATTTGTGCCCCCTGAGCGAGTGGGCCCTGGTCGGGCGTCCATCTCGCCCCTCCTCAGGGCCGGCCATGTCGTTAGGTTTTTTTTAGGTTGACGATTTAATTGCTCAGTCCGGTTATCATTTTAAAAATTTTAATATGCTTTTGTTAAAAGAAAAAAAAATGTTCAAACTATCAAACCTCTTGGTCATGCCGACCTGCACAACTTGGCATATTTGTTTTGCCGTTTTTTAAAATCATAGTTGATGATTCGGTACAAAATTTTCATTAAACAATCCGAATCGGAGCGTAAACAGAATGCTTTAGAGCTTTTTCACTTTAGGAAAAAAAGTTCTCATCCTTCAACTTTACAAAGAATCTAATGTAATATATTATTAAAAGGGTTTTCATATAAAAATAATATTTAAATACTTTTTTAACAAAGTAAATCAGAAGATATATAGTAGATGTTTTAAACAGCAAAAGAATTGCAACTTAATGGTATATAGTAATTTCTTTCTATGAGTTTGGGGGTTTGAGTCTTATAGTAAACATCGGTGTAGATTTAAAAATATTATTAGATAAGTATGTATGTTTAAGAATGTAAAATTTAACTATTTAAAACAACTTTTGGGTTGTTAATATATTTAGCATCTAAATGCTTTATTTAGTTATTGATTTATGAAGATACGTACGTGTGTACAAATAACAAATTAATGGCATAACGTGATAAATAAGTGTAGCATATATTGATTTCACATGGGATGGCATCTTAAATACTTTGCTTCACCATGCGTTCATGCACTTCATCTGGGCGGCTAAAACAGAAATTAAATATTTTATATTGGTTGGGTTGTAGATGGGTGGGTTGATTTTGTTACCTTAAATTTTATTGACATTTTCGTCATCCGACATGTTTCTGGTTAGAGTTCGTATAAATAAAACCAGATACATGTATACTTAGGTGCCCTATAAGGTATATCTTTCAACTCTAATATTTTGTGTTAATATCCTCTTCTTAGATGGTTTCTTTATGTTTTATTGATATAAATATATTGTACATGTACTGTTTTATTCCTATTGAAGTCTCCAAAGAATAAACTTGAAAATTTGTTTTGGTTGTCCAAGCAGCATATTTCTTATTTATCAAGATTCCATACAAAGGGATGTGGGGTAGTTTAGTAGAATTAAAGGTTAGAAAGTTAGCAAAATTCAAATTTTTATTTCCACACACTGCTAGCTGTTAAATGCTAGTATTATTGTAAGACATAGTGTTGCTTTGTATGACCTTAATAATGAAAGAACATGCCATGCTTTATTTTAGGGTCTTTGGAGCTTAATAACCTTAATTTATATTTATTAGTCGGGATTAATTTCAATTTTCTGTTTAGTGTTTTGACCATATAAGTAGTCCACGTCAACAAAAAACTAACGGGGTTAACTCTTAGTTAGTAAGAGATTGTTGGAGGAAAATAACCTTAAAGTTTATAGTGTCTGTAAACATTAAGTTGGGATTAATCTCGACCGATAAATGAAAATTAAAATTATTAAAATCAAATAGCCCTTTATTTTATTATTTTTCCCTCATATATCCTTATTAGTTTTAGAATATTATTCATGGTGATATAAAACCTGGTAATCTTCTTGAACTGCCACCAGCATGATTAAGATTGGTGATTTCAATATCAGCCAGGTTTTTAGGTAAATAAATCCCTCTCAACACGTGCATTTTCACTCCTATATAATACATCCAAAGGATACAAATTAAAGTTTTTCATTAATAAACATTATCATGCTGTAACCAACAAGTTCCATCTAACTATTGTCCTTTGTATCAAATTAAATGGATCCTATTTAATAAGGAAAAAAGATAAAAGCTATTTGCACTTTCATGATACTTTCACGTGTATACCTCAACAAAAAACATATAGTCATATAGAAACCATGTCATTTATTCATTTACACTAACTTTGATTCCTATTATTAATTAATTACGATTGGATTGAAATTATACTATGTATGATAGTATAGGATGAAAAAGACGAACTTCATCATTCCCTTGGCTCTCCTGTTTTCACTGCTCCTGAATATTGTCTTGGTAAGATAGTTTCGTCAAAATTCTCTCCTTTGACATGTTTTAAGTTTAGATTGTAATTGTAGAATCAAAATCTCACATATTGAAAAAACACAGTCTCGAAATTATTATTATGAACATGTCGAACTTATAACGGTAAAGCTGCTGGCACATGGGTTGTTGGAGTTATGTTATACAGTACGACACTGGGACGATATCTTTTTCTTGATGAAACCCTACCAGATACATATCATAAGGTTTGCCACTTGAAATTTATATACAAATCTCATAAATTTTAGATTTTTTTAATGTCTTGGCTAGTTTCCCAGATCTCTAATGATCGTATATGGAAATCCGTGGGGTATAAGCCCCCTACTAGAGAACCTACTCGAGGGTCGTCTCTACAAAGGCCATCAAAGTTTCGTCAGCAATGCTGCAATTAGTAGATACCTTGACCTTTAGTCAAACTTAGACTTTCAGTCAAATGTCTGCTGATATTCATGTTATATTTTTAACAGACGCGACACAAAGACCGACTCTAGAGATGGTGGCAGAGCACCTGTGTGAGATGTTGGTCGATACCTCAGTTCTTCGTTCGTGCAAACGTAATAAATTAAAAGAGAGCAAATATCAGATGTAAGCATAACCGATGTTCTTATTAATACTGACTGAAGAAACATTTTATATCGTGTTAACGTTTATTTTGTTCTGGAAAGGAAATGTGGGAGTTGACTTTCGAATCGTGATTTGTGAGCATTGGTTTTTATTTAGCGAGGGCACACTTAGAATTTTAATAGTTGTGTCATGGAAAATGAGGTCGAGATTTGAGATAATGCCATAATGGTATTGGAAAGAATAATCTTTAAACCTATAACATGTTACAGGAATCATTCATCTAACTACAAACAAACGTATCCATTCATACCTCCTCATTCATAAACCAAAAGGTATACTTTTTAACGTATCCTTTAATCTTATTCTTAAAGTGCAATATTATTCATGAAATGTTTATATATGTTGATATGTACCAACTACTAAGATAATAGAATTTATCTTTAAATGATATGTTATGGAGTGTTTGTAAGTTAAAAATGTAAGGATAAGTTGGAGATTAGCAACAATGAGACACTCAAACAAACACACAATACTTTTAAACATAAAACATTACAATTGAAACACATTCATGTCCTCATGGCATGAAGAAACAGAAACAGAAACACAAACAAAAACACAAACAGAGGTTTCTACCGGTCATACGGCTTATTACCCTCGAATTATTCTCCACACAACAAGTAACAAAGCTAATAAAGCAAACAGGTCAGGGTCACTCCCCAAACCATTGGTGCACATACACACCAGCATTTCGAAGACCATTAAACAGACTATTGCAGTCCCTGCAGTAACTCGTCCTGCAATCAATCCCATCGGAACACCTAAGGAAAAGCTCATCAACATGACATATTGCTCCACTTGCAAACAACTCAAACAGAACTTTCAACTGTGAGACTCCAGCATTCATCATAAGAACCACAAAATCTCCATCTTTTGCGGTTTCTTTAAACCAATCGGTGAACTCAAACTGCTCTTCATGCAATGGAGCTTCAAGATAATCAGCAGACATGAGATCAGATTCTGTTTTATCATCTTCCACAAGGCCCGGATGATAAACAAAAGTGACACCCGGCTTTTTCACATGTGAAGTGAGTGCAGACACATTGTGATCAACCACATAAACATTGAATGCATCAGGATGGATAGGATAATCGGGAACAAACCCCCCTGCTCCCATGTTGATATAAATCAACCTGTTTCTTGTTGACATATTCAGGAACTTCGGCAAGTATGAGAGCTTGTGAGATTGTGTGGATTTGTGATCTACAATAGGCTCGATATACTGCATAAAAGGTTTGTTCTTTGATATAGATGGGCAGTCGTTCGGAAGCTTGTAGCTGTCAAACATCGCAACATTCTCTAAGTGTTTCTTAAACACTATCAGTGTAAACGAACTAATCCCACAAACATGGATGATTTCTGAACTTCTTAAGAGCAATGAAACTGGTGTTGCAGATCTTACCAAGCTACGGGTATGGAAGTTATTTGGACCTACAAGTATCGCGCCAACACCACCGGGCCTTAAAACACGCTCAATTTCTAGAACAGTAAGCGCTGGAACAGAGGCCCTACCAAGAGTTCTAGAGAACACAAAGTCAAACGAATCAGAATCGAACTCAAGCTTGTGTTCAAATTGCTTCTGTAAAAGGGATACTATAGGGTTCCTATGAACACCAAATGCACTGGAGAACCCGAGTTCCCTCAATGTCAATGCAATCGAATCAGATCCCTCTCCTACACACAATGCTCGTGCATCTAAAGACAGCATTTCATCATTCATCAGCTCTCGAATCACACTAACAGTGAAATTCTTACCATCCACACTCGAAATGGATGCTTTTTCTTGTGAAACCCCATGGGAATCAACCGATGTGTTCACCATCGAGTCAATGTTCAACGAACATTTGTTAAAATCAAGCAAAATCGGATCAATCGTTTGCACCTCGTTGGCGATACGAGTGAACGAGAGAGCAACCAAAGCCAACGCGAAGAACATCGCTCTGAGAATCAATCTCCATGCCAAAGATCCTCGTAGGATCTGCCATTTTAGGGCTTTGAAATCCATTGCAGAATTCGCAGTTTCGTGAAGTAAAAACAATCGTAAAATCTAGAGATTCAACAGTATAATCGAAATTGAACAACCGAAAGTGAAGAAGAAAGATCTAGCGAGTGCAAAACCTGGAGGATGTGTGATTTCCACCCACGAGTAACACTATGCAGTTTTGAAACCCTAACCAAGCCCTAACCGGAATCCTCTTCCCCATCTTCGTCTCGAACAGCTTCTGATGCATTCTACACCTTACATAACTCCAAATTGAACGATTACATAACAAAACCGAAAGATTAAGTAACAAAATTGGATGATTAGTGGATGAAATAAGATCAAATGGATGAAGAGAGCTATAGAACAGAAATAAACGGATCTGGACGCGTTGGGATGAACGAAAAGTGTGGAGTGGTGTGAATTATGTAAAGGCGAAGGTTCCCATCATTGAGTACTTAATGGATCCAAATCGTTTGCATGTGACACCGTTAAATGATTGCTGAGTCGACTCGGTTGAGTCGAACTCAATTTCCTATGCGTTAAACCGGTCCGACAGGTTTGATTAAGAGCTTGACAAATTTTTTTGTTCTTTTGAATGGCTAATTGCCTAATTGGATTATTACAGACCATTGGTCCATCATCATCTCAATTATTTAAATACAAAACTTTTGGGTACTAGACTGATACGTTATTAAAAAAAAACTCTTACATTAATTTGTATTCATCATACTTGAACTTTATACTATTCTTTAGAAGAAAACTCATTTTATATGAAAATACTTTATGTCTCAACCTGAAACCTTTTTTTTTTTAATCTTATATAAGACTTAAACTCAAAGCATTCATCTAGTTTATTAAAGTCTAGGGATATCTAATCTCAACCACTTGAGATAAGAAGATTGAAAAGTGACGGTTTAACCTGTTCGCTTGAAAAGTGCAAATTGACCTGTTAAGATTTAAATTAACTTTTATAATTTTAAGATTTGAGCTTGAATTTGTTATGCATATGTAGAAAGCTTTTGACAACTAATCTAGAAAATTTATGTTGTAACTTTTGTTATAGAAATTAATATTAATGTTTTACTTAGCTCTCACTTTACGGAAGATCCGAGGTTGATCGAGTCGTTTCACTATCTTATACACGTATATTCACTTTGCACTTTGGTTAACCAAATTAAATGTTTTCCTCTTCAAACTTTTTCTAAAAGAGTATTTGTTTTTTTTTTCCTTTTTAAGTAAACACAACATGCATTACACTATTTAAACTTTATATAATATGTATGTATTTTTAAAACTAATTACTGAGTCGTTGCTTTTTTAATCCGATTCAAGTGCTAGTACCAGTAAACCAGTGTGATCGGTTTGATGATCAATCTACATTTTAAAACAATGATATTTTTAATTTCAGAGCTAGATTTTAAGGAAGATATATACGTTTAGAATACACATCTCGAGGGTATAGCAGTATAAATGGCCGTTCACTTCAATTTTGTCTTCATGCATGTAACTCCGTGTGCATACGGCCACACACAAATCAATTTCTAATAGTATTCAGGGTAGGTGTATTCTACAATGACTGACTCACAATTATTTATTCTATACATTAATACACAATTACAACTATAAATATAGTGAGGAGTGCACTACAGAATAAAAACGAGCAATGGTTTTTAGAGATTGATCGCATTTTTGGATTACAACTAAATGTCATAATAATTTTATGAATGAAAAAAAAAAAATTCTTAAACAGCAAAATCAAGTTTAGTAAAAACAATATAGATCTAGCAAGGAACTAGAAATTTACAATCACAAAATCAAGAAAAAGTATGTAATATGTGATTTTCTTCATTCTCTTGAAAATAAAAATCTTACAACCTTTGTTTATTTCTCATTTTATTTTATCGATCGATAATGAAAGAACACAAGTGAAAATTGGACGTAACGGTTTGCATTATGTAGGTGGTAAACGATGTTTGTGATCACTTACAGCGTACATACGTATGCAGTGGCGGATCCAAGAATATATTTTTATGGAGTCACTATTTTTTTTAAATGCTTCAGTTTTATAGGAGTGGACATAAATATTTTCGGTTCAGGTCAATTTGATCATGTAATAAAAATACGATTCAGTAATAAACAAAACATCATCAGAATGTAAAAAACACATAATATTATTCTGAGTTTTTGATGTGAAGAAAATTTTAATAGTGCCTGCTAATCTCTTTTGTCCAAATATCCAACCATGAATCGTCATTGCCTTTGATCCAAAGTTTAGTGGATATTAGGAGTGGGCTTTACGGGCACTGAGTATGTAGTAAGAGTACACTTCTTTTGTTATTTAATTAGTTAACTCGTGGATTTTTAAAAGTTTGAGTTTATATTTATTTTATAACTAATGGAGTCACTATCCATAAAAACATTATTGTCACTCGAAAACTTGTACATTTATTTTAATACACACAATAAAATTTACTGTATTCCGGTGACTCTAGTGAATACATATTAGGTCCGTCTCTGTACGTATGCGGACTATAATAGTAAGTTATATGGATGCAAGAACATGTATGTAGATGCTAAAACGTATACTATGTTCAACACCACTCGACATGTCTTTACGTTCGATCAAGATGCGACTTATACGAAGAACAAATATTAATACCACATTTACCATTAAAGAAGGATACTTTAATTTAAATTATAAACTATAGCGAGTTGACTCGGGAGAGTGTCGGTGAGAAACCAACGATGGAGCTAATGACCTCACGTTAGCCGTTTAAGTGGGGAGACCCACGTGTCCTACGATCAAACTTCAAACCATTTGGTAAAGGTCCTTTCACATTTTAATATTATTAGTAAGTACGACCCGCGTTATGTCCCGAGAATTATAAAAATTAAAAAATTTAATTATGATAATTTATATGTTAGTAATAACCATTTAAAAAAATATTACGTGCGAAACTTTTATAAAAAAATGTAACATAAAAAAACAATATAAAAATAAACACCTTAAAACAGAGAAAAAAAATAACAAATACATAAATGATAACTTTACAATAATTAACGAGCTCTACTCTAAATCAATTAAAAGAAAATTTGATTATAAAAAACAAAGTATGTTTTTTATTAGTTTGAAAAAAAAAAGTATTATGATAACATTGAGAAAACCTACATCTTCATTACTTATAAAATTTTTTACTACTCGTAATTTTTTCTATTTGTTATATATAATGATGCGATGAATATTATCGAGCTATTTCCAACCTACCTTAAACGTTGATGTATTTGAGTATTATTATTATTATTATTATTATTATTATTATTATTATTATTATTGTTGTTATTATTATTATTATTATTATTATTATTATAACTATGAAAAATATTTAAGGATTACATATTTAAGTGTCTAAATAAAATAATATGTAAATCAAATAGTATTTAGTTATAAAAATATAAATAATAAATATATGTATTTTAATATTAATTTAAAGTGTTATAAATGAGATAATACTAAAAATAAATGTATAATAATAATAATAACAACAACAACAATAATAATAAAAGTATTTAGTAATTATATAGTTAAGTATTTAAATAAAATAATATTTACTTATAAATTAAATTATTGTTATAAAAGTATTTAGTTAAGTATTTAAATAAGAATAATACTTATTTATAAATTTAAAATATTAATTTTTAATATTATAAATTTATATAATATTTAATGTAATGTAATTAAATAATCTTAAATTATTAAATAATATACTAATTAATGGTATTAAATAAAAGAAGTTTATTAAATTAGGGACAAAACATGAATGCTTACATAAAACACTTATAACTAATGATTAAAAAGTTATACTATATGATGATTAAAAAGTTATACTATATGTTTTAATTTTTTTATAAAATTACATTTGTATCATAAAGTTTTGTTTTATATACATAGTATAGATTAATTAATAATTGAACTTTTTTTTAATTAAATGAACGTAAGACCTTTTTATTTTGAAGTTTGATTAATAGTAGTAGAGTTATTACACAAGTTAAGTCAGTATTTTTTATAACGGTCAACAAATACTTTATACCCGATCGTCTAGGGTAAACTTATTGGCGAAAGAACACTTACGCCCGCAAACATAAACAACGGGCTCATTGTGGTAAACCTTTGGCCCACTTTATAACACATTGCAACAAGTAAGACTCGAACTCATAACATTCGCTTTAGAAAATCATAGATTGTCTTCTGCTAAACCAATTGATCTAGGATCATTTTAAATTGTATGTTTACTTTTCATTTTAAATTGTGAAGTTAATGTTAAGTTTAACTGATTTGCAATATAATTTAACTAATCATCTAATAAGTGTTATTACAAAGGATCAAACTTGTTACATTTTGATAAAATTGAGAATATAGACGGTCTATAATAGACCGATAGACATGTATCTTAGAAAGGTATCAAAAAAGTAATATAAACACACCATATGAATCATTTGTTTAGTTAGCTCATAACATTATATTTTCTTTTGTTTTTTCATAAATAAAGCATATATTATACCGCTTTTTTAAAGGTTAATTTATTTATGTTTTAAAAGAATAACGAGTATCAAAATAATAATTTGATAATCATCTGTCTTCAATTATTAATAAATAAAGTTATCATTTTTGAATTAATAGAGTCAAATAATTGAGTTTGGGTGTTATTCCTTGAAACCTTGACGCGTCAATACGAATCAAATCAATCAACAAATCATTAAATCAATTGTGTTCACTCAGTCACTTGTATTGAACTTTAAGAGTATAATTTGTTGTTTCAGTGTTTATTTAATATACAACTCTTAATTTTAAAGAGGGGGGAGGGGTGTTTTTCGTATTGCCCTATACGAAACTATAACCCCAAAATTATAAATTAATACCCCAAATTTTTATACGGGTCGTATAGCCCCATACGCGTCGTATGGGGGAGTCGTATAGCCTTATACGAGGCGTATAACCCCTCTGACAAACCCTTTAATTTTTTTCTCCTAGTCAGTGTCGAAATTTGTTATGCGCGTCGTATAGCCCTATATGTGTCGTATAGGGGGGGTCGTATAGCCCTATATGGGGCGTGTAGCTCTCTGACAGCTCACTGAATTTTCCTCGTTTTCAATGTATTCGACCCCTATACGCCGCGTATGGTGTCATACGAGGCGTATAGGAGGGTGTCGATTTATAATGTGGGGTGTCACTATATTAGGACCTAATTTTATAGATAAGTGTGATCCTTTTTTCAATAATGAATGCTTGATGATGTAAAAAAAGGGTCACAAACAAAGTAAAGAATAAATTATCAATTGTATCTCTAATGTTTATTTATTTTAACCCTTTGTATCTTTGCAATTTCAAATTTATCATTTATCTTGTAACTTTTTATTTTTGTTCTCATTTCTATTCAAAACTCTAACAACATTAGTTTTCATGTTAAATATTTTATGAAAAAAACTAAACTACCCCAAAAAAAAATAAAAATAAAAACTTGGAGATCACTCGGATCTTCTTCTTTCTTGACCACCGTAAACTCTCTCTCTTTTTCTCTCTATCTCTCTCTTTCTCACAAATATAAACAAACACTCTCTCTCATCTATCCATCAACATTACCACAATCGCCATTTACCAACGATATAGCCCACACTCACTACACCCACACCGCCTCCACACCTCACCCATGCCACCGTCCACACCACCATCATTGCGGCCCATCAACACAACCGACTCCACCTGCACTGTCGCTGTCACACCCCGGTTTCACGGCACCCCAGGATTGTGACCGATTGGTACACTTTATTGTTCACTTTTTTTTTATTTGAAAGATGTTTACGCAACGAAAAAAAGTTTCACAATTCATTTCATAACGTAAAATAACTCTGATAATTTATAAAAACAAACTTTCATATATTCTTGGGAATTAAATACCCATTATTTTACATAACATTGTTCAAAGTAATATTTACAAAACTTTCTGTCGACTGACAGATATTCAAAGCTTGCCACAAGATCTATGCCTAGGAAACTTAGTACTTCTAGCACTATTCTTGTTAATATGTTTATCACAGAGTTTTCATGCCTAGGATTCATAGTCCGTCTAGCACTAACACCTGACTAAACATATTTAATCATATTTACCTGAAAATGTTTGAAAAAATAATACATCAGCGAAAAGCTGGTGAATACATTTAATTTGACACGAAAATATCTCGGCACGAATAACAATAAACAATTAATCATAAATTAACGATAAAACACACATTTAGCAGTCTATTTCAACTGGAAGTCCCCCTACATATATATTGGTACTGGTGCTCAGACAGTCTTACTACGGGACTCTCTGGATCTGTACTGAGTCTGAACCAGCCCTAGTTTGGGATTTTCAACCATCCCTGGGATATAATTTGATCAAACATACATATACTTCTAGTCTAAATGTTTTAGCAGAATACCGTAACTTAATGATTAAGTTACGAGCTTCTAAATCAGAACTTCTATACTTGATATCTTGAGCCTCTATATTGGTTTTCTAACTTCAGGTTATTATGAGTAGGGGCTACACGCGTAATCTTTTGGCTGTTTATAGGTTAGACGATGGTAGAAGAGAGTTTCGTATGAAAGTAGGGAGACGATTATAAATTGTGATTTGAAATGAACCTAAAGATATCTTTTTATATAAGGACATTTCTTACTCGTTAAGTATTTTTACTCATTAAGTATTTCTTATTTATTAAGTTATATCCAAAATTTAACCATTAAGTTTTATATTTTATTCATAACTTAGTCATTAAGTTTAATATTTTATCAAATACTTAGCTATTAAATTTTATATTTTATTCAAAACTTAGCTATTAAGTTTTATACTTTATTCATGACTTAACTATTAAATTTTATCTAAAACTTAGTTAATAAGTTTTATCTAAAACTTAGTTATTATGTTATTTAGTCATGAAGTTGTATCTAAATAAAACTTAGTCACGAAGTCTCGTTCAAACTATATTCATGATTTTATTTTCATAACTATGTATATCAACGATAAAACAAAATATAAAAATTTCACAGGTGTTACAGCCGCGTGCCACCACAACCCACACCGCCTCCACCGCCGCCCACCACCACAACCCACATCGTTTCCGCTAGACCTATAAATCACCACCATCACCATCACCATCACCATCACATGGTCTTTTCTAGGGTTTCTTAACTCAAAACTTCCATCATTGATTTTGATCAAATGTTCTTAGTTGCAAATTGATTAAAGCCTTACAATGGTGGTGGTTGTGGTTGTTGATTTTGACAAGAAAGAGAGAAAGATGGAGAGAGAGAAGGGGTTAAAAGGGGTGGATGTAGGGTATTTTTATTAAATTTATATTTTGTAGTGGATGCGAGTTACGGGTAGTTTTGTTATCTTAGAGCATTCAGCCATTCACGGTGGATTTTTTATTTTTATTTATATAATTATATTAAAAATTATTATTTTTTCTCTCTTTTTAATTAAATAATATTTTTTATACCATTAGTATAATATTTTCTCTTTGTCCGTCACTCACAATCACTTTAAAAAATATCAAAAAAATTATAGTGATTGAACAGTGATTCCCCAAATATACCGATAAACAGTAAAATTTTCTCTTTCTTTCACTCAACCACTTAAAACCATTTCATATAATATAGGAAACACACACAAATCTTTTTAGGGATTCCACTGTGAATGCTCTTATAAAAAATGAACATAATAATTGAGCGTCATTAGTCATTTGGATACGAATGGGGACAAAAATAAAATGTTAGGGGGTAAATGATGGTTTTGAAACTGCATGATACAAGTGGTTAAAATACGTAAACGTTATATAATAATAGTGTTTCTAATGGTCTTGTACAAGGGCAATATTATTAAATGATGATAAAACATTTAGTATTGACCTATATAGGTATGTGTCTTACAATCAAAAGATTAAGATTTACATTTATATAGATTTTAATTTATTTATTATAGAAAATCTATAAATTATTATAAAAAAAGCTATAACTTGTATAGAAAGTAATGCACCCTGTGTTTTAGTAATTTATATATGTATCTAAATCTAAATAAATAAATAAGCCTGTAAACATGCGTAATTAGGTTGAAAGAAAAAACTTAAAAATAAAATTAGCTTAAGCCACCTAACTCAGAGAGATTTCTTTAATTGAGTTAAAGTGTTGTAAGTTTGCTCTAACGTGTAAAAATAATACAATATAATTAGTTTATATGATATCCATCTAGGAAACAAACATGAAGGGTTAAATAACTCTTTGTCTCTATACTTTAACTTTCGTTGGGACATCTTTGTTTCCCCTATTCGGCCCCTATATCTTTAATCGTAAATTTACTGTTTGCCATAAAGCTTTTTTTTCAAGGTTTGTGTGATGTTCTTAAAGATCAGTCTCTTCTTGCTTATGATCACATATTAGTAGTTCCATCCTACAATGGAACGTCTGTGAAATGACCCCAACTTGGTCGGTGGGAATATGGGATACGAGGAGTGGAAACTCTTGCATAAAACTCTAATTAATCGACAAGGCAATCCTAAAAATTACTAGTAACTCACGTATAGGGAACGAATAATATGTTCCTAAATATATGTAATAAAAAATAGTCCGTAAACTTAATCCTTTATTTTAAAGAATGAAACTAATAAAAAATTAAATGATTTTTCTCTTAAATTACAGAAATTACAGAAATGAGACATAAACATTTGGGTTATAAATGTTCTTGGTGATGTAAAAGGAATAAAATTCATAATACAAGAAATACAAAAGTAAAAATGAAAGAGGAAAAACCAATGTAAAGGTGAAAAGGGTTCAAACCTGAACACAACCTAAAGTCCTAAACCCCCAAACTGTTACGATAATGGTAACTGAAACCCTAAACACTCCGGCCAATGAATCAACGTCGAACGGCACCGAAACCCTAAACACTCCGGCGAATGAAACAACGTCGAACGGCACGGGCGAACCAAACTCACCGGAAAACTGCATAAACGTCCCTCATTTATCTCCAGATGCAAAGCCATCAGGTGACGATGAACAAGGAGATAAGCGTAAGAGAACCGAACCCGAACCCGATGAGAAAACCGCTTCAGTTCATCCTCTATGGAAAACGAGCCTCTGTTCGTACTTCCGGCGAACAGCCGCCGCGTGCAGTCACGGAGAAACATGCCGGTACGCTCACGGCGAGGCGGAGCTCCAGCTCCGGCCAGACAACACTTGGGACCCTACGTCTGAGAAGGCGAAGAAGTTGAAGTTTGAGAAAGAAGATGGAGTCAAAACTTCAGGTGAAAGAGATGGAGAAGTGATGATGACAGATTCGATATCGGATGAAGGATTGTCTGAGTCTGTGCTTGATAAGTGTTTTGTGAATCTTCCGATGAAGTGGACTACCGATAACCTGAAAAAATTGCTCAACGATGAGGTGAATTGTTATCTGTACTGCATTTATTGATTTGTTAGGGAAAGTATTGAAGAAATCTTCATTTGAATTACATTAGAGTGTTAGGGTGGATTATGTTATGACATTGTTATATTGCATAATGTATTATAGGGAGTTGAATACAAGTCAGCTAAGACAAGGAAAGGAATGGTTGTAGGTTTCATAAGCTTCGAAACAGTAGAGCAAGTGAAAGCTGCAATTGAGGTATCATCTAATTTTGAATATGGCATGTTTTCTGCTGAATACATAGAGTACTTGCAGCTTGTGATGAAAAATCTTGTTGTAACAGAAGCTTCAGGGAAAACCAATTGGGAACAAAAACTTAAAGATAGTGGATGCAGTTCCCAGATCATTTGAAAGAAATGTGAAACCGTCATTGATTTCAAACAATTCAGATGCGGTGCAATCAGACAGTAAGGATGAAGATGGAGGATTGGTAAATGATGATTCTACCCCTGGAAGTTCAGTATTGAAGGGTAGAAGTGCGCGGGATGCTGTAACTCCACTTGCTCATATGCTTTATGCAGATCAGCTGGAGCACAAGAAGAAGAATATCATGCAGATTTTGAAAAAACTTGTAGAGCTCACTTACCATTGTTTCTCATTTGAATCCTAAATCATATGTTGGTGTATCACTACCATAGAAAACTTTTTTGTTTTTTTAATTCTGTAGGCTCGAAATGCTCGCAAAGCTTGTCCTGATGGTGTTGCACAACCAGATTGGATACTTAAATCCAGGGAATTAGGTGATTCTCTAGACTGCCAAGTACATATACATATACATACATTAAATAAGCTCCATTTTTGTTGACTGCTTAATTGAATAACGTATGATTCACCATTCACTTGTCTAAACCTTCAGATCTGTTCAATGAAATGTATATAAAGTAGGAAGACACCAAAGTAACTTTTTTTGCATTTTTTTTTCTTTTCGTTGTTGCAGGTGGTCTTGCTTGCAAATTAGAGGGTATAATTGAATCACCACTTGTAAACGGATACCGTAACAAATGTGAATTTTCTGTTGGATATTCTCTACAGGGAAAACCTACAGTGGGATTTTTGCTTGGGAACTTTAGGTTTTTTTAATTTTGGTATTTAATTTATGATTTTTTTTCTTGGTCATATTTTTGGCTCATTAGTTAATTATCATTATCATGAATCAGGGAGGGTGTAACAGCAGTTGAAGAACCTTCAGATTGCCCCAATGTTTCTAAAATTAGTTGCAAGTATGCTGAAATCTTCCAGAATTTCCTACAAAATTCAACTTTTCCTATATGGAACAGAATGACTAATACCGGATTCTGGCGTCAACTAACTGTAAGTTAAACTTTTAATTTTTTTAATAAACCAACATTTATGTCTAAATAATTATTGTATAACACTCTTTGTGGGAACAACTAAACTAGGTTCGAGAAGGAAGGAGACATGGTAATATTCCTGAGGCTGACTTTGACGAATCAAACATTGCTGAAGTTTTGCTTATGGTTCAGGTTGTATTTAGTTTGGAAGTTCTAATTTTTTTTACACGAATTATGTTGTTTTACATCTGATTTTCTTTTCACAGATTTCATCAGCAGGATTTGAAAGTGAAGCTGTTAATGTTGAACTTGAGAAAATGGCTGAAGCTTTTGTGGTGGGAGCTTCCACAAATTCACCATCTTTGCCTCTTACAGCACTTGTTGTTCAGGTATATTTCTGAAAGCATCATCTTCTTTTGTAACAAATAACGTCTATGATTTTATTTTTGATTTTTTTATACTTATATGCAGGATCATCAAGGGGTATCTAATGTGGCACCGGCTGATGCTCCATTGCGTTCCCTACCCCTTACTAAATCTGAAGTTGCCGCAGAAGCAAGGATACAAGATTATATAAATAATCTTCGGTTTTATATATCTCCAACTGCCTTTTTTCAAGTATTGGCCCTTTACTTTGCATATATGTTTTCTAATGTGTAAAATTATGAAATTTAATTTTTGAAAGTTTAAAATCTTGCAGGTAAACACCCTTGCAGCAGAAAAGTTGTATGCACTTGCTGGAGATTGGGCTTGTTTGGGGCCTAATACCTTGCTGTTTGATGTATGTTGTGGAACAGGAACAATTGGTCTTACTCTAGCTAACCGTGTTGGAATGGTAATGTGCTCTTATTGTTTTTCATGATCTTAGTGGGGGGTTTAACGTGTGACTCATGAACTAAAAACTATACAAGGTTGGTTGGATAATTAACTGTAATAGAGCATGCTGTAGAAAATAATGTTGTGTAAAATTATATAAAATATGTGAGTCTTAGCCAAATGTCTTTTTTTATAGGAATAATAGATAAAACAACCGAAAATGATATAGTTGCAAAGAAAGGGAATATTTTTCGAAGTGGGAATAAAAGTTCATTTAATCTGGTTAAAGGGGTAGATATGTTATTTGGTTTGCCTTTTATAATCAGTTTTGTAGCTGCTGGTATGATATTGATTAATTGACTCTAAATAATCAGAAACAGAATCTGCTTATAGAAACATTACTAATTCCAGCTTGCAATCCTATTTTTTAGGTTGTTGGAATTGAAATGAATGCTTCTGCAGTAGCTGATGCGAATAGGAATGCTGAAATAAATGGCATAAACAATTGCAGGTTTGTCTGTTCAAAGGTCAGGATAAAAAGATGATACTTAATGAAATTCATTTTAATCTTTACAATCAACATATTTCAGTATGTTTTTTTGAACAATTGTTTGGGCATTGTGCAACAGGCCGAGGATGTGATGGGATCTCTGCTGAAAGAGTATTTGACAAAAGAACTAGATAACAAAATTGATAACAAAGAAGAAACAAGTGCTCCTGAAGACAAATCATCAGATGCTGAAGACAGTAAGATGCATCATTATGATAATGTTGTTGCTATTGTGGACCCACCCCGTGTTGGACTTCATCCCACTGTGAGTCACGATCTTCCATCATGTTGGTTTGGGTTAAGATTTATCTTTAAAGGAATACATTTGTAGTTTGAAAAAGTATACGGTCAAAAAGGTCAAATTATTGGAAAGTCACCTAAAGTTTGTTACACACACACACATGTTGGGAACTAATTATTTATTGAAAACTGCGAAAAACGCTTACCCTTGTATAATTAATTATAGAAATTGACTAGAATGCATGTGGATTTTGATACGTTTAGAGATTTATTTTCAAAAAATATGGTATTGTGTGCATATACCGTACATGCACATGTGCGTGTTGTATTCTTCTAAAAAATCTAGGAGAGAAAATGAAATCAAAGAAAAGATGAGGAGAGAATGAAATTATTTTTTTTCAGTTCTACCCTTTTCATTTTCATTGAAGCACTGCTTACATGTGCTAATGATGTTCTTATGGTACTCAACATCTATTAATTTTGAAATGAACGTGGCCCCTGGTATACACACATACGTATATTAAATTAAACCTGCAAATATATTTTTGGACAAAAAGTATATGTTTTAAACCAACATGACCCATAGGGCAGTTGCCCAACCCGCTGATTCGACCACCTATTATTACCATTGAAGTGTTGTGGTTAAACTTTAACAGAACCCACGTCAAGTATTTGACTATTTAACTTTATCCTAGTAGCATGCATTAATTGTATTTGATAAGTACCAAAAACTGCAGATTGAGTTCACTGAAAAACAAGTACAATAGTCGTCCCGATTCAAGAGGGCAGGTCTATAAAATAAAAGACTGATAATTAAACAAATACTGAACAAGCTGATCTGAGCATTTAAACAGATATTTAATAGAACTAGTCACTATATGCTACCAGTGTGTTGTAAAAATCGGTCCTAGTCGGCGATTAATCGGGGATTAATCGGAAATCGGCCACCAACCTTGGCGATTTCACATAATCGGAGGATTAATCGGTAATCGGTCCTAGTCGGAAAAAATCGGACCTAGTCGGACCTAATCGGTCAAAAATCTGTCAAATTTGGTCAAAATTGATCAAAATCAGTCAAAATTGGTTAAATTTCTTTCAAAATCAATCAAATTTGCCCAGATTTTATCAAAAGCAGTCAAATTTTGGTTATGAATGGTCAAAATATGATAGTGTTTGAATTTTTTTTGAATTTAATTATATATATGTATACATATACACAGATATACATATAAATTACATATAAAATTCCAATCCGATTAATCCCGATTACTCCCGACTAATCCCGATTAATCCCTAGGCGGTACCCCACCGCCCGACTAACGCCTGGCGATTTTTACAACCATGTATGCTACTAACTGCCCTAGAATATCTCCCCCACTACCTCCATTCTGCAAAGAATCTTCTTATTGCTTTGACTCAGTCAAACAGGACCCAGAAACCCACTGGAGCTGCCAACATCAGTTGGGTCGACCCGTGGGTATATCAGTATTATAATTTGTTTTATGGTTTTGTCTACTGCAGGTGATTAAAGCTCTCAGAACTCATTCGGGTTTAAAGAGACTTGTGTTGGTTTCCGTCTTTCAAATTACCTTATATTCCACAACTATATATTTGAATTTTCACTTAATCATCAATTCTTTTCACTTCAATTTGCAGTTACATTTCATGTAATCCCGAGAGCTTAATGGCAAATGCTATTGAGCTTTGCACTCCATCTACTGACAAAACTGAAAAAGGGAATAACAAAAACAGAGGATGGAGGAATATGAGTTCTGCAAGTTTGGCCCGCCAGAGAGCCAAATCCATGCCGATATCTGACCCGTTTCAACCGATTAAAGCGATGGCGGTTGATCTTTTTCCCCACACTTCACATTGTGAATTGGTAATGCTTCTTGAGAGATGATAAAATATTTAGTTAACATCACTTTGTCAAGAACTTTAATAGGTAATGCACCAATTTTTGTTTTTCTCACAATATATTTTTGTATTTTGTGATGAAATAGAAAACCCTTCTAAGTTGTATGGATAAAATGTATTTTTATATTTAAATCTCACAACACATTATAACATTTCTTGGGGATGATAGTGATGATACGATGGAAACTGGAGGTGCTAACGAGTTCATGTTAAGACGGGCCATTTTTATTGCGTCAAGCTGGAATGGGTTGATTCATAAACATTTTGTTACATGTTTTGATGAATAAACGTGTTAGTTATGATTACAATATAATATTATTACAATATATCATTTTGCTATTTTGTATGTTTGAGATAAAAATAACTTGACTGGATCAGTTATTAAGTAAATAGGTAGAAAGCAACCCAATTGTTTAGAAAACTTTTAGACCACATTCTTTTGCTTTTGCAGGTTTAGATGTTGAATACCAGCTGGTGCATATACCACACTGACTATACGTCTATACGTGCTACATGATATAGCTTTATGTGATTATTAATACTTTTGGGTTTAAAAGGCCCAACTTTAATTTGCTTTGTGATGAATATAGTTTCATTAGGGCTCGTATAACAAATCAGACACGACACGATAAGACACGAACACGATAAGTGCTAACACGAACACGACACGATAACTAATCGTGTCATTTTTTCCAGACACGAACACGAACCTGTTTAGAAACAGGTTACACGATAAGACCTGTTAAGAGACACGATAAAAATCACACGTTTAGTGAAACAAAAATTAACTGAAATCCATTAAAATTCTGAATATACCATAATTTTTAGCATGGTAATCCTTGACATTTTTGAAACAAAAGCCAATAAAAAAGTTTATTTTAACCGATAACATAGTTTAATAAGGTAATATACAGAATACGAAGAGGGCTCAGGTGGAGGCCGGAGACTCGGTCGGCTGTACTGTGATAGTCGTATTAGATTGAAGCGGTTGGACAAAGTATAAGGTTTTTAAATTAAACATGAAAAATAATGACATATATCATAAATATATATATATATTAACTATTTTAAAAAGTTAAAAAATATAAACATGTCTTAACATGTGCGTTAACAGGTTAACAAGTGATTGATTTGTTAAGACACGATTTTTATCGTGTCTTTAACGTGTCGACCTGTTAACGACACGAAACCTGTTAAACTTAAACACGAAACCTGTTAACTTCATGTCGTGTCGTATCGTGTTAACAGGTTCATGTTAGAAATTGCCAGCCCTAAGTTTCATCTATCGCTTTGTTTTGAATATTTGACCCGAAAATTTTACATCTTTATTGAACACCAAAATGAATATGCCACGTTCATAATAGAATTTAATTTATTTTAAGTGGAGAATTACAAGAACAACAGAAGTTGTTTTATGTTTTACTTTAAAAGAAAATTAGATTTTAATAATTTAGACTATTATCTATTGGTTGAAATAATTCATACTATTAATTTGACTGGTAAAATTTTAATTTTTACTTTTGTTACTATGATAATCCCAATAATATAATTATCATATATTTACACACAATTTGAATTTGTTTTTTGTTTGATATTACTTGTATGGTTTTTTTTTTTTTTTGTTTTGTTTTGTTTATAATCATCATTTTGAGCGAAATCAGGTGAAAATTAAGTGTAAATATTTGATGATTACATGCGAAAGCTATTTGTAACGAAAGTGAAAATTGAAATTATCACTTTGTCAAATTGTTATTATGGATTAACATCGGCTATTAAATACTATTTTTGATTATTAAAATATTATTTTTAATATTTTAAAGGTTTTTGCTATAGTTGTGATGGTAATGCAACTGTATGCTATTCTTTCCAACTTCCATTATATTTGTTCAATACTTACAGTGTTCTACTTTAATATGATTATATGTTTATGTTTATGCTATACTTAGCGGTTTTATTTGATTCTGCAATGTATTTGTTATTTGCACCTTTCTTCTAGTCATGCTTATGTTTCTTTTTCTTTTAACAGTGGCACTATTGGTCTTTCCGTGGGGGTACAGTTCATGTATCATGTTGACCATGTTTTTTACCTTTTAAATTTGGCATTTCTTCTTTTTAACATTCTTTTTTGGTTACTGTCAAGAATCTTAAAATTATCAATAAATAGATTAAACCGTCCGTTTTTATTAAACTATTTAAACTACTTTCTATGTTACTTTTATTTAATTTTGATAAATGGCTCATATGTCTCACTATATGTGTACATTATTTGCATAAAGACCATCAAATTGTTTACCTATACATGTTTAAATAATATAAAAGGCATATGTGTTGATGATATAATCTATACATGACCTACGTTTCTTTGTGTAGTATTGTAGAATATAGTTTTGATCACTTCCTTATATATGATTGTATATATTTAACTTCTGAATATACATTAAAAAATCTATTAAATAAGGATTTTTAAGATATTGCACGTATACTAAACTCAATCAATATGCAATCCCCAACATTCTTTGAGTGCCAAGTTTTAGTATTTTCACAATTAGGCCCCTCATATATTTCCTAAATACGGCCAATGTATTAAACAGAAAAGAAGCATCCACTACCAACAAATTCCAATTCCAACTAGATAATATAAACTATGTAATGATGATAAATGATAATATTATTTAACTAATACCAAATAATTGCATATATGTATATTAGGAATGATTTGAATATATATTAAAACTTTGTTCATTTTCAACCGGAAAAGACTTGTTTACAAAGAACTATCATTAACAAACAGTTTAGTAACAATCTACAACTATTATTTTTATAATTATAATAATAGTTATTATTAGATAACTAGTCACTCGTTAAGAAGACAAAACGGAAACATACATATAACCACAACTACTTTTATTAATATATTGTGATTAATAATAATGAGAAAATAAATAAATAAAAGTAACTAGTAAATCAAATACAGCCATTTACATAAGGATAGTTTTATATTTCTAAAAAATTGATGATTCCATTTTTTTCTTTGATAAATCCATCCATATTTAACTAATTAAAAAGTTTATCTTAATTATAACCAATCAAGACACCTAATATTTCATACTTATTTATTTCACTAAATACAATCTACAATATGATGGATTATACGGCTTTCTTATTTCACATTTCAAACTCAGATAAACTAAATATTAAACCTAAACCCGTAATAAATAACATGTAACATGTTAGAATTGGAATTCCAACTACTATTTGTTTAAGGAAAAGTTGAAGTGTATAAACGACATAAACTTAAAAATAAGTTTATTTGATATGTGAATCAGTTTTGAAAGAAATACATAAATGTTATAAATTTAAAATAGTGTATTTGCTTTTATGTTTTTTAAAATGATATTTATTAGTTAAGAAATTTTAAAGAGAACATGAAATTATTTTTGAAATTAGGAGTTAAATTTATGGGTAAGATATAGTGAAAAAGATTAAATACGGGGAAAAAATTTATGAGAGTGGTGAGGGCAATTAGACAGGATGTGAGTATGTGTATACATGGCATGACATTAAGTGCATGACACATCATACATTCACATTAAAGTGTGGTTATGGTATCATGGGATTTAACTTTATCTCTTTAGCTAGACAAAATACACTGAACATCAAGAGATCTAAAATACAAGCCTATCACAAAATTAAACTAGCACCGTTTAATTTTATATTTATAGTAGACAACACGTCTCGACTAATGATCCAAAAGAACCCAAAACCTTTACTTCGTTCACAATCTTGTGAAAAAAAAGTTTTATGTAAAAAAAACCATAAAACAATGAGATGAACATCATGCTAATCTTTTTGTTTGATATAGATAAGGATGAGAAGGTGACCAGATTAAGAAACTCACCAACTGTTAAAAGCATTGCCCATAGGAATCTTGCATATGACTTTTTCTAGCTAAGGTCAATGATCAATTGATCATCACAAATTCAAGACCCAAATTTTGAATTGTTCACTAACACCATCACTATCATAGTATCATTCACATATTTTTTGGGTTCTTGTTCTAACTTTTTTTCATGGCAGAATTTATTTTCTGAATTATGTTTTATTACTTATTAGTATGATATATATATCCGATTCAGTTTTGTTAACAAGTTATTTAAATAATAAATTGTCTTGTCTTTTAATTAGATTGAAAGTGCAAGCCATATTTCTGTTGATTATCATATGCGTTTGATTCTACTGTATACTGATTGTATATTCTATGTGTTGTCTTATAGAGTTCTACCCGTGCATGCTTTGTATGTCTTATGTATATTGATTGTTTTGCTAAATAGCCCGTTCTAGCCAAAAGAGTGTTTAGATTGAGTCGGGAGTTTCTCTGGAAGCAACTTCTCTATCCTCTGGAATAGAGGTAAGGTTTGCCTACATCTTACCCTCCTCAGACCCTGTCAATAGTTTTGATATGGATGAGATATACTGATTATGGTTATCTTATGAGTAGACTGAAACTTAAAACCGTTAAATTTGGATTAACATTTTAATTAACACACGCAAAGAACTTAAAAGATATGAAAGTGGATTATTCATTAATCTCTTACATACATACACGTTTTTATGCTAAATGAGCAAGATGCTTATGACACTTTACTTGACATTAATCTTGCTTTAGAACATAGCTATCTACCATATTTGGCGACAAACATTAAATGTTAAAATAGCTTACAAGGTGAATGTAGAAAAATATAGTATATGATAGTTATATCTGTATACATATGAACTTCAATATGTTGCCCATTTTATAATAAAGTATATGATATGCATGTTTTTAGTGAGTAAGATGCTTATGATGCTTTAACCGACATTAATATCGCTTTAGAACGCAACTATTTTCTATATTTGGCGACAAATATAAAATTTTGAAGTAGCTTATGAGGGAAAATCTAGCTAAGTATAGTATATGATATTTATATTTGTGTATACATGATATGCTATATTTTATATATGGATTTTTTATTGTACTTACTAATGTAAAACGGCAACATATATGACATAATGAAATATGAAATTAGAATGATAAAAGTCGTTTATACGTTTAGTAATCTGGCATGGTCCCAAAGGTGTTAATTCTAATGTAAGTTGTCGATTATCTATTAACATTTTTATAACAATTTTAAAATCATTAAGTCTCTCATACTTAACATTGTTTGTTCTAATTCATAACATGAGAATAATAGCAAATGAAAACTGATCAAATAAAGTGAAGTGTTGCTTGCTCTACCCAAAAGGAATGTATGGTTTACAAGAGAGTCCAATATGAAGTTTGTTTAGGTATAAGAAAGTAGTATTAACAGAATTCTCAACTAAGCTATTGTGACATCATTATCAAGATTTGGTGATGTGCACAATTGAAATAAAGGGGAAATTTTAAGAAAAAGAAAAAAAAAGGGATTTGTGTGGGGGTGGGGTGGGGTAGGGGTGGTGGTGTGACAATAGGCCCATTTCTCTGTTTTTTGTGTGAGAACAAATGAGGGATATAAATGACACCACCACACATACCATCTCTATGATTTCATGGCATTAAAGACCCCCTTCATTTCTCTCCGTCTCTATCATTTTTCACCATTTGTCTTCAAGGTTTTCATTTCCAGATTCTGGGTGTCCAATAAAAATCAAAACTTTATATAAAATCATCAATTCTGAAGACAATAACAGCATCATCATCTTCATCATGTCTGCAACTGAACACCATGATTCAAGTTCATCTCAAAGTGAAGAAGTTGTCATCCCTATTCACAAGGCTGGTTTCCATTCTTCCCCTCTTTTTTGATCATTTTTGCTTGATATTGGTCTCTTTTCTTGATTCAAATCTCTGAATTATGATTTAACATGAGAAATCACTTGTGGGTCTTACTTAATCAGGACATATATTGCAGAAGTTATGATTTTTTTGAGTTTTTAGCATGTGGGTATGTTTGTTTGTGATATCAACTTCCTGAAGCTTCATGTTGATCAAGTGTTAGCTAAATATCAGTCAATTATAATCTGAAAGAAACAATTGTTATGCTATTAATATGGTTATTTGGATGCTCTGTTTCATTCTAATTAACATTATTTCCATTGCAATTTGCACAAGGATGATAGTTGTTAAGACAATAAAAAATGTTATATATTTATCTTTGTTAATCTTTTTATATAAATTATAGTTAAATCTGTTATGGAGGAATATTTTAATCAGTATGAAAGTTTGCCTGATTCGTGGAGGGAAGATCAATGGAGTTAGTTTCAATCTTTAATTTTAGTGGCATGTAATTTGAATTTATTGCCTTTTTTAAGTCATGTCACTTTTTCAGATTCATTATAGAGAATTTTCTCATGAGCAACAAATTGATGCTTTTATTAAAAGTTTTTTGGACCAAACATACTTTCTCATCCATGCCAGCAAACCCTCTTGATTTTCTATTTTTAATTTGTTTTTTAAAAGAATAAAACCATTATTATTAATAATTAAAGTAGGTTTCAAGATTTGTATTAATCATGATAGGGGTGCTTTAACTAAACAACACACATGATGTTAGCATTCATTTGCAACATATACCAAACAATCACATGATCTGTCAACTTATGATTTCCAATTTATAGATGGTGAAATAATTACTTTAACTGATCAACAAGCGTTACAATCGGTAACATTATTATAGTTTGTGGGCATAACAAGGGTGATTCATGTATAAAATGTGAACAAATTGTTATATTTGTACTAAAATTTGAAGTATATTAGCAAGCTTGGATTAAAAGCTCCTGATATGAACGATAAAAGCAAGCACAAAAGGCTAATCCTTGATTAGAGGCAAAAAGTAATCTTACTTTTAGTTACCTTTTAATTAACTTTCAATCCCACTAATATATTCTTATGATCACTAATTTACAACACTAAGAGACAGTTAACAACTATTCATCACTAGATTAGTGGCATACTTTATGCAACTCGAAAAGGCGAAAAAGCTATGTGTGCATTTAACTCGACAATTCTGTTGGTGTGATAAGCTTGATATAACTCAAATTAGTGCAGAATGATTTGGATTGCATTTATTTATCACACTAATCTTCAAAAAGAGCCAAAAGTTCTTTCCTTTTTTTGCAATCAAAACTAGTTTTACTAGTGGACGTTTCTTAATTCTTACGATATCAAAACACATCGCCTTCCTTGTCCTTAGCTTTACTAGGATTGTTGGCTTTTGTTTTAAAAGTGATCACATGATATGGAATAATCAAAATCAGATTGTCAATTGTAACCAAACATCATGCAGTGGATAGTGTTTGGATGTTCTACTGTTTGTTGTGATAGATCAGAAGACTTTTCTTTGATTGTTTAACAAATTAAATCTAAATATTCAATCTTAGTATATTGATTATGTGATGAATATTTATTATTTTTACGTAGTTGCCTAAACTGTGGAGATTTCAAACATGTTTTCAGGTTGAAGAAGAGATTTCTACTGCAAGTACTGATTCACCAAATTGGAAAAAAGAAAATCTGTTCTTGGAGATACCATCAAGAACAACACAACCCTCGTCGTCTCAGGAATCTACTCAAATCAAGATAGCTATAACACCAACACCAACTGCTAAGAAAGTAAATTTCAATCTGGTGTCGAGTCACTCACAGATTAGAACAAATGCCAATGTATCTTCCGCTAGTTATTCTTCAAGAACCAAATCATCAAAGAAAAGTTTACTACCAAAACTTAACTTTGTGAACCGGAATACAGTTCCTGATGTAGAGAAGACTGATGGTAATGTAATACCAGCAGCCTCATCTTCTGTAACGCAAGAAAAGTCTTCAATACCGCGATCATGGTCACTTACCAAAATCTTTACTCCTCAGAGGACATCTTCTTTACCCGTTACCCCCATTGTACAGTCAGATCAAGAATCTGTACTGGGAAACTCAGGTGGTTCGCTAAATTTGGAGGTGCGTTGACTTTCAACCCTTTAAGTTCTCTGTGTTGACCATTGATAGTAGATGTGGAAATTTTAACTCTTGTACTTCTTAATGGATCGATTTTAGTTGTGTTTTATCTCAAACTAATGAGATTAAAATTTTAGTTTAAAGACAAATGGGTCAAACGGGTCAAAGTCTATTTTCAAGGCATATATCATCCTAATTGTTTGTGTGATAATAGTAGATGAATTAACTATTACTGGAAATAATAAGAAGTTGTTTGTGTGGTTTGTTTGTAGACTAAAGTCCAAGTGCATATAGCGCGGTCACGCTCAGTCCCAGTCCTCAATAAAGATACAAGTGTCAAGAGAATGGATTCTTTTTTCCGTGTGATTCCTTCAGCTCCACGAGTGAAAGATCCTGATACCATTTCACCAACCCCTTCTCCAACTAGTGGCAAGGGTGATTACAAAGCTTAAATCTTTTTGTGTCATATGTACATATTTGAATCTTTGATTATAAAGCTTGAATCTTTAACTATATTCTTTAGATAACGAAGAAGGGGGTGGTGAAGATATACCTGAAGAAGAAGCGGTTTGTAGGATATGTTTGGTTGAACTATGTGAAGGGGGAGAAACCTTAAAAATGGAATGCAGTTGCAAAGGCGAACTTGCATTGGCTCATAAAGACTGTGCTGTAAAATGGTTTAGCATCAAAGGTAACAAGACTTGTGATGTGTGTCATCAAGATGTCCAAAACCTACCTGTGACACTTTTAAGAATACAAAGTACTGTCAGAAACCGTAACACGGGTGTAGGTAGATCAGAACCGATGGAAGTAAATGGATACGGGCAAGTTAATCATAACCATCCAATTTGGTTCATTCCTTGCTAAAATTTTTTTTAATTTAATTTATGTTTTAGTATCTAAACCACTTGCATTTGAATATGGCAGTGATGTCTACACGGTGTGGCAAGAAGTACCAATTCTTGTTATAGTTAGCATGTTGGCCTACTTCTGTTTCATTGAGCAGCTTCTGGTGAGGCTCATAAGAATATCAATTTTTTAAGTCCTGTTGGGATCGCGTTAAAGGACTGATTATCTGATGGTTGTGTTTTCGTATATTTAGTTTTGTAGTTTGTGGACAAAACTGATTATCCTTCTATTTGGAGTGAAATAATCAGTTTTGGATAATCAGTTTAAAACACAATCCCAAACACCCCCTAAGTTGAACTCTGGTTTTAAAACATAAAAGTTTTGACAATACTTACATTTTGTATGAAGGTTGGGGACATGGGTACAAGTTCAATTGCGCTCTCTCTTCCATTTTCATGTGTTTTGGGCCTTCTGTCATCCATGACTTCTTCAACCATGGGTAAGTTGTAAGGTGTTTAGTGTTAGGTTCAGTCAGTTTTTACAAAATTTCGAGGTGACCCCACTAGTTACGCTTTAAAAAAATGACAAACCAAGCAAGCCGGATTGAGTGAATCAGCAGGATCGGCCGGTTTAACAATTTGATTGATCGGTTTTGACGGTTTGGACTAAGTTTTCTTTAGTAAAGGATGATGAATTATTGTATTCATATTTCATCTGAAACTGGCAACCAGACCAACTAACTTGCTTCAATTCGGCCGATTCTAACGGTTTATGAACACTCCTAGTAAAGGATGATGAATCATTGTATTCATATTTCATCTTTACATCTCGCGCATACCTTCTGATATCTAAAATATTTTGCCTTCTTTACAGTAAGAAGACGATTCGTGTGGTTATACGCAACAATTCAGTTTGCTTTGGTTGTAATCTTTGCGCATCTTTTCTACTCTCTGGTAAACAACCTACAAACCAAATCCATTTCTACCACACACGAAGACACATTCACCATCTGATCATCTTAAATTTGCATTTTCAGGTTCACGTTCAGGCCATTTTGTCGATTCTTCTTGCAACATTTGCAGGCTGTGGGATTGCAATGAGTGGCAGCTCGATTATAGTCGAGATTATAAGGTTAAAAAGACAATGGCATGACAGATCAGATCAACAAATCAACTCCCAGATCGTTTTACGCCCGCAACCAAGGCGCACCCAAACTGCATCCTCATCATCTCATGTTGTTCCTCAACAGGATATTGATAATGAGAATACAGAAGCTCACAGAGAAAGCTAAATTTGATATCAACACAAAAGAAATATGAAGATCATGACTAATTTGATGTCTCAGCTGTTTTTTTAATTGAGATAAAAGTGTTGTTGTGCCAACATTTAGATCTGTTACATCTGTATAATGAACAACATGATATAAAAGCATCATAAATCTTAATTTATTGATGTGTTGCTATTGTTATCTAAATGAATTGCACAAGAAATTGATTTCAAATTTAATCATCTGATAAGATGTATTAATCATAACTGTAGGATAACAACACTCTAGAATCAAATATATTGTAAAAATTAAGTACTAATGAAGTAATTAACACAATAAAATCAGACGAAAAATTCTCAGAAACTTGAATGTAATGAATATGAATGTAACGAATGGATCCACAAGATCTGACTGAAATTTACAGCATAAAGTATGAAACGATACTGTTACTCGGTATAGATCTAGATCTAGATGATGATAATGATGATGATAATGTGATCTGATTGAAGAAGTTCTAGAGGAACTCTCTTCTCGCAGCGGAACTGAACTCCGCTCGACGAATATTCTGTTGACGTTTCTTGTACAGCAATCCACCAAATCCAACAACACAAGCAGCAGCAATAACTCCGATCGCAATCCCCGCCTTCTTACCGCCGCTCATCCCGCCGGACGACGATTCACTCGACTCCTCGCTCTTCACATTGGCGGAGGAGAGATCACCGGAATCCGCCGTCTCCGGCGCCGGAGACAACGACGGAGTAGGCGTTCGGTCGGCTGCCGGAGAAGAAGCAGGAGTTGGAGGCAGATCTGACGCCGGTGGCGGTGACGGAGGAGAAGCGGTTGGAGGTGAGGCGGAGGGGAGCGGCGGTGAGTCGTCGGAACCGAGCTGTGGAGGCGGAGCGGGGGAAAGTCCGGCGGGATCTGAAGAAAGGGAGAGAGTGAAGAGGAGTGTGAAGGAAAGTAAATAGATGAAGCTGTTGATCGCCATTGTTGAAGATGGAATGCAGATAGATCTAGAGATTGAGGATATATTATATATATATAGAAAAATGGTGGGTTAGATTGAGAAGAAAGATGTTTGGGATATCGAATCTGAAGAATATTGTGAGTGGAGGATTAACCGTCAAGAAGATGGATTGGTGCGTATTAATAGCTGAAAGCCGGTTGGTGAGCTGGCAGATCTAAATCATATTATTGATTTTTAAGTTAGTTCATGTTTAGAATCGTTTATTTTGATTGAAAATAACTTTTGATAAAAAATACAAAAGTTTTTAAATTAGTTTATAAACTAAGATGTTATAAAATGATAAAAAAATACATGCTTTTAAAAGCGATAGAAGTTATAAGAGATACTGAAAGGGTATCATAGAAAATTGGATCAAAAGAAGTTTTCAAAAGTCAATAAGTAACCTCATCCTTACTTTTCAAAACATTATTTTTACCCTATATAAAAAGTCAGTTTGAAAAGTTTTTTTGGTTTTGTCAAAAACTTTTTTTGACTTATTAACTTCTGAGAAGTTAATAAATTAAAAGTTGAGAGAAAATAAGCAATCCCAAACATGCACTTAACTTCAATTTTATTTGATAAAAATAATTATTTCTTCTACAAATATTATAAACATCATTTATTTTCAAAAGTTTCATAATTTGTTTTAATTTAAATTCAAAAGTTTCGTTAGTTGTTTCAACTTAAATCCAAAATAATAAAATTATTTTATTAAAATTGAAACAAATTATAAAACTTTTAGATATAATTGATGTTTTAGTCTTTTAAATGAAAATAATTATTTTTATCAAACTTTAAAAAGTAAATTAAAATTAACTCTTGATTTTTTGCAGATTTTTTCTGAGGGGTTAGGGATGCAATCCCGATTTAAAAACAAATTAGGATAATATATATAATTCGAAACAGAGTCGTACATTTACCAATCAAAAAAAATAGCAATTGCTATTATTTGAATGATATTTTAAAAACAATAGAAAAATAATATTTATGAGAAATAGGGATCAATGATAATGTTATTTGGAGTGGAGTAACAAAATCAAAATACTAAGAGTTCAAGCTCCGTCTATGGTAATATCTAATTGTTAAAAATTAAAATTTGAAGTCGTGATTGTGAAACTCTTATGAAATAGGTTAATCTTATAACTTCTTTATCTATGTGAACCTAGAGCACGTATCTACTTTTATTGGTATACTTACAAACTTTTAGTGCTAAATAACGTGTTGTATATGGGGTTTGTATTTGTTAATATTTTATACATTTTTGTATTTCTTATTATTTATGGAATTTCTATAACTAATCTTTAAATATAAAAAAATTGACTGATCAAATCAAAACAGTATAAGAAAATTTAATTTTATGAAACATGAAGCATTGATTCAATAATATACTCTAACCAAATAAATGTATGATATTATTTTTTCTAACAGAATACTAAATAAGCGAATAAAGAATAAAAATATACAAAAAAATCATCATAAGAACTCAACAATACAATACATTGTTGTGTACTTGTGTATATGGGCTTTCAAGCATTACATAACATCTTATTTCTATATTCAGTTAATAAACTTACTTAAAAAGATACACTAATTTACTTGAGATATAAATCTCATAACATGAAAGAGATGTTCTCGAATCGATAAAAAGACAAGACTCAACCACTTGAAACTAGGACTAACTCGACATAAGCCCCATCAATTTTTATCATGTGTATGATTCATGAATATCTATACCTATAAACAATACCAATTGTGCTCTTGCTTTATTGATAAGTTATAAACATTTCATAATCTAATACGAACAATAAACAAGGCACGATCACCAATGCATAGCAACCCTTAGATGAGTAGTTATGGTAGAAACCAACCATGAACAACTATCAATCTTATAGATCAAAAAACACTGATATATTTGGGCCGACATAATCAATAAAAAAGAAAATCAATGTTTAATGATCTTTCTCTTAACATGTTTAACCAAACTATAAATTATTATAAGTCAATGTCTAAACTCCGTGCCTTAAATAACAAAAAAAAACTCAAGTATTGTGTTGTCATTTCTAAACTCCAAATAAATGAAAATACATACTAAGCATGTCAATGTCACGTGTTGTATCAAACATTTTCAACTGAACACGCCTTTGTTGACAATACCCATGTGATGTACAAGAAGCAACGCTTGTTATCATACCCACATCTCAAAGGCCACACTCGTCTATGCCCCAAAACGGTGTTCCATGCCTAACACCTGAATCACATCACTCATGCCCTCAATCCCTCCTTGAGAGTATAACATATACGATTATACCCTAATGTGAACTTATCAACATATTTTTCTTGAGACGCAGACACTTCATCAAAATAACAACAAAATATTTTAAAACAAATCATTTCTCAAGAGAAGCAAATTGAGCTTGGGATTCAAAGATTTATAAAACAAACCGTAAAGGCATAAACCACAAAATTCACTCAAAAACTTATGATAATAGTTCATGGAACAAACACGCAAAAGGTATGTTTAAAAAACCTTATTTTAGTCTAAGAAAACTTTTTGTCAAAAGTCGTTATTAACTTATAACTATTCAATAAAAAGTTTTTGAAAAAATGACTGGATTAACTTATAAGCCAATAAGTTTAATTTATTCATGTAAAATAACAAAAAGAAAACATTCTTTAATAAAGCAATAAGTTGTAAGGGTTAATTATAAAAGATGTAATGAGTATTAATCACAATGAGTTAATAAGAATGTTAAAAAATACATTTCACAACTTATTAAAACATTCTCTTTTAATTTTTACTCACTTGATAAGTTAAAATTCAAATTTTATTAATCTTTGTGCATGTTTGGAATTGCTTATTTCCCCCTTACTTTTGATTTATTAACTTTTGAAAAGTTAATAAGTTAAAAATCTTTTTATTAACTTTTGAAAAAAATTAATAGGTTATATGAAGATGAAATAAAAAATCTCAAACACACCATCAATCAATCGTGAGGAATCTCAACATCTCCATCAGCAATCTCCTACTGCAAATCCTTCGGATCCTTTCCATCAACTGAAACACACGTCCCAAGGATCTCCTTCACCGTCCCCTGCAACTCCTCCATCTATCTACACCTCATAATCACCTTCTTCCGATGACGTTCGGGCTCCATGAGCTCTTTGATGACCTACGCACCAGCGGAGACGACAGAGACCTTCGTCCGACGGTGACTCGGAGGCCTTTGCTGCCTCTTTGGGGAGAGACCGACCGAGTGAACTCGCTGCTCCGCCTTCGCCGCCGGTGACTCGGACGTAAACGTCGACGACTCGTGATGGATCGAATTTCGCTGACATCTTTGATGAACTACGTAGCTAGGGTTTTCAAGGGCGATGAGTTGGGCCACCACGATGGTGTTCACCGTTCAGAACAGGCATGTGTTAGGGTTTAGCGGACTGGGCCCACTGGACCCAAGGCCCATCATGTTTCTTATTGCAGTACCGCGTTTTCCGCAATCAGGCCCATTAGACAAACTTTGGTGGACATCCAGTGCATGAACCGGAACCGACAACCCGGTCCAAAACCGTACAATTAAAACTCAAAACTACTTTAAAACTCAAGATCCACATGATAATCTTCATTTTATCTGTCTCAAACTTGAATAATATTTCTAACCTTATTTGATTCTCAAGATCCTAAATGTCTCAACATGTTTATTGGCATTTGATTTGAAGATTCTAGCAGGCACAATGTTCTTTCAGTTATACAAATGGCAAAACATAAAGCACATGAAGAAATCAATCATCTTCAAACCATAAACTTTACATTTTATAACAATGTGTAACTTGATATTTGTGTTACATAAACAAGTCTAGCCTATGTATATGGTGTGTTTATGCTAAGAACAAAAATCGACCCTCGGTTGCCATCGACATAAACATTGTGTATGATGGTTATGCTATATAATACAAAAGTAAATAAAGAAAAAATTTCATTTGAAAAACTAGGCCAAATGTAGCAAGAAAGCAAGGATCATGATGGGGGTCAGCTTATAAAGTGTATTATGCAGTGAGTTTCTATAATACATTCGACTAGCGTTTGACATCCTCCTGCGACCACTTGATTTAGTAGACACATTAACCGGCTTTTTACCTAACAACATGATTAAGAATATTAACAATGCCTTTCTTTTACATTATATTAAAGGGTCAAAGTTTAATGGACTTACAGTCATGATCAACCCATCCAATCCGTTGACCACCCAAGTCATAAACAACACTCTTGTCTTTCAAAACAATGTCTGCATTAAACAAGATACCATTAAAAGGCAAACAGTAACTTCATTTTTTAAATCAACATTTTGAGTTTTGTAAATAAAAACCTATTAGCATGACAAACAAAGCAGAATTATTGAAGTTATGATGACTTCTTTTATGTGAAACGATTTAGGATGTTTTAAGCAACATACAAGTTAGATGACTTCTTGACCTGTTTAGCTTGTTCGACCCGTTTCACTATTATATTTTACATGGTTGATTTGTTATCAAACAAGTGCAACCCTAAACGACCCTATTTCATATAAAGGGGTTGAAAATACCACCTCTAGCGGTAAAGAACTCAGAAGATATTAATATGAATGCTTATACCTCCTAGAATTGTAAGTCCTTGACCCTTGACCTTCTGAAATCCAATACACCATGCTGTCTCACCATCCTAAAAAAAATGTAATCCATGTTCAAATTAACTAAAAAAGGGATGTATTCACTTGTTTAACTAGGATAAAAAGTAGTTTATGATATTGAGCATTAAAATACCACAGTCTTCTGTTTCAGAAGGTAGTTCTCGGGTTTTAAAACCATAGAAGCATCACCCGCAAAGTTAAAGCTCACAGTTGGAAACACCTCAGAGACACTGAAATGATATTGAAACAATCAAAGAACATATACTAATAAAATCATTAGAATAAACTATGAAATATTCACCTCTTCTTAGTTACAAAGCACCGATATCCCTTTGCATCAAAAGGCTGGACAGACTGAGGAACAGACTTTGTAACCTGCAAACATTACGCAAAACTGGTGATGATCAGGAGATATGTAAAGGTTATGGCTTTATGATACTTTTGTCCTTTCGTACTTACTGCATCTACAAAAGGATTATAGGCGTCTTCTGCTAGGTATCCAAGAGTTGTTCCAGAATCAATTACAGTTCCTTTTCGGTGGTGTGATGTTTCAAAAACTGATGGATCAATTGATATTTTTTTGTCATTAACAGAAATACTTTGCAGATGTAGATTATAATGTGGCCTGCCAAATATAGCAGTATACTATATAAATGACCTTTTGTGTGCTTGGAAAAAGCATTCTACACCAAGTTTCTTAATAAAGCATGTGTTTATCTACCACAGAGGTGGCAGAATTGGGGGATCGGCAGTTTCAGGTAACATAACACAACGGCTAATTTTTGTATGGGGTTGAAATGGATCAGGCCAGGTTGACCAGATACACTTCTTTTTCTTTCAAAAATATGCTTTTTGAAAATCCTGTGTAAAATATGATCAGGAAATTTATATTCTCTCAAATAATCATCTAAGTTCTTTGAGTAAACTATTTTAGGAGTTATACTTTGGGCAACTACGGACCCGTATGAACCGTTTCCTTTAAGACATTTTTTTAATGGTAACTGTTTGAGTTGTTAAAACAGAAACATAACCTGGATTGGCCCATGAAAAAGCAATTGTCACACTAACTGCAAACACGATATTCAAAATAAAACTTACTCGGACGAGACAAGTGGTGAATAGACCATGTTTGGATCCATGATTTTGCCAAGTACCAAAATACCACCTCCATCACCATCACCAACAAGACAATGAGAAAATGCATCTGGGGCTGCCCCTTGTGAAGCTAGTTGTGAAATTACAGATACACCCTGCTGACCAAACCCAAATATTCCATCAACCGCTCTATCAGGCCTAGATAACTCACCAGCTTGATATGTACTGCAACTGTTTCATAACTCTGTTAGATCAAAAAAGGTTTCACCAAGATGCATAAAAAGTTAACCAACTTTGACTACATTTATATTTAACCAACTATTCGCTTCTTACTGGACAACTATTTTGGGATGTAGTAGTATTTTAACCTGAGACAAAACCATCAAAGTTTTGAAATTTTCGACTTTAAGTAATCTTTCGAGTTTACTTGTTTTCAGAAGTCAAGTCAGAAAAAAAGTCAACCTGGTCAAAGTTAACTATACATTACCTGCTAAGTCATCACTTTGACCGGGTGATGGGTCAGATTACCTTGAAACAAATTTTTTTGAATTTTTTATGGTTTCTTTTTGGTGAAAATAAGTGTGTTACATAAAATGGAAATTTCACCAAAGCTTATTAGTTTTTAATGTGATTATCCTTTATTCAGTTAATACTTACCCGAACATAACTATTGATGAAGCAATTGTTGATGGATTTGTATTATCAGACATCATTTCCAAACGAATGAAATCAGACACGTAATATCCTGATGTTGCACTACCATCTCCATATTTAAATGAATAACTGCATTTGTTGTTCGAACATTCTGCATCACCAGATTGGATTCCAACAAAACATCGTTTGTCTGAACAAGAGATTGAAGAAGAAGTTGATGAACTTGAAGGGTCATAACGCAAAAGTGGAACCTGTTTTCATTTAAAAACACACACACACACACACACACAAGGTAGTCATCAATCAATCATAAAAATGTCAAACCACAATGAAATCATACAATAAAAGAGGGTGTGTAAATAATACTTTGAGTCCACTAGATGTAGGGCAGCCTTTGCAATCTTTGCAATTGACCCATAATATATCACTCCCTGTATCAACTTGTACATAATATTCCTTTGGAGGAGAACCCAATTGGACTTTTGAATAATAAAGCCTAAATACACATAAAAATTTCTAAATAAACAAACTTACAGATCAAACACAAAAGGACATAGAACAATTTGCAAAGCACCCTAAAGAATTACTCATCTTTGTTATCAAAGGAAAAAGACTGCAATTTTGTTTAAGATAAACATCTTTCTTATGTTTTGAATGATGAGAAATTTATAAAAACATAGATATCAAAGATGAAATTGATCAAGAAACTACCCAACACGATAAGGATCATAAGTGCCTTGAAGTGGGAAATCAATAACATCTTTTGTTTCAGCCTGTTGTAAGAATCTACGGTGCCTTAAATCATCTCTATCTCTAAGTTCGCTCAACTCCACCACATCATCATGCGGAAAAGCTCTTTCCAGTTTAAAAGTCGCCGGAAAACTACAAGCAACAGACACCCCCTGCAACAATACGGCGACTGCAATGCCGGAAAATGTCAAACTTACCGGAATTCCGGCGATAATAGAAGCCCGCATCCCTAATTTCTTCTGGATCACACCCTTTTTCTTTGAGTACTTTCATCGAACAACTTACGTGCATTGGAGAGTCAATTGATTATACACACACAATGTGCATGTAAGTCGCATGGATTTCGATAGTGTGGATAAATGATTCAAGGGAAAGATTCAAAGGTTCATTTAGAAGGATTCAAAATTGGATAACGTTGGATTGATGAAATGTGAAAGCACATTCGTTAGGTGAAAATCATTGGTGTTCGATGAAAGATGACGAGAAACCCCAAATATGAAAAACTCTGTAAGATCACACCCACCAAATGTTTCTAAATACGAAAGAAATCCAATTTGATTTCCTATAAAATCTCTCTTTTTTCAAAGATTCGTTCCACGAAGAGTTTGTTCTTGTTGCACGCCTGAAATCTTACCGCAAAGTATTTTAACATAAATGGTCCATGAGTTGCACTAGAATACATGAATGGCCCTTCTAATATAATCATTAGTATAGTAGGGATTTATTTTTAAACAATATATATATATTACTAGTTTAAAAACCCGTGTACTACACGGATTGAATGAAAATTTTAAATTAATTGTTATTTATTAATATTTAAAAATTATAAAATAATCTTTTAAAATAAAATATGATTGAATATGTATAATTACCAAATGCATCATCCAGGGCCGACCCAATAAGGTTATTGGGCCAGGCCGTGGCCTAATGCCTCCACATGTTGAGGGCCTCAAGTTTTTTCAGTGTTTGGGCTAGGATAATTACAGTTTTGGGTTAGCTACTACGTTTTGGGCTAACTGTTCTGTTTTGGGCCAGACTAGGCTTGATATTAATTTTAGTTTTTAAAACTTGGGCCTGCTAGAAAAAGATTAAATGAGTTAGCTAGTTTGTCAATTGAAAAAGATTTATCTTATGAGATTGAGTATGAAAATTTGATTAAAGAGTTTGCTTCAAAAAAAGCTAGAAAAATAAGCTTTATATAAATATTTCGCATGTTTTTTAAATATATAAAAAGTAGATTAAAAAAATTTTTAACTCCGCCAAACATAAGATATTTTGTGTATTTTTGCCGGTACCAAGCCCGGATAAAGGAGGAGGGTTTTTATTAAAGACTTAAGAAAAATGCCTATAAAATTAACCCTGTCTTAGACCACTAAAATCCATAGTTAACATTTATCTTATTATTAATCAGTGACATCATTTTTTGTCTTATACACGGGATTTTCTCCCAAACCCCACCGGTTACCTCCTTTTCACCGGTTGCCGATGTTGTTCTCTGGCGCTCTCGCCGCAGGCGGTGGGTTGCACTGGGCTTCGTAGTGGCGGTGGCGACGGTGGTTATGGGTGCTGGGTCGGATTTTGTTGTTGTTTGTGATGGTCGCACCGGTAGTGGGCCTGGTCGTCGCTTCGCCGTCTTTTGGTTTTGGGGTGGAGCATGTGGCGGTCCTTTACCGCTAATGGTAGACGCCGGTAGTGGGGCAACTGTCAATCTTGCCTCATCGTTGCTATCTCTTCTCGATACCCTGTTAGGGTTTCAGATCTACACCGGTGTATCAATACCCTGTTAGGGTTTTCAAATCTACACCGGTGGGGCAACTGTCAATCTTGCCAAGGCGATGGTGGCGGTGGGGTTACCATTGTAACCGGTGTATGTCCCGATCTACGTCACCGCCGATGGTATCACCCACCGAAACGGGTGTTCTTCATCGGGTAGTTGTTTGTGGCCGGTGCATGCCCTCGCCTATTTGCCCTTCCACATTGTCGCCTACGGTGGCTATCCGCCACCTTGCGTTAGATATCGATGGTGGTGGCAACGAAGTGCTAGCGATGATCATGTTCGATAGGGTTTGGTTCCCTGTCTTTCCTTGTGACGATGGTGTGCGTTGTCTCGATGTTGCCGTGGGCCCATTTGGGTTTTCAGATCTGCATTTTAAGTGTTGTTCTTGGTTGTTGGCCATCGCTATTGATGCAACCCATTTAGGGTTTTCAGATATGCATTTTGGGATTTTGTTGTTGGCCGTAAGCCGGAGCTGTTAATGATGGTGTCGTCGGTCTTCAGCCGGCGCGTGACATGCCATTCTGATTGCCGCTTGCCGACCGACTTCTATGCCTATTTTGGACTCGGCTGGCGTCGATGGTGGCGGTGGCAACGGTTGTGGTTGTGCCAATAACCCTTATGTTGACCCATGTTTGAATGGATAGTATTTCAGAGGTATACTGTTTCTGATGCTTAACGTCTGTTGTACCGATGTCGATGATGATAGATCACACTTCATCTGAGACCGGTTGTAAGTTGACACATCTTTCTTTAAGCATTAGGTATGTTGATGACGACGAGTTGTTGCTCTTCTGAGACGAAAGTTGTTCTGTTTGATATATCGTAATTGTGTTTACTTGCAGATGATACCGTGGGTTTTGGTAGGCGATGATGATGTCAAAGAATGATTAGTTCGTTGTTATAGCGTGGTGAACCGAAGTGTTCACAGCCACAACGGACAACGTTGTTTTTCTGAGCCTAATTTGTTTATCCAAGACAACGCGCGCAACGCGCATGTTTGGGAACATACTAGTTTATATTAAATTATGTATATTTTTTTGAGATAAAATAAGTTTTATAAAGTACATATAGACCAATACAATGAGTAGAGCATGGGAATTCATCAGCAAGTTTAACTAGTGACTCGAAAACGTCATGTGTTGGGAGTAATTTATAACCCGATTCACAAGCCGCTAAATTTGAGGACCTAAGTTGACAAGTTGATCAAGTTTGGTTGCTTATTATCCTAATTAGACTGTACTTATAACATGTATTCGATAATGAGTCCTAGGTTAATTAGGTTGCTTGCTAACCAAGTTGGGTTTAGCCCAGAAGTACATAGCCAAAGCTTAGGGCTTATGTGTGAGTTTTAATCAAGTTTTTGAACTATTTTTCTTAGTTATCCAAATAGTATTTTCTTATGTTATCAATTCAGGACTCAATTATGTAGCGTATAAAAAATACCTTGATCCTTAGTTATGATATGTGTTGTTCTAGAATAAACTACACACGGTAAATCAAGGCTAGAAAAAAACTGAGCATGTCGACGTAGTTTGCAGACTAGGGGGCGAGTTGATTAGAAGTTAAGCAAAGGAATGAACCTATTATACTCCTCATAAATGTATAAGCACAAATTTTTTTCTCTTATAACATTAGACAACTAAAAATAGAAACAACAGCGCACACAACGTCTATTCTTCAACCAAACAAAAAAGGTGGTGAGGGTAACTATATTGTTTAGTTGGAACTGCAATCAAGATTAAGCAATCTATATGATATTTGGCCAGAAACACAAGTGAATAGTAACTCCCACTAGGAACTATAACTCCCACTATGAATAACTCGTCATGACAATAAAATCATCAATGATCATGTATAGTGTAAAACGAAAAAATAACCCGTAACAACTTGACTAGAATAGGCGTCATAGTGGAACTATTGAATAGATAGCAAGAAACAAGAAAATAATATTTGAAATATGATTTAGTTTTTTAATCTAGTAACGATTAAAGCTTACAAGAGTTTTGACTTTGAAATATGTAAAAGTAAATGGAAAGTTTTTTTACTTGATTACCTAAAGGGGATATCCTCAATATGTACATATATAAAAACTAAAATATGTACTATAAACTAATAAATATGAAAATAAATAAATCAAGATTGTCTATAACCCTAGAGGTATTTATGGTATTGACATTTTCTTTACTATAACCTTATCGTTGCTTGTAGAAACCTTAGCTCTCACCGTTCTAGGTGAGAGTGGCTTCTTATCGCCACCACCATCGGCCTTAAAAACCCACTACTAGCGTACCGCGAAAAGATTAATGCCTTCCATCACTACATGTCGTAAGCTTAGGGATAATTCAAAATTTCAGCTTTATTTCTTTTGTTGGCGGCGAATTTGTCACATGTTAGCTACACATTTTATTTTGTATAATTATTAGTTTATGGATCATAGGCCCGTTAAGGGATTTACCACTGTATATATTAAGAATTTCTTAGTAAGAAATTCGCACATATGCAACAGCTAAAACATTAATATCATGCTAATCTGTATGGTAACTCAAGTTCCTCAAATTCCGAATCAATAATAAAATAATATTAGAGTAAATTACGTGGATGATCCCTGTGGTTATGTTGAAATTTTGGATTTGATCTTTAAAGTTTAAAATTTTTGAATATAGTCCCCAACATTTATTTCTTTTTCATATATGATCTTTAGGTCTGTTAGTTAACCGTTAGTGATGTTAAATATTGTAAAAATTAGTATTTTACTCGCATTAGCCATTTATTTAATTTACCTTTTAAACTATTGTATTATTTTTATTTAAGAAAATTTTATATTTTTATTTTTCAAAATTTTTTGTTTTCATATTTTTTTTATAATTTTATTATTAATAAGATTATTATTTAATAAAATACGCTTTAAATACACAAATAAAAAACTTGTTAAAACATGCTTTCTAAAATGTTCAGTTTTTTATCTGTTTATTTTTTATACATCATTCAAATTTTTATTGATTTTTTAAACTGGTTGGTTTTCTAAAGTTATTTTAAAAAAAAATCATTCATTTTTTAAAACATCTTTTCTTAAATAAATTCTTAGTTTTTTAAACATTTTTATAAAAACAATTCAGTTTTAAACGTCTTTATAAAAGAAGACATGTTATAAAGGTTTAAAAAAACCCGCATATTGGTTTTAAAAAAATTATAAACCATATTTAAAAGAAGACGTTTTTTAAAATATTTTTTTTATTTGTGTATTAAATAATAAACATATTTTAATAAAAAGATTATAATAAAATGAAATTACATTGATGATCCTTACAAGTAAAATAATAATTTTGATAAATTTAACATCAGTAACTGAACTAACAGAGCATAGACCATTGATAAAAAATAACTATAACATTAGGGACTAAATTCGTAATTTTAAAACTTTAAGAAGCAAATCCAAAATTTTAACCAAATCACAGGGACCATCCGTGTAATTTACTCATATTATTATATATTGGATAACTCTTAAATATTTTATTATAACCTAAAAAATTACTCAAAAAACTTGATTATAACCCATACATAATCCAAAAACTTGACTATGTATTTATAAGCTAAAATTTAAAACTATTTGAAATCAATTAGGATTGTTAAACTTTAGGATCTAACCAACTTTTTTAGAGTTCTACTTGACTATAATACTAATCACTAAATGATATGAAACTAATTAAAACTAACTTGACCAACTTGTCAACTTAAATCCACGAATAAACAGCCTTGTGAATTAGGTTAGAAATTACTGCTAACAATAATATGAATGGATATTTTATTTAATATAAGGAACCCTCACTGTACATAGAAATAACCTTAGGAAACATAGATCAAGTTTATAAGCCATAAACAAATAACACCTAATATATTTATATACAATTAACATGTTTGTCTGTTAGTCATACTAGACAAGTTAGTCTAGGGTTAGCTATTGTCTATAATAGAGGGGCTCATGTGTAACTTTATTTATTATATATTCTCTTGTATTCTTCCATATTCAATACAATAATTCACAATTACAATTATACGGTTCAACTTGGTATCAGAGCCAAGACCGTAACCCTAAACCCTACCGGCCGTCATCACCTTCAACCACCCCTCTGCTGCCGTTGAACACCACAGCCACCTGCTACCTAGGGCTGTTCACGAACCGAACCGAACGCAGCTCCGCTCGAACTCGGTTTGGTTTCAAACCAAGCGGCTCGGTTCGGTTCGAATTTACATATTCGAGCGCAAACTTCATGCTCGAATTCGGTTCGGTTTTAACCGAGCGCTCGATTTTGCTCGGTTTTGCTCGGTTTCGTATAAAATCAAAGAAATGTTCAGGCTAAACAAGCTAAACTTAAATCAATCTTCTACAAATATTATTTAAGAATCAAATCATCAAAGAAATGTTCACCATTTTTTGCAAATGTTCTGTAAATATATCTTATATGCCTAAAAAACAAATCTAACCTCTTTATTGACTAAAAGAAACAAATCTGACCTCAAAATACCTCGATCTGGAACAAGGTCGGGAAATGCAGGTCGGAGGAAACAGAAGTCGATTAGGAACAAGCAGGTTCCGGGAAATGCGTGTCCGGTCGCAGATGCAGCAGTGTCGGGGTGGCAGGTGTAGAGGTTCGCAACTAAGCAAGGCCCGCTCGCAGGGGTGTCGATGGGCTGTTCCGGTTCGTAGAGGAGGCGCCGCTGGTCGGCGGCTGCAGGGGGAGGGCTGAGGGTGGAGGGCTGGAGGGTGGGTTTAGTAATGTCGAGAGGTTGCTATGGGACTTTGTGACTTGTGAGGGTTTCTTTTGGTGTATTAGAGAATTAGGGTTTTTAGGGTTGTAAGTTGTTTGACTTTTTAACTAAAAAATTAAAATATTTATAATTGATAAATAACTACATAAAATAATAAATTAACATATATATAATATATAAAAACTAAACTAAAAAATAATTCGAGCGAAATCGAGCGAGCGACGAGCGAGCGTACCTTTGCTTGTGCTCGGTTCGTTTCGAAACCGAACCGAGCAGCTCGGTTCCTTTACAACCGAGCGGAAAATCGAACGAGCGAAATTCCGAGCATTTTTCGAACGAGTTCGAGCGAGTTTCGAGTGTCGAGCTATTTGAACAGCCCTACTGCTACCTGCCGTCTAAGACTATAGCCACGTGCTGCTCAGGAAAAACAACCTGCAGCCGCCTCCCATCACCACCAAACCCTAGCCGTCGCTACCAATGGCTCTCCTAGCAACCTTCACAACTCAAGAGAAAACCTCACACAACTCTCACAAGTTTGCTTTCACCCTATTCCCACACAATTACGCTTATCGGAAAACAATGATCCAACCGTTTTTAATCGCCAACAACATGTTTGGCTACATCGACGGGTCCATACCCTGTCCTCCGCCAACCATTGAAGAAGCCTCACCCCCTTCTGCTACTGAACAACAACAGCCGCCACCTAACACTCGCCCCAACCCCAACTATACAACTTGGTTGAGCAACGATGCCCATGTTCGAATGATCCTAATCTCAACTGTTTCAGAGGCCTCCTTTCAACACGTTCAAGGTGACACTGCCTGTGATCTTTGGTTGTCACTTGAAAGTGCCTACGCCCCACACACTTCTTCACGTGAGTACACACTCAAAACCAAACTCATGAAGCTGGAGATGAAGGGAGATGAAACACCTTCTGCTTACCTCACTAGGGCCCAAGAATATGCCAATGCCCTTTCCTTGGAGAACCATTTAAAGACAAAGACTTGGTTCTACTAGTTATTGCTGGACTACGTGAAGAATACAACGGGTTAAAGTCCACTCTTTTAGCCAGACAATTCCCGGTTACATTCAATGAGCTTCATGGTCTGTTGTCTGATCATGACTACATGCTGGGCAAAGCACACCAGTCATCAGCCTTACCACAAGCATTTACTGCTGTCTCTGACACCCATACACAAACCTCTACACCATCTTCCGCTACACCACCCTCTACCCCTCTTTCCCCTCTTTCAACTCTTCAACAGCCGGCTGCCCAACATGGTTATCAACTTACACCTTCTGGTTCCTCCCAAGCTTTCTACAGTCATCGGCCATCCACACAAAACCATTGTGGTCGTGGCTCCATCCGTGGTCGTGGTCGTGGCTCCAACAATCGCATATCTAGTGGCAACCGAAATCAGTTTGAATGGGCCTCCAATCAAAACACTGTTTATGGCACATGCAACCGATGTGGCATTGGTCACCTCCCATCTCATTGCCCAAACCGAGATCCATCCACCATTCGAGGAAGAACAGCTGCCAACTTTGCTGATCATAGGTCCGCTGCGTCAACAACTTGGTTTCCAGACACAGGCGCAAATAGTCATGTCACTCCCCATCTTTAAAGTTTAGGTACATCTGAAGCATATCATGGTGACGACTTCCTTCATGTTGGCAACGGTAAGGGTTTACCCATTCTTCACATTGACTCTTCACATCTATCATCACCTAACAAAACCTTTTCCTTGAATAATATTCTCCATGTTCCTCAAATCAAACAAAACTTACTCTCTGTTCAAAAATTTTGTCTTGATAATCATGTTTTCTTTGAATTTCACCCATTTTTCTTCCTTGTGAAGGACATATCTACACGCACTACCCTTCTCAGGGGCCAATCCATGATGGACTCTACACCATTACTCTACCACAACTTCAAACCATTAATAAGTGCGCCTTCTCTGCCACGCGAGCTTCCACCTCTGTTTGGCACCAAAGGCTTGGACATCCAAATCAACGTCTGCTGCACACAATGCTTTCAAAATATTTACTTTCTGTTTCTGATAAATTGTTCAATTCTGTTTGCAATTCTTGTTAATTGGGAAAGTCCTCAAAACTTTCTTTGAACAATTCTTCTTTTCGTAGTAATAATATTCTAAATTTAATATATTGTGATGTTTGGGGGCCGTCATCGGTTTTATCTTCTAATGGTGATCGGTACTTTATGCTTTGCGTTGATCACTTCTCACGTTATATGTGGATATTTCATTTAAAAAATAAATCAGATGTGTACAATGTCTTCAAACAATTTGTAGCCATGGTCGAGCAATAATTCCAAACAAAACTCAAAAGCGTTCAAACCGATTGGGGTGGAGAATTTAGGAACCTTACTAAATTTTTCAGTCCACTCGGTATAATTCACCGTCGCTCATGTCCCCACACAAGCGAACAAAATGGCATTGTTGAAAGAGGACATCGCCATGTTATTGAAACGGGGCTTTCACTTCTTGCTCAATCCTATGTCCCAAAACGTTTTTGGCATTTTGCATTTGACACAGTGGTCTACCTTATCAACCGAATGCCTTCTAGAACTCACTCAACCAAATCCCCATTTGAAATCATTCACCAACGACAACCAGACTTCTCATTTCTGCGAGTTTTTGGTTGCCAATGCTTCTTTTATCTTCGCCCGTACAATTCCCACAAAATGTATTTTCGATCCACCCTTTGCATATTCCTTGGCTACAGTTCGTCTCATCATGTTTATCGTTGTCTAGACCCCACAACTGACCGTATGTACATCGCTCGTCATGTACGTTTCAACGAATCCAACTTTCCTTTTGCCCCTCAACCGAAACCACCCTCCGGTAATCCTCCTTCAAATCCATACACCACATATGTACCCACCCCACCAATATTTCCCTCCTCTAGACCAGCCTCCCCTAATACCCCCCCCACCCCCACCACACCAACCACCGGCCCATCTACAACAGCCGAAGACCACCCGCCAACAACCGACACCACCCATTCCTCTACACCATTGTCCAATCCAGCCAACCCCACCTCTCTAACAATCAACAACCCCTCACCTTCCCCAAACTCTACACCTCCTTTCTCATCTCATCCATCTCCATCCCCACCACCACCACCACCACCTCCACCTCGTACTCGCCCTCCTAACCTTCGTCCTAACCCAAAACAACGGGTCCCATTTAATCCTTCAGCCTTTCATACATCCACCCAACCTCCTATCAACGCACCCACATCTTTTACCGTTGCTAACAACTACCCTGAATGGCGTCAAGCCACGGCTGAAGAGTACTCTGCTCTTGTCAAGAACGGTACATGGTCTCTTGTGCCGCCTGTTTCTAACATAGATATTGTTGATTGTAAGTGGCTATACAGGTTATAGAAAACAAAATGGGCAATCTTAATCGCTACAAGGCTCGATTAGTAGCAAAAGGCTTCAGTCAACAAGAAGGGATTGACTTTCATGAAACATTCAGCCCAGTCATTAAACCCACCACCATTCAGGTTGTCTTGTCTCTTACTGTCACCAACAAGTGGTCTTTACGACAACTTGATGTTACAAATGCCTTCTTACATGGTGATCTCAAAGAGACAATCTATCTGAGACAACCAGCGGGATTTGTCGATCCTAACAGACCGAATCATGTATGTCGTTTACATAAATCTCTATACGGATTAAAACAAGCACCAAGGGCGTGGTTCAGCCGTCTCTCGTCTGCACTTTAAAAGCTTGGCTTCACAGGCTCAAAAACAGACCCTTCTTTATTCATATTCAAGTCTAACGACACCCTGATCTACTTCCTTGTGTATGTGGACATCATTGTCACGGGCAACAATCCCAAAGCCATTGACAACATCATTCACCAACTTGGTGTTGCCTTTGATCTTAAATACCTAGGTTCGCTAGATTATTTTTTGGGCATTGAGGTAGTACACAAAGGTAATGACATTCTTCTCTCACAACAACAATACATTTTGGAGCTCCTACAACGAGCAGGCTTATCAGCTGCCAAACCAGTTCCGTCCACGATGAGCACATCTACTCCGTTGTCACTGCATGACAGCCCTCAGTTTTTGGATCTGGTTAAATATCGACAGATTGTTGGAGCCTTACAGTATGTTACTTTATCCAGACCAGACATCTCCTTTGCTGTAAATAAAGATTGTCAATTTATGCATGCTCCTACTAACAACCACTGGTCTGCAGTGAAACGGATTCTCCGATACCTTCAGGGCACTATGAACTACGGTCTTCTTTTAAAACAGGCCTCTGGATCTACACTTCACGTATTCACAGATGCTAATTGGCAACCTGTGAAAGCCTTCTCAGATGCCTATTGGGCTGTCCAGATGACCGTCGATCCACTCGGGGGTTTGCCATTTATTTGGGATCTAATCTTGTATCTTGGAGAGCTAGAAAATAGCGTACGGTCTCACGATCGTCCACAGAGTCTGAGTACAAAGCCCTTGATGATACAGTAGCTGAACTTACTTGGTTACAGGCTCTTCTACAAGAACTGGGTACAACCAATAGATCTGCACCTACATTATGGTATGACAACTTAGGTGCAACATACTTATTAGCTAATCCTGTTTTCCGTGCTCGAACAAAACATGTTGAGGTCGATTTCCATTTTGTAAGAGAGAAAGTTGCTGAAGGACAACTTTGTGTTCAATTCATTTCAACAAGTGATCAAATAGCTGACATCTTCACCAAACCATTCCCCACTGACAGATTTACTTTTCTACGATCCAAGCTGCAGGTCGTTGCCCGGCCTCAGCTTGCGGGGGAATGTTAGTCATACTAGACAAGTTAGTCTAGGGTTAGCTATTGTCTATAATAGAGGGGCTCATGTGTAACTTTATTTATTATATATTCTCTTGTATTCTTCCATATTCAATACAATACAATGCACAATTACAATCATACAGTTCAACTTTGTCCTCTCAAACTCAATTTTAGTTTCTACTCGTACAAGCAAAAATTAGAAATCCATATGATGGTTAAGGTGTAGATAAGATCTAGTCTAAGGAAATGAGAGATATTTTAGGGCGGACAGAAAGTGGGAAAAAATAAACCAACATATCAATAAGATAAAATTGCATAAATGGTCCCTGTGTTTTGACCAGATTGCATGATTGGTTCCGAACTTTGAAATTACAAAGTTAATCCAAACTTTTGTGTAGTCATTGCAAATTTGGTCCCTAAATTTTACAAAAATGCAAAGTTAATCCAAACTTTTATATGGGGTTAAATTTTGGTCCTTAAAATCAAATTTAAAAGTTAATTTAAATTTTAGTAAATGCATAAATAATGAATGAAGTTAATGACAGAGACCACACATACAATAATTACACAAAAATTTAAACTATCTTTGCAATTTTTACAATTTGGGGATCAAACATATAATTTGATTAAACCACAGGGACTATTTATGCAATTTTCTCAATCAATAATAAAAATTGTTAATAACTAAGTGTAAGCATAAAAGTAAAGTAACTAAATAATACTACAAACCCAGTTGTAAACATGAAATTGAACTACTAGAAGGGAAATCTAAAACAATATTCTATAATAGTATAATGTGCTACATAATAACATGCAGAATATAAACAACATATCAGTATGTCTAAAATAGATTGTCATAGTCTGCAAAAGAATGACAATGAATTAAAACCTTCACTTACACTAAGGGCATCTCTAATTGGGCGTTTTTAGCCTAAAAAACGTCACATCATCCGTTTTTTAGATCAAGAACCATTGGGGGGTTTTGTTTTTACAAACAATGTTCATACATATGAACTTGAAAAAACGCCATTTTTTGGGGTAGGTGGGACAAGGGTGGGGCCGGATGGATTGGTAATTAGAAATAAATATAAGAAATAGTGATGATGTGGCAATAGTTTTTGATGTTTTGAAAACACCTTATTGGAGAGATTTTTAAGAGTTTTAAGAAATAAGTGTTTTTCTCGTGTGGCAGTGATTAGATATGTTTTTTAGTGTTTTTAGAGTCTTTTATGGGTGATGCTCTAAAGGCAATATGACTATCTAGAATGGTTATCATGATGCCTAGACAAAACAGACCTATAAAAACCCTATCTTCTCAATTAGGACAGCCAAAAAACAAAAGCGTACCATATACTTAGAATTCATTGAGAAATAGAAAACTAGATACTTACAACTCAATTTGCATAATGAGATTCTGGTAACACGCATAAATGGTACCTATCGTTTAAAGATGGAGAAAGACATCCAACATAAACATGTCTTCTAAGGGCGGAGCTTAGTTGGGAACGGGGGGGCCGCCGCCTCCCCCTTTTTTTTTCGTCGGTAGTGTTAAACTTTAGTTCGGTAGTGTAAATTTTTGGCTCGGTAGTGTAAATTTTTATATAAAACTTGAGTTCGGCCCCCCTAAAAAAACAATTTCGCCCCCGCCCCCCCTACGAGAGTCTTCAAGCTCCGCCATTACGTGTCTTGCATGCCTAGGGGCCGTGAATCAAATCATTTATATTCAAAATCACCGTGATCAAATACAAGAAGCTTATTTACCAAAACAAATTGTCCTAAGTTTTAGATACATCATATCATTACCTTATTCCTTGTACAAATAAGTTACACAAGTCAACTTGTTACATAAGTCAACTTATTACCATATTCCTTGTACAGATATACAACCCATTTCCTACCCATGCCCATTTTGATTGTAGCTTCTTTTTCTCTGCCTAGAGTGACCTACCCCCTTTATCTTTAGCTTTAAAAAATGCCCAACTGGACCCCTTGGAAAGAATTAACAGCCTAAACCAACCCATAACCTCATCCTAAAAGCACAAATGACCCGTTTTTAAGTCTTTGGGTTAAAATTACAAGGTCTATTACTAAGTAACAAATAAATTTGCTTACCACACTTGCTGAAACTAAAATTGAATGAGAAGATATAAAAGATATGATACGTACCCTGCTCGGTATCCGTTGGATCAAATAAACCTTACTTGACCCGTGGAGCAGTCCCATGACCCAGTCAATAACCCAGTCAAGTAGAAGCTTCTAAATAGGGGGAAACCAAAGTAGTGGGGGTGATGTTAGTGGGGCGGTTAGTTAACCGAATAGGAGCAGCAGTAGAAATAGGATTTGAGGTTTATTGTTTTGGATTGTCAATGTTTATGTTATCTAAATTGGGTATCTATACCTTTGTTCTTGGAGATTAACCCATCTCGAATTGGGTCTTCTATCTTGTAATCTTTCGGTTCTAGCAATTAAATCTATCAATTACCCTTGTTTGATTTCTGGGTTCTATCAAGATACAATAATAAATCAATATAATGATTAGAACTTACCCTACCTTACCTTTGTAGCATGACGTGACAATAATCTATGTTCAGATTTGGCTCTTGCCCGAAAATGAGACCTCTGTGTCCTCTCTATCCTTTTCTTAATCTCCCCACCGGCAAGCATATTAGAAAACCTGAAAATAGTTAAGGTGATAGATAAAAAAAGGAAATGAAAATAGAAAGAGATGTTGAATGTAGGAAAAATAAATAAATCAATAAAGAAATATATCAAATTGCTAAATAATGCTATAAAACCAACTGAAAACATGAAATTGAATTACTAAAATATAAATTTAAAATAATATTCTACAATATAACATGGCTAAAATATGTTGCCAACAAGAAGGGCAAAGAATCAAAAAAAGATTTGTGTACAATTAGAGCATTATGACTGTCTAGAAATGAAATAGTAGGGGAAAAAAAAAGTCAAATTAAGCTTCAAAAAATATCAAATCTTTGTTTCATTCACATTTTCACAATATTATTTGAATCCACAAAATAACAATATTCAATGGAAAAGTACTACCAATGGGGTCGAGGCTCCAAATTTAAATCAAGAACTGCCCAAGCACCTACAACTCATTAATTAGGAAGCCTTCCTTAGCATCTAAAGGTTGATGACCTTCAAAATGATAAAAGAGAAAAGGTCGTAAAAAAATAACAGGAAAGGTTATGTTAAAAAGCAAATAATAAACCTTATTACCATTTTGAGATAATGCGCCGTCCATGTTGTTAATAAACTCAGAAAGTGTTTATGGACTTGGAATCGGCTGCATGTATAAAGCGGTAGGCATGCAAAAAAACAAGTACAGCGGTATAGAAAATATAGAAGAAAACTTAGAATGAAATTAGGATGTTCAATACATGTTTACTATCATAGCAAGTGTAGTACCACTAGCACTGCCATCAAAGGGATTTGAAGCCCTTAGATGCATTGATTGAGTCGGATGTCAAGGCCAGGACTAGTTTCTGATTGCATTTAAAAGAGAAGCTTGCACGACCATACTTAAGTGTAAACATGTGGAAGATCAATGTGTATCAAGTAGTAATCTTAGTTAAATGAACACAAATCATCATAAAATATTTTATAGCACATACTAATATAAAAAGTAAGAAAGGGTCTGGATCACCTCATATTTGGCTATGTTGTGCAAATACCACCAATGGGGTCGTGCCCCCAAATTAAATCAAGAACTGCCCCACGCACCTACAACTCATTAATTAGGAAGCCTTCTGTAGTATCTAAGGTTGATGACCTTCAAAACGATCAAAAAGAACATGTCATGAAAACAATGCAAAGAATGAATAGTTATGTTATATCTAAGGTTGATGACCTTCAAAACGATCAAAAAGAACATGTCATGAAAACAATGCAAAGAATGAATAGTTATGTTAATATGATAATGCTCCATCCATGTGGTTAATAAACTCAAAAAGTGTGTTAGGACTCAGAAGAGGCTGCATGTTCATATAAGAATGCACAAAAACCAAGTAAATCAGTGTAAAAAAATATAATGATAATTTAGAATGAAACTAGAAAGTGTAAAATGTTTTACCATCATAGCAAGTGTAGGTGTTGCTGGCACTACTCCCGAATGGAATTTGAAACCCTTAGATGCATTATTTGAGTAGGATTTCTAGGCTGGGACTCGTTTCCGATTCCATGTAAAAGGGAAACTTGCACAACCATATATACTTAAGTGTAAAGATGTAGAGATCAACGTGTATCAAGTAGTAATCTTGAACACAAATATCATTAAATATCATTTATAGCACAAAATAGAAAGAGCACGAATCACCTCATATGCTTGGCTATGTTGTGCGAGTACCACCAATCGGATCGCGACCCCAAATCAAATCAAGAACTGCCCAAGTACCTACAACAAACAAAAAATACTTTAAAGTTAAAATTGTCACTAAAAAGCACAGCTCATTTTATGCACAATAATTTTGCAGAATCCAAACCTGGTTCCATGTGAACTACCAACTTCATCTTGATCTCAACCACAAAATGTCCGAAGAAGTACACTACGTGACACATGCCTGACAGGAGGACATGTGCCAGTAACATCATCACCTTCCCAGTCAAGGAACAGCTGGCACTACTCCCAATGGGATTTGAAACCTTGAGGTATTGATTGAGAGGGACTTCTACGCTTGGACTAGTTTCCGGTTTCATTTACACAGGGCAACTTGCACACGCATACTGAAGTGTAAACAAGTAGAAGATCAAAGTATATAAAGTAGTAATCTAAAATAGAGCTAGAAAGGCCTTATTACCTACGGCTTTCTCATCAGAGGAAGAGCTAATAAAGAATTATGGCTCGGCCATGAGATATTATGAATAGCACACACTGGTATAAAGAGAAAGACAGAAGAAGTCGATCACCTGCATATTCGGTTGGCTTGTCATGTGTTAGTACCACCATCAACGCAATGCATATGTCATTACATGTATAAGCATCTTATAAGTGTATCACCAGAATACACATGTTGTTATATCAAATCAAACCATGAATTTTGCTACCCGTGAGTGTATCTTATAAGCATAGACCCACAGCCAGCATATGAGACTTCCCGTAAGAGCATGTGAGATGTGGCACGTGGGAGTTGTATTTACAAATCGCTATATTCTTCCAGATGTATTAACTCTCAATTAATGTCACACCTACAGTTGCCTACATATAGACGTATAATTCAGGAATACTAATAAAATTCTAGCAAACTTTATCAAATGTTAAGAAAGTCTACAGGTTTAAAACCTAAAGAATTTAACTTGAAACCTATTCATCAAAACAAAACAAAACAAAACACGCCAAAGCAAAACTAGAAACATTGTTGAAGCAAAACGATCGAACTTAAACAAATGTTATAGATTCAAGAAAAACTATAACATATTTGTTCCTTAAATATAAGATTTCTCTTTCTCTTCAACTGATAGTCTAAGCTCGAGTTCTTCTACAACAAATATTCGTAGAAAATTTAAAAATAACTAATTATAATAAATTAACCGAAACAATAGAAAAAAGAAAGAGAGCGGTAGTTGTATATTTCACCTACAAATATTCGTAGAAAATTTAAAAAAACTAATTAGCAATGTCTATAAAAAGCAAATGAATGTAAATGGGCCAAAAAGAATGACATAAGTGAATAGACCAGACCAGCAAAAAGCAACATGTATCAAACCGGAACCATCTTGGCCTTGTTTAAATGGCTGAGATTGAAAGTTAATGACTTTAAATCGAATCTATTTTGACCCGTTTACCCGAATCACCCATCTTGCCAGCTCTAGCTGATTATCAGCAGTGGCGGAGCTTGAACCACGGCTTAGGGGGGGCGGGGGCGAAAATAAACTATTTTAGGGGGGGCGAACTATATATTTATTGAAAAATTTCCACTACCGGACCAAAAATTTGCACTGCCGAGCCAAAAACTAACACTACTGACCGAAAAAAGAGGGGGGGCGGGCGCCCCCCCCCGGCCCCTTAGAAGCTTCGCCAGTGATTATCAGAAGATACCTCAATTAAAGTGAGTGCAATGGCTCTAAGAAAGCTGAATTAATGAAACTACCCTGCAATGAGAAATTAAATAAAATGTATACGCCTCAAACATACTTATCATACCATATTAATTCATTAAATTTACCTTTGTCCTTGCTGCTATCAAAGTGAGTCCAAGTGGATCTATGAAATCTGAATTGATGAAAACACCTTGGAATGAGAAGGAAAACAAATTGTATACGTTTCAGAATACATACTTATCATACCATATATCTTTAACTTTGCCAACAACCTACAACATTAAATGCTCCAGTTAATGTGAATGAGAAAAGAAATGTTAATGTTTCTAATGTACACACACATAGGGGTGATAAAGAAATACAAAAAAACGATTCATCAAACAGTTGGTATGCATTAACCTAACTTTCCACAAACCTTTAATCAATCAAACAAACGATTCATCAAACAGTTGCTTTTTTGCTAACAGGTCATATGAACATACCTTTTTTGAACCTCGTATCCCAAATAGAATTAAAAGTTTTGCAATCACTAGAAATTGGGATTTCAGAATAAGAGTGATGATTTTTCTATTCAAGACCATAAATTTTAGCAATGTTATTAAAAAAGCAAAATAATACCTTACGTCTTTAAAATGGCAGGGGTCAATCTTGCCAAAGTGGAAGGGTTATATTTGATCCCTTGATCTAACATATAATTTGCGTACGTCACTGCATCAAGAACAAGATTAAGATCAACTCACCCACCAACCAAAATAGTCCCCTGTTTTGATCATCTTAGTAATATTTGCTGAACTTCTTTTAGTTACATACTCTGTATCAAAAACTAAAAATAAATATTATACAACCTGTACAATCCTGGAGCACCCAATTAAAATGCATCGCACATAACATTCTTCTAACCATATTTACAACCTGCACACTAAAGTAAAATGTTTAAAACAAGATTCGAAATTATCATTCAAATCATCCCCCTAACAGATAAAACCAAATAGAATTAAAAAGTTTTGCAATCACTAGAAATTGGGATTTCAGAATAAGAGTGATGATTTTTCTATTCAAGACCATAAAACTTTAGCAATGTTATTAAAAATAGCAAAATTTATCAAACCGAACCCATCTGGACCACGTTTAAAGAGCTGAGATTGATAGTTGGTGACTTCCATATTGACCCGTTTACCCAAATCGCCCATCTTGCCAGCTCTAGTTAACTATCAGAAGAAACCTGAATCAAAGTGAGTTCAAATGGCTCTATGAAAGCTAAATTGATGAAATCACCCTGCCATGAGAAGTAAAATCAAATGTATATGTCTCAAAATACATACTTATCATGCCATATTATATCTTTAACTTTACCTTTTTCCTTGGTGCTATCAAAGTGAGTTCAAATGGCTCTACGAAAGCTAAATTGAAGAAATCACCCAGCCACGAGAAGTAAAGCAAAATGTATATGTCTCAGAATACATATATTTCATACCATATTATATCTTTAACTTTACGTTTGTCCTTCCTGCTATCAAAGTGAGTCCAAGTGGCTCTATCAAAGCTGCATCAATGAAAACACCCAGCAGTGAGAAGTAAAACAAAATGTATACGTCTCAAAATGCATACTTATCATACCATATTATATCTTTAACTTTGCCAGCAACCTACAAAGTTAAATGCTCAAGTCAATATAAATGAAAAAATATATGAAAATGTTTCAACTGTACACACACACACAGTGGTGATGAAGAAGAAATACAAACAAACGTTTCATCAAACAGTTGGTATGCATCGACCTAACGTCCCACAAACCTTTAATCAATCATGCTTGTTGCTTAGCTTTTTTAGTTCCTGTCCTTGGTTTATATGCAACTACAATCTGATACATGAGTGAATAAAATGCCCAACAAAAAAGTGAAATTAAAATTAATGAAGTTAGTTGCTAACAGGACATATGAACATACCTTTATTGAGCCTCGTATCCCACAGTGATCAACATTTGTAATGGCTGAACTATCAATAAAAACCTCATTAATCATCATCAACAATATTTTAGGCTTTACAAATTCGGTTAAAAAACATGTCAGGAAGCAAACTGAACGCAACTCGTACATGGTTTTTTATGATATCAAAACACAAAGAATATTGCCAGAAAAATTTAAATTAGTTATTGAATACACAAAAGGCCAAATATCATGAAAATAGTTTAAGATTAAACCTTGATGACCACTTCAGTACCGGCTTCACAAAACCTTACGAAAAACCCATAATAATGTGGTCCATTGGCTTATCTGAACTGCCCTTTTTACCCGTTCTTGATAACGATCCATCCGCAGATGATGAACTAAATTTCCCATCAGCAGATTTACCAATTATCTGCCATCTATAATCTATGTGCTTTGCGATCTAACCCTCTATAGTTTCCTAATATTATAATTGTTAGAATACATGCATTTCTAATCAAATAACAAAACCAATATCTAAGCACAAAGAAGTAGACTAAACTACAAAATTATGCAACTTAAATCTGCGTTCAAATTTGAAAAAATAATACCTTACGTCTTTAAAATGGCAGGGGTCAATCTTGCCAAAGTGAAAGGGTTATATTTGATCCCTCGATCTAACATATAATTTGCGTATGTCACTGCATCAAGAACAAGATTAAGATCAAGCCACCCACCAACCAAAATAGTCCCCTGTTTTGATCATCTTAGTATATTTGCTGAACTTCTTTTAGTTTCAAACTCTGTATCAAAAACTAAAAAATAAATATTATACCACCTGTACAATCCTGGAGCACCCAATTAAAATACATCGCACATAACATTCTTCTAACCATATTAACAACCTGCACATTAGAATAAGATGTTTAAAACAAGATTCGAAATTATCATTCAAATCATCCCCCTAACAGATAAAACCAAATAGAACAAAAAGTTTTGCAATCCTAGAAATTGGGATTTCAAAATAAGAGTGATGATTTTTCTATTCAAGACCATAAAATTTTTAGCAATGTTATTAAAAAAAGCAAAATATATCAAACCGAACCCATCTTGACCTCGTTTAAAGAGCTGAGATTGATAGTTGGTGACTTTATATCTAACACATTTTGACCCGTTTAACCAAATAGCCCATCTTGCCAGCCTAGTTAACTATCAGAAGAAACCTGAATCAAAGTGAGTTCAAATGGCTCTATGAAAGCTAAATTGATGAAATCACCCTGCCATGAGAAGTAAAATCAAATGTCTGTCTCAAAATACATACTTATCATGCCAATTATATCTTTAACTTTACCTTTGTCCTTGCTGCTATCAAAGTGAGTCCAAGTGGCTCTATGAAAGCTCAATTGACAAAATCACCCTGCCAGGAGAAGTAATATAAAATGTATACATCTCAGAATACATACATATCATACCATATTATATCTTTAACTTTACGTTTGTCCTTCATGCTGTCAAAGTGAGTCCAAGTGGCTCTATCAAAGCTGCATCAATGAAAACACCCAGCAGTGAGAAGTAAACAAATGTATACGTCTCAAAATACATACTTATCATACCGTATTATATCCTTAACTTTGCCAGCAACCAACAATGTTAAATGCTCCAGTTAATGTAAATGAGAAAATATATGTTAATGTTTCTAATGTACACACACACAGTTGTGATGAAGAAGAAATACAAACAAACGTTTCATCAAACAGTTGGTATGCATCAACCTAACGTCCCACAAACCTTTAATCAATCATGCTTGTTGCTTAGCTCTTTTAGTTCCTGTCCTTGGTTTATATGCAACTACAATCTGATACATGAGTGAATAAGATGCCCAACAAAAAAGTGAAATTAAAATTAATGAAGTTAGTTGCTAACTGGTCATATGAACATACCTTTATTGAGCCTCGTATCCCACAGTGATCTACATTTGTAATGGCTGAACTATCAATAAAAACCTCATTAATCATCATCAACAATATTTTAAGCTTTACAAATTCGGTTAAAAAACATGTCAGGAAGCAAACTGAAAGCAACTCGTACATGGTTTTTATGATATTAAAACACAAAGAATATTGCAAGAAAAATTTAAATTAGTTATTGAATACACAAAAGGCCAAATATCATGAAAATAGTTTAAGATTAAACCTTGATGACCACTTCAATACCGGCTTCACAAAACCTTACGAAAAACCCATAATAATTGTCGTCCATTGGCTTATCTGAACTGCCCTTTTTACCCGTTCTTGATAATGATCCATCTGCAGATGATGAACTAAATTTCCCATCAGCAGATTTACCAATTATCTGCCATCTATAATCTATGTGCTTTGCGATCTAACCCTCTACAGTTTCCTAATATTATAATTGTTAGAATACATGCATTTCTAATCAAATAACAAAACCAATATCTAAGCACAAAGAAGTAGACTAAACTACAAAATTATGCAACTTAAATCTGCGTTCAAATTTGAAAAAATAATACCTTACGTCTTTAAAATGGCAGGGGTCAATCTTGCCAAAGTGAAAGGGTTATATTTGATCCCTCGATCTAACATATAATTTGCGTACGTCACTGCATCAAGAACAAGATTAAGATCAAGTCACCCACCAACCAAAATAGTCCCCTGTTTTGATCATCTTAGTAATATTTGCTGAACTTCTTTTAGTTACATACTCTGTATCAAAAACTAAAAATAAATATTATACAACCTGTACACCTGGAGCACCCAATTAAAATGCATCGCACATAACATTCTCCTAACCATATTTACAACCTCACACTAAAATGAAATGTTTAAAACAAGATTCGAAATTATCATTCAAATCATCCCCCTAACAGATAAAACCAAATAGAATTAAAAAGTTTTGCAATCACTAGAAATTGGGATTTCAGAATAAGAGTGATGATTTTTCTATTCAAGACCATAAAACTTTAGCAATGTTATTAAAAATAGCAAAATATATCAAACCGAACCCATCTGGACCACGTTTAAAGAGCTGAGATTGATAGTTGGTGACTTCCATATTGACCCGTTTACCCAAATCGCCCATCTTGCCAGCTCTAGTTAACTATCAAAAGAAACCTGAATCAAAGTGAGTTCAAATGGCTCTATGAAAGCTAAATTGATGAAATCACCCTGCCATGAGAAGTAAAATCAAATGTATATGTCTCAAAATACATACTTATCATGCCATATTATATCTTTAACTTTACCTTTGTCCTTGCTGCTATCAAAGTGAGTCCAAGTGGCTCTATGAAAGCTGAATTGACAAAATCACCCTGCCATGAGAAGTAATATAAAATGTATACATCTCAGAATACATACATATCATACCATATTATATCGTTAACTTTATGTTTGTCCTTCCTGCTATCAAAGTGAGTCCAAGTGGCTCTATCAAAGCTGCATCAATGAAAACACCCAGCAGTGAGAAGTAAAACAAAATGTATACGTCTCAAAATGCATACTTATCATACCATATTATATCTTTAACTTTGCCAGCAACCTACAAAGTTAAATGCTCAAGTCAATGTAAATGAAAAAATATACGAAAATGTTTCAACTGTACACACACACAGTGTGGTGATGAAGAAGAAATATAAACAAACGTTTCATCAAACAGTTGGTATGCATCGACCTAACGTTACACAAACCTTTAATCAATCATGCTTGTTGCTTAGCTTTTTTAGTTCCTGTCCTTGGTTTATATGCAACTACAATCTGATACATGAGTGAATAAAATGCCCAACAAAAAAGTGAAATTAAAATTATTGAAGTTAGTTGCTAACAGGACATATAAACATACCTTTATTGAGCCTCGTATCCCACAGTGATCTACATTTGTAATGGCTGAACTATCAATAAAAACCTCATTAATCATCATCAACAATATTTTAGGCTTTACAAATCGGTTAAAAAACATGTCAGGAAGCAAACTGAAGGCAACTCGTACATGGTTTTTATGATATCAAAACACAAAGAATATTGCCAGAAAAATTTAAATTAGTTATTGAATACACAAAAGGCCAAATATCATGAAAATAGTTTAAGATTAAACCTTGATGACCACTTCAGTACCGGCTTCACAAAACCTTACGAAAAACCCATAATAATTGTCGTCCATTGGCTTATCTGAACTGCCCTTTTTACCCGTTCTTGATAATGATCCATCAGCAGATGATGAACTAAATTTCCCATCAGCAGATTTACCAATTATCTGCCATCTATGTGCTTTGCGATCTAACCCTCTACAGTTTCCTAATATTATAATTGTTAGAATACATGCATTTCTAATCAAATAACAAAACCAATATCTAAGCACAAAGAAGTAGACTAAACTACAAAATTATGCAACTTAAATCCGCGTTGAAATTTGAAAAAATAATACCTTACGTCTTTAAAATGGCAGGGGTCAATCTTGCCAAAGTGGAAGGGTTATATTTGATCCCTTGATCTAACATATAATTTGCGTACGTCACTGCATCAAGAACAAGATTAAGATCAACTCACCCACCAACCAAAATAGTCCCCTGTTTTGATCATCTTAGTAATATTTGCTGAACTTCTTTTAGTTACATACTCTGTATCAAAAACTAAAAATAAATATTATACAACCTGTACAATCCTGGAGCACCCAATTAAAATGCATCGCACATAACATTCTTCTAACCATATTTACAACCTGCACACTAAAGTAAAATGTTTAAAACAAGATTCGAAATTATCATTCAAATCATCCCCCTAACAGATAAAACCAAATAGAATTAAAAAGTTTTGCAATCACTAGAAATTGGGATTTCAGAATAAGAGTGATGATTTTTCTATTCAAGACCATAAAACTTTAGCAATGTTATTAAAAATAGCAAAATTTATCAAACCGAACCCATCTGGACCACGTTTAAAGAGCTGAGATTGATAGTTGGTGACTTCCATATTGACCCGTTTACCCAAATCGCCCATCTTGCCAGCTCTAGTTAACTATCAGAAGAAACCTGAATCAAAGTGAGTTCAAATGGCTCTATGAAAGCTAAATTGATGAAATCACCCTGCCATGAGAAGTAAAATCAAATGTATATGTCTCAAAATACATACTTATCATGCCATATTATATCTTTAACTTTACCTTTTCCTTGGTGCTATCAAAGAGAGTTCAAATGGCTCTACGAAAGCTAAATTGAAGAAATCACCCAGCCACGAGAAGTAAAGCAAAATGTATATGTCTCAGAATACATATATTTCATACCATATTATATCTTTAACTTTACGTTTGTCCTTCCTGCTATCAAAGTGAGTCCAAGTGGCTCTATCAAAGCTGCATCAATGAAAACACCCAGCAGTGAGAAGTAAAACAAAATGTATACGTCTCAAAATACATACTTAACATACCATATTATATCTTTAACTTTGCCAGCAACCTACAAAGTTAAATGCTCAAGTCAATATAAATGAAAAAATATATGAAAATGTTTCAACTGTACACACACACACAGTGGTGATGAAGAAGAAATACAAACAAACGTTTCATCAAACAGTTGGTATGCATCGACCTAACGTCCCACAAACCTTTAATCAATCATGCTTGTTGCTTAGCTTTTTAGTTCCTGTCCTTGGTTTATATGCAACTACAATCTGATACATGAGTGAATAAAATGCCCAACAAAAAAGTGAAATTAAAATTAATGAAGTTAGTTGCTAACAGGACATATGAACATACCTTTATTGAGCCTCGTATCCCACAGTGATCTACATTTGTAATGGCTGAACTATCAATAAAAACCTCATTAATCATCATCAACAATATTTTAGGCTTTACAAATTCGGTTAAAAAACATGTCAGGAAGCAAACTGAAGGCAACTCGTACATGGTTTTTTATGATATCAAAACACAAAGAATATTGCCAGAAAAATTTAAATTAGTTATTGAATACACAAAAGGCCAAATATCATGAAAATAGTTTAAGATTAAACCTTGATGACCACTTCAGTACCGGCTTCACAAAACCTTACGAAAAACCCATAATAATTGTCGTCCATCGGCTTATCTGAACTGCCCTTTTACCCGTTCTTGATAATGATCCATCCGCAGATGATGAACTAAATTTCCCATCAGCAGATTTACCAATTATCTGCCATCTATGTGCTTTGCGATCTAACCCTCTACAGTTTCCTAATATTATAATTGTTAGAATACATGCATTTCTAATCAAATAACAAAACCAATATCTAAGCACAAAGAAGTAGACTAAACTACAAATTATGCAACTTAAATCTGCGTTCAAATTTGAAAAAATAATACCTTACGTCTTTAAAATGGCAGGGGTCAATCTTGCCAAAGTGAAAGGGTTATATTTGATCCCTCGATCTAACATATAATTTGTGTATGTCACTGCATCAAGAACAAGATTAAGATCAAGCCACCCACCAACCAAAATAGTCCCCTGTTTTGATCATCTTAGTAATATTTGCTGAACTTCTTTTAGTTTCAAACTCTATCAAAAACTAAAAATAAATATTATACCACCTGTACAATCCTGGAGCACCCAATTAAAATACATCGCACATAACATTCTTCTAACCATATTAACAACCTGCACATTAGAATAAGATGTTTAAAACAAGATTCGAAATTATCATTCAAATCATCCCCCTAACAGATAAAACCAAATAGAACAAAAAGTTTTGCAATCCTAGAAATTGGGATTTCAAAATAAGAGTGATGATTTTTCTATTCAAGACCATAAAATTTTAGCAATGTTATTAAAAAAGCAAAATATATCAAACCGAACCCATCTTAACCTCGTTTAAAGAGCTGAGATTGATAGTTGGTGACTTTATATCTAACACATTTGACCCGTTTAACCAAATCGCCCATCTTGCCAGCCCTAGTTAACTATCAGAAGAAACCTGAATCAAAGTGAGTTCAAATGGCTCTTTGAAAGCTAAATTGATGAAATCACCCTGCCATGAGAAGTAAAATCAAATGTATGTCTCAAAATACATACTTATCATGCCATATTATATCTTTAACTTTACCTTTGTCCTTGCTGCTATCAAAGTGAGTCCAAGTGGCTCTATGAAAGCTGAATTGACAAAATCACCCTGCCAGGAGAAGTAATATAAAATGTATACATCTCAGAATACATACATATCATACCAAATTATATCTCTAACTTTACGTTTGTCCTTCATGCTGTCAAAGTGAGTCCAAGTGGCTCTATCAAAGCTGCATCAATGAAAACACCCAGCAGTGAGAAGTAAAACAAAATGTATACGTCTCAAAATACATACTTATCATACCGTATTATATCCTTAACTTTGCCAGCAACCAACAATGTTAAATGCTCCAGTTAATGTAAATGAGAAAATATACGTTAATGTTTCTAATGTACACACACACAGTTGTGATGAAGAAGAAATACAAACAAACGTTTCATCAAACAGTTGGTATGCATCAACCTAACGTCCCACAAACCTTTAATCAATCATGCTTGTTGCTTAGCTCTTTTAGTTCCTGTCCTTGGTTTATATGCAACTACAATCTGATACATGAGTGAATAAGATGCCCAACAAAAAAGTGAAATTAAAATTAATGAAGTTAGTTGCTAACTGGTCATATGAACATACCTTTATTGAGCCTCGTATCCCACAGTGATCTACATTTGTAATGGCTGAACTATCAATAAAAACCTCATTAATCATCATCAACAATATTTTAAGCTTTACAAATTCGGTTAAAAAACATGTCAGGAAGCAAACTGAAAGCAACTCGTACATGGTTTTTATGATATTAAAACACAAAGAATATTGCAAGAAAAATTTAAATTAGTTATTGAATACACAAAAGGCCAAATATCATGAAAATAGTTTAAGATTAAACCTTGATGACCACTTCAATACCGGCTTCACAAAACCTTACGAAAAACCCATAATAATTGTCGTCCATTGGCTTATCTGAACAGCCCTTTTTACCCGTTCTTGATAATGATCCATCCGCAGATGATGAACTAAATTTCCCATCAGCAGATTTACCAATTATCTGCCATCTATAATCTATGTGCTTTGCGATCTAACCCTCTACAGTTTCCTAATATTATAATTGTTAGAATACATGCATTTCTAATCAAATAACAAAACCAATATCTAAGCACAAAGAAGTAGACTAAACTACAAAATTATGCAACTTAAATCTGCGTTCAATTTTGAAAAAATAATACCTTACGTCTTTAAAATGGCAGGGGTCAATCTTGCCAAAGTGAAAGGGTTATATTTGATCCCTCGATCTAACATATAATTTGCGTACGTCACTGCATCAAGAACAAGATTAAGATCAAGTCACCCACCAACCAAAATAGTCCCCTGTTTTGATCATCTTAGTAATATTTGCTGAACTTCTTTTAGTTACATACTCTGTGTCAAAAACTAAAAATAAATATTATACAACCTGTACACCTGGAGCACCCAATTAAAATGCATCGCACATAACATTCTTCTAACCATATTTACAACCTGCACACTAAAATAAAATGTTTAAAACAAGATTCGAAATTATCATTCAAATCATCCCCCTAACAGATAAAACCAAATAGAATTAAAAAGTTTTGCAATCACTAGAAATTGGGATTTCAGAATAAGAGTGATGATTTTTCTATTCAAGACCATAAAACTTTAGCAATGTTATTAAAAATAGCAAAATATATCAAACCGAACCCATCTGGACCACGTTTAAAGAGCTGAGATTGATAGTTGGTGACTTCCATATTGACCCGTTTACCCAAATCGCCCATCTTGCCAGCTCTAGTTAACTATCAAAAAAACCTGAATCAAAGTGAGTTCAAATGGCTCTATGAAAGCTAAATTGATGAAATCACCCTGCCATGAGAAGTAAAATCAAATGTATATGTCTCAAAATACATACTTATCATGCCATATTATATATTTAACTTTACCTTTGTCCTTGCTGCTATCAAAGTGAGTCCAAGTGGCTCTATGAAAGCTGAATTGATAAAATCACCCTGCCATGAGAAGTATTATAAAATGTATACATCTCAGAATACATACATTTCATACCATATTAGATCTTTAACTTTACGTTTGTCCTTCCTGCTATCAAAGTGAGTCCAAGTGGCTCTATCAAAGCTGCATCAATGAAAACACCCAGCAGTGAGAAGTAAAACAAAATGTATACGTCTCAAAATGCATACTTATCATACCATATTATATCTTTAACTTTGCCAGCAACCTACAAAGTTAAATGCTCAAGTCAATGTAAATGAAAAAATATACGAAAATGTTTCAACTGTACACACACACAGTGGTGATGAAGAAGAAATATAAACAAACGTTTCATCAAACAGTTGGTATGCATCGACCTAACGTTACACAAACCTTTAATCAATCATGCTTGTTGCTTAGCTTTTTTAGTTCCTGTCCTTGGTTTATATGCAACTACAATCTGATACATGAGTGAATAAAATGCCCAACAAAAAAGTGAAATTAAAATTATTGAAGTTAGTTGCTAACAGGACATATGAACATACCTTTATTGAGCCTCGTATCCCACAGTGATCTACATTTGTAATGGCTGAACTATCAATAAAAACCTCATTAATCATCATCAACAATATTTTAGGCTTTACAAATTCGGTTAAAAAACATGTCAGGAAGCAAACTGAAGGCAACTCGTACATGGTTTTTTATGATATCAAAACACAAAGAATATTGCCAGAAAAATTTAAATTAGTTATTGAATACACAAAAGGCCAAATATCATGAAAATAGTTTAAGATTAAACCTTGATGACCACTTCAGTACCGGCTTCACAAAACCTTACGAAAAACCCATAATAATTGTCGTCCATTGGCTTATCTGAACTGCCCTTTTTACCCGTTCTTGATAATGATCCATCCGCAGATGATGAACTAAATTTCCCATCAGCAGATTTACCAATTATCTGCCATCTATGTGCTTTGCGATCTAACCCTCTACAGTTTCCTAATATTATAATTGTTAGAATACATGCATTTCTAATCAAATAACAAAACCAATATCTAAGCACAAAGAAGCAGACTAAACTACAAAACTATGCAACATAAATCTGCGTTCAAATTTGAAAAAATAATACCTTACGTCTTTAAAATGGCAGGGGTCAATCTTGCCAAAGTGAAAGGGTTATGTTTGATCCCTCGATCTACATATAATTTGCGTACGTCACTTCATCAAGAACAAGATTAAGATCAAGTCACCCACCAACCAAAATAGTCCCCTGTTTTGATCATCTTAGTAATATTTGCTGAACTTCTTTTAGTTACATACTCTGTATCAAAAACTAAAAATAAATATTATACAACCTGTACAATCCTGCAGCACCCAATTAAAATGCATCGCACATAACATTCTTCTAACCATATTTACAACCTGCACACTAAAATAAAATGTTTAAAACAAGATTCGAAATTATCATTCAAATCATCCCCCTAACAGATAAAACCAAATAGAATTAAAAAGTTTTGCAATCACTAGAAATTGGGATTTCAGAATAAGAGTGATGATTTTTCTATTCAAGACCATAAAACTTTAGCAATGTTATTAAAAATAGCAAAATATATCAAACCGAACCCATTTGGACCATGTTTAAAGAGCTGAGATTGATAGTTGGTGACTTCCATATTGACCCGTTTACCCAAATCGCCCATCTTGCCAGCTCTAGTTAACTATCAAAAGAAACCTGAATCAAAGTGAGTTCAAATGGCTCTATGAAAGCTAAATTGATGAAATCACCCTGCCATGAGAAGTAAAATCAAATGTATATGTCTCAAAATACATACTTATCATGCCATATTATATCTTTAACTTTACCTTTGTCCTTGCTGCTATCAAAGTGAGTCCAAGTGGCTCTATGAAAGCTGAATTGACAAAATCACCCTGCCAGGAGAAGTAATATAAAATGTATACATCTCAGAATACATACATATCATACCATATTATATCTTTAACTTTACGTTTGTCCTTCATCCTGTCAAAGTGAGTCCAAGTGGCTCTATCAAAGCTGCATCAATGAAAACACCCAGCAGTGAGAAGTAAAACAAAATGTATACCTCTCAAAATACATACTTATCATACCGTATTATATCCTTAACTTTGCCAGCAACCTACAAAGTTAAATGCTCCAGTTAATGTAAATGAGAAAATATATGTTAATGTTTCTAATGTACACACACACAGTTGTGATGAAGAAGAAATACAAACAAACGTTTCATCAAACAGTTGGTATGCATCGACCTAACGTCCCACAAACCTTTAATCAATCATGCTTGTTGCTTAGCTCTTTTAGTTCCTGTCCTTGGTTTATATGTAACTACAATCTGATACATGAGTGAATAAGATGCCCAACAAAAAAGTGAAATTAAAATTAATGAAGTTAGTTGCTAACTGGTCATATGAACATACCTTTATTGAGCCTCGTATCCCACAGTGATCTACATTTGTAATGGCTGAACTATCAATAAAAACCTCATTAATCATCATCAACAATATTTAAGCTTTACAAATTCGGTTAAAAAACATGTCAGGAAGCAAACTGAAAGCAACTCGTACATGGTTTTTATGATATTAAAACACAAAGAATATTGCAAGAAAAATTTAAATTAGAATACATTGAATACACCAAAATCATGGCCAAATAAGATCATGACCAGTCAATACCGGCTAAGATTAAAAACCTTGATGACCACTAATAATACCGGCCATTCACAAAACCTTACGAAAAACCCATAATAATTGTCGTCCATTGGCTTATCTGAACTGCCCTTTTTACCCGTTCTTGATAATGATCCATCTGCAGATGATGAACTAAATTTCCCATCAGCAGATTTACCAATTATCTGCCATCTATAATCTATGTGCTTTGCGATCTAACCCTCTACAGTTTCCTAATATTATAATTGTTAGAATACATGCATTTCTAATCAAATAACAAAACCAATATCTAAGCACAAAGAAGTAGACTAAACTACAAAATTATGCAACTTAAATCTGCGTTCAAATTTGAAAAAATAATACCTTACGTCTTTAAAATGGCAGGGGTCAATCTTGCCAAAGTGGAAGGGTTATATTTGATCCCTCGATCTAACATATAATTTGCGTACGTCACTGCATCAAGAACAAGATTAAGATCAAGTCACCCACCAACCAAAATAGTCCCCTGTTTTGATCATCTTAGTAATATTTGCTGAACTTCTTTTAGTTACATACTCTGTATCAAAAACTAAAAATAAATATTATACAACCTGTACAATCCTGGAGCACCCAATTAAAATGCATCGCACATAACATACTTCGAACCATATTTACAACCTGCACACTAAAATAAAATCTTTAAAACAAGATTCGAAATTATCATTCAAATCATCCCCCTAACAGATAAAACCAAATAGAATTAAAAAGTTTTGCAATCACTAGAAATTGGGATTTCAGAATAAGAGTGATGATTTTTCTATTCAAGACCATAAAAGTTTAGCAATGTTATTAAAAATAGCAAAATATATCAAACCGAACCCATCTGGACCACGTTTAAAGAGCTGTGATTGATAGTTGGTGACTTCCATATTGACCCGTTTACCCAAATCGCCCATCTTGCCAGCTCTAGTTAACTATCAGAAGAAACCTGAATCAAAGTGAGTTCAAATGGCTCTATGAAAGCTAAATTGATGAAATCACCCTGCCATGAGAAGTAAAATCAAATGTATATGTCTCAAAATACATACTTATCATGCCATATTATATCTTTAACTTTACCTTTGTCCTTGCTGCTATCAAAGTGAGTCCAAGTGGCTCTTTGAAAGCTGAATTGATAAAATCACCCTGCCATGAGAAGTATTATAAAATGTATACATCTCAGAATACATACATTTCATACCATATTATATCTTTAACTTTACGTTTGTCCTTCCTGCTATCAAAGTGAGTCCAAGTGGCTCTATCAAAGCTGCATCAATGAAAACACCCAGCAGTGAGAAGTAAAACAAAATGTATACGTCTCAAAATACATACTTATCATACCATATTATATCTTTAACTTTGCCAGCAACCTACAAAGTTAAATGCTCAAGTCAATGTAAATGAAGAAATAAATGAAAAAGTTTCAACTGTACACACACAGTGGTGATGAAGAAGAAATACAAACAAACGTTTCATCAAACAATTGGTATGCATCGACCTAACGTTACACAAACCTTTAATCAATCATGCTTGTTGCTTAGCTTTTTTAGTTCCTGTCCTTGGTTTATATGCAACTACAATCTGATACATGAGTGAATAAAATGCCCAACAAAAAAGTGAAATTAAAATTAATGAAGTTAGTTGCTAACAGGACATATGAACATACCTTTATTGAGCCTCGTATCCCACAGTGATCTACATTTGTAATGGCTGAACTATCAATAAAAACCTCATTAATCATCATCAACAATATTTTAGGCTTTACAAATTCGGTTAAAAAACATGTCAGGAAGCAAACTGAAGGCAACTCGTACATGGTTTTTTATGATATCAAAACACAAAGAATATTGCCAGAAAAATTTAAATTAGTTATTGAATACACAAAAGGCCAAATATCATGAAAATAGTTTAAGATTAAACCTTGATGACCACTTCAGTACCGGCTTCACAAAACCTTACGAAAAACCCATAATAATTGTCGTCCATTGGCTTATCTGAACTGCCCTTTTTACCCTTTCTTGATAATGATCCACCCGGAGATGATGGACTATATTTCCCATCAGCAGATTTACCAATTATCTGCCATCTATATGCTTTGCGATCTAACCCTCTACATTTTCCTGATATTATAGTTGTTAGAATACATGCATTTCTAATCAAATAACAAAACCAATATCTAAGCACAAAGAAGAAGACTAAACAACAAAATTATGCAACTTAAATCTGCGTTAATGTTTGAAAAAAGAGTACCTTACGTCTTTGAAATGGAAGGGATCAATCTTGCCAAAGTGAAAGGGTTATGTTTGATCCCTCGATCTACATATAATTTGCGTACGTCACTTCATCAAGAACAAGATTAAGATCAAGTCACCCACCAACCAAAATAGTCCCCTGTTTTGATCATCTTAGTAATATTTGCTGAACTTCTTTTAGTTACATACTCTGTATCAAAAACTAAAAATAAATATTATACAACCTGTACAATCCTGCAGCACCCAATTAAAATGCATCGCACATAACATTCTTCTAACCATATTTACAACCTGCACACTAAAATAAAATGTTTAAAACAAGATTCGAAATTATCATTCAAATCATCCCCCTAACAGATAAAACCAAATAGAATTAAAAAGTTTTGCAATCACTAGAAATTGGGATTTCAGAATAAGAGTGATGATTTTTCTATTCAAGACCATAAAACTTTAGCAATGTTATTAAAAATAGCAAAATATATCAAACCGAACCCATTTGGACCATGTTTAAAGAGCTGAGATTGATAGTTGGTGACTTCCATATTGACCCGTTTACCCAAATCGCCCATCTTGCCAGCTCTAGTTAACTATCAAAAGAAACCTGAATCAAAGTGAGTTCAAATGGCTCTATGAAAGCTAAATTGATGAAATCACCCTGCCATGAGAAGTAAAATCAAATGTATATGTCTCAAAATACATACTTATCATGCCATATTATATCTTTAACTTTACCTTTGTCCTTGCTGCTATCAAAGTGAGTCCAAGTGGCTCTATGAAAGCTGAATTGACAAAATCACCCTGCCAGGAGAAGTAATATAAAATGTATACATCTCAGAATACATACATATCATACCATATTATATCTTTAACTTTACGTTTGTCCTTCATCCTGTCAAAGTGAGTCCAAGTGGCTCTATCAAAGCTGCATCAATGAAAACACCCAGCAGTGAGAAGTAAAACAAAATGTATACCTCTCAAAATACATACTTATCATACCGTATTATATCCTTAACTTTGCCAGCAACCTACAAAGTTAAATGCTCCAGTTAATGTAAATGAGAAAATATATGTTAATGTTTCTAATGTACACACACACAGTTGTGATGAAGAAGAAATACAAACAAACGTTTCATCAAACAGTTGGTATGCATCGACCTAACGTCCCACAAACCTTTAATCAATCATGCTTGTTGCTTAGCTCTTTTAGTTCCTGTCCTTGGTTTATATGTAACTACAATCTGATACATGAGTGAATAAGATGCCCAACAAAAAAGTGAAATTAAAATTAATGAAGTTAGTTGCTAACTGGTCATATGAACATACCTTTATTGAGCCTCGTATCCCACAGTGATCTACATTTGTAATGGCTGAACTATCAATAAAAACCTCATTAATCATCATCAACAATATTTTAAGCTTTACAAATTCGGTTAAAAAACATGTCAGGAAGCAAACTGAAAGCAACTCGTACATGGTTTTTATGATATTAAAACACAAAGAATATTGCAAGAAAAATTTAAATTAGTTATTGAATACACAAAAGGCCAAATATCATGAAAATAGTTTAAGATTAAACCTTGATGACCACTTCAATACCGGCTTCACAAAACCTTACGAAAAACCCATAATAATTGTCGTCCATTGGCTTATCTGAACTGCCCTTTTTACCCGTTCTTGATAATGATCCATCCGCAGATGATGAACTAAATTTCCCATCAGCAGATTTACCAATTATCTGCCATCTATAATCTATGTGCTTTGCGATCTAACCCTCTACAGTTTCCTAATATTATAATTGTTAGAATACATGCATTTCTAATCAAATAACAAAACCAATATCTAAGCACAAAGAAGTAGACTAAACTACAAAATTATGCAACTTAAATCTGCGTTCAAATTTGAAAAAATAATACCTTACGTCTTTAAAATGGCAGGGGTCAATCTTGCCAAAGTGGAAGGGTTATATTTGATCCCTCGATCTAACATATAATTTGCGTACGTCACTGCATCAAGAACAAGATTAAGATCAAGTCACCCACCAACCAAAATAGTCCCCTGTTTTGATCATCTTAGTAATATTTGCTGAACTTCTTTTAGTTACATACTCTGTATCAAAAACTAAAAATAAATATTATACAACCTGTACAATCCTGGAGCACCCAATTAAAATGCATCGCACATAACATACTTCGAACCATATTTACAACCTGCACACTAAAATAAAATCTTTAAAACAAGATTCGAAATTATCATTCAAATCATCCCCCTAACAGATAAAACCAAATAGAATTAAAAAGTTTTGCAATCACTAGAAATTGGGATTTCAGAATAAGAGTGATGATTTTTCTATTCAAGACCATAAAAGTTTAGCAATGTTATTAAAAATAGCAAAATATATCAAACCGAACCCATCTGGACCACGTTTAAAGAGCTGTGATTGATAGTTGGTGACTTCCATATTGACCCGTTTACCCAAATCGCCCATCTTGCCAGCTCTAGTTAACTATCAGAAGAAACCTGAATCAAAGTGAGTTCAAATGGCTCTATGAAAGCTAAATTGATGAAATCACCCTGCCATGAGAAGTAAAATCAAATGTATATGTCTCAAAATACATACTTATCATGCCATATTATATCTTTAACTTTACCTTTGTCCTTGCTGCTATCAAAGTGAGTCCAAGTGGCTCTTTGAAAGCTGAATTGATAAAATCACCCTGCCATGAGAAGTATTATAAAATGTATACATCTCAGAATACATACATTTCATACCATATTATATCTTTAACTTTACGTTTGTCCTTCCTGCTATCAAAGTGAGTCCAAGTGGCTCTATCAAAGCTGCATCAATGAAAACACCCAGCAGTGAGAAGTAAAACAAAATGTATACGTCTCAAAATACATACTTATCATACCATATTATATCTTTAACTTTGCCAGCAACCTACAAAGTTAAATGCTCAAGTCAATGTAAATGAAGAAATAAATGAAAAGTTTCAACTGTACACACACAGTGGTGATGAAGAAGAAATACAAACAAACGTTTCATCAAACAATTGGTATGCATCGACCTAACGTTACACAAACCTTTAATCAATCATGCTTGTTGCTTAGCTTTTTAGTTCCTGTCCTTGGTTTATATGCAACTACAATCTGATACATGAGTGAATAAAATGCCCAACAAAAAAGTGAAATTAAAATTAATGAAGTTAGTTGCTAACAGGACATATGAACATACCTTTATTGAGCCTCGTATCCCACAGTGATCTACATTTGTAATGGCTGAACTATCAATAAAAACCTCATTAATCATCATCAACAATATTTTAGGCTTTACAAATTCGGTTAAAAAACATGTCAGGAAGCAAACTGAAGGCAACTCGTACATGGTTTTTTATGATATCAAAACACAAAGAATATTGCCAGAAAAATTTAAATTAGTTATTGAATACACAAAAGGCCAAATATCATGAAAATAGTTTAAGATTAAACCTTGATGACCACTTCAGTACCGGCTTCACAAAACCTTACGAAAAACCCATAATAATTGTCGTCCATTGGCTTATCTGAACTGCCCTTTTTACCCTTTCTTGATAATGATCCACCCGGAGATGATGGACTATATTTCCCATCAGCAGATTTACCAATTATCTGCCATCTATATGCTTTGCGATCTAACCCTCTACATTTTCCTGATATTATAGTTGTTAGAATACATGCATTTCTAATCAAATAACAAAACCAATATCTAAGCACAAAGAAGAAGACTAAACAACAAAATTATGCAACTTAAATCTGCGTTAATGTTTGAAAAAAGAGTACCTTACGTCTTTGAAATGGAAGGGATCAATCTTGCCAAAGTGAAAGGGTTATGTTTGATCCCTCGATCTACATATAATTTGCGTACGTCACTTCATCAAGAACAAGATTAAGATCAAGTCACCCACCAACCAAAATAGTCCCCTGTTTTGATCATCTTAGTAATATTTGCTGAACTTCTTTTAGTTACATACTCTGTATCAAAAACTAAAAATAAATATTATACAACCTGTACAATCCTGCAGCACCCAATTAAAATGCATCGCACATAACATTCTTCTAACCATATTTACAACCTGCACACTAAAATAAAATGTTTAAAACAAGATTCGAAATTATCATTCAAATCATCCCCCTAACAGATAAAACCAAATAGAATTAAAAAGTTTTGCAATCACTAGAAATTGGGATTTCAGAATAAGAGTGATGATTTTTCTATTCAAGACCATAAAACTTTAGCAATGTTATTAAAAATAGCAAAATATATCAAACCGAACCCATTTGGACCATGTTTAAAGAGCTGAGATTGATAGTTGGTGACTTCCATATTGACCCGTTTACCCAAATCGCCCATCTTGCCAGCTCTAGTTAACTATCAAAAGAAACCTGAATCAAAGTGAGTTCAAATGGCTCTATGAAAGCTAAATTGATGAAATCACCCTGCCATGAGAAGTAAAATCAAATGTATATGTCTCAAAATACATACTTATCATGCCATATTATATCTTTAACTTTACCTTTGTCCTTGCTGCTATCAAAGTGAGTCCAAGTGGCTCTATGAAAGCTGAATTGACAAAATCACCCTGCCAGGAGAAGTAATATAAAATGTATACATCTCAGAATACATACATATCATACCATATTATATCTTTAACTTTACGTTTGTCCTTCATCCTGTCAAAGTGAGTCCAAGTGGCTCTATCAAAGCTGCATCAATGAAAACACCCAGCAGTGAGAAGTAAAACAAAATGTATACCTCTCAAAATACATACTTATCATACCGTATTATATCCTTAACTTTGCCAGCAACCTACAAAGTTAAATGCTCCAGTTAATGTAAATGAGAAAATATATGTTAATGTTTCTAATGTACACACACACAGTTGTGATGAAGAAGAAATACAAACAAACGTTTCATCAAACAGTTGGTATGCATCGACCTAACGTCCCACAAACCTTTAATCAATCATGCTTGTTGCTTAGCTCTTTTAGTTCCTGTCCTTGGTTTATATGTAACTACAATCTGATACATGAGTGAATAAGATGCCCAACAAAAAAGTGAAATTAAAATTAATGAAGTTAGTTGCTAACTGGTCATATGAACATACCTTTATTGAGCCTCGTATCCCACAGTGATCTACATTTGTAATGGCTGAACTATCAATAAAAACCTCATTAATCATCATCAACAATATTTTAAGCTTTACAAATTCGGTTAAAAAACATGTCAGGAAGCAAACTGAAAGCAACTCGTACATGGTTTTTATGATATTAAAACACAAAGAATATTGCAAGAAAAATTTAAATTAGTTATTGAATACACAAAAGGCCAAATATCATGAAAATAGTTTAAGATTAAACCTTGATGACCACTTCAATACCGGCTTCACAAAACCTTACGAAAAACCCATAATAATTGTCGTCCATTGGCTTATCTGAACTGCCCTTTTTACCCGTTCTTGATAATGATCCATCCGCAGATGATGAACTAAATTTCCCATCAGCAGATTTACCAATTATCTGCCATCTATAATCTATGTGCTTTGCGATCTAACCCTCTACAGTTTCCTAATATTATAATTGTTAGAATACATGCATTTCTAATCAAATAACAAAACCAATATCTAAGCACAAAGAAGTAGACTAAACTACAAAATTATGCAACTTAAATCTGCGTTCAAATTTGAAAAAATAATACCTTACGTCTTTAAAATGGCAGGGGTCAATCTTGCCAAAGTGGAAGGGTTATATTTGATCCCTCGATCTAACATATAATTTGCGTACGTCACTGCATCAAGAACAAGATTAAGATCAAGTCACCCACCAACCAAAATAGTCCCCTGTTTTGATCATCTTAGTAATATTTGCTGAACTTCTTTTAGTTACATACTCTGTATCAAAAACTAAAAATAAATATTATACAACCTGTACAATCCTGGAGCACCCAATTAAAATGCATCGCACATAACATACTTCGAACCATATTTACAACCTGCACACTAAAATAAAATCTTTAAAACAAGATTCGAAATTATCATTCAAATCATCCCCCTAACAGATAAAACCAAATAGAATTAAAAAGTTTTGCAATCACTAGAAATTGGGATTTCAGAATAAGAGTGATGATTTTTCTATTCAAGACCATAAAAGTTTAGCAATGTTATTAAAAATAGCAAAATATATCAAACCGAACCCATCTGGACCACGTTTAAAGAGCTGTGATTGATAGTTGGTGACTTCCATATTGACCCGTTTACCCAAATCGCCCATCTTGCCAGCTCTAGTTAACTATCAGAAGAAACCTGAATCAAAGTGAGTTCAAATGGCTCTATGAAAGCTAAATTGATGAAATCACCCTGCCATGAGAAGTAAAATCAAATGTATATGTCTCAAAATACATACTTATCATGCCATATTATATCTTTAACTTTACCTTTGTCCTTGCTGCTATCAAAGTGAGTCCAAGTGGCTCTTTGAAAGCTGAATTGATAAAATCACCCTGCCATGAGAAGTATTATAAAATGTATACATCTCAGAATACATACATTTCATACCATATTATATCTTTAACTTTACGTTTGTCCTTCCTGCTATCAAAGTGAGTCCAAGTGGCTCTATCAAAGCTGCATCAATGAAAACACCCAGCAGTGAGAAGTAAAACAAAATGTATACGTCTCAAAATACATACTTATCATACCATATTATATCTATAACTTTGCCAGCAACCTACAAAGTTAAATGCTCAAGTCAATGTAAATGAAGAAATAAATGAAAAAGTTTCAACTGTACACACACAGTGGTGATGAAGAAGAAATACAAACAAACGTTTCATCAAACAATTGGTATGCATCGACCTAACGTTACACAAACCTTTAATCAATCATGCTTGTTGCTTAGCTTTTTTAGTTCCTGTCCTTGGTTTATATGCAACTACAATCTGATACATGAGTGAATAAAATGCCCAACAAAAAAGTGAAATTAAAATTAATGAAGTTAGTTGCTAACAGGACATATGAACATACCTTTATTGAGCCTCGTATCCCACAGTGATCTACATTTGTAATGGCTGAACTATCAATAAAAACCTCATTAATCATCATCAACAATATTTTAGGCTTTACAAATTCGGTTAAAAAACATGTCAGGAAGCAAACTGAAGGCAACTCGTACATGGTTTTTTATGATATCAAAACACAAAGAATATTGCCAGAAAAATTTAAATTAGTTATTGAATACACAAAAGGCCAAATATCATGAAAATAGTTTAAGATTAAACCTTGATGACCACTTCAGTACCGGCTTCACAAAACCTTACGAAAAACCCATAATAATTGTCGTCCATTGGCTTATCTGAACTGCCCTTTTTACCCTTTCTTGATAATGATCCACCCGGAGATGATGGACTATATTTCCCATCAGCAGATTTACCAATTATCTGCCATCTATATGCTTTGCGATCTAACCCTCTACATTTTCCTGATATTATAGTTGTTAGAATACATGCATTTCTAATCAAATAACAAAACCAATATCTAAGCACAAAGAAGTAGACTAAACAACAAAATTATGCAACTTAAATCTGCGTTAATGTTTGAAAAAAGAGTACCTTACGTCTTTGAAATGGAAGGGATCAATCTTGCCAAAGTGGAAGGGTTATATTTGATCCCTCGATCTAACATACAATTTGCGTACGTCACTGCATCAAGAACAAGATTAAGATCAAGCCACCCACCAACCAAAATAGTCCCCTGTTTTGATCATCTTAGTAATATTTGCTGAACTTCTTTTAGTTTCATACTCTGTATCAAAAACTAAAAATAAATATTATACCACCTGTACAATCAGCACCCAATTAAAATACATCGCACATAACATTCTTCTAACCATATTAACGACCTGCACATTAGAATAAGATGTTTAAAACAAGATTCGAAATTATCATTCAAATCATCCCGCTAACAGATAAAACCAAATAGAACAAAAAGTTTTGCAATCACTAGAAATTGGGATTTCAGAATAAGAGTGATGATTTTTCTATTCAAGACCATAAAATTTTTAGCAATGTTATTAAAAAAAGCAAAATATATCAAACCGAACCCATCTTGACCGCGTTTAAAGAGCTGAGATTGATAGTTGGTGACTTTATATCTAACCCATTTTGACCCGTTTAACCAAATCGCCCATCTTGCCAGCCCTAGTTAACTATCAGAAGAAACCTGAATCAAAGGAGTTCAAATGGCTCTATGAAAGCTAAATTGATGAAACCACCCTGCCATGAGAAGTAAAATCAAATGTATGTCTCAAAATACATACTTATCATGCCATATTATATCTTTAACTTTACCTTTGTCCTTGCTGCTATCAAAGTGAGTCCAAGTGGCTCTATGAAAGCTGAATTGACAAAATCACCCTGCCAGGAGAAGTAATATAAAATATTAAAATGTAAACATCTCAGAATACATACATATCATACCATATTATATCTTTAACTTTACGTTTGTCCTTCATGCTGTCAAAGTGAGTCCAAGTGGCTCTATCAAAGCTGCATCAATGAAAACACCCAGCAGTGAGAAGTAAAACAAAATGTATACCTCTCAAAATACATACTTATCATACCGTATTATATCCTTAACTTTGCCAGCAACCTACAAAGTTAAATGCTCCAGTTAATGTAAATGAGAAAATATATGTTAATGTTTCTAATGTACACACACACAGTTGTGATGAAGAAATACAAACAAACGTTTCATCAAACAGTTGGTATGCATCAACCTAACGTCCCACAAACCTTTAATCAATCATGCTTGTTGCTTAGCTCTTTTAGTTCCTGTCCTTGGTTTATATGCAACTACAATCTGATACATGAGTGAATAAGATGCCCAACAAAAAAGTGAAATTAAAATTAATGAAGTTAGTTGCTAACTGGTCATATGAACATACCTTTATTGAGCCTCGTATCCCACAGTGATCTACATTTGTAATGGCTGAACTATCAATAAAAACCTCATTAATCATCATCAACAATATTTTAAGCTTTACAAATTCGGTTAAAAAACATGTCAGGAAGCAAACTGAAAGCAACTCGTACATGGTTTTTATGATATTAAAACACAAAGAATATTGCAAGAAAAATTTAAATTAGTTATTGAATACACAAAAGGCCAAATATCATGAAAATAGTTTAAGATTAAACCTTGATGACCACTTCAATACCGGCTTCACAAAACCTTACGAAAAACCCATAATAATTGTCGTCCATTGGCTTATCTGAACTGCCCTTTTTACCCGTTCTTGATAATGATCCATCCGCAGATGATGAACTAAATTTCCCATCAGCAGATTTACCAATTATCTGCCATCTATAATCTATGTGCTTTGCGATCTAACCCTCTACAGTTTCCTAATATTATAATTGTTAGAATACATGCATTTCTAATCAAATAACAAAACCAATATCTAAGCACAAAGAAGTAGACTAAACTACAAAATTATGCAACTTAAATCTGCGTTCAAATTTGAAAAAATAATACCTTACGTCTTTAAAATGGCAGGGGTCAATCTTGCCAAAGTGGAAGGGTTATATTTGATCCCTCGATCTAACATATAATTTGCGTACGTCACTGCATCAAGAACAAGATTAAGATCAAGTCACCCACCAACCAAAATAGTCCCCTGTTTTGATCATCTTAGTAATATTTGCTGAACTTCTTTTAGTTACATACTCTGTATCAAAAACTAAAAATAAATATTATACAACCTGTACAATCCTGGAGCACCCAATTAAAATGCATCGCACATAACATACTTCGAACCATATTTACAACCTGCACACTAAAATAAAATCTTTAAAACAAGATTCGAAATTATCATTCAAATCATCCCCCTAACAGATAAAACCAAATAGAATTAAAAAGTTTTGCAATCACTAGAAATTGGGATTTCAGAATAAGAGTGATGATTTTTCTATTCAAGACCATAAAAGTTTAGCAATGTTATTAAAAATAGCAAAATATATCAAACCGAACCCATCTGGACCACGTTTAAAGAGCTGTGATTGATAGTTGGTGACTTCCATATTGACCCGTTTACCCAAATCGCCCATCTTGCCAGCTCTAGTTAACTATCAGAAGAAACCTGAATCAAAGTGAGTTCAAATGGCTCTATGAAAGCTAAATTGATGAAATCACCCTGCCATGAGAAGTAAAATCAAATGTATATGTCTCAAAATACATACTTATCATGCCATATTATATCTTTAACTTTACCTTTGTCCTTGCTGCTATCAAAGTGAGTCCAAGTGGCTCTTTGAAAGCTGAATTGATAAAATCACCCTGCCATGAGAAGTATTATAAAATGTATACATCTCAGAATACATACATTTCATACCATATTATATCTTTAACTTTACGTTTGTCCTTCCTGCTATCAAAGTGAGTCCAAGTGGCTCTATCAAAGCTGCATCAATGAAAACACCCAGCAGTGAGAAGTAAAACAAAATGTATACGTCTCAAAATACATACTTATCATACCATATTATATCTATAACTTTGCCAGCAACCTACAAAGTTAAATGCTCAAGTCAATGTAAATGAAGAAATAAATGAAAAAGTTTCAACCGTACACACACAGTGGTGATGAAGAAGAAATACAAACAAACGTTTCATCAAACAATTGGTATGCATCGACCTAACGTTACACAAACCTTTAATCAATCATGCTTGTTGCTTAGCTTTTTTAGTTCCTGTCCTTGGTTTATATGCAACTACAATCTGATACATGAGTGAATAAAATGCCCAACAAAAAAGTGAAATTAAAATTAATGAAGTTAGTTGCTAACAGGACATATGAACATACCTTTATTGAGCCTCGTATCCCACAGTGATCTACATTTGTAATGGCTGAACTATCAATAAAAACCTCATTAATCATCATCAACAATATTTTAGGCTTTACAAATTCGGTTAAAAAACATGTCAGGAAGCAAACTGAAGGCAACTCGTACATGGTTTTTTATGATATCAAAACACAAAGAATATTGCCAGAAAAATTTAAATTAGTTATTGAATACACAAAAGGCCAAATATCATGAAAATAGTTTAAGATTAAACCTTGATGACCACTTCAGTACCGGCTTCACAAAACCTTACGAAAAACCCATAATAATTGTCGTCCATTGGCTTATCTGAACTGCCCTTTTTACCCTTTCTTGATAATGATCCACCCGGAGATGATGGACTATATTTCCCATCAGCAGATTTACCAATTATCTGCCATCTATATGCTTTGCGATCTAACCCTCTACATTTTCCTGATATTATAGTTGTTAGAATACATGCATTTCTAATCAAATAACAAAACCAATATCTAAGCACAAAGAAGTAGACTAAACAACAAAATTATGCAACTTAAATCTGCGTTAATGTTTGAAAAAAGAGTACCTTACGTCTTTGAAATGGAAGGGATCAATCTTGCCAAAGTGGAAGGGTTATATTTGATCCCTCGATCTAACATACAATTTGCGTACGTCACTGCATCAAGAACAAGATTAAGATCAAGCCACCCACCAACCAAAATAGTCCCCTGTTTTGATCATCTTAGTAATATTTGCTGAACTTCTTTTAGTTTCATACTCTGTATCAAAAACTAAAAATAAATATTATACCACCTGTACAATCAGCACCCAATTAAAATACATCGCACATAACATTCTTCTAACCATATTAACGACCTGCACATTAGAATAAGATGTTTAAAACAAGATTCGAAATTATCATTCAAATCATCCCGCTAACAGATAAAACCAAATAGAACAAAAAGTTTTGCAATCACTAGAAATTGGGATTTCAGAATAAGAGTGATGATTTTTCTATTCAAGACCATAAAATTTTTAGCAATGTTATTAAAAAAAGCAAAATATATCAAACCGAACCCATCTTGACCGCGTTTAAAGAGCTGAGATTGATAGTTGGTGACTTTATATCTAACCCATTTTGACCCGTTTAACCAAATCGCCCATCTTGCCAGCCCTAGTTAACTATCAGAAGAAACCTGAATCAAAGGGAGTTCAAATGGCTCTATGAAAGCTAAATTGATGAAACCACCCTGCCATGAGAAGTAAAATCAAATGTATGTCTCAAAATACATACTTATCATGCCATATTATATCTTTAACTTTACCTTTGTCCTTGCTGCTATCAAAGTGAGTCCAAGTGGCTCTATGAAAGCTGAATTGACAAAATCACCCTGCCAGGAGAAGTAATATAAAATATTAAAATGTAAACATCTCAGAATACATACATATCATACCATATTATATCTTTAACTTTACGTTTGTCCTTCATGCTGTCAAAGTGAGTCCAAGTGGCTCTATCAAAGCTGCATCAATGAAAACACCCAGCAGTGAGAAGTAAAACAAAATGTATACCTCTCAAAATACATACTTATCATACCGTATTATATCCTTAACTTTGCCAGCAACCTACAAAGTTAAATGCTCCAGTTAATGTAAATGAGAAAATATATGTTAATGTTTCTAATGTACACACACACAGTTGTGATGAAGAAATACAAACAAACGTTTCATCAAACAGTTGGTATGCATCAACCTAACGTCCCACAAACCTTTAATCAATCATGCTTGTTGCTTAGCTCTTTTAGTTCCTGTCCTTGGTTTATATGCAACTACAATCTGATACATGAGTGAATAAGATGCCCAACAAAAAAGTGAAATTAAAATTAATGAAGTTAGTTGCTAACTGGTCATATGAACATACCTTTATTGAGCCTCGTATCCCACAGTGATCTACATTTGTAATGGCTGAACTATCAATAAAAACCTCATTAATCATCATCAACAATATTTTAAGCTTTACAAATTCGGTTAAAAAACATGTCAGGAAGCAAACTGAAAGCAACTCGTACATGGTTTTTATGATATTAAAACACAAAGAATATTGCAAGAAAAATTTAAATTAGTTATTGAATACACAAAAGGCCAAATATCATGAAAATAGTTTAAGATTAAACCTTGATGACCACTTCAATACCGGCTTCACAAAACCTTACGAAAACCCATAATAATTGTCGTCCATTGGCTTATCTGAACTGCCCTTTTTACCCGTTCTTGATAATGATCCATCCGCAGATGATGAACTAAATTTCCCATCAGCAGATTTACCAATTATCTGCCATCTATAATCTATGTGCTTTGCAATCTAACCCTCTACAGTTTCCTAATATTATAATTGTTAGAATACATGCATTTCTAATCAAATAACAAAACCAATATCTAAGCACAAAGAAGTAGACTAAACTACAAAATTATGCAACTTAAATCTGCGTTCAAATTTGAAAAAATAATACCTTACGTCTTTAAAATGGCAGGGGTCAATCTTGCCAAAGTGGAAGGGTTATATTTGATCCCTCGATCTAACATATAATTTGCGTACGTCACTGCATCAAGAACAAGATTAAGATCAAGTCACCCACCAACCAAAATAGTCCCCTGTTTTGATCATCTTAGTAATATTTGCTGAACTTCTTTTAGTTACATACTCTGTATCAAAAACTAAAAATAAATATTATACAACCTGTACAATCCTGGAGCACCCAATTAAAATGCATCGCACATAACATACTTCGAACCATATTTACAACCTGCACACTAAAATAAAATCTTTAAAACAAGATTCGAAATTATCATTCAAATCATCCCCCTAACAGATAAAACCAAATAGAATTAAAAAGTTTTGCAATCACTAGAAATTGGGATTTCAGAATAAGAGTGATGATTTTTCTATTCAAGACCATAAAAGTTTAGCAATGTTATTAAAAATAGCAAAATATATCAAACCGAACCCATCTGGACCACGTTTAAAGAGCTGTGATTGATAGTTGGTGACTTCCATATTGACCCGTTTACCCAAATCGCCCATCTTGCCAGCTCTAGTTAACTATCAGAAGAAACCTGAATCAAAGTGAGTTCAAATGGCTCTATGAAAGCTAAATTGATGAAATCACCCTGCCATGAGAAGTAAAATCAAATGTATATGTCTCAAAATACATACTTATCATGCCATATTATATCTTTAACTTTACCTTTGTCCTTGCTGCTATCAAAGTGAGTCCAAGTGGCTCTTTGAAAGCTGAATTGATAAAATCACCCTGCCATGAGAAGTATTATAAAATGTATACATCTCAGAATACATACATTTCATACCATATTATATCTTTAACTTTACGTTTGTCCTTCCTGCTATCAAAGTGAGTCCAAGTGGCTCTATCAAAGCTGCATCAATGAAAACACCCAGCAGTGAGAAGTAAAACAAAATGTATACGTCTCAAAATACATACTTATCATACCATATTATATCTATAACTTTGCCAGCAACCTACAAAGTTAAATGCTCAAGTCAATGTAAATGAAGAAATAAATGAAAAAGTTTCAACCGTACACACACAGTGGTGATGAAGAAGAAATACAAACAAACGTTTCATCAAACAATTGGTATGCATCGACCTAACGTTACACAAACCTTTAATCAATCATGCTTGTTGCTTAGCTTTTTTAGTTCCTGTCCTTGGTTTATATGCAACTACAATCTGATACATGAGTGAATAAAATGCCCAACAAAAAAGTGAAATTAAAATTAATGAAGTTAGTTGCTAACAGGACATATGAACATACCTTTATTGAGCCTCGTATCCCACAGTGATCTACATTTGTAATGGCTGAACTATCAATAAAAACCTCATTAATCATCATCAACAATATTTTAGGCTTTACAAATTCGGTTAAAAAACATGTCAGGAAGCAAACTGAAGGCAACTCGTACATGGTTTTTTATGATATCAAAACACAAAGAATATTGCCAGAAAAATTTAAATTAGTTATTGAATACACAAAAGGCCAAATATCATGAAAATAGTTTAAGATTAAACCTTGATGACCACTTCAGTACCGGCTTCACAAAACCTTACGAAAAACCCATAATAATTGTCGTCCATTGGCTTATCTGAACTGCCCTTTTTACCCTTTCTTGATAATGATCCACCCGGAGATGATGGACTATATTTCCCATCAGCAGATTTACCAATTATCTGCCATCTATATGCTTTGCGATCTAACCCTCTACATTTTCCTGATATTATAGTTGTTAGAATACATGCATTTCTAATCAAATAACAAAACCAATATCTAAGCACAAAGAAGTAGACTAAACAACAAAATTATGCAACTTAAATCTGCGTTAATGTTTGAAAAAAGAGTACCTTACGTCTTTGAAATGGAAGGGATCAATCTTGCCAAAGTGGAAGGGTTATATTTGATCCCTCGATCTAACATACAATTTGCGTACGTCACTGCATCAAGAACAAGATTAAGATCAAGCCACCCACCAACCAAAATAGTCCCCTGTTTTGATCATCTTAGTAATATTTGCTGAACTTCTTTTAGTTTCATACTCTGTATCAAAAACTAAAAATAAATATTATACCACCTGTACAATCAGCACCCAATTAAAATACATCGCACATAACATTCTTCTAACCATATTAACGACCTGCACATTAGAATAAGATGTTTAAAACAAGATTCGAAATTATCATTCAAATCATCCCGCTAACAGATAAAACCAAATAGAACAAAAAGTTTTGCAATCACTAGAAATTGGGATTTCAGAATAAGAGTGATGATTTTTCTATTCAAGACCATAAAATTTTTAGCAATGTTATTAAAAAAAGCAAAATATATCAAACCGAACCCATCTTGACCGCGTTTAAAGAGCTGAGATTGATAGTTGGTGACTTTATATCTAACCCATTTTGACCCGTTTAACCAAATCGCCCATCTTGCCAGCCCTAGTTAACTATCAGAAGAAACCTGAATCAAAGGGAGTTCAAATGGCTCTATGAAAGCTAAATTGATGAAACCACCCTGCCATGAGAAGTAAAATCAAATGTATGTCTCAAAATACATACTTATCATGCCATATTATATCTTTAACTTTACCTTTGTCCTTGCTGCTATCAAAGTGAGTCCAAGTGGCTCTATGAAAGCTGAATTGACAAAATCACCCTGCCAGGAGAAGTAATATAAAATATTAAAATGTATACATCTCAGAATACATACATATCATACCATATTATATCTTTAACTTTACGTTTGTCCTTCATGCTGTCAAAGTGAGTCCAAGTGGCTCTATCAAAGCTGCATCAATGAAAACACCCAGCAGTGAGAAGTAAAACAAAATGTATACCTCTCAAAATACATACTTATCATACCGTATTATATCCTTAACTTTGCCAGCAACCTACAAAGTTAAATGCTCCAGTTAATGTAAATGAGAAAATATATGTTAATGTTTCTAATGTACACACACACAGTTGTGATGAAGAAGAAATACAAACAAACGTTTCATCAAACAGTTGGTATGCATCGACCTAACGTCCCACAAACCTTTAATCAACCATGCTTGTTGCTTAGCTCTTTTAGTTCCTGTCCTTGGTTTATATGCAACGACAATCTTATACATGAGTGAATAAGATGCCCAACAAAAAAGTGAAATTAAAATTAATGAAGTTAGTTGCTAACTGGTCATATGAACATACCTTTATTGAGCCTCGTATCCCACAGTGATCTACATTTGTAATGGCTGAACTATCAATAAAAACCTCATTAATCATCATCAACAATATTTTAGGCTTTACAAATTCGGTTAAAAAACATGTCAGGAAGCAAACTGAAGGCAGCTCGTACATGGTTTTTTATGATATCAAAACACAAAGAATATTGCCAGAAAAATTTAAATTAGTTATTGAATACACAAAAGGCCAAATATCATGAAAATAGTTTAAGATTAAACCTTGATGACCACTTCAGTACCGGCTTCACAAAACCTTACGAAAAACCCATAATAATTGTCGTCCATTGGCTTATCTGAACTGCCCTTTTTACCCTTTCTTGATAATGATCCACCCGGAGATGATGGACTATATTTCCCATCAGCAGATTTACCAATTATCTGCCATCTATATGCTTTGCGATCTAACCCTCTACATTTTCCTGATATTATAGTTGTTAGAATACATGCATTTCTAATCAAATAACAAAACCAATATCTAAGCACAAAGAAGTAGACTAAACTACAAAATTATGCAACTTAAATCTGCGTTAATGTTTGAAAAAAGAGTACCTTACGTCTTTGAAATGGAAGGGATCAATCTTGCCAAAGTGGAAGGGTTATATTTGATCCCTCGATCTAACATACAATTTGCGTACGTCACTGCATCAAGAACAAGATTAAGATCAAGCCACCCACCAACCAAAATAGTCCCCTGTTTTGATCATCTTAGTAATATTTGCTGAACTTCTTTTAGTTTCATACTCTGTATCAAAAACTAAAAATAAATATTATACCACCTGCACAATCCTGGAGCACCCAATTAAAATACATCGCACATAACATTCTTCTAACCATATTAACAACCTGCACATTAGAATAAGATGTTTAAAACAAGATTCGAAATTATCATTCAAATCATCCCCCTAACAGATAAAACCAAATAGAACAAAAAGTTTTGCAATCACTAGAAATTGGGATTTCAGAATAAGAGTGATGATTTTTCTATTCAAGACCATAAAATTTTTAGCAATGTTATTAAAAAAAGCAAAATATATCAAACCGAACCCATCTTGACCGCGTTTAAAGAGCTGAGATTGACAGTTGGTGACTTTATATCTAACCCATTTTGACCCGTTTAACCAAATCGCCCATCTTGCCAGCCCTAGTTAACTATCAGAAGAAACCTGAACCAAAGTGAGTTCAAATGGCTCTATGAAAGCTAAATTGATGAAACCACCCTGCCATGAGAAGTAAAATCAAATGTATGTCTCAAAATACATACTTATCATGCCATATTATATCTTTAACTTTACCTTTGTCCTTGCTGCTATCAAAGTGAGTCCAAGTGGCTCTATGAAAGCTGAATTGACAAAATCACCCTGCCATGAGAAGTAATATAAAATGTATACATCTCAGAATACATACATATCATACCATATTATATCGTTAACTTTATGTTTGTCCTTCCTGCTATCAAAGTGAGTCCAAGTGGCTCTATCAAAGCTGAATCGATGAAAACATCCTGCAGTGAGAAGTAAAACAAAATGTATACGTAGGTTTCAAAATACATACTTATCATACCGTATTATATCTTTAACTTTGCCAGCAACCTACAAAGTTAAATGCTCCAGTTAATGTAAATGAGAAAATATATGTTAATGTTTCTAATGTACACACACACAGTTGTGATGAAGAAGAAATACAAACAAACGTTTCATCAAACAGTTGGTATGCATCGACCTAACGTCCCGCAAACCTTTAATCAATCATGCTTGTTGCTTAGCTCTTTTAGTTCCTGTCCTTGGTTTATATGCAACTACAATCTGATACATGAGTGAATAATATGCCCAACAAAAAAGTGAAATTAAAATTAATGAAGTTAGTTGCTAACTGGTCATATGAACATACCTTTATTGAGCCTCGTATCCCACAGTGATCTACATTTGTAATGGCTGAACTATCAATAAAAACCTCATTAATCATCATCAACAATATTTTAGGCTTTACAAATTCGGTTAAAAAACATGTCAGGAAGCAAACTGAAAGCAACTCGTACATGGTTTTTATGATATTAAAACACAAAGAATATTGCAAGAAAAATTTAAATTAGTTATTGAATACACAAAAGGCCAAATATCATGAAAATAGTTTAAGATTAAACCTTGATGACCACTTCAATTCCGGCTTCACAAAACCTTACGAAAAACCCATAATAATTGTCGTCCATTGGCTTATCTGAACTGCCCTTTTTACCCGTTCTTGATAATGATCCATCCGCAGATGATGAACTAAATTTCCCATCAGCAGATTTACCAATTATGTGCCATCCATAATCTATGTGCTTTGCGATCTAACCCTCTACAGTTTCCTAATAATATAATTGTTAGAATACATGCATTTCTAATCAAATAACAAAACCAATATCTAAGCACAAAGAAGTAGACTAAACTACAAAATTATGCAACTTCAATCCGCGTTGAAATTTGAAAAAATAATACCTTACGTCTTTAAAATGGCAGGGGTCAATCTTGCCAAAGTGGAAGGGTTATATTTGATCCCTTGATCTAACATATAATTTGCGTACGTCACTGCATCAAGAACAAGATTAAGATCAACTCACCCACCAACCAAAATAGTCCCCTGTTTTGATCATCTTAGTAATATTTGCTGAACTTCTTTTAGTTACATACTCTGTATCAAAAACTAAAAATAAATATTATACAACCTGTACAATCCTGGAGCACCCAATTAAAATGCATCGCACATAACATTCTTCTAACCATATTTACAACCTGCACACTAAAGTAAAATGTTTAAAACAAGATTCGAAATTATCATTCAAATCATCCCCCTAACAGATAAAACCAAATAGAATTAAAAAGTTTTGCAATCACTAGAAATTGGGATTTCAGAATAAGAGTGATGATTTTTCTATTCAAGACCATAAAACTTTAGCAATGTTATTAAAAATAGCAAAATTTATCAAACCGAACCCATCTGGACCACGTTTAAAGAGCTGAGATTGATAGTTGGTGACTTCCATATTGACCCGTTTACCCAAATCGCCCATCTTGCCAGCTCTAGTTAACTATCAGAAGAAACCTGAATCAAAGTGAGTTCAAATGGCTCTATGAAAGCTAAATTGATGAAATCACCCTGCCATGAGAAGTAAAATCAAATGTATATGTCTCAAAATACATACTTATCATGCCATATTATATCTTTAACTTTACCTTTTTCCTTGGTGCTATCAAAGTGAGTCCAAGTGGCTCTATGAAAGCTGAATTGATAAAATCACCCTGCCATGAGAAGTATTATAAAATGTATACATCTCAGAATACATACATTTCATACCATATTATATCTTTAACTTTACGTTTGTCCTTCCTGCTATCAAAGTGAGTCCAAGTGGCTCTATCAAAGCTGCATCAATGAAAACACCCAGCAGTGAGAAGTATACAAAATGTATACGTCTCAAAATACATACTTATCATACCATATTATATCTTTAACTTTGCCAGCAACCTACAAAGTTAAATGCTCAAGTCAATGTAAATGAAAAAATATATGAAAAAGTTTCAACTGTACACACACACAGTGGTGATGAAGAAGAAATACAAACAAACATTTCATCAAACAGTTGGTATGCATCGACCTAACGTTACACAAACCTTTAATCAATCATGCTTGTTGCTTAGCTTTTTTAGTTCCTGTCCTTGGTTTATATGCAACTACAATCTGATACATGAGTGAATAAAATGCCCAACAAAAAAGTGAAATTAAAATTAATGAAGTTAGCTGCTAACAGGACATATGAACATACCTTTATTGAGCCTCGTATCCCACAGTGATCTACATTTGTAATGGCTGAACTATCAATAAAAACCTCATTAATCATCATCAACAATATTTTAGGCTTTACAAATTCGGTTAAAAAACATGTCAGGTTGCAAACTGAAGGCAACTCGTACATGGTTTTTTATGATATCAAAACACAAAGAATATTGCCAGAAAAATTTAAATTAGTTATTGAATACACAAAAGGCCAAATATCATGAAAATAGTTTAAGATTAAACCTTGATGACCACTTCAGTACCGGCTTCACAAAACCTTACGAAAAACCCATAATAATTGTCATCCATTGGCTTATCTGAACTGCCCTTTTTACCCGTTCTTGATAATGATCCATCCGCAGATGATGAACTAAATTTCCCATCAGCAGATTTACCAATTATCTGCCATCTATGTGCTTTGCGATCTAACCCTCTACAGTTTCCTAATATTATAATTGTTAGAATAGATGCATTTCTAATCAAATAACAAAACCAATATCTAAGCACAAAGAAGTAGACTAAACTACAAAATTATGCAACTTAAATCTGCGTTAAAGTTTGAAAAAAGAGTACCTTACGTCTTTGAAATGGAAGGGATCAATCTTGCCAAAGTGGAAGGGTTATATTTGATCCCTCGATCTAACGTATAATTTGCGTACGTCACTGCATCAAGAACAAGATTAAGATCAAGCCACCCACCAACCAAAATAGTCCCCTGTTTTGATCATCTTAGTAATATTTGCTGAACTTCTTTTAGTTTCATACTCTGTATCAAAAACTAAAAATAAATATTATACCACCTGTACAATCAGCACCCAATTAAAATACATCGCACATAACATTCTTCTAACCATATTAACAACCTGCACATTAGAATAAGATGTTTAAAACAAGATTCGAAATTATCATTCAAATCATCCCCCTAACAGATAAAACCAAATAGAACAAAAAGTTTTGCAATCACTAGAAATTGGGATTTCAGAATAAGAGTGATGATTTTTCTATTCAAGACCATAAAATTTTAAGCAATGTTATTAAAAAAAGCAAAATATATCAAACCGAACCCATCTTGACCGCGTTTAAAGAGCTGAGATTGATAGTTGGTGACTTTATATCTAACCCATTTTGACCCGTTTAACTAAATCGCCCATCTTGCCAGCCCTAGTTAACTATCAGAAGAAACCTGAATCAAAGTGAGTTCAAATGGCTCTATGAAAGCTAAATTGATGAAATCACCCTGCCATGAGAAGTAATATAAAATGCATACATCTCAGAATACATACATATCATACCATATTATATCTTTAACTTTACGTTTGTCCTTCCTGCTATCAAAGTGAGTCCAAGTGGCTCTATCAAATCTGAATCGATGAAAACACCTTGCAGTGAGAAGTAAACAAAATGTATACGTATGTCTCAAAATACATACTTATCATACCGTATTATATCTTTTAACTTTGCCAGCAACCTACAAAGTTAAATGCTCCAGTTAATGTAAATGAGAAAATATATGTTAATGTTTCTAATGTACACACACACAGTTGTGATGAAGAAGAAATACAAACAAACGTTTCATCAAACAGTTGGTATGCATCGACCTAACGTTACACAAACCTTTAATCAATCATGCTTGTTGCTTAGCTCTTTTAGTTCCTGTCCTTGGTTTATATGCAACTACAATCTGATACATGAGTGAATAAGATGCCCAACAAAAAAGTGAAATTAAAATTAATGAAGATATTTGCTAACAGGTCATATGAACATACCTTTTTTGAACCTCGTATCCCATAGTGATCTGCACTTGCAATGGCTGCACTCCAAATACAAACTTCATTCATCATCATCTACAACACTTCAGATTTTACAATTCTATTAAAAAAACATGTAAAGGGCCAAAGTAGATGCAATTAAATTAGTTATTGAATACACAAATGGCCAAATATCATGAAAATAGTTCAAGATTAAACCATGATGACCACCGGCCTCACAAAACCTTAGCTAGCAGTTTGACAAAGTAGCTAGTAACGTATAAATTCTCATGTTATTGATAACAGAAAGCAGAACCCACGCAAAAAACCCATAATATATGATTGGCGTCCATTGGTTTATCTGATGTTCCTGTTCTACCCGTTGTTGATGATAATCCACAACCTGCAGATGAATCACCAATCATTTGGCATCCAATGTAAAAATTATCATGTTATTGATAAACAGAATGCATTTGTTATCAAATAATTAGAAAAGCAATATATCTGAAGTAGAGTAAAGAGAAAGTAAGTAATAAGAAATGCCCTAATTAATATTGAGAAGCAGAAATCATCCGATTGAAGGGATAGAATAGACTTGTCGGAAATGCGTGTTGATGATTGATTTGTAAGGAAGGAGCGTTTGTTGGTGTTGTTATCGGCTAGGGTTTGGTGTGGTGCGATTGAGTTGAGGCTAGGGGAATGAGAGAAAATCAGGGGAATGGGCAGTGCTCGTAAAACAGAATGCATTTGTTATCAACTAATTAGAAAAGCAATATCGTCTGAAGTAGAGTAAAGATCGAGAAAGTAAGTAATAAGAAATGCCCTAATTAATATTGAGAAGCAGATATCATCCGATTGATTTGTTGGTGTTGTTATCGGCTAGGGTTTGGTGTGGTGCGATTGAGGCAAGGGGAATGAGAGAAAATCACCGGAATAGAGACAACGGAGACCGGCGGTGGTGTGACTGCGGTGGCCGGAGACGAACAAATAAACAGAACGTTGGTTTTTGTAGTTGATGATTTGTCGGAAATGCGTGTTGATGATTGATTTGTGAGAAATCATTGATTTGATGCATCTACGGGTTTCATTTGCGAGAGAATTTGTTTATAAACTTCACTCTTCTAGTATACTATATGTATGAAGGGGATGTTGAATGATATAAGACCATTTGGGCGGGGGTGTCCGTTACCCTGAATATGGAAACTAGTATCACCGAAGATTTGGAAAATCTGGGTATCATTTACTTTAATTATTATTTTCTTAGACCGAATATCTTCTATGTATATAAATTAGATTAGTTTTATTAAACATATGTATTATACAGGTTGAATAAAAAAATATTAAATAAAATAAAATTTTATTAATTATAAATATATATATATATATATATATATATATATATATGTTTATATATATATTCTAAAATAAGATATAATTTAAATGTTTTTTATAATAAATAAATTAAAATAAAGAGAGATTATTGAGAAAAATATGTTGTTGACATGTGTCACTCTGGATATTTTTTTATTAAAATATGAAGATTAGAGTAGGGAGATTAGATTAGATAACAAAAATTAAATATAAAAACGTTGACCGTCTTGGTGGGAAGTGGGAACAGCACCCAACTTTTCTATGTATTCACCCTAGTTCGGTTCTTGAGGTAAGAATTTTACTCTCTTTTTTATCATTTTATGTCATCTGTATTTTTTGTTTTGAGTTTTTTTAGTTATTTCTTAATCTAGTTTTAATTTTGTTTTTCCACCTTTTTTTTCCTTTTTTCTAAGTTTTTTATTTGTTTTTAAGTTTTGTTTCAGCATAAACGCATTTTTATTTTTCTCTTAATTCAACGTAACATATTTTTACACTTTTATTGTATCAACATTTTAAAATATATAATCCAAAACCCCAATGCATAACGAAAATAATAAAACTAATTCAGATTGTATAGATTCTGAAATTCTTATTATTAATTTACTCTCATGATACGACTTTTGTTTGATTTTTTGAATAGCAATATACGCCACTACTTTACATTATATGTGTTATTTTAATCGAGCTTAGCTATTCGTTTTCCAATCGGAACTACACCACTAACCCATGTAAAAGAAAAATCACAACTAGGAAAACCATCTGCTTTAACCCAAAACATTTTTGTTCTGAGTGTGACTAAAACCTAAGACCATCCTGTTTTTGAATGTCGTGATACAGTTTATACAATTGACTTAATATCAAACAATGTATACACACACTCATCCGGGCTAAATGTACAGAATACATTTTTAAGATTTTACAATTATCAGCTTGTTCATTTATCTTTTCCATTATATCAAACAATTTATACTAACACTCACCTCAGCTGAATATACCAAATACCTTACTGCTTCTTTAAGATTTTACAATTATCAGCTTGTTTATTTATCTTTTTTAATAATAATTATGAAAATTGTTATCAAAAGAGGGATAGAGATACAAAGGTGGAGCTTAATGCTGGTGAATTAACTATAGATGAAGCAAATGTGCAAGATAAAAAGTCTATGATGAATACTGATGCTCAAATTGAATGCTCGACTGATGTCCCAATGCAAGCTGAAGGCAGTGAGGGGAGAATTAATGATCTCGCAATGAATGAAGATGATTCAGTGGCTAATTGGATTGAGAAATTAAAATTGTCAATGGTGGGAGGAGTTCCATTCAGTGGCTATTGTGGCTTTCGTTGATGGTTCTGATGCTGATCCGGAATTTGTTGAACAAAGCAAACAATTCATCACCCTGCATATTCTAAATCCAGAGTTTCAGCCTTTCAGGCTAAGTATGGTAAACGCCTCTCCTCTAATGTCAATTTGATTGGCAATAAGGCTAGGAGTAGTAGTCGTGTTAATCATGCTAATAGTATGGGTACAAATATGGGCTGGGACCGTGTATATTCTTCTTTCGAGTGACTTTTGTAGTCAATGTCTCTGGTAGGATTGGGGTATGGTACTTTGGGTTGGGGAGGATGTAGGGGAAGACTATTGGTAGATAGCCATTTCTTAGTGAGGTCCAGTAAATGTCTCTGTTCTATTCATTGCAGTGTTTCTCTTCTTGTCTGGTTGACTTCTGCAGGTTCTTTATTTCAGTTTTGTTCTACTTTGTTGTTACTATGCTGTATTGCTCATCTTTAGCATACATTCATGCCCCCGCCAAGTGGATATGAGCTATATGATGTGTGATTATGCTGGAGTTTACCACAACATATGGAGAGATAAGGAAAGACCTTACTATGGGTTTTTAATAGTTTCAACCAACCTGTCTTTCATCTTTCCATGCCAACATATCGCTAAATGCTCACACGCTCTGTGTGTACATGGTTTCAGAAAAGATTATACTTATAAATGTGGCATCATGAATTTGAAGACTACACATTACTATACTAGACGTTGAAGTCCATAATTCCAAAATCAAACCATAAAATGTAAAAGAATAAGTTATTACAAACGCCTATTTGTTATACTAGAAAATGTAATTTGGGTTTTTCGAACTTAACATTAATTATTATAACAATTTTTAACAAAAATAAAAAATATTTAAAAAACTTTTGTTACCGTCATTCTTCTTCCAGCAGAAGTGAAGTGCATGATAGAAGCGAAGATAATTCATCTGGTGTTGCCAGTCCAAAACCTTGCCAACGTATTCTACCAAATTTGTCCAGCAAGAACATGTAACTGCAGAACATTGACAATAATAAAATTTTATTTAAAAACAGAAAATATATCATAACCTAAGTAGAATGATGCCTCCAAAGTAAAAAGAAAGAAAATTCAAAATAGATTGTTACCCAGTTAGAAGGTTGAGTACTTTCAGCTCTTTTCTAAAGTAATAATGATCACCAAAAGCATACACGATTTGTTTATGCAACACACCATTTTCCTGGGGTTTTGACTTCTTCAGCATTAGAAGTAAAAGCTTCTTTATTGGGGTCAGAGATAAGAACCATGATTCAATGAATGATATCTGAACACCAAAGAAAAGAAAAACTCATGAACTATATTTGAGAAAACCTAAACTATATTAAAACTAGGAAGATAAGATATGGAATTAAGAAGTGTTAGTTAAGTCTAAGTCCTAATAATGGTATTTAGGGTCTTAATCATGAACTATGCAGTGATAGATGCTACTACAATTTAATACCTCATATAACCGAACTTTATTCAAATCTTTGAAAGCTTCAACAAAGGGAGCACTCCAAGAATCTGTCATTTCCTGTAAAAGGAATAGCATTTCACTGTTTCAATCCCAATCCCAATTCAAATTCATCAAATATATAATATAAATTCCAGGATGTAAGGTTTACGTCAAACTGCAATTCATATTTTATCACATTTGTGACAATCCAGAAATTTGCATATAAATTATCTCTCTAGCTGGTTTATTAATAATTTTGGTAAGATTAACAAATAATATCAAAAATATTTGAAAAAAACAAGGCGTAGATATATCATATATGAATGGATACAAGTTTGATCAGCAAGTCAAACAATCAAAAGAAGAAACACAAAGAAATAGAAACGAATGAAGCGCTAATGCTCTTGCAGGAAACGATGTGATAGATGCTAATCCAACTACTTTTTTTAACAGAATCTGCCAAATATATGTGCACATACATGCATAGTTACACAGGCATGAATCTTTAAACTTTCAATATAACCATAATAGTGATTCATTGCTGGCCAAAACAGAAGAAAAAGTCAAACCAAGATTTAATGATTAGGTATGCAGGCTAGTGCATCAGAAAAGCTTTAATGTTTCAAGTTGGAACACTGAAATTAGTTAGGAACCTTGCAAAGCACACGTAGTGGTGATTCAAGATAAAATTAACAAATATGTTAGCTCATGGCATTAAGGCAGCGGTACATGTGCATGCTGGTCAAAATTAGGATCCGGAGGAGCCCTACATTGTAAAAATGACCTAAAGGGTTGAGAGATTATGAAATGTTAATTTGAGAAAGGCTGATATGTAAAAGAAATGAGAGAAAAGCAGCTTTTGGTTGTAAATAAAGCAACAACGCCTCGCACTTCGGCATTGACCTCCAAGGGCCTAGAGGTTTTTATAACCAAGTATGTTACTCAAGTGCCTTTAGGAATACACATATCAGAAAGTAATCAAGTATCATGATGCAACACAAATTAACACAATTCCTTTAGCTAAATTGATGAAAGAAAAAATGAAATTAGAACCTGAGAGGTTGCACGGAATGAAAGACACATCAAAGTAGCTTTCGGGATGTCAGCCTCCATTGATTCAGTGTCAGTTCCAAAACTAGTGATCGGTAGTTTGAAACATTTGCCATTTGAAGAATTTACTTCTAGCTGAGGAAATTTCACAGCTGCCATTGCTGGAATGATAACCTTATTTGCTGTAGCAATCTGTGTATCCATAGCATATATCAGCCAAAATCACAAACCTAAACTATGAGACATAAAACCTAAATAATTCAAACAATCTTCACAGATCAAAACACTCATTATTCAAGAAACAACTCACCTTACCACCATGTTCTTTAAGTTCTGCCATATCAGCAAAATATCCCCTATTCATTTCATCTTTACTGCCCTAAATCACATAAATTTCACAAAAGAAAATCAACCACAGCTTACAATAAGATCCACACAGCAATCAACTGTAATCATAGAACACCAAACAGCAACACTTACAGTCGAGCACGCTCCTTCTCGATCGCATCCTTATTTCCGAGCTGCATTCATATTACGCTTCATTACAATTGCAACATAGAAACCCTAACACTTTTGAGAACTGAAAACGCACTAATTGCAGCTTTCGATCACTATAATCGATCAAATTCACTTGATACAACTTCATTACACTTGTTCAAATTAGGTTTAATTACACATTACACCATAGAAACCCTAACACTTTTAAGAACAAAAAACGCCGTTATTACAGCTTTCGATCACTATAAATCGATCAAATTCACTTAATGCGACTTCATCAACGCCTAATGATTTGATTTCAGGGATAAATGCATGTTCAGATTAACTAACCTGATAGAAGTCGAGAAACCGATTGGAGGTCAAACGAGAGGGATGTTAGCTGGTAAAAGTACTTTATCTTCTTGAGCGAACAACAATCTAGAAGTGAGAGTAACCGTAGATCTGTAAGAGGTTAGCTGCTTCAACCTCAACATCTTCTCGATAGCTCCGTCACCGACGACGGCGATGATACAGTGTGTGGAGGAGATCGTGATCGTCCGTGATACGAGTAATTGGTGCAGGTTTTTGAGACGGGGCCCGTGCATCTTGGGCCAAGGGATCTCGGCCCAAAATTTTTGTTGGTCTAGATGGGTTCAAGACCGATTTAGTTAAAGCCCAAATAAAGAGGTTCTTTGTGTGAAATATGATTGGGATTTGGGACACTCAATTCATCGACGATGTTCTTTTCAAATATTGATAAATGAATTAGTGGTTGTTTGATTTGCTTCTGATCCGGTCTGACTCACTAACCCGGTCTGATATTTTGGTCGTTTAGCGTGTTTGATTTTCATTTTTTCGGGTCTGACCCGGCATGACACCACTGACCCATGCATATTTTTCCCCTTACCCGGTCAGTTTTGGAACAACCCCTTACCCGGTCACTATCTTCTGACCGAGTAAGGAGTTTCAAACAGCCCCTAATTATTTTCTAGCCTTCTTATAGTTAGCTTTACATTTCACCATCTATCTCAACCGATATCATCTGGTGATGTTTATATTGACATCTATTTTAAGTTTAGGAGTAGAATTAGACAGATGTGTGATTAGATAAGTGTGTGCGTCTATCGTTTTAAAAAAAACTTATCTCAACCAATATTAATGATAGATAAATGAGAGTTCGCGGTCAATACTCTTTTTTTCTAAGTTATCCTACTTTGTTTATATAATGTTGTGTATAAGATGATAAAACCATTTTTAAAAACTTTAAGGTTTCATATTATGTTTGTCAAATCTCACATTAGTCGTAAATATAAAACATTATAGAGCTATAAGTGATGTTAGACCTCAACTATCACTGTTGTGTGTTGTAAGGTTACGGATTGTGAATGAGATGATAACTTAACAACTAATCATGCTTGAGTAAGAATAGTCTTAGAATGATTGATCTCTAGGAAGTCCCCACTAAAATAAACACAAGTACATATTTTTGTATTATACCTGATTTTGATAAAACTTACGATAAATGAAAATAATCAACACTTGGTTAGCAAGTAGCTTCTTGCATTGTTGTTTAGATCTCAATCTTGATCTTAAAATCCATATTTTTACAACTTTGTTTATATGCATCATATTTATTGAAGCAAATGAATTGTGATGGATTCTGATCAAGATCACAATATCTCAATCCCATTTAATATTCCTCGGCTTGAATAGTACATTAGAAAGTACATACTAGCTAACCTTTGTTAAAGCAATAATAAAACGTTAATTTGATTACCAGATAAATGACTTAGATAGGTAGGGTTTGTTATGTATACAGTTCAACAGTTTAACAAACCTCAATAACCTAACCTTTAGTAATATAAACACCTACGAGTCATATTGCACTATTGTTATCATGTTTAAATTTCATAGTTTCCACGTATCAAAACTATAGCTAATTTGTTACATCATATATATTGCAAATAAAGAAGACTTGTATTTGTATAACATTTTGTGATCTTGATAAAATAAACATAAACGATGTCGGTTTTCACATCTTTAAATTCAATAAATGACAATCACCACACACATTGTCTCCTGTGTGACAATATTGATATTAAGGACGTGATGAGTATGCTGCTAGCCATCCTTCTATGACTTTGATCTCTGACATTCGTTGCTCAATTAACCATTGTGGGTCACTGTCCATTGGAGCATATAAATCCCAACAATGATGACCTACTCATTTCAATAAAGACCACACAAATAAGAATAAATACAGATAACTCTATGATAAACAAGGATCTTTCTCTTGTTACAGGTGAACATTCTGAGAGAAAATCCGCTTTAACCTTTTATATTCCCACTGGGATTTTGTTAAAGTTTTATTTTATTAATTAATAATATGCTAAAACATCAAATAAGTTTATAAATACCATATTATTAGTGAACTAAAAAAACTTAAATTTTCTGTAGTTCTTGTTTGAACACATCCTAAATATATAATAGATTATAAACACAGAATGAATGAGCATATGCAAGTATAACTTCCAGCGTACCTTCTGTTGTATAAATAGCTACTACACTATCTGATATGTTTTGAAGAACTCTGTCATTTAAACGAAAGATTATATTGTTAACCATGAATAACGCTATGGCTGCATTTTAAATGTATGTATGAAGTCCTGTTTCTTACCCTCCAGAGCTATACGGATCCCGTAACCCGTTAGAAAAAATGATGTTACTTGCGAATTCGTTCAACACGTTTTTAATATCCTGCCAAATTAATCCATAACTTCTACAACACGCGCAACAAAAAAAAAAACAAAAGGTTAACTTACATAGCCTCCAAACTCTATTGGTGCCCAATAAGGTCTTGGTGTAACATTAAACACTTGTTGGCATTCTTGTGTATAGTTAGCCATATCAAACGACTTCGCTTGAAACATCGTATCGTTTTCACCACGTCCCATTGGCATTACCATTTCGGTACATGACTACCCAAAACACATTTTATAATGTATGTAACATGTTACATTTACAAAAACGGTCATCAATGATAAAATTGATAAGTGTGTTACATTTTATGGTTAAAAGTATGTGTATTACTATTCGGTATTACTGTCAACATGTATACCTGCCAATTCCATCCAAAATTCTTGCTTAGAGTATACGAGTGAACCGGATTACATCTTTGCCCAGAAACCGCACGGTATCCAGCCATGATTTTATTGAGAACGTATTCCTTAATATCGGTTGAATCGGATGCATTGCAAAACGTAAGTAGAGAATTATCATCGTTGTACTGAGCCATATGATCATATCTACGTTCCAAATTGTCCTTTAGCTCCTGTGATGTGTTCAACGGTCTTCCAATATATATACATAATTAAAAGTGATATGACACGTATAAAACAATTTGAAAAAAACATACGACCATTGTAGAAAGAGAGAATGTATGTATGACACATAAATAATATGTATCTCGCCATAAAACTCGTTAAATGGATTTAAGTTTTTCTAGAAAAAAAAATACGTTTATAATAATTTAGGTAGATAAATTAAATCAGGGTAGAGGGTTGGGTTTAATAGTAAAATCATTTGTAGTCAGAGTGATGAAACTGCTATTGAGATTAAGGGTTCGACCCTGCTTGTAACACGTTAGTGTAAATTAGTTGTAGTGTTGATTAGGCGGTGTTGGATAGGTAGAGTAACATCTTAAACATACATTATCCCTTTATGTAATTATGTAAGAATAAAGGTGTATAAAAACCAGGATGAGAACCGGAAACAGTTTTTAACCTAAACCAAAGCCGGTTTGGACCTGAACCGGACTGTAGGGTTGAAGTCGGTTGTAACATGCTCTAAACCAAGTTTGAAACCTAATTGAACTGCATTAAACCTGGTTTTAAACTGAACCCAACATTTTCTTTTGACAAACCAGATTTAAACAAAGCCGGTTTGAGCCAAAACCTGAAATTAACTAGATTTGAACCAACCTAAACTGGTTTTAGCCCAGAAACTGATTTGTGCGAAAGGACGAAGAAGCTTCTAAGTTTCAAACTTACAAGCAAGTGTTGAAAATCTGAGAAAGTTTCAAAAGCCCATTGGGCTGAGCTGCAACCCTATCTATTTCGGCCCAAGACTCTTTAATGGTATTGTAACACGTTTCACTTGTACTCTGTGCAATAAAGGTTGTATCAACGATATATCGCCATTCTTGAAAAATAAAACTTTTAGTTTGCTTACATTGAAATCATTAGAAACCACTAAGGAATATCCGTTTTCGGGAGTGAGACCTTTAAAATAGAGAATTGGGGCCGATACTGCCAATGCACCATAAGCAATGTGTGGATACTTCAAACGAAACCATGAGGCTAACACTAAATTCAAAAGAAATAAAATATTATTAGAGCATATGTAAAATAGTATCAAAATATGAGGATTTTGTTTGATTATTTTGATCATTTTACATTTAAATGGACCAAGTCATGTTAAAGCTTTAATAAGTTAAGTGAGTTGCGTCAAGATCTATTAAATTAAATGAGCAAGCTTGAGCTGAAGTGATTTTATTTGGACCATAAATAAAACTTACTTCCACCATAGGATCCTCCAACAACTATAACAGGATAATTTTTCGCAGACATGTTTTGTTTAACATCAAGAATTATCTGAGCATAGTCCGCTAAAGCTTGTTCTGAGCTAAAGAATCCGAGAGTATGGGCATCCTTATATGCCTCGTCTTTCGATCCAAATGGCATTGAAGTCCCATAGTACCGATGCTACAAAAATGAGCATGAGAAAAAAAATGAGTGAAATATCACGTGACACATAAAAAATCAATGGCATCACATGACACCAGACCATTTGTATGTAATTATCATGCTTAGTTATGAATACTGAAACTAGTCTCTAAAGACTTACCTCTATGTACACCAATAGACCATTGAACCGCGAAGCAAGGACTGGAAAAAACCCTGACACAAGCACTTCGGCAACAACGTCTATCTCAGCACCCATGTAAACAAAGATTGGCGAACTTGTGTTGGGCCCACCCCAATATTTGGAATTCACAATATATCGTTGTTGAAGCGTCATGTAACTTTCGGGCTTATAGTTGAAATGGTCAAGAGTTTGTGTATAGTTGTGGAATACAAAATCAGGAGCAAGGGGATCCTCGTTCTTAGGATAAGAAACGGGCTTTCCATTTAGAATGCTTAACCGCGGTCTATTGGTATATGTTGCGGTAACAAATGTACCTAGGAGAATGGAGATCGCAGATACTAATAGAAGTGATGGTCGGGTCATTTTTGAATTGGTATGTTGGGTGTTAATGGAAAAAGGTTTGTTTAGAATATATAGTTGTTTATTTTGTTGTGTTAAGGAGTTGTAACATTGGACATACGATTATTCTTAAATTATAGAATAATTGATATCGTTGTTGTCAAAGGGAAACAATTTAAACATAGGAAATAACGGTTTCTTAGTTTGATTATGACTTTAATAACTTTTAAAAAGGAAAATGGAAAGATGCATAACTTGAGGTTTGCATCATATAAACTATATCCTTGTTATCTTTATATTTTCAGAGAAAAATCGAACAAACATCTCAAATCATCCTAATACGACACATACAAAAAAATTCATGTTTTATAATCCTGTATCCAACCTACATACATGAAACATTGAACTAAAAGAGACTAGAAAAACCAAAAAAACTGAAAGATAAAAAAAAAAAAAAAAAAAAAAAAAAAAAAACACTAAGTAGTATGAGAATAATCAAGCCAATAGAAAAATCATGATTTGGGTTATGGCTTTTCTATAACTGAACTCTATCATTTGGGAAACCATGATTTGGGTTATGGTTTTTCCATATTTGAGGAAACCATGATTTGCGTTATGGCTTTTCTATAACTAAACTTTATCACTTGGTTAAAGTTATATATGTATAAAAATCAAAATAGTTATATATGTATATATAATCAAAATAGACTGTTATTAACATCTAATAAGCTAATTATACTTATATTTTTGTTAAATTAAAAAATTTCTCTAGCTTTTATAAAAAATATACCATTTCCCTGCTATTTTATGAATAACGTGTTTATTTTTATCTAATGCAGGACTGAAATTATTAACTGAATGTAATTAAATTAACACACAAACTCTAGGGAATAAACCAAATCACCTTCCTCTGTCTCTCTAACAAAAAAAAAAAAAAAACCAATCAATTATGAAAATCTAAAAACCATACATCGATAATATGTTTGACTTTGCCTAGTAATCTAACTAAACCAATAACCAACACATAATCACCTATAACCAAAACCAGCTATAAAAGAAATAAATCCGTACAACAAAAGAAGAAGAAAAAAAAGTAGGACATCTTTAGCTACAACGAGTGCATGAATTTTTACATGTATAATTTCTTCTCCCCTGAATGATTCAAGAATATCAGCATAATATTACGTCCATAAACACATCAACTTCTTCTCACGAATCGATCTCTCAGATTTAACAACAAAAAGCCTCATTTCCTCACCACTTACACTTGGCAACCATTAAATAACACCAATACATAATATACAAGCACTACATCGAACTGAATCATGAATAAAAAAACAAACACATGCACAAATCAACCGGCAGCAGTGGTACACAAGACGCATCGCATCCGAGAGCCACCTGAAGGGGTATTTTGGTCATTTTCATCATCTTCATCCTCCAGGTAATCACCATTGGCATAAGAGTTACTAGATGTGACTCCTGTTCCTTTTTTGGTGGTAATATTATTGGTGGAATCCATTAAACAATGCAAGTGGTACGCATGACAGCAAAAGAACACCAGAATTGATGCACCTTGAATTGATAACGGGTCAAAACAGATGCAACATCGTCCACCTGCTCGGGTTTTTGATTTGGCTTCCATGGATTTTAGGATAGGAGCTCGCTCCATTGGATTACTACTACCCTCATTATTCATGTTGGAACGCGTTTCTTTTTCTTCGTTGCTGAGGTATATTGCTCGTCTTGCTTCTTTGTAATATTTCACTAAAAGGTTTACAATATCCGCCTGACAATATCACGTTAACAGATTATTAATAAAGATGAAGTTGGCTGGATGGGGTAACAAAACAATATTGTTCCAATAATATTTTATGAACTCAGAAGGTTTTATGAATTCATAATAAGCGTTGGCTAACTCTTGGGCTGTTCCCTTTTTAACTACTTTTATAATAGCTATATGACATTTAATTATAATAAAGAATTACTCCGTTTAATATGATAGCCGAAATACAGATAGTATCCCTCAACGTAAAAGGTTTTTATGAGGAGCTATATCCATAATTTTGACAAAACCACAAGGCCGTCTAAAACTATTTTATAAAAAATAAAACAGTTTAGAAGGGTGTGTGGATTAAGAATACACTTTGTGCACCTCTTGACCCATTTGACAACTCATTTGAGTAATCTGATCCAAATCTTTTTTAATTATTTTTTTATAATACCCTTTTTACTAGTCAGAGATAAAACATAATCGAAGACACCTATTCATAAGTAAATTGATTGAAATACTTGTATTGCAAATTGTAAAATTTTCAAATACCTTGAGTATATCATTACAGCCATGTCTCAGAGAAGTTTCCGTTCTGTAATCTGTGATAATCTTGACTAAACGGTCCCTCAGCCTGCAAAAAGTGAATCAAATTCTTTTCAATCATAAAACAAATTATCAAGCTGCCAAATGATATGGAAGTTTGATTACCTATGATAAGGATTAAAAATATTTTTGCATCAGTCAAAAACAAATATCAAAGCAAGCAATAACTACTACTAACCGAGGAATTTCCAAACCATTTGGTACAATGTTGACAATATAAAGGGGATCAAGATTGCCAACAGTATGCTCTAACAGAACACCAACCTGTGGAACAAAGAAAGATGATTATGTCAGAGGTGTTAAAATGAGCGGGTCAGGTGGGTTGAGTAAAGAGTCAAGAACTCAAGACTGATACAGGTTGGCTGGCCAGTTACACCCTGTCCATTTTCACTTTTTTTTTTTTTTTTTTTTTTGCATATAATTAGTTTGTCAAGTATGGAAACACAAACGGCATTCTTTCGGTTAAAATCTAATTTATAAATAAAATGATTAAGAACATTTTAAGCTTTAATAATACACATAGGGAAACTCGGACAATTATTCAGTGAAAGAAGCAAGTATATACCATCTCAGGTTTATCAAGACATTGTCGAATAAGTTCTTCCCAAAGATCGTCATCATGCTGCATACTGACGAATTCGATAGCCTGTAAAAAGGTTATGTTATACCACTTTTTCGAAGGAAACCAACATGGTCAAAACCCAAATCGAAAGAAGAAAATTGTCAAGAACCTCTTTTATATCCCCCTGTTTGTCGATAATAACAGCAAGGGCTTGCTTTGTGTTTCCCATTCTTCCAAGAATGAAAACTTGCTCACTAAGTAAATCTTTATTAACACAAACTTCATAGGCCTAAAAATCACATTTTGGAAACATCATGTTAACATATCAAATAAATCATGGAGTATTAAAACTTTATAGTCATCAATTAAGCAAACCTTTTCAAGCATATAGTGTTGACTGCTACGAAGAAAAGGAAGTAGCATTTTTTTATCATATTCTGCGTAAAGCTCGACCTGAAGAACAAAAATATCATAAATTCAAGTAGTATGATGATCACACATTTCAGGGAACCTAATTTACGAAGGATAATAAGAGAAAAAGATATAAAAGTGATTATCACTAAGCCATCAAAGAGTGCAATGGTGGATCCCTTGCTAGGTCAGGGGTTTTTGTAATCACTACTGTTTGTTCAAATACTAGAAGAGCAGTCATAATTCTATATTTTAACCCGATTAATTATCCACATATTTATGAAACTAGATAATGAAACAAGTTTTATTTAGAAACTAATTTATTTTCCTCCTCACACTAGAAGTGCACCAATAAGCATGTTTAACATGACTAGTTGCATCTAGCAAAATGGTCAAAACAATTTGCATGTACGACTGCAACTAGAGATGGCAACATGGGCAGGCCCAAACAGATTGGGCAACAGGTCAAAATAGATTGAGTCGAAATGGGTGAGTCAGGTTTGTTGACCCAAATACACTTTTTGGTCTGTTCTTTTTCTTTTTAAAGAATTAGTGTCAGTTATAGTTAAAAATCATATATATTAATATAATAGTCTAAGTTTTGAAAAAAACCATTTAGGAGGTTATACGTTTTAAAAATAGACTTGCTACTTTCAACAAATTTGATTTGTTCCCCTTTTAGTTAACTGTTATTGCATATGAAGCATTAGAGATAAAATTACAACTCAATAATAAGAGGTAGATTTGTGGACAAAAACAAAACCCAATACTCCTGTAAACATTTCTAGAAGGTAAATGATAATGTAACCTAGACTTTTTAAGCAAAGAGTTCAAAATAGGAGGTGTGGAGAATATTTTAATGGTGTTTATATGTGATCTTTTAGATGTCAAGTAACAATACAAATGTGCTTTTTTTGAAGAATATTTTAGTAGTTGAGCTTTTAGTGGTTTACCCCTCGAAATGATTTAGAGTAACCAAATTTCATTTTATACCTTAATGAACGCAGCAAGATTTTTAATCTGACTGCAATTTCTTACACTAAGAAGCAACTAAGATAAAAGAACTCAAGATCTGAAATCTTAACACACCTGCATGTCATGAAAATCTCTGCCAGCATGAGGATTAACTTCAAATAGTGAATGCAGATACTCGTACAAAAAATATCTGGAATCACATTGCTTTTTTGAAGCGAGAAGTTGGGAAACAACTTCAGTAGGAGTAATTAAGTCTCTGTACTGGATTAACAGTGAAACTGCACGCTTATGATCAATCTGCATCAGCTGGACAACCTGTAAATGATATATAAAAGATTCACAAATCAGATGATTGAACAAATTTGATGGAAAACATGTAAGTTTAGTCAAATTCAAAAATTTACAAAAAGGGCATTCTCTCTTTCAATATAAGATAATAGAAAATTGGGTATGAATGTATAAGAGCATCAGCAACGCATGAGGTCAAGGACTACTCCATGCCTCCCCTGAACAACAACTACCCCCCCCCCCCCCGGTTGGCCGTCTCCCTCCCCCTCGGTCCTCCACAACCCACTTTGCTGATGCTCTAATTTGCTTGTAAGCATGAAATTTCTCACATACCTTTTCACGAACGGTATCATGCAAGTTATGCTTCTCGATAAACTCAAATACATCTGGCTTCATAAGCTGAAAACAGAATATCAAAAACGCAAACTAGTTAATGACATTTTTAAGAAAGATCTGAAGAAAGCCATAATCATATGACACAGCTATTACCAATTTAGAGGTGGTAATTTCAACCCGTTCGCTTATGCATGAACCGATTACGGCCTATATTTTATCTCAAATGGTTTAAATGGCCGAAAGTCGACCATTCTCTCCTTTTAATTCATAAAACCTCCTAAATCCTTTTACTCATGATTTTAGAAAATTACTATAAATTGTGATAATATAGTATTTGTAATATCATTGTAGTGCTGTAAGAAAAAATAAGAAATTGTTCGTTCGTAAACCCAAACCGACCCATCCTTTTTTGACCAATATGAAAAGTGACCCATTTCAACGGGAACCAGTTTTGACCCAACTCCCCATCTTGTCAGCTCTAGGTGCCATAGGTGGTACAAAAGTGAGCCCTTACATCAGCATAAAGTGCAAAAGCTTTATCATATTGCCCGTCAATTTCATATAACACAGCCAGTGCCTGAAATGCCATAAGAATCTGATATTTAATATGCTTATTACAGTTCAAATGTGCACACATGGAAATAAAATGATACTTGTTCTTACCTCTTTGAGTTCATCACTCATGGATGACGTGTTAAGTTGGGGCTCTATAGCTGCAATGACAGGTATTGGAGAGTATATTACAGGTGGCCAAGATTTCACAGCAGATAAAAGATCCTTGTGGGAAGATGGAATTGTTGCCAGAGCTACAAGAGCAACCTGTATTATGTAAGCGGATTAAACAATCACAGTAATTAATTGATATGACAATTGACATTTGATACATTATGGCAGATTTTCAAACCATTTGAGATATGACAGTTAATACATTAAGGCATATTTTCAACCCATTTACTTGCCAATATGTTGATTTGGGTTGTGTTTTATCTCAAACTGGTCAAATAGGTCATATAAAAAAAATACTCCCTGTCCCAGAACTGATGTCCACAAACAAATAAGATAAGATTTAAAAATTATACAGATTAAACAAGTTAACAAGTATTAGTAAGTAGAATGCACTGTTGCCACAAATGCATTTAAGATGCCATTGGCTTACAATATTTATGATAAAGGTAACTAAAAGAAAATTAGGAAAATAATAATCATCCATTTTTAAAAGTGGAGGACAAATAAACGAGTAACATTAGACAGAAATTTTGGGATGGAGTAGCTAAAAAAGAATGGGTCAAACAGGTAGAAAGCCACAGAGAGTCTTTTTTCTAAATATATACATTTTCCTAAGTTACTCTATTCAAAGATTTATAGTATTGCAGTAACGTTTTAGGTAATCATGATAAAGCATTAGTTACTTATTAGAAATTAGATATGGATAAAAAAGTGGTTGCAGGTCAACCAAAACCTGACCTGACCCATTTGACCAATACTAAAAAAGATCCGTTTCAACTTGGCCCATTACTTGACCCACTGTATATCACATACCTCATAAGCAGTATCACGTAGTACTGGGTTCTCTGTTGGGATGTATGGAACCAGCACGGGAAGCTGACGGAGATGAGCGAAGTGGAAAACCCATCTGTGAGAAGTAACCATTGTAAATTTTCTGTTTCTTTTTACCTTTTTTTCTTTTGCACATCTTCACTTGCTGGAATATTCTAGGAAAATTATTCAATTTGTGATATAATTTAAAGGGAATATCCAACCTCTCCCATGCTGCTGCAGAACCTCGCAACACTTTGGGACATAAAGAAGCTGCTTCAGCGTACTTCCTTTCTACAATCAAATGATCTAGATACCTCGACCCTACCTAAAAAATATGATACAGGTTATGGTTAGATAAAAAGTATATGTACTTAAAAGATTAGCATCCCTAGTGGTTACACAGTGTTATTGTTACACTAAAAGCTGAAGAGACAAGTTCATTACTCATTCCAGTAACTTTTCTAATTATAGGTCTTACATAAAAATGAGCATGACAAATAATCTTGATGAATTTTAGCCTTTAAATTATGGGTTTAAAAATGAAGAAAAAAATACCTCATCAAGGAGCTCACTACGCCCCTGTCCAGCTTCAACAGCTGCTAGAGCTTTCTCATGCCATCCATGTTGAAGAAGCCAATTGATATGATCTTCTGCATCCCTACAATCAGAAGTGTAATATCATTTTAAATTGATCAATATTACATGGATCCTTCACATCTGACAAATAATGGCAAAAAAATATCAGGCCAAATCAACGAGGTTGTAGAGGGTGTTTTTAAAACTAAAACACTTGATACCGTCAATCAAGATGACTGATAGTATCAGATTAAATGATTGATCCTTCCAGGTTGTTTTAATCATGTCTTAGGCATCAAATTCATGAAATAATAGATGTCAAAATATAAAAAATGTTAAAAAAAAAAAAAGAAAAAAAGCAAAAAAAAAAAAAAAAAACAAGAGCAAATGAATATCAGGCCATTGTTTATGAGCCTAATTTATGATTACAGGTGGCAAACTGGGCAGGTTAGGTCATTTTTAAGTACCCGGCTGAAGCAGGCGAGGTTAACTCGCATTCGTAGTTTTGTCTAATTCTAAATTAAAGATGCTGATGTGTTACTTATGATTACAGAAACAATACAATTAGAATAATAATCTAAATCTTTACTTTTTTCATCATATGCATAAACAAAAATTATTTTAAATTTGGGCAACTTTTAACACTTCCCTCCCTTTTGAGCTAACTTCTTAAATTCATCCCTTTAAAGTAAAACGCATCCCAAATAAACTCATTCATAGGTAAATGGGGTGAAATGCCACCACTAAGGGAATAGAAAACATGTCTCCTTTAGTATATATGTGAAATCATTTCAACAAGATCAAAACTGTTACTTACCTAGGTTTAGCAATAACTACATCTTTTGGAGACACAACATAGTATAATGGTTCATCACCAGCTGCCCATTGACCCCCTGCATAGCTGCTACCTACAACCAAAATTTGTAAGTATCTTATGCTATAAGGAAAAACATGAGATGAGCATGAACATGTACCTGAGAAAGGAACATGAGCAAGAGAATAATCTTTCGCCTTGTAATGCTCAAATCCAAGTATAGGTAAAGCATCTGTTGCCAACTCATCATTGTTCCATGTCACTACATGCACTTCTGGTCTTTGTGCATTTCCCTGCTTAATGTAGATTAACGCATCTTAGCCTATTTCATCTTACCAAACACCAGGTCTATTAGAAACATGTTATTTTTCAAGAAACCATTTGACGAGTATACTGAGACTAAGGCCCTACAATTAATATAAAAATATAGGATTAAAGATGTGTATACAGGAGAAAACCACCAAGGATGGACTATATTAAAGAGTGAAGTACACACTACACAATACCATCAAATGTATGATTAAACAATATTATAATACTACAATCTACGTGCATGTTAATATGTTATTATGGGGGAAAGGTTGCTTGTGAAGAATCCTTATTCTCAATTTCTCATGATAGTTTTGGATTAATTGAAGATAAATACATATATGACAACAAATACCAAGCCCTTCTTAACATGCTACTATCAACTCCGTATCCATAGTAATTCCTGACTGCAAACCAAACACCTCCTAAAGATAGTCAGTCAGGCTTGAAATCATTACAGCATGAAAAAGAAAAAAAGAATTACCTGCCTCGATGGAGCACTACTACTAAATTCCTTCTCTCCATCTTCTTCCCCAGGTATATAAGCTAGAACAACCAAAGAGTCACCAAAGGGAGCAACTCCTGATATGAAATAACTGGTTTGAAAAGATGCCACAATATCAACTTGGTTCATGTTGGAGGTTGTAATTTGCCTATATGACCCGTTTACCCCTCTGGCCTGATTAGTTTTTATTGAAGCAATTTTAATAGCTGTTCCCCAACCAATAACAAGAAGAGCATCATCCTGAATATCATACAACATGGTTTAGATGTAGCAACTACAGGTAACTAGTTTATTGTCAGTAATGAAATAAAATTATAAATGATTTGCTTACTTGCCAAACTAAGTGGGGAAGAAGAAGCTCAGGCCGTGGGCTTCCTCTAGGCCTTTCAATAAATGTAACGCGTTGATCGTTAGCAGCATCATAAACTTTTACTCCAGCATCATTAGCCCATGCAATTAGACTTGTTCTCCATTTCACTGCATGGATTGGACCTTCTCCAGAGTGCAAAACCTATACAAAAGGACGTAATTTGTTTTTTAGTTCAGAATATTAAAAAATGACATAAGACTCCCAACCATTTTCTAACCCATATGGGTTGTATCATAGGAGGTAAACTAGACACGTCGCCTTGGAACAGGTGAAGGGTCAAATGGGCTTAGGCCAAAAAAGGGAATTTTCATATTATGGTTCAGATTGACCTGTTAATTATCTAACCATTATAATAAACATGAATATAAAACTTGTTATAAGCTTAAATCAAAATTTTACTGGATTCTTTTTTCTGGAAAAAACTAGAACTTGATCTTTTAGAAACTTTGTGTATCATTAATAAAATTATATATCAAATGATTTTAGGGATTATTTTGTGTCTTAGGATTTTTATTTGATCTCGGGACACATAATGCCGAGTGTAAACAACCGCCACTTGATGTATTACTCTTACTCATTACCTTATTAGACACATAGCACATGTAACCCAACTTCCAACCCAATTTGACCCCTGTTTGCTTGCTAACTATGTATTAACCTGAACTTTCGCCCATTTTGACTTGTTGGGCAGCTTTCATAACCCAAAATTGCCCAAACATATACAAACCAGGTCATGTGGATTGTTTTTGCAGATTAGGGCGGAAATTTCCTGGGCTAGGATAAATGACAATATGCACAACAAAATACCTGATCCCGGTAGCCTAGCCATTTTTTAACATTAAAATATAAATTTCCTGCCAAACCACCAGCAACAAATCTTCTTGATGATTTCCTTGCATAATCCGGATCTAGTGCAATAGCCTTCATAGGGCGATGATACTCAAATTTCAGTTTCTCATCTGTGAAAAGACTGATGATTACAACAGATCCATCATCTGAACAGCTCCCAATAAATTCACCCTCCAAGTCAAAGCAAAGATCATTGACTGCAGCAGTATGAGGCCGGAATTCCTTAACCTGTCAAGAACATTAGATATATAGAGATTCAAATATGACGAAAACAAAGTTAACGTGAACATTTATTAGAGCTCAAAAGGGATGTTGGATACAGAAAAAACTCACAAAAAAGTTAACAACATATAACTATACATTTTCTTCTTGTGGGATACAGGCAATACATGCTATGAGTCTTGTCATTCAGAAAACACAACTATTAGACACTTAATTGTAATATTGCTTGATCAGTAATTTTGAAGAATGGTGACAGCAGAACTTTTGTTCTCAGTCTTTTGATTCAACATAATAGTGTTTCCATATACAAATTCCTAAAGAAGACTGTTGATTGTACTAAGGGATATGGTGCAATGAACAATGCTGCCAGCAGACCTAATACAACTAAGATGAAGAAACTAAATCATCAATGTTGGTCAACAATCCTAACGATGACTTCTTTTAAGTTTAGACAAGAGATGAACCTAGGTCCTCTATCAACTACTTAAACTTATGGTTGCACAATAATCCTATTAACATCGTCCTCCTGACAGCGGAGGAGCTTGAACACTCCCATAGGGGGGCGGGGAAGAGATTAAATTTTCTTTTGTTGGGGGTGGGGGACTCGATATATATAAAAAAAATTTACACTACCGGGCCAAAAATTATCACTAGTGATGAAAAAAAGAGGGGGGCGGTGGCCCCTCCCGGCCCCTATTATCCTTCGCCCTTGGTCATTCATAGTCCATGTATCTGAGTGCTTTGATGAATAGTGTATGCCTTTAACAGTTAACAGTTTCAATCATACACTCTTTTCTTGATGGACTAATGAAGTCAAATTGTCCAAAGAGCTACCATCCAAATGACCATACTAAACTAGGGGTACAAGAGTCAACTAGGACTCTTTGCATTTGCCAACAGATATGGTATTTGTTTGCGTGTGAACTTCGTTGAAGCGTGTTTGCTTCAACTAAGCGAAAGGCAACTAAATTTCTAATCCTATTCGTTCTTTTCCTACTACCATGTTCAGATTGAACCCACCCCACGACCAGCCATAGCAGTGCTGTACTAGTAGGCTAAAACGAGAAATGTCGCAACAATAACGAATATGGCAGAAATTGAGTTTCAGATCTCGCATCAACTATCAAGCTACAAATGATCCAATCAAATCGAATCGATCAATCAATTACTCTAAATCAACATACCGCGTAATCGAATTCCAAACCTATAAGACCTCCAACACCATACACGAAACAATTCACAAAATTAACCTATACGATCCGGCGAAGCAATTCAATTCAAACCAAGACACCATACCTGATTCCCAAGGAAATCGAGAATATGCACGGAACCGCCATGAGTACCGAGAGCGATCATCCGCTCCGCAACGGCGACACAGGAAGCCGCATCACTCGACAAAAGAGAAGGCACGGTGCCTCCCATTCTCTGGTACTTAAGCCTAGGTTCATCTTCTTCTTCCTCCTCCTCCTCTTCTTCTTCTTCATCCTTTTCTTCTTCGGTATCTTCTTCTCGCTCATCGTCGCCTTCGGTTCCGTTCTCTGATGGCCTCGGAGACATTGCCGGAGATGTAGAGAGAGAGAGAGAGAGACAAAGAGTGGTGTGATGTGGTGCGATGATTGATTGAGTCTGGTGCGGGGGTCGGTTTGTGTTTGTGGTGGGTTGGGTGATTGTGTTGACGCTTTTCTGGACCGAATTGGGGCACTTTTGTGTTTGGATGGGTTCGAGTTTGGACTGTCACAAGGAAGAGAACATAGAGAAATGGATCATTCTAGTTGGGATTCACAATTTGGCACTTTGTTTTTTTTCAATAAATAGAAATAGAAATTAAACGCGGTGAACAGTGTATTTACGAATTTTGTTACGTATGTTACAGCGGTAACACTGGTTAAATATAGATTGTTTGGTTATAGAGATAAAAACACAGATAGAAACACGCTTATGTAACTGTATTAATATTCTTCTATCAATATTTGTCTTATTTTTTGTGATACCAATATGTTACTATTAGTCAATATGACATTTGATATTAAAAAACTCATGTTTGAATACAAACTTATTTTTAACCAAATTTATATTAGGATATCAATGAAAAAAAATAAACACAACCATATATATTTCTTTATTTAGGAAATTTAATGAACAAATTTTATTTAATAGAAAATTAATTTGATTAAACCTTAATAAATCATAAACATATGATATATATGGTAAATATAACTCGTTAATTTCGTATTGTGAATAACTTATAACTGTAATGATGCAATGTGATGGATGAATGCCAATACAAATAAAACGATTCAAATAGAAAAAAACAAAGATTGATGGTGACGAAAGAAGATGACAAATGACTAAGCAACAAATACAACTACATGGTCGAATCACCTTCAACACTTGTTAAGAACATGAACATTAACAACAATTCCATAAACAAGGACCAATGTTGCATTCTACTGTTTCACATACATTAACATTAACCACAATTATACACATATGCTTGTTGAACAAAAAGCCTTCTAGACAGATCCAATGTTATTAGTAATACGACCTACCATATTAAATGTTGCTCAAGGTTGATCTTGATGTGGCTGCATGCAAAACATACAATTAAATTAAAAAAAATTAAGATACTTATCCTAAGACCCATGTATCAACATGATATGTTTATTAATCACTTCACACGAGTCCTTCATGCAAATGAAGAGAATTTGTCCATTTTCAACGCGTAAGTAAAATATGTGTTGTTCGTTCTTTATGTGTAAGCTTGCGAAATGGTTTGGTCCAATACTTCATAGGCACTTGTTAGCTAGCTATTCATGCATCATGGACTTTGGTATGTATCGGACGTGATACTCCATCATGTGAGGAGTCATGCCCCTTCCTCTAATTTCAATGGAAGGGGCTCGTTATATGTGTAGACAAAATAATATTTTGTGTGAAATTTAAAAAGAGGTATATTTTTGTAAGCACCAATTAATTTTGTTATTTTCATGATTTTTCTTATAAGTTGTCTGTTATCCTTCATATTATTTCTTTTTACTTTTTTTTATAAATTTATGGTTTTGACTACAACAACCTCAAGGGTTATCTTGAAGGATGGGTTGGTGGTCACCAATAATCAACCACACGTATTTTTAACTACGTAATAAGATTGTTTAATATCAAGATTATCAAAACCCTATAATTAGTTCACGTTTCTATAAATGGTTTAAAATTTGCCACCTAATGTCACAATGATGATATTAAATGGGAGGTGATTGTGACACCCTACATAAATCTCACATCGGCCGTGGACATGAGAGATACAGTTTCACAAGTAATATCTGGTCTCTAATATTACCGACGCGTTTTGGACGTATTGGCTGTGTATGAGAGGAGAACTCCACAGTTAAGCGTGATCAGGTGGCTGTAATCCAGTGATGGGTGACCTCCGTAGGAAGTTTTCACCCGACAACCAAAAGCAAATCCGTGAGCTATTCGTGGGCAAAACGGACAATATTAGTGGAAGGAGGGGCCAGATGTTACAAATGTTATTAGAGCCACTATTGTGTCGTTGGGGATGGTGGGACAAACCTCATCGGGGATGGTGAGTTATTGGACTAATCGAGGACGATGAGTCCGAGGGGGGGTGGGTGATTGTGACATCCTAAATAAATCTCATATCGGTCGTGGATAGAAGAGATTCCTGATTCATAAGTAATTTTTTATCTCTAATATTACCAACGCATTTTGGGCGTATTGGCTGTGGATTAGAAAAGAACTCTACAGTTAAGCGTGCTCAAATGGCAGTAATCCAGAGATGGGTGACCTCCCTAGGGAGTTTTCAACCAGTCAACCAAAAGTTAATCCGTGAGCTATTCGTGAGTAAAACGGACAATATTGATGGTACGGAGGGGTCGGATGTTACATAACTTGTTACACGTATCTACCCTAGATGGACCTTAAGCCCAACCGCATACTCCAATCAACTTCAACAATGATCCAACTAGTCTTTTAAATCCAGCTATACTAGTAACTAGAATCTGCAAACCTTTCACCCACAACCAAACAACTAACCCAGATCCATTATCCTCGATATAGCACGAAACACAAAACAAAACAAAGTTAACCAATAATCAGAGAATAACCTTTTATATTGAATTGGAGATGTATATATATTTCAACATCCTCGAGGGTGGTTAGGATAGTACATTGGTTGATTCGATTTGACAAAGTAAAATTTTCCTCTTTCACATTCAAATTCATCCCATATTAGAAAATTAAAATATTGTTTTTGCCAACAATGCAAAGAAAGAGACTGTCATTTTATAACATTAAGCAGCCCGTACACTTTTATTATTATAATACTCACTTAAATGAGTTATGCTTATTTTAAAGTGATGCTAATTATATTTAGAATGCAAAGAAAGATGGTTATGGCATTTCTTCTCATTAAACTGCCTGACTAGTGGATGAGTTTAAAACTAGAGGCGAAGCCTAAATGTAACTTTATGTTTTGATGGAACCAAATGTCATAGAAGACAATACAGTTCATCTGTGCAAGAAACAAAAGGTAAGTATTTTTGGAATGCTGGTGAAAAAAGTACTATTGGATGCATATAATAGAAGTTGTTGATGGTTATGTGTTTCAATTATTATTTTTATGCTAGGTCTTTATGCATTTATTGTCTTATTGCCTCTCCCGCAAGGAGATAAAGATGTTATAACCAAGAACCCTATCTTATTCAAGGATCAACTTCAACATAAGATTATGCATACAACATACCAAGATCAAAAAGAATAATATAGAGGTAAAATTTAAAGTTTTTAGTTCGGGTAGTACGACATGCTCTCACGTTTCAGTGGCTCATCTATTGTCAATTTTCACCGTCTTTTGTTTCTTTTAATGAATCCAGTCATTTTTTACTCATATGAGTGAAACTTTAATTTTCCTAATCAACATAGCTAAGTAGAAATTTGAAAAAGTTAAACAACAAATATTTGACAAAAATTATAATCGGTGAAAATCATATAAAATTTTGAAGAACTAGAAATTAACCACAAATAATAAAAATAAAATACAATGGATGATAAAGAAAAAAAATATAAGCTGAAACACCTGGAGTATGGTAAGACTTGAGAGTTCTAAAGATCACTAATCAAATTTCGTAAGATCAAAATAGCTTCTAGAAAAACAAATTAAATATCACTAAAAGCCCATTTCCCAAAGTTTTTGGGCTTGACGATCAGCCGGCCCCATGCAAATGAGGATCCATTGTTTAAGAGCAACTGAGCAACCCATCAGTTTTCACCTATATTTTATTTAAATTTTCCATATATCCCTATAACTTTAATCTATATTTTATTCTTTATAGAGTGAATATAAAACATGTCCTTTTTATTATTACTTGGTTTAAATGCGGTACCACAGAAACACCGTGATTGACCTAGAAACAATACTTTAAAAATCAAACCGGTTATCCAATTGATAAATGGCAGTTTATCGTTCGTTTGGCCAACAACAAAGAAAGAAGACAAGTTTTCTACCAGTTTATTATTATTTTTTATCAGCTTCGGCAACCAACCAGTTTATATTAGTTTCTGATCCATTAACTTGTAATCAACTGGTGGAATAGATGATTTCGGTAATTTAATCGTTGTGTGGTTTTCAGAACACGAACTAGATGGGCAGAATATATCATGTTGAAATTGTCATTTCTTGATAAATCAAACTGGGATTTTTAAGAGTGTGTCAATTTTTATTACACTAACATTATTAAAACTAATAAACAAATGTGTAAAACCAAAATTTTATTCTTTTGATAAAATAATCTAAAGTTAGAAGGGGTTTCTTGGAAATCTTCAAGATCAAGAAAGGATTCACAAAAGTTAGAAGTTCCAAGCATGAATAAAAGGATCACTTGAGAGTTCTACTTATTCATTCTTCCTCCATATGCAAGTTAAGCATCATTTATCTCTTTTTTTTCCCTCCATCTTTCCATTATATATCTAGAGAGACACACACATAATAACAATAATAATAAAAACACACTTTAGTACTAAAAATTTTTTAAGACAAAAATAGATATATCCGCTGCATTACAAATGGGTTTCCTGTTATGTGACAAATTGAACACACCATTGTAACACACCATTCTAAAATGGTTAAATGCCCCATGGATTAAGTCACCATTGTCTCATAGTGACTCATTCTCTTTTTCAAAAATAAAAAATAAAAATAAGTGAAATTTTCTTAACACATAGCAATAGTTTACTTGTATTAAACATAATAACATTATTGATTTTACAGTATAACTTTTATAAAAATACTTTAATATAAAAGTTATTTGATTTTACTTACCTAAATATAAATTTAAAAAAGCCAACAATTTAATTTTAATTGAAATGGCGTAGTAAATGACCCAAAAGACTTTGTAATCTAATATTGTTCTAAAATACGTGTATTATCCTAAATTCTTTGTTTGAGTCAATGCATTTTGTGCATTAGTCTGTTTGTATATATAATCTACAGAGTGTAGACCAAACCCTTATATTTCTGCCTAGTTATTTTTAAATGATACGATATTAAGTGGAACATCAATATTTTCGTGTACATCTAAATATTTTTATAGTTTTTCTTTTTATTGTTCTTTAAAAACTAAATTTTGAGTATTTTCATGTATTAACATTTTGGGTATTTTGTCATCTATATCCTTTTTTGATACCCGCTATGTTATTAAAAGTCTATTTTTCAGTAGCAGCAAGTCAAGATGTCCACATATAAATACTCAAAAACTGTCACGAACACGTCTAACAGTCGTTTAAATTCTATATAAATACTTGTATCATGTATAAATGTAGATATGATAAAAAAATGAAGATTGATGGAAAGAAAAAGTAAAGACTTGACTTCAAGACATTCTCTTGAAACAAAATTCTACCTTTTTGAAAACTATAAATAGCCCAAACCAACTTCATTAAGCTGTCACATTCTTTGAAAAAATGGCTATTGATAAACCCCCGACACAAAATCCGGTTGCTCGACCACACTCCAGGCTCATCCGACTCATTGCAATCGTCTTTCTTGCACTCATAGTCATTGTTGGTCTAACCATTCTCATTATTTGGCTAACCATCAAGCCCAAAAAGCTGGTCTACTCCATCGACGATGGATCTATCCACAACTACAATTTATCCAATGCCAACCACCTAAACGCGACCTACAACTTCATCCTTCGGGCTTACAACCCTAACAAGAAAGTTTCTGTTTACTATGATAAAGTTGATATGGCTGTTTTGTATGATGATGAAACTATTAGTAGAGGGACTATTGACCCGTTCTACCAACCTAAAAGAAATGCAACTCGGTTTAAGTTGAATCTTGCATCACATGATGTGTCATTGCATGACGATGTTGCAAGAGATCTTAAAGTGGAGAGGACGTCCGGTCGGGTCGAGATGGTTGTGAATTTGAAGGCTAGAATAAGGTTCAAGGTGGGAGTGTGGAAATCAAGACACTACCATATGAAAGTATCATGTGCACCTATTATGGTGCATTTTTCTTCTTCCTCAAAGGGCTTTCAAAGGACCATTTGTGATGTTGATATTTAGTTATAGGGGTGTGAATGTGCTTTCTTAAACATGAGGGTCTATTTTGCAATTTTCTTTTGTTATTTCTTTGTGGATTTGGTTGAATTTCAAGTATTGTAATTTGTATGTGTGATTTATTTACTTGACGATATCAAATGTTACATTTCTATAAATTATCCTATATATTATTATTATATTTAAAATCAAAGTTGAAGAAGCAGTAAACTTAGGTGTTTTTGTGGGTTGGCCACATAACTTTCTTCACTTTGTCATTTTACACCCCTCCTTATGCGTTTAAAGAGGAAAAACAGGAGAACCCCCCTGTAATTATCTCATCCGTTTCAGAAGATTGATTGCTCTCCCTTATCATCGCCTTCAGCCACCGCCACCGCCCCCGACTACACCGCCTACACCGTCACCGCTTGCATCGTGATGGCTTTCACCGGAATTTCACTTTGCCCCCTCCGATGTGTGTTATAAGGAGAGAAAAGGGGGTTTGTTATGTTTCAAGTGGGATTTCTTGGTTTAGGTCGAGGTGTCGGTGACGATCGCGGTTTCATCCTGTAATCTCTATTGCTATTCGTCGCGGTGGCGGTGGTTGTGTGCTCTGTTGCCGCTCCACCTCCCCTTTTGGTCGAGGTGGAGAAGGCGACGGTTTGTCGGTCATCATCGTGGTGACAGTGGTTGGGGGTCCTTTGTGTTTTGCGTTGGGATGTTTCCTCTATTGGTGTCGGTGGTGATTCTGGTGTGTGCATGTTTGTTGCCATTGGTAGGTAAAAGAGGCGATTTGGGGGTCGGGTTTGATGTTGCCCACCGCCATCACTGGTTCCGAAGACTACCACTGTTACATGCATCGACATCGACATCGGCATCGCTACCGGGTTTCTTGGAACCTTAGGTGGCGATGCTCTAGTTGTGACTAATCGGCGTCGCCGCTGGGTTCCTCGAGAACCCTAGGTGGAGATGGTCTGATGGATGTTTATTGGAGATGCTGATGTGGCTACTGTGTACTGGATTTGTTACCGTGTTTTTGTGGTGCTTGCTTTGTCCCTCAACGACCAGGTTGATTTATACTCATGCTATGCATTTATACTCTTGCTATGCATTTATACTCTTTGTTTTCAGGGTTCTGTATGTGATGTTGGTTGCTGTTGTATAGTTTTTGGGTTTGTAATCTGGTTGTTGATGTGGTCAATGATGATGAACTATTCATCTGAGATGTTCTGTCGGGTCTATGATGGTGAGTGGTGGTAGCTTGTCTGAGACATAATGTCATTTTGCCTGTTTGTCGATTGCCATGACGCGAGCTGTTGTGTCATTGGGGATGTGTTTCGGTTTCATCGGTGATGATGAATGGCTGTGTGTTTGAGGAACTTGGCTTGACCTTATGTACGTAAAGGTTGTGATAATATTATAAGGGGTTACGTTGTTTGGCGCGACACCATCTTCGGTTTGCAGCCACGACGATACACCTATTTTTACCCTTTGAACAACAGCATTTGATGTAATGACGTGTATCTGTATCAGTTGTTATGCGAGGCATGTAACAGACCTCCGGTCGATGATGATGAATGGCTGAACGCTGATCTTAGACCAATATCCATTCGTCGCGCAACGCACAGGTGTAGCGTCGCGCAACGCGCGAACCCGATACAACCTAGTTATATATATATTTACTTCTCAATATCAAAAGCTTCATAAATGTTTTCTTTTTATAAGACTTTTTTTTTCCTAAATGTTTAATGATATTTTCTTCTACTTTGGTATCGATCATTCCTTATTTGATTGTGCATGCATGCTTCAAATTTGAAACACACATTTCAAGTTTTGTAGTTGAATTCAGCCGGAAAAAAAAGAGAATGTGTTTATGTTCTTATCATTAAATGAGCAAATAAGCTAGCCTGTCTTTTAATCCATTGACAATTTCACAGAACTAAAATTGTTTGGAATTTCAAGGTGGATGGGACACTAATGTCATGATTCATGAACCCTCATCACACCATTAAACCCACAAATAGGAATGTGTAATATCAAATCATGTCATATTATACACCACACACCCGTATTTAAAGAGGCCACTCATGCCGAGGGGTGACAGGCGGCATTGATGAGGGGCCACGCCGAGACCCACCGTGACTCAAAGGTATGGGCGCCCCCTCCTTCCTTAGATACATCTAAGTAAACTTCACAAAGCTTGGTGCATCAGTTTACACAAACTCAAAACAACGTATTTCTGGATGATTAAATCAATTAAAATACCTACTTGAAATCATGTAAAACGTACTCACCTATATTTGTATTTAATGTGTCCCTCTTAAATACAAACGTATAACAAGACGAATAAGATGTATACATATGAATACAAATACGGACCTACACAAGTTATATACAAACATATACAATCGTATATAAGATGGATACAGGCGACTAAGAGCATTCACATCCCATTCCTTACTTTTCTCCTTATAATTATATTAAAAATCATTATTTTTTCTTTCTCTTTTCAATTAAATAATATATTTTTATACCTTTTTTATTATCTTTTCTCTCTCCTTCACTCACAACCACTTTTAAAAATATTAAAAAAATTATAAGGGTTGAACAGTAAATCTTTAAATTTACAAATGAACAGTAACATTTTCTTTCTCCTCCACTCACAACCATTTAAATCATTTCATATAATTTAAGAACTTTCACTCACATAATTTAAAAAAATAAGCTGTGAATGCTCTAAGGGCAATTAGTAGTGTGATACCATTGGGGAAGTTAGTCGACCCTAAAGAGAATATAAAAGGAATAAAAGGACATGTAACGGAGAAAAGTAAAAATGGTAGGCTTGGGTTTTGGGCTTAGTGGGTTTGGGTTAATTTTAGCAACCCAATCACTTAACTACTTAAGTTTAAAAGCAGTCAACTAGCAAACTATACGAGTTTGTTCGACTTGAGGCGATTTTAAACAAATTTTTTTTTCCTTTTTTCAATTAAAATTTAATCCACACCCATTCCAACAACTCTAGTTTTAACATATTTTCAATTTCAAATGTATCATGTTAATGATCGATAATATCGACTTGAGTGGATCAAAGACCTTAAAACTTTTGGATCTTCTACATACAGATAATGTTTGACACATTATTGATATTATATAAATAATCACATGAACAAGTATAGGTTTACATAGTTGTCATATGTATCATGTATAAAGTGACATATACAATTGTTTATTTACTCTCGCACTTTATTAACTAAAACTTATTTTATATAACGCCTTATTATATATGCATATACATAATACATCCCATCCTAATACTTTATTATCATATATAAAGTAACATACACGTCTTTAAATCTTTGTACTAAATACTTGTTGTTTGAACTTTTCAAAACACGTACTTTTTTGGGTGAGAGTACTTTTGAAGAAAGTATGATTTAATTTCTCCAACGGTAAGCTGCCATTATGATTTTATCACTTTAAAACTAGATACTTTTTTAATTTTTCAAAGTATATGTATTTATAAAACATACCCATAAAGAGTTTGAGCCGAACATGGGCCACATGGCACCATATATAATTACATCTACCTATTGAAAACTATATAATACATAGCTTTGAATTATTTTATATACGGACGTAATAATGAAAATCGATTTAAACTCAAACCCAAACACTAGATACATTGTCTTTCCTTCTCTTTATGCCATCATTACAATTAAAAAGTAATCCCATATTTTTAAATAATAGTTAGAAGTCCTCAAATAAATAGTAAGTTCTGAAATTGATTAAACATCATATTATCTCTAACTAACCTTGCTATTACAAAGGTAATATACTAACATGCAGTCAGTTAAAAGGTAAATTATTATTTCACTAAGTAAATTTTCTGGTGCGTGCTTTTGAGATAGTAATAATATGTTCATTTTATTTAGTGTAGAGAGCTCATGCTATAGATGTCTTGACCCTTTAAAAGTATATTATAATATATTTTTAATGATATAAGAATAAGGTTGTCTCTAAAGGTCTTTTATTATTTTACATAGTACGTATTATAATTTAAGGGATTTTGCTAGACCAGTGATTTGTCATCGCCACGGTTGTCGCCTCTATATTGCCATGATCTTTTGGACATTATTTTTGTTTTCATTTAATTTTGTTACTTAAGGCATTGTAAGTCAATGTTACTACAACCACTTGTTGCAATCATCGTGTGTCCATTTAACCGATACTGTCCGTTGTTTCTATGGTCGCAAATCTCATTGTAGCATTTTCGTCACCACAACCTTTATTTTATTATCGCTTCTTGCATCATGTGTGTTAAGTATTATTACTTTTTACATACACTTATTTCATTTATATTATAGTCGTAAAAGTTAATGAAATTATAAGGGTCAACTTTACGCTATTGTTTTCTTTTTGCTTTTAACAATTGCAATTGCTAGTTTGCAAGGAATGCATATACATTCTTAGTTTTTTTAATCCCTTCACGTTAAAAGCCTCTCTATGCATACTCAAATATAGATTTTAAATTGGGGTATTTTATATATTTCTTATTCTTAAACTCAAAAATTACATATTTACTCAAGTTAAAAAATTAATTACATATGTTCTCTTTCTAAAACATATACATTTTATTAAGAATTAGTTATTGAATTATTATTATATCCATATTTTTACTAAGTTATTTTTACATAATTTCCATCTAATTAAGGACACCATTCACATATTTCCTTAAATTCGAGTCTTTTAGACATATAAAAATAATAAAATTACAACTCCAAATAAAAAAGTTTTAAACCTCATTTCAAAATAATAATTATCGAATCAAAGTTATATATACAAATACAAAACACAATTATCAAAGTTTTAAACAATTATAATAACAAAACATCAATACGTAAATATCCTTTAGTAAAAACAAAATAAAATAATAATTTGATAGGTTAATTTTAATGAAATGAATACATATATGTATTAAAAAGGAAAAACATATAATTGATTTTATGTTTTATAAAATATTAATTTATGATATTAATAAAAGAAAATATGTAAAAATCTGATTCACTCCATCTCTCAAACGTAGATTGAGACAAGTGGAATATATTTGTTGAGCTTTTCCTGTTAAACAGCGTAAAAGATTAAACAAATTCATGTTTTGTTACAAAAAGAGCCAAACAATAAGAATTGACAACTTGCATCAACTTTACATGCACATGCAGTTAATTCTTTAAAATAATTATCTTTAATCGTATTATTAAGAAACTTAAATAATTTTTAATGCTTGACAAACGTCGACCTTCCATCGAGCCACTAAAAGGGACATTAGTACACCCTAAACTTGACAAATTCAATACACAATCATCCAACTACCACGCCCCACGACCCTAGTCTCGTTTTCTATTCATATAATTATTTTTCTTTTAAAATCAACATTAATATTATATGTATTATAAATATATAGATAAACAATATAAAAAACTGTCAATTGCAAAAAGTTTAAACATAAATAAATATAGTGAGTGTATTGTAGTTTTTTTGAGAACATGAACAATCACAGTTTTTCTTTTTCGAAATGATTGAACAATAATAGTTTTACATCCAAAAGATAATAAAGTTTGCTTGTTGGGTAATAAAAAGAATTTACATCCAAAATTCTAAACCCATCATTGGAGATGAATCTATATATTTCTCATAAATTAATCATCTATATTTATATCATGTAAGATTTAAACACTTCATATTTTTTATAGATGAGACACATCCAATCATCAAGATCTCTTCATCTAGTAAATAAATTTGACTCTTAATCCTCTTTTTTATTCTTTAAATTTTTGTTACTATCATTTACTTTGCCTTTTTAAGTTTTCTTCCGCCTATTAGATAAGTTTGTTTCTCATTTTTTTTCTTAATTGATAAATCATTATCACTAACTATTTAACATGTTATTTTTTTATTTAACATGTATAATAGATATGCTTTTAGTCTAATATATAATGCATATAGTTTTTAATTTTTCTTATAAAAATGTGTTTTTAACGGAAAACATAGATAGGAGACATAGGAGAGGTAAATTTTAATATATTATTTTCCATTATCAAAATAATTTACTAAAGTTTTATTAGTTCTTACATCTACAAATGCTAGGGGATGTATAGAACCAAACATTCATATTACATACAGATGCAATATGCACGATGCGGGAAGGGGCATGAACCGTGTCAAGCACCAACACAGGAAAAAACTCTCATTAAAAAGGAAATGAAATGAAAAAAAATAAAACCAAACGAAAAGTATACGTAAAAATTTTAAACAACATATGTGAAACATAAAACACTAAAAGCAATAATTAAGTCGATCTAGAACCTAAACATTGCGACGGGGATGTTACGTGGTATAAAATTTAGGCATAATAACATTAAAACACACGCACACATTACAACGTGTTAACTTTAGAAACTTAGACCGAAATATAAAATGAAAAATCTTTAAGATGAAAAGTATAGGAAACTAAAGTTGAAAGTAAAAAAAATTATAATGGTTAAATTATAAAATATGTAAAACTATTGGGTTTAAAACAAATAGTTAAAAGAACGGAAAAAGTCAAAAGATGCGTACAACCTTTCATGCACATGATACCACAAATAATGCAATCATAAGTTGATAAACGGTAATATTTAAATTTCATAGTCTTTAATATGGATAGAAATATAGTAAAAAATGTATCTGATTTAAAAAATTTGAGAGGATTCTAAGCTTGACATTTGTCATTCGATTGTGTTAACACGAATGACATTTTAGTCATCATGTCTAATATATCAGATTATTGTGTTTAATCTCAATTAATTGTGTCAATTATTTCATCATTTGTTATATATATTCATCATTGTGTTTTCCGTTTTATATAATTTCGTATTATCTTGTCGTTGTTTTCATATATTATATAAATTCGTTGTTTATTTTATTATTGTGTATTACAATTAGAGGTACATAATTATGTTATTTCACTAATTGTTTTTCAAAATTCATTGTGTCAAAAATAACACAATGACGAACAAAAACACAATTAGACATTTTATCATTGTGCTCTATGTATTATATCTTTTTGTATTAATTTAGATTAATTATATCTTAATTTATAATCATGGTTTACATACTATAATTATATAACAATAATATTTCGTCATATATTTTTATAATTCATCATTGTAGAAAAACATAATAATATTCAAAAAACACATAATAACTGACAAAAAGTAGGGTGCCAATTCATATCACGAATCCGACCCAGACAAGAACGAAAAACATGTTTTTGGTCGGAAATACAACCCGTTTAAAAATAGGTCAGTTTGGGTTGACCCGTGTAAACAACGAGTCAAGTTCGGGTTGACCCACTTGAAAACGAGTTGACGTTAACCCGATTTAATAATATATGCTTTAAAAAATTAATATAGGTCTTTTAATTTTTTAATTATTATATTATTTTTAAGTCTTTTTCTCATTTTAGAAAATTAATTAAAAATTAAGTTTCAAACTTCGCTTTAAAGTTTTTCAAAAATGTTTATTACTAAAAATGTATATTTAAAACCTGAAAATCATAACATTTGACGTTTCCTTATATATGCAATTTTACAGTAGTACTTTGATATCAAATTACCATTGATTATTTTTTACTTTTTTAGAAAAATGGGTTAAACGGATAAAGTTCGGTTTACATGATTTTATATAAGTTCGGGTTAGGGTTGAAGTTTTTGACCCGAATAAGAATATGGGTCCGGTTCAGGTTTAATATTTAGATCCCCTAACCCAAACCCATCAACTCGCCAACAGGATTCGATTGACACCCCTAACAAAAAAATACACAATAAATTGTATTAAAGACACAATAACAAATACGTTTTATATGGGTGAAAACCATGATAAAACTATTATATTTTTATATAATGATACTGTACTCGTTAAAAAAGATAAAAAAAAGTTTGTTTTTATGGTGTAAATTTTTTTAAAGAATAATATCGTATATAAAATTTATGAACATTTAAACAAACAGAAAAACCTAAAAAAGTCAACAATACTGGTTAATCTAAAATACTTAATTAAAAAACTCTTTCATTAAAAATTGCTTTTAACCATTAATAACAAATTTTGATGATTGAGATTACATTTTTTCACTTTTTAGATTTATTATCTGTTGTTATTGGGTTATTGGATTTTTATAATCTCAAGTTTCATTTATTGGCCTGTATTAATATCAACTTAAAAAATATTTGCAAAACACTTCCAACTTTAAGTTTATTTTCCTCCAACGATCAATTACTAATTGAGAGATAACTCCCATTAGTGTTTTTTTGTTGATGAAATGGGGCAAACTTTGAGCCAATTTTCAACTCCGTCGTCGCCCAGCATCCATCAGGTTTGTTTTTCGGTGTCTATCTTTCCATTGGCACCTGAAATTTAACTCCAACGAGTCAAGTGATTTTGATAAGGAGATGAAAATTGACAAGTTTTAGGGGGCGTTTGGTATGCAAGGATTCAATAGAGTTTAATGGAATCGAAATCTGAATTCCACGAGACATTGTGATTGGTCGGCAGTACTTCGTTGGAATTGGAATTTGAATTCTATTATTAACGTGTTTGGTTGCGTAAGAAATTGGAATGGTAATTTGAATTAATTCACTCAAATTCCTTCAAATGAAGGATTTCAAATTCCACCAACCCTGCCTCCGCCACCGACCGCCCCGCCCAACGCCAACCGACACTACCGATGATCCTCGCCGACGCCGCCGACACCTCGTCTGCCCCGCCCACCGCCAACCGACACTACCGATGACCCTCGCCGATGCCGCCGACACCCCGACCGCCGACGTTCACAACACCCCCGACCGCCCGCGGCCGATTCCTACCTCGACCGCCGCAGCCCCGGACAGCCGCCTGCGGCCGATGCGGACCGCCGCCCGTAACCGATTTCGCCCGCTGCCGCCCCTCACCGTCGTCGGTGGTATGTGACGACGGTGATCAATGGTAATGGAGGTGGTGGCGATTTGCAATGCGTGATAAATTTCAATTCCTGTATGAGTGTTTTGTTACTAAAAATGCATTTGAAATTTAAATTACTTTTAGATTTCAATTTCATTGAATTTCAAATTTTTGAAAAATTATTGAATTCCAAATACAATTCTTGTAATTCCAGTACAATTCCAATTCCAATTCCAATTCCGCGAATCAAACGCCCCCTTAGGGTGTAGAACTTTCAGATTGACGGACCAGATAATTGATTTCAACATTCTGTTTAGTGTTTTGGTTATATAAGCAGTCGACGTCATCAAAAAAATAACGGTGTTAACTCTCAGTTAGTAATGGATCGTTGAATAAAAACAAGCTCAAAGTTGGGAGTGTCTGTAAATATTTTTTGATTTGAGATTAATCCCGACCAATAAATAAAAAATAGGATTATTAAAATCCAATAACTTTTTTTATTTAAACCATTTCTGTTTAATATAAGACTAATATTCTTACTGGTGGAGAAAATCACATACAAGTGTGTGATACGTATAAACGTTGCTAAATTTGTTTTGTTCTATATATGCATGCCTTTCATAGATCTATTACGGATACGTTTTTGTTTCTTTCGCAAGAGGTATTCTAATATCGACTGCTATTTATGATCTGTCTATATGATTTTTCTAAATGTCTCTTTCATCAAGGTTTTATTAACCAATTTTTATTAATATATTAAAAAAAAATTGTGGTGCTTATTTTCAATCCCTTGATTTTATTTATAGGGAATTTGGATTTCATAATTCAACAGTTGACACATATCGCTTTGATGTTGAGGTCGAAGGCAAGTAATGTTTATTTTGTATTCGAGTAGACATGAAATTGAATTGAGTTTGAATACGCTCATTCAAATAAATTTTTACTAATTTCGTTTTAATTCAAAATTAAAATACAAACTTTTCAAATTCAAATAATTTGTTTGATCCAAAAATTAATTCAATGAATACCAATGATGATAACCACTTGAAAGATACATCCCGACATAAGTTACAGTTTACCTAGTACCCTTATCTATAGGGTAATACAAGTAACAAATTATAATGGATGGCATGGAACTCAAAATCAACTAAAAAATCAATTTTCAATCAAAAGTGATCATACCATTTGAGCAACTGATATCAAAACTACTAAAAAAGGAGAGGTTGTTATCCAAATAAATCATGTTCATCACTCGTTCTTCTTCTTCTTTTTTAATTTTTGTTTCTACCATTTTCATTCAAAGTTCTTTTATTTTTTATTGGCAATGGTCGAATTAACGGTATTATAGCCGTTCCAAATGTCAAAATAGCAAACCCTCAAAATCAACCCAAAGCCACAACCCAAAAGCATTATTACGAAGTTTTAGTAAACACAAATCTACTCGAAACCGCACCTAATAACGATCCCGTCGGGTCCCCTTTATGTTTATTTTCATTTAAAGAATACGATATAAGCTATCTCCACCCACCCCCTCGGACTCATGACTCATCAACTCGTCTTACCGTTGAATTCAAGACTCCGTAAATCGCGTAAAGAAGCAAGTGAAAAGCCAGTCAACATTCCACAATAATTAAAAAATAAAATCCACCAAAAATAACAAATTAAAAAAAAAAGAAATTTCTAGAAGGGCAAAACGGTCCGATGACATCTTCTTCCGTCAATGGCTCCTCCTACTTCATTCTTCTTCATAATAAAAAAATAGACGTTACAGATACGCCTTAATTTATGCACATCCCAACCGTAAACACAAGTTTTCCTCTTCCCTCATTTACTCTCTCTCTCTCTCTCTCTCTCTCTCTCACACACACACACACACTCACACGCTTTCTCTCTCTAGAATTCTACTGTGTGTTTGTTGCGACTATATAGTATATACCTACTCTGACCGATCAGGACTCTCTAATCTCATCAATTTTGATGAATTTTGACAGAAGAAAAGCACCTTGCAGGTTTGTTTCTTTTTCTCGATTACTAAATGTTGTTTGTTTTAATCGGTTCATGATCTGTGGTTGTTGTGTTGCTATTTTGATTGTAAATCTGTTGTTTCTGGAAATCTGCGTTGTGATTTTGTCTCGTGTTCGTGTTTTAATGATTTTTTGATGTTTTTTGTTTTAATCGATTCGTAATCTGATGCATCTGTGTTGTTGTGTGGATTGTAGAGTTGTAGATGTGTTATCGCATGGAATTCTGCTTTGAGATTTTGTTCTGAGTTTGCAAGTTTTTTTTGTTTAAATATTGGTCGTTTCAATCGATTCATTATCTGTTGTTGCTGTTGTTGTTGTTGTGTTATTAGGCAGATTATAAATGTGTTGCCGGTGGATATATAGTTGAGATTTAAGGTAATTAAATATCATTGGAGTAGATGAATTTTTGTTGAAGAAAGCAGTTTTAGGAGGTCATTTTCTTTTTTCTTATTTTTTTTCTTTCCTTATGAAGTTCATCATCATGATAGATTCAATCTATGTTTCTTCTGATTTGGATTTTAAATGTGTTAGATGTTGAAATTTTCACTGCGATATTTTGGGATTTAACGTTGCTAACATTTTATAAATGTGTAATCTATTGACTGTTTTTTAATTACTATACTTTGTTAACCTGTTAGGTTTGATATGTGTGTTTTCATATGAAATTATTCTCTGGAATTTGTGGAGTTGTTATCAATTAAGATTACATTGTTATATGGAAAATACGTGAATGAACATCAATAAGGTTTAAATTGGTTTCTTCGATGGATTGACGTTGGTGGTACTTAATTAGTCCAGAGCATGAACAATGCATTTCCTCTGTTTGTGGCACAAATATATATCTTCTGATTTGAATATCGGAAGTAACGTTTGGAATTGAATTTGTAATATGATTTGTATGATTTTATTAATCTTCTAAAGTTTGAAGCTGTAGATTTTATTGGATTCAGGACATGGAATGAGCACAGTTGATGCAAACTATCGTGTTCTAGAGTAAAACAATGGCTGTTGCTGGAATAAACAACGTTTCAGTGCTTGAATCTTCTTATTTTGGTGATAATTATTCTCCAGTCTCAAGGAGATGGGGTAGCCAAGAGAAACCAATCACCCGTACATCTTTTATCCGGAAATTGTGGCGGGATCTTGAAGATGGAAGCAAAATTAGGGAGACTGGAAGGAAACACACAAGTGGGGTGGCTATTAGTAATATCAGAAGCCAGTGTTCATGCTCATTAGAAGGTGCTGAAAGTGAAGACTTATCGATAAATACTAGTGAAGCTGAAAATGAGTATCCCTGGGATCAGAACCAAATGAGGTTTCAAAATGAACAAGAGGATAACCAGAACTTGTGCTCACAACATTCTCCTGCTATTGGTCTGGCTGATAAAGAGCGTGTTAGGCAGGTTTTCGATGAATGGGGAAGTAAAAACAATCAAGTGCGTGCACTGAATGCTTCACATGATAACAGCTGTTCACAGTCTCGATTAATTAGTGAAAATGAATCCAAGAGGGTGAGAACAGTTATGCAGTGGCTAGAGTCAAACACTCCGCAGTCAGAAACTGCTCAACCTCTTATTGAAGAGCAAGATGGATTAGGTGTTGATCAAACTAGAGTTGGGGCACGAAAGTCTGTTCGTTTACTTTATGGCAGGCATGCTCTTCTTGACTTGCTAACAAGGTTTGAGATGGAAAGGAGAACCGAGATGCAGAGTTTGTTGGAAAGTCGACCTGTATCAACTTTTGCTCATCGGAAACGAATTCAGGTATGAACATTTCTTCTAATGCATTCTCAACATTTCGTTACGTAATGTTGTATCAAACTGCCACTTTAGAAGATTGTGATTGCATTTGGAAAATATGATAGGAAACTATGCTTGGTCTGAAAATTATGAATAGCTACATTCTATTTTACAATCACTTACCTCAATTTTCTGTTGAATAAATGTAGGAATTATGCCAATTATGCTTTCTTGTTCTATCTCCAATCTGATATTCCATTTACATGTTACCTTTGGAGAAAGAACTTACAAAATATACAACTATAGTTATAAAAGGATTCAGGGTGTCATTAGTTTACAACTTAAATGAAGTTGCTGAATGGGTAAACTATAATTTTAGGAAGAAAATTCATGGTGTTTCTTAAAGCTTATCAAGAATACTATCTGTTATGACTTTGTATGATGAAAGATTGTCTATATGCTACTTGGATAATGCCGTGGCCCCAGATGATATTAATGATTAGGGAACTGATTTCTAACTTATAGATTTTATTATATTATTTTGTTATCTGTTAATATCATGTCTTGGGATTTTGAGGTAATTTATGTTCCTGCTTGTAGACATTGCTCAAAGGTAGATTTCTGTGGAACCAAAGATTTATGCAAGAAGAAAAGTCTACTTCTACCGCAGCAAGCGAGTTGGGATTACTGAGGCAATCACACACAGTGTCTGATTTGAGGTTTGTTATCTTCTCAACTATATCTTTACACATCTGTCTGAAGTGCAGACAATATTGGTCTTCACTGTTTTGCCAGTGAAGCACATCTTTTAGTAAAGTTCAGGACTTATTCTAAAAACGTCTTTTATTGGTTGTTATGTGTTGCCAGGAAACTGCCCGCTTTTTAAATTTATAGCAGGAATCATTATGTTTTTGTATTCTTGAAATTTTATATTGTGTCAAGTCAAACTGAAGTTTGGAACTGCATATACTATTAAAATTTATTTCTTATATAATTTTTTATGGAATGTTAACTGTCACTTTTGCCACATTTGTTTGAGGCAGGAGGGGGTTCCTTTCCAGAGTGAATAACCATGAACAAGCTCATGATGGGTCCCAATGTGATACCTCATCTGACAATGGCATGAAGTATCAAGAAAATCAAGTACTTGAAGATGTTGATAATGAATCTGATACCTCATCTGACAATGGCATGACACACCAAGATAGTCAGCACCTGGATGGTTTAGTTAATGAACACGAATCTGAGGTACTTCCACCAACTGAAATTTTTGAAATCAGGGACCATGATGAGGTCCAGGTCCAGGTCCAGGTCCAGGTCCAGGGCCAGGACCAGGCAGATTCAGTTGATAGAGATCAGGGTGCACATGACATCGAACTGTCTCAACAAGCTTCGGAGCTTAAAAGCCAGTATGAGTCAGATGGGGATGAACTAGAAATTGATGAGACATTTGACCATCAAAATCCCCCAGAAACCGATACAGATATCTTGTCTTGGCAAGAAGAAATTGTAGAAGCAGAAGACAATTTGACTAATACCGAGTCAATCCAAAGTTTCAATGCAAACTCAGTTGACAACCAAGATGATTGGCTGTACCAAGAAACAGTACATGATGGCTGGTATGACAATCATCATCCAGTGGCCACAACAGATGCATTCTATACACCTGATGATGATAACTATAACAGAAATGAACTTCAACAACTTACGAGCAGGTATTGAACCATCTAATCTGCATAATCCACCAACACTCTTGTCTTGAATAATATTAAACTGAGAAGTTTTCATCCTGTAGGAGACGAGTTTCTAGTCTTCTTCAAAGTGATTTTAGTGTGAGACTTGACCAGCTGTTGCAATCCTACTTGGCACGCCAAGATCAAGCTTCTGATTCAGACGCAGATTGGGTGCTAGAGATGGAGAACCAAGATCCCTCTCAGCAAAGCGTTGATGAAAATGAAAACGATGAAGCTGCTGAGAATACAGAACCAGCTCACAGCTGGCAACAACACCCTGAAATCAATCAACACTCTGGAACTGTGAGTTGTACCTATCAAATTAGAAAAACGATGCAAATATAGATGTCTTTATAATATTTCTTTTAATAATGTAGCAGGAATGGGAGATCATCAACGGTCTACGTATGGATATTGCTATGCTTCAAGAACGAATGAACAACATGCAGAGCACTCTTGAGACTTGCATGAACATGCAACTTGAGTTGCAACGGTCTGTGCAACAAGAAGTGTCATCAGCTCTAAATCGATCATCTAATTCGGGTTGGATTTTTAACTAATTAATCATACATTAACATGATTGTTCTTCATTAATTTATTTCATGGAAAATCCTTGCTCACTGTTGACCTAATTGTAGGTGAAGAAAGCTTGCAGGTTTGCTTCCTATGTTGCGACAATGGGTTTGAATCTTCATCCAATAGGTAAATATATAAGCTTGCTTCCTATATGTAAAAAATTTAAACAATCACTACCGAGCCAAAAGTTTAAACTACTGTCAAAAAAAGCATGTCATGTTAAGAAAACGTATGGCTTTTAGCTGGCAAGTTTTGTAGAAGGGACCTATGATTTTAAAATTTTAAAAGATCCCTATGAATGGTTCAAAACTTTCCTAGTGTATAAATATTGAAAAGGCCAAAAGGTCAATGGAGCTTGATAAACAATGTTTCATAACCGGAGTGGCCGGACAGGAACCTATCATAAATGGTATGTTGTGTGGTGAACCGTTTTTATTTGAATCAACTGGTTACGGGTTGGAGTGGGAACCGATTTAATGGTTGGATCGTGTTTTATTTTTTTTTTGTTTTTATGTTTCTTATATATCGTTTTTAATGATTTTTTTACTACTTTAAACTTTTTTATTTAAAACTACATACTTTATACATTGAGCATCCATACAAAACTACATACTTTATACATTGAAAAGGCCAAAAGGTCAATGGAGCTTGATAAACAATGTTTCATAACCGGAGTGGCCGGACAGGAACCTATCATAAATGGTCTGTTCTGTGTGGTGAACCGTTTGTATTTGAATCAGCTGGTTACGGGTTGGAGTGGGAACCGATTTAATGGTTGGATCGTCTTTTATTTTTTTTTTGTTTTTATGTTTCTTATATATCATTTTTAATGATTTTTTTACTACTTTAAACTTTTTTATTTAAAACTACATACTTTATACATTGAACATCCATACAAAATGTAATCTATTATTATATCTATTTTAAATTCGACGTAGATATTTATATATATTTAACTTTTTTATGACGTATTTAGTTTTAAATCCAGTTCAACCAGGCGTCTAGTTTATATATGATAATATTTCTAGTGTTTTTACATTTGGTGTTTGCTAACGCAGGTGTGGACACGTGTACGTATGTTCAAACTGTGCAGAGAAGATAAACTGGTCAAAGGTAAAAGAAAGTGTCAGGCACCCGTAAGCTGAGGTGGACATATGACTCATACTTACTAATACAATTTTAACACGTGAAAGTGGATAAGTAGAAGTTGGAATGACAGCAGGACTGACAGATGGCGAGTTCTTATTGGATCTTTTGATCTTGTTTATGAGGTCGACAAATAGTCTTAAGGTTGATATGGTGATCGAAGAAGATGATCAGCCTTTGTTGAATGGCAAAATGGTTAAATATATATGTTTTAATGTCAATAATAATGATGAGTAGACTTCACCAAGCTTCACCAGGCCTTAAAGTTGTTGTCGGATCTCTCGTACAGTGACTTGTAACTCGTGCATCAACAGTTGTTCTATGCTGTACACCTTAAAATACGATCCCAAACTATATTTGGGATCGTTAATTCATTACAAACAAGCTTGATCTAGCTTGGCTTAGGCTCTGTTCTGTTTTATATTTTTTTTTATCAATTCTAAATAGACATACTTAGACTGTCCCCAACGCTCCGCCCTTAGCCCCGCCCGTGCCGCCTTTCGGAAGGGCTTTGTTGTGCAGACCCATCCATCCTTTACCCGCCCTTCCCCGAGGGCATTCCATGGATGCATTTTGTGGGGCCCACATCACAAAATATGTGTTGTTTTGTTTTTTTATGGATTTTTAATGGTTGTTTGTGAAAAGGATGATGTTGGGGGTAAAAGTTGATTGTGGGAAGAATATATGAAAGTTAGTGGAAAGCTGATTTGGCATGTTAACTGGGACTGTTTGTGGGAAGTACGTTGTTTAGCGTTGTGGACAGTCTTAGTAATATCATAGCATAATCATCAACCTATTTACCGCTCTAGCCTTTTGTTTTCCATCCTAACATGATAGCCAACATCTTGTAGAGTACCAAGAGAAACTAAATTTCTAGTTAACTCAGACACATACCTCACATTAGTTAACATGAAATCAGCTCCACCTTCTAACTTCAAGATCACTGTTTCGTGTCCTTTAATGGTCTAACATATCCTAAATGGCAGAACCCAGATCTTCAACTTCCAAGTCTTGAAAGTACTCTTTATTTGGGCATAAATGGTAGAACATTCGGAGCTCATAAATCCACTCGTCTTTAATTATTTTTCTTTAGTCCATAAGCATATAAGCACTTTCATAGCGTTCAAAAGAGTCATCTACAGATGATGGCCTCATGTAACTAGTTCCGTATATTAGTAAGGCTGGATTTGCCTCTTACAACCCAAGGGCGAAGCTTTATAGGGGCGGGGGGGGCGCCGCCCCCCCTGTTTTTTTCGCCAGTAGTGTTAAATTTTGGTCCGATAGTGTAAATTTTTGGCCAGGTAGTGTAAAATTTTATATAAATATCGAGTTCGCCCCCCCCCCCCCCCCCCTAAAAAAATTAATTTCACCCCCGCCCCCCCTATGAAATAGTTCAAGCTCCGCCACTGTTACAACCAATCCATTGCTTGTATCCTCTGAAACTTCTCCTCATTTCTTGAGTTCTAAGAATGTAATAAAGCAAGTACTTTCTACATTGACAGAGAGTCTTTGCCATACATGATCGTATCGACAAACTGCTCACAACATTTTGGCAGAGATAGAAATATAATAGTCTGGTCTTCATTCTCTAATGTAATATCTATATTCTCAAGATCTAAGATCAGTCTAATGAATTCATCATATGATCTTCAAGCTACTTTCTAGGCATCATATTGAATGTACACAGCCACTTTTAAAGGTATAGCCCATTTGCTAGAGATTTGGTTAAGATCAAAGCCCCGCTGCAATCATCCCTAGAGATGCATCACGAACAATGCTCGAACCTTTAGCCTTCATAATTTGAAATCATTCTTGCTGTGAATTTATCAAATCTAAACGGTACAGTTTGATACCAATTGTTAATGAAATACACTAGAAAGAAACCAATATTCCAACTCATTTAATTAGAAATCAACTACTACTCTTTTGATAAAATAAGAACATCATCTTAGTAGCGAATGAGTGTTCTTTCGTACATTATAATACCATTTTAGTTTAACGTGGACCGCTCAAGATTCAGTGACCAAAGAAAATAGGAAGAAGCATGATCAATAACCACCCACTTCATATACAATCTAGAAAAAGAAAAACAACTAAAATAAAATGGATATAGAAAAATGAAAATTAAAATTTTAACGTAGACATCAAAGTGTACGCAGTGCCGTGAAGGTTATCATGCATGTGCATGGTCTTCCAAAGGGCACGTATCATATTTTTACGATAATATATAAATGGCGCCATGGATTCTAGAAAGACCGATAAACATTACTTATAGTTATATTGTATAACCGATGATCCTTATTTCAAATGGTTAAGTTGAGATACCTCAAGTTTTATTAAAAATAAAGGAATGTTTTGTTTAAGTACCACCTGTGATAAAAAAAAGGACAGTTCTAGGTTGGGCTAGGTGAGTTTCTCTCACGTTTACTCCTAAAGATGGTCTAGGATTACATAATGAAAATGATCGAATGGGCTAGTAGTCCGTTAATGATTTTAAAAAATTATATCCTGTTTAAATAAGAGTGAAATAAATGGACTTCAATTCTGCCAATAGTAACACGAGAATGAAACCATCTCATTAATGTTACACCTATTTCACCGACGATAATGACGACGTGGCTGCTCAAACTGCGACTAGTGGAGCCATGTTGATATATTTTTAAATCACATTTATTTTACTTGATCTTCATTAGAAATCATGAATGTTCACGTAGCCAAGAGCCCAAGAACCTAGAAACTTCTGTTTTGTTTGTGTGGTGGGCGAACATGTTAGTGTTTTGAAAGTCAAATTATAATATTATTGTTACTTATTAGTCCAAAATGTTATCCAACTATCATTATTAACCCGTGCTATATTTTGTATATAGGGTAATTTTATAGGTACTTTTACATATTTTTTTTATTAAAATCATAAATTACATATTTTTTTAAGCTAAAAAATTAATTACATATTTCCTCTTCCTAAACCATATATATTATATGTTTATCATTTTCATTAAATTTTATATATTAAATAACTATTTTACCTTGTTTTTACTAATAGATTTTTACATATTAATGTTTTATTATTATAATTGTTTAAAACTTTTAACAATTATGTTTTATATTTAAAGATATAACTTTGATTATCGGTTGTTATTGTTTTGAAATAAATTTTTAAACGAGATAAAATTTTGTTGTTTCTATTAGCATAGAATACTCAAACTTGAGAAACTATGTAATTGATAGTCGTTGGAAGTGAAATGCGCAAAAATAATTTGGTGTAAATACGAGTAATATAATCATTCAATAAATAATTTTAATAAAATGGATAAATATGTAATATGTATATTTTAGGAAGGTGATATATGTAATTAATTTTTTGATTTGGATAAATATGTAATTAATGATTTTAGGAAGGGGCAATATGTAAATGCCCCAACTTTGTAAAATAGTAATCAAGTTTCAAGATTGTTCTAATTAAGTCACTCATAAAGTTTTTTTGTCACAATCAGGTCACTAATAAATTTTTTTGTCCTAATCAGATCACTAAAGTTTTAAAATTGTTCTAATTAGGTAATTTATAAGTTGCAAAAGGTTTTAAAAAATTTGAAATGTTTAAAAATATTAACAATATTTACAAAAAAAACCTAAATTATTTTAAAACTTTTGTAAATTATTTAAAAAATTATAAAAATATGAGTGACTTAATTGAAACACTTTTAAAATTATAGTGACCTGATTGAAACAAATAAAAATATTGATGATCTAATTGAAATATTTTTAAAACTTTAATGACCTGATTGAAACAAATAAAAATATTGGTGACCCAATTAGAACACTACAAAAGCATGATTACTATTCTATGAAGTTTTTCCTTTGTATATTTATAGTTGTGAATCGAGATTGTATATTTTGAAACGTGGATACGATGGAGTGTTAAAATATTTAATGCTTCTCCATCTTAGACATCTAAACGTACAAGTGCATGATGAGCGTAAGTTAAAAAAGGATTAATCACAAAATAAAACCCAAAGCGAGCATTTCATGCTTCAGTTCGTTTAGATTATTTACTTAATTAAGTTATAAAGAAGGCTTAGAGCATTCACACTAAATTCACTATAAATAAGAGATAAAATGTTACTAGTTATCTTATATTTGAAAGTGATAGCAAGTGAAGAAAAGATAAAAAGTAATGATAGATATATAAAACATATTATTTAATTGAAATGTAAAAAAAATAATTTTTAGTGTATTTATAAAAACGAAGATAATGAATCCATTCTGAATGCTGTTAAAACAAAAATAGCGGATGGTCCTTTATAAAAGATGGATGCAATTAAAGTTTGTGATTAATTGTATCTATGACAATATTTTTTTTTTCTGAAAAAAGGGCAAGAGATATTCTAAATGCTCCTCTCGAATACATGTTGCCTAACTTATATGCCATAGTGTCTGATAAATCTTGCTTGGTTAAAGAGTGTTTTGTGAAGAATTTGAATGGCGTAGATTGGACTTAAAATTGGTCATCAACCCTTCTTTTTGCCTCTGCTCTGGAAGAACTATGCTTGTTAAGGAATTTATTGGATTCAGTTAAAATTAGTGGCTCAAAGGATAGATGGACTTGGAACATGGGTGGCACTGGTGTTTTATCGGTAGCATCATTGCGGCAGGCTATGGCACCTTTGGCAATGGTACATGCGCCCTCATCTTTTAGTTAGAGCATTCATATCAGATTTTCTATCTTTATACTTATAATTACATTAAAAAATATTATTTTTTCTCTTTCACTTTCAATTAAATAAATTTTTTTATATTTTTATCATTACATTTTTTTTCTACTCTCTACTCACAACCACTTTCAAAAATATTAAAAAATTTATAAGGGTTGAACAATGATTCCTTAAATATACAAATTGAACAGTAACTTTTCTCTCTTATTCACTCACAACCATTTACAATCATTACTTAAAATATAAAAAACACAGTATATAAATATAAGAAACATATTGTAAATGCTTTTAGGATAGTTAGAATTGGTTGGATTATCATTGCTGATGTTTGGTAAGGGATAATCGATTGGTGTCATCTACCCCCAATTTACTCCTCCTCTACATTGGATCTTCTAAAGCTGCATAATCATTTGGGTGTGAAATATAAGAAAAAGAAGGCGGTTTTCTCAAAGAAGTTGATGTCATTTAAGCTGATAGATGTTATTAAGCCCAATGCTTTCTTCTGGATCAAGCATAGGTTGTGAAATTATAAGCAATGCCGTATTCGTAGACGGATAAAACTTGAAGGACACAAGGGCGGTACGGACGATCTCAAGGGGCGGTTTTGGAGGAGATCATATTATTAAGGGTCAAGTAGTAATTTCTACTTGGTAATAATAATCAATTTATTATTATGTTTATCTAATACAAGTTTGAATTAGATTGAGTTTATCCATTAGAGTTTGAATTAAACTTTAATTACGTAGCTTGGGTTCCAAGTCTGTAGCCTATATAAGGCACGCATGAGTTTTTGTTTATCGCATTGTATCCTCTTTTAGTTTCAGATTAATAACAAAAAGAGTCGAACTAGTTGTTCAAATCCCGTTTATCGCATTGTATCCTCTTTTAGTTTCAGATTAATAACAAAAAGAGTCGAACTAGTTGTTCAAATCCCGTGTGTGTTTGATATCCAGGTTAACATAGGTCTCATATATATCATGGAGATCGAATGGAAGGATTGGTGTGATTTTTATTTTAAGTTGTAATTTTCTTGTATATTGACGTTTCTGTTACTTATTTGTTTGTATCTGTCTAGCTCCTCACTAGTTTTCATTAATATCAAACCGTTGTTAATAAAAAAAAGAGATATTTTAAAGGTAAAAGCTTTAATGCTTGTGAATTCTAACAAAATCCGACAAAATTAAATGAAAATGAAATAATTAAAAATGACTTTTTAAAAATATATCACCTTCAAACATGCCTAGGTCTCAAACATTAGATTATTTCAAACAAAAAACAAAAAAAAAAAAAACAAGCACGTCTTAAGCCTGCCACTTGTTAGGCCCTGGTTGGCACATCGTCTAACCACCCAATCCCCTATTTTTATGGTAAACTTAACATTTAAATAATATTGTTTCAAGAATAATGATAATAATTTTTAAAGAATAATGTAACTAAAAGGGTAAAAATAGTGGATTTTTATTATTATATAAATCCAAAAATGTTGTTTTGTATTTTTAGAGAAAAATATCGTTAAGTTATTTAGATTTTTCTTATGAATGATTCTAATGCCTAACAAATATGGAACGTTTATTCATATATGTCATTACCCAAATTGACGTACGGTAACAGTGACCTGATGAATTATATGTTATTAAACCATAAACCATCCACATATAAATCTTATTTCACAATATAAAAAAAGTACAAATTCATGGATAATTGTGGTGGTCAGTTGGTCACATTTAGCCTAATATTATTGCCAGATGGCATAAGCTTATTGGGTAGACGAAGTAGGTCGCAGAAACCGCTTCACACCAAACAAACATTTCATTTTCGCTACATTAAAACCTCATCAAAATTACCTACCAAAGCTATACCATTACGTAATAAAAATTATATTTTAATTAAACAATAACAAGGAAAAGGGATTGTGACCACACAGTACCAGGTATATGAAAAGGTGTTTTTTTTTTTTTTTTTTTTTTTTTTTTTTTCTCTCTCTAAGGATTAAGGGTTTTTACATTTATGATGACCAAATACGTAGACTCAAAAGTAGTAGTGAAGACGTTAATTAGTATCGTATTTCTTTAACTATAACTTGAAATCAAAGTAAGTTGTTTATTTAATAAAGGGAATTAATTTATCAAAATTTGTTATACTCTTGTAATGTATCGGTCAATACATACTTACGCAACTTAATTCACTAGCAACACGAAATCCACTAAAATTTAAATTACAAAAACAAAAACAAAAATAAAATTACAAAGGTACATTTTTTTACATGACATCACACGTGTCACTATCCCACGTGGTTCACTGCAAAAATGTTTCCCGGCAAATTTGTCTTACCCGTAACAAACGTATCACCAGGGCCCACAAGCTTTCACTCACGTGGGGTCACCTCTCCCCACCTCCGGCGCCGGCAAGTTCATCTCCCGCGACCGGAAAAAGCTGAGTCGACCGGCATAACGGACAAGAGACGTGCGACAGAAGCCACCTCTCGATGCACATCGGGTGGAACCCGTGACTGCAGTACGGGATCACAGTCACCGTTTCTCTCTCCTCAAACTCGCTGAGGCAGATCGAGCATTCCCCCTGAATGCTCGACCCGCCACCGTAAGCGATGTTGGGGAGAGAGCGAACGGTGACGGGATCCACCCCGCCGCTGCGCTTCTCAGCCGAAAAGCGTTGCGGAGGGGTAGGATCATGACGGCCCGTGACAGGGCCGTCAGAGTGGGAGAAGCGGCGGATGTAGAGGGAGAAGAAGGCCATGAGGAAGAGGACGGTGAGGAGGACGAGGATGGTGAGGACTAAGGAGGAGTCGAAAGGGGAGGGGGTGGCGAAGGAAGACGCCGCGGGCGATGATCGGAGGGATCTCGCGGCGTCTTCTTCTTGGAGTAAGCTCCGGTGGTAGGAAAGTGGGTTCATGGTGATCGGAATAGAGAGTGAAGAGTGATAAGGACCAAGGGTTTAATTGCAAATTGTGATGGTGTTTGCTGTGTTGTGTTGTGAGTTGTGACTGACAATCATATTTGGAAGGTTTTGTGAAATTTAGATTTAACTATTTAAATTGAAATATTATTAAAAATTGATTCTTGTATGTCTAGAATTATGTTGAAAAAGAATATAAATTCTTTTATTGATAACTTGTATTTCAAACATCCGCTAGTTTTGTTTTTAAAATTATATTACTTCATTGTTAACTTTTAATCATATAGGAACATTTTTTCAAAACAGCTTAGTACTAGTACTATCAGTCTAGATTTGTTGAAAATGAATTTAAATACATTATAGAAATAAAATATATGAGAGAAAGATATTGCGGACATATATCATCAGTTAATTACTATATTTGATAAGCTATTTAATGTCTTTTAGTCGCTTTGTCTAGCTTATGCCGTAGCCCGTAGGTCACATATTATGATGAGTTTAATGCTGCTGTTTGTGATTGTCTATTAAACTATATATTAGTTACTAGTTTTTGAACAAATTCTTCACCTTTAGTATTGTTCAGAAAATGGCCGGGCTATGATTTTGATGCTGTTTAAATTGGTTTCTTAGTTTATTTAAATGATTAGGTTAGTAACCTGTGTAATATACGAATTGAATAAATAAAAATCAAATAGTTTGTAAAGAAAAATTTTATTTATAAAACGATAAAGTTGATAAATTATATTAAGGAATTTAAAAAAATAACACCCTAATTTTAATAATAATTTCATTTTAATTTTTTTTTATGCTTTACAAAAATTTCTATTTTATAAAAAATCATTTCTTTAGAAATTATATTTATAAAAAGATATTTTTTTAATTTATTAAGACTAATTTTTAATCTAAAAAAATTAAATAATATAATTAATAGTTAATGTAATTATTTAATAAAAAACAGAAACAACAAATTAAAAGTAAAATGTCTAGAAATTATAACACGTGTCAACTCAAAACTTTTTTATTACAATAAAAAGATGTGTGGGGTGGGTTAGTGGATACCAAACACCTTAGCAAAATTGAAAATCCCCGATCCAAAATACCGTTTTCTATGTTCGGTGGATGTTAACTCCCAAAGCAAGTCTACATTGGCGGAGCATAGTTGGGACCCCCCCCGGGGGGGGGGGGGGCGCCTCCTTTTTTCCGTCGGTAGTGTAAAACGTTAGTTCGATAGTGTAAATTATTATATAAAACTCGAGTTCACCCTCCTAAAAAGAAACAATTCCCCCCCCCCCCCCCCCCTAAGGGAGTGTCAAGCTTCGCCACTGCAAGCCTAACGATTTTATAGCGTACCACCAAGGTCACTACAGACAAGTAACCGTAATATTACTATAACCGTAGGTAATTAATAAAGATTATTTATTTTCTTAATTTTCCAATATATTACACAATTAAACAAGGATGAAGTAAGTGTACCGAGATATTCATGTCAGCCTCCGAAGATATTTAGGCTCTGTTTGATTTCATTTACTCGGTCAAAAGGTGCTGACCGGATAAGAGATTGTTTCTGCGTAAGAGTGGAAATCAAACACGCTGACCGGCCAAAATGTATGGCCGGGTCAGTGGGTCAGACATTTTGACCGGGTCAGAAGCAAATCAAACAGTCCATTAGTGGAACATATCACTCAATCTATGTTTGTCATTTAGATCGGTAATTCTTTTAATGTGGTCTTTTATTTTAAAATTTATTTGAAAATTTTTAAAAATTTATATTTAAAATCTGAATTTGAATTCTATAAATCAACAAAAGTTTACCACTGCATAACCATACCACTGTTCATTTCCTTTAAAAATTAACACTTTGGATGATTATATAGTTTTAAGTAGGGAAGCATTTTCTTTTTTCATGGAAAACTAAAAGATAGGGGTGAGCAAATAATCGACTTAACAAAATCATAACCAAATTACCCGAACCAAGGAATTAACTGATGGTTCTGTTAAGGTATTAGCAATTAACCATACATTGCGGTTCGGTTTTGGTTTTGACGTACGGATTAACCGCATTAACCAAACCCACCGAAACATATTAGCTTGTTTATTGATAATAAAAATATAACTCTTCTAATATTAAGATATATATTATAAAACGTTTCTTGACTATAAACATAGTTTAAGTATGTAATTAGTTACATCTAAAATAAAACATGTTTGTAAATGTAAAAAATACAAAACAAAACCAATTATTTGCTATTATATATATATATATATATATATATATATATATATATATATATATATATATATATATATATATATATGAATGGCTTGCACCGTGCACTCTTACTTTGGTTTTAATTTTGATGTGAGCTTAAAATCAAACTGTATTGTAAACACTTCTATTTAAGTTGGTATAAACTTGACACAACAAAAATTTATTAATAAAATTTTGATTTAAAAGCAATGCTAAATATATTGGTTAAATTAATCATATTAACCTTAACTTACCTATGATTGACAATTAACCGAAGTGTGATCAACCGCAGTAGTGGTTTTAGTTTCGGTTATAAGAATCGTATTAACCACACCGTCGGTTTCGGGTTTGAAGATGATCTTAACCGCACCGTGGTCACCTCTGCTAAGAGATTTTACGAGAATATATATGACGAGGAGACATCAACATGACTTTTAGGGACATTAGAGGATGGTAGGACCACTCCTTTTACCCTATAAATTAAAAAGACAATAATAAAGCGCCTCAAAAATCTACATTTCAAGAGACCGAACCTCTATGCTCAACCTTGGTGGTTAAGAGATACAAATGGGCCACTAAGTCCTTTAAGAGGCCAACCAAATGGATCTAATCAAAATAATATTGGATAGACCCAATCAGATTGCTCCTTTCGTCCAAAAAATACCACCACTAACATCTCGTATTTCTCTCTACAAGAAGAACAGCTTCTACTTTTTTACGATCATCTTTGTATAAAAATTCTTGCATGTATTAGATTGGATCGTGATAACTTCTTTATGATGAAGACCATTAGGACTTCCTCCTTGTGTTGGAAGGATAAATTTCCACAATATTGAACTCTTACACCATGTATCATCTCTTATTTCTTATATATGTTAATCTTATATACTTTTAAACACGTTATACTTTCAATTATTTTTTATAAATTACTAATTTGAGACCGAAGTGCCCATGAGGTTAGTTCTTTGGACCCTCATACGTAGATCTTTTTGTTGTCGCAACCTAGATTCAAGCTCGGGTTAACTAGACAGTTCTTTGGATCCATACGCGAAGTCACGTAGATAGTAAACCTAAAACTCTAGAAGAACGACAAAAGTAAACACATGTACGTACACATCGTTAGCATCAAATTTACATTCCAAATCTACATAAACCTTAAACTAAAACCCACCAAACAACGTTAAACCATACTACGACGACCTACTCCCGCCCCCGGCCGTACGACACGTAACTCGTGACCGCTTTCGTCCCCTCGGCGATCGCATGCTTCCCGAGCTCCCCGGGCAGCACCAACTTCACCGCGGCCTGAATCTCCCTCGACGTCAACGTCATCTTCTTATTATACTCCGCCTCTTCTCCGCTAGCTTATCTTGGTGTCGGCGTGGCGTCTTGAACCTTGATTTCCCTCGTTTCTCGACCGCTTCCGGTGTCGTCAATGGCGTTTTCTTCGTCTTCCAATTGGGTGTCGTCATCGTCTTCTAGGGTTAGTTGGTCTTTTGGGGTTTCGACGGTGACGATTTCGATCTTTTCGTTGGATGAAAGGCCTCGGGTGATTGGCTTTTTGGTGGTTTGATCGACGACGGAAACTTGACTGTTTCTCGTATGGTTTTCTTGGTGGTTTTGACGACAGTTTTCTTTGGAGCCATTTGGGTCGATGATGAATGATGTTTTTTGATGATATCTTTGTCGGGTTTGAATGATGGTGAATGACCGATGAGTGGGATCTTATAACTTGTAATTAGTGGAAGTTGGTAGTGTGTGTGTGTGGAACAAAGTGGTGTGAAGAGGACACGTGGAGGACACGTGGGTCGAAGGTGCTGGAATTATTTGCTACGTGTGGTAAAACTGTTAAAAGTTAAGATAAACATGAAGTTCAAAACGTTGTTCAAGAAATTAGTTTTTATTTAACTTAATCAACATAATAGTTGTTTAAAGTTTTGCTTTTGAAAAATAGAGTTGATTTTTATTTAGCATCTAAATAGTTAATTTAAAGTTTTGTTTTTTTAAATAGTTTGATTAAATTACATTTTATAAAACACGATGTATTGGATGCCCGTTTGCTACTGACCAACAATAAACCAGGTTTATTTGTTTGCTTCACATATTAAATATCGTTTTCTATTGAAACTCGTGTGTATTCCCCACAATACTAGAAGGATGTACAAATACTTATCTAGCATAAGCATTTGGGTCTTGCGAATAACGATGGTAATTTAAGTTAAAAAAGTCTTTACACTGATAAAACTTTATTAGAATTGCTTCATCTAATTGATATTTTCATATTGACTACGAGTGGAACTTTACTGATATACTACTTAGAATGATCTAGAAAATGTTAAAAATCTTTTAAAGCTTTTAAACGTGCAATCATGTATATTAAATAGGTTGTGTGTAGCTTGACTCGTTTAATAGAAAGCTCGTATTTACATTGGCTTATTTAATAAGGCGGATCTTTGAAGATGTGCAGGATAAGCGATCACACAAGACCAATGTTATTGAAGTACTCGAACTATTTTGCCCCCGTTTAGGTAATATAGATAGACTAACATGTATAAAAAAACATTATATATCTCCTAGATATTACATCATGGATTGAGTTCAATAAATAAATAAATAAACAATTTCTTGAGGTCTCAACAGCCTTGTTATTTAGGTTGATTGCTTTGAGTGAAAAAAAAAAAACAGAAAAAATAAACTGGTAATTCTTTTTGGAGATGTCAATTTTTTTGGAAGGTCAATAAGATGTTAGGGAAAACATAATTTCAAATTATACAAAAGTTAAAAAGTTGGCTTTGTATCAACAAATAAAACTTTCCAGGTACGTAGAAAAATATTTTATTTCGATTCAACCTATAGTCCCATATAAAACAATAGATGGTATAAATATATGAAAACTTTTCATGATAAATCTTTTCCAGAAAAATGATAATCTTCGAGTTGTCAATTATATCCTTTACTACGACCCAATTTTTGAAATTTAAGACACAAGTATTCAATTAATGCGGACTTGTTTAGTGTTGAATTGGAACCAAGACAAAAAAATCAAAAAGGCTTGGTGCTTTCTTTGATTAACTCCATAACCCCGCTTGATAATCTTTTAAAAATTCTTAGATTTGATTTTTAGTTTCCTTCTTGAAAATTGAAAAGAGGGACTTTACATTTTAAGCATAAATGAATTCATTTCTTTCAATCACACTATCTTGCTATCCAAATTGAACGTATGAATCGAGTAAACCCTAGTTCGTTAACATTTCTTTGATATGGTTCCTCTCATCTTCAATCTATTCCATCTCGAGCTGCAATTCTTGCAAGTCTTTTATTTTAATAATCAACAATTTTAAACACAGCTAGCATTAGTCATATGCATTGATTTGTTTATACAATTGATCGTGTTGAAGATTTCTGCTGCTAATAATGCAAGAGTCCTTTCCTTCTTTCATGTGTTTTTCAAGGTTTTATGTCGCTTGCCAGGTGTTTGATTAATTGCCCCCAGATGAATACTAAGGTTCATTACGAGTGGAACTTGTCATCTTTACCCTTTTGCAAGTCACAGTTTGTCTGCAAGATGTCAAGAAGGATTTTAGGACCACAATCAGTTGATATGCTGCAAGTAAGGTAAAAGACACACCTTTCTCTCATCTGATTTGGTACTAAAGATTATAGTCAATATGTTGCTTCCACGTTATACAATACACACACATATACATACATATATATAAGTATAATCTGGCTGAATAACCAATATTGATAATATTAAAACTTGAATAACCAAATTGACACAACAATTTATAAAAGTAATTAAAATGAAATGTTAAATAAACTACAAGAAAAACCCATGAATTATTTTGTTATAACTACTTTGTTTCAATCACAGAATCTTCTCTTCAATTAAAGAAAAAACCAAATTTGTAAGTATATTTATTTAAAGGAAGGAATAAATGATAACTTTATGGTTAAAAAATACCCGAAAAGAAAAATCGCAACGATAGAACTTAAATTCTGGAGGGAACTTTCTTTTTCTGTTTATTTTTTAGATTGAGTGCAGAAAGTATATTCTTAGTTAGTAGTAAAAAATTGACCTTATGAATAGTTCAGTAAAGCCATTTTCTTGACAGCAATTAACCCTCCTTTACACTGAATCTTCACTTCACAAAACACTTATAAATCCACCCACTTAATTTCGATTCAATTTTAAAACTCCCTTATATCCAAACACTTTTTTTTTTTTTTTACAAAAACCTTGGACAAAGTTCCATTTATATGTGAATCTGGTAGGTTTTCTTTTTGGTGATTTAAAATATAATCTGAATTATATGCAGTTGCATATAATTCAAATAAACAGTCATACATTCCTCAATATTTCTTTTATCTTGTTTTAATATATAAAAAACTACATTTGTTTGTGATTGTTTCAGCTTCTTTGAAGAATGGTGAAGTCCTATTTTGTTGCTTTATGTTGTGCTTCACTAGTGTTCTTCTTTCTTCCACTTTACAATGGAGTATTGGCCATGCCTGCTGGGACTCCAGATGGATCAGAGAAATGGGGTTATGTTGAAGTTAGGCCTAGTAAGATTTATAATTCAAATTTGCTTGTTTAACTGATTTTCAAGATTCAATCTTTTAACATTCTTGTGTGTGTGCATCTGGGTGTCTATTGTTAAACCCATTTTCAAGATTTAATCTTTTAACATTCTTGTATGTGTGTTTGTGGGTGTTTATTGGTTAATGATTTTCAAGATTCAGCTTTTTTAACATTCTTGTGTGAATGTTTGTGGGTGTTTACTGGTTAAAAGATTTTCATATTCAAATTTTTTAACGTTCTTGTGTGTGTGTTTGTGGGTGTTTATTGTTTAAAAGATTTTCAAGATTCAATCTTTTAACATTTCTGTGTGTTGGTGTGTTTGTGGTTTATCAACACAGAAGCTCATATGTTTTGGTGGTACTACAAAAGCCCTTATAGAACCCAAGATCCAAACAATCCTTGGCCCATTATTCTTTGGTTGCAAGGTGGACCTGTAAGTATAACTATATGAGTTAATGCAAATTGAATTATTTTATCTTTTTAGTTCTGAAATGTATGTGTGATCTTCACATAAATATAGGGTGCTTCAGGAGTTGGGATTGGAAACTTTCAAGAAATGGGCCCACTGGACTCTTTCTTGAAGCCCAGAAACACTACATGGCTCAGAAAAGCAGATTTATTGTTTGTGGTATGTAATGTTTGAAATTTTTAAGAATCATTATGGTGTTTTTGTTGATTTTTCTTTGAATTATATGAAAATTTTGGTGGGAAATTAGGATAATCCAGTTGGGACCGGATACAGTTTTGTTGAGAATGAAGAGCTACTGGTGAAAACTGATGAAGAAGCTGCAACAGATCTAACCACATTACTGATTGAAATATTCAACAGAAATGAAACCATTCAAAAGAGTCCTCTTTATATAGTGGCAGAGTCTTATGGTGGCAAATTTGCAGCAACTCTTGGACTCTCTGTTCTCAAAGCCATTGAGGATCAAAGGTTAAAGCTCATTCTTGGAGGTATATTCATCATATTGTTTTAAATTTTCCAAAAAGATTCCATCTTTTTTAGAATTTTTATTGATTAAACAGTTGACTAATCATCTTTCTTGTACAAAATTGTTCAGTCTTGCAAATTGTAATGTATGTCTTCATTTATTTCACTGAAATGATTGGTTGTTTGTAGTGAAAAGCGGAGTACTCTGTTAGTGATTCGGTTTTGTGGTTTATGTTCAGGAGTTGCTCTAGGAGATAGCTGGATCTCGCCTGAAGACTTTGTGGTGACTCCAACAGATTACCTAGATTCATTATATAACTTTAATTTGGTTATATTTCAATGCAATTGGGCGTTTACAAAGTGTTATTTTGAACATAAGTTAGACTTTAGAGTTTAGAACATATCACACATGAAAATAATTGATTTACTTCTAAAACCTTTGAAGTTAATGTTATCAGGCATCATGGGGTCCCCTGCTGAACGATGTTTCAAGGATCGACGACAATGGCTTAATCAAAACAAACAGGTTGGTGTTCCTCAATTGTCAACTGTTATGAATCTTGGTGTTTCTGAGTGTGTTATGGCTATTGAGACCTGAAAATTGCTGTAGATCAATTCTGTTATTATGTTATCTAATAAATCTCTGTCAGGAAACAGTCTAGTTGAGAAAATAAAGCTGCAAATAGCAAGGGGGAAATTGAAAGATGCTACAAGCACATGGAGTAATATTGAAGGAGTGATTCTCGACCATAGCAATGGCGTTGTATGTTTATTATTTTACTCCACTTGCAATTTGGGCGAGTGGGACGGATTGGGTAACATGTCAAAACATGAAAATATATTTTTTTACGAAATCAGTAACACAAAATATGTTTTAATAATTATATTTATTTCAATAAAATCTACATTTATAAATGAAAATATTTAGGAAGAAATAATCTGCCTCACATTCCTCCCTTTTTAAAAAACCTTTTCTCTTAAAGCAGATTTTTCCCCCTTAATCCTAGGACCTCTATAATTTTCTGCTGGATTCGTGGGCAAATCCAGTGTCGATGGAAGCAATAGAGTTAACAAGAGCAACCCTGAGGAAGATGTATTTCAGATATCTTGATTCGTTAAGGACTTCTGCGGGTGAGAATGATGATCTTGGTCTCTTGATGAATGGTGCCATAAGAAAGAAACTTGGGATTATCCCAAATGATGTGAAGTGAGTTTGTATCATATTTTCTTCATTATTCTGAATTTAAAAAAGTGCTGAATTTATGGATTCGAGTTGTGTTTTTCATTAGATGGGGAGGACAGTCGGGCCTTGTTTTTAGATACTTAGAAGGTGATTTTATGCTACCAAGAATTAACGAGGCAAGATTTTGAAGATTAATTGCAAGAAGATTTGAAATTTGAGAGAAATTTATATTGTTCATCTATTGTTTGTTAAATAGGTTGATGAACTCTTGAACAAGGGAGTTAATGTGATAATATATAATGGTCAAGTAAGATCCTTCTGCTCTTTGAAAGCTAGCTTGATGTTCAAACCATAACATAATATTAATGATAAATTGTTTTAAATTTGATGGTGTTTTTGTAGCTTGATGTTATATGTTCAACAAGGGGAACTGAAGCATGGGTTAAAAAGCTCAAGTAAACTCATATTTACCTCTGTAGTAATGGTATGAATAATGTATTCAATGAAGAATTACCATTTTACCCTTGTGTTTTGCTTTCTTTCATGTCAAAGATGGGAAGGCCTAAAGACATTCTTGAGCATTGATAGAACGCCGTTATATTGTGAACATGATATAATACCAAAGGGAACAAAAGGGTTCACCAAGTCTTATAAAAATTTACATTTTTATTGGATTCTTGGAGCTGGTCATTTTGTAAGTTTCACACTCGTGCCACTTATAATTTTTATAACACTCGTAGGTTTCAAGGTTTCTTGACTTGTTTATGACATGATCTGATATCATACTCAAGCATCCACGAGGTAGAATTCATCATAACGAAATCTCTAAGAATGTTTTGTGTTTTTCATGATGCTTTATTTTAGGTACCGTTAGATCAACCATGCGTAGCATTGGACATGGTGGGTAGCTTCACTCAGTCTCATGTTTCTACAAAGTAAATCTAGAAAGACATAAAAAAGAAGTCGCTATACATACAATTTTAAATACTTGTAACTCATAAGATCGAGAAATCAATACTTATGTAAGAGTGCATGCATAATAGCACTTAACACCTATTTCACATTTGAACTATAAGAGTCAAATAGTGTTATGTTTTGACTCTGAAATAAGATGCATTTAAAAACTGACGTTATATGACGTGACATTGCTTAAGATAAAGATTTATGCTCAACATTTTGGATGTTGTAGTAGCCAAAAAGATTTTGAAATGTGAAACTGCGTTGCAAATGTTTAAGTACATTATGTTATGAATTGAAATGCACATTTTCCTAATAGAAGTTATATCAAAGCCATTGGAGATTTGAGTTACAACAACACCGACAATAAATGGTTTGTAGCTCTACAAATGTCTACGTGGGAAGAGGGAGGGAAGACATGGATGAGAAAAGGTGTGGAGAGAGAAGCCAAAATTATAAGAAAACATAGCGTATATTGTTATAAAAACCTAAGTTCTATGAGAGATAATGAGGGATGATGATGAGAGATAAGCATCCTTTGGGGGGCATGCAAGAATGACATGAAGAGTTCCTTGTCCACTTCAGTTGCTCATGCTCCAAGTCCCTGATAGCTAGAAAAAAAATTACTTTCATGAAATGCAACTTGTCGAACTAAAAACGAGCTACTAAACATCAAATTAATATCGAGGGATGATGCGTCAACCTAATTAATCAATCAATTTTATTCTATGTGATGATTTAACTATATATATTCTTTCTTTATAGAATTTTTTTTTTATTTTTTCACGTGTTTATAATATATTAATATTATAATTTGTGGTTATACACTTATACCAATTTGACCTATAAATCTATTTTCTTCTAAATTCGACACCAATGTTTCTATCTTCTATTCATTACCAATATTTTATTTTATCTTTATTTATTACAAACTTGAAAGTAATATGGCCATCAACATAAATTTTCACAGTAAAGGGTAATTCTTTTTTTATTTTTTCATAACTAGCATGTGTGAAGCCTCAACATCATATAACCAACCATTCATATATTAAAAGCTAAATTCGAAGTGATTACTTATTTCTGTTGTGGAATCAAGCTTTAAGAGGCATGATTAACGCTTTATGGAAGCTTCTTTTGAGCAATAATCATTGCTTAATGATTTGTGACACAAGTGTCGGTATGTTCGTCCTACAATATATCAAAAGAGGAATATAAATGTAAACCTTAATTATATGCATTAATTTGGGACCGACCTTCATATTTTAATTAGAAGTTGACCCCATTGTCACAAAATCCATGTCTTTTCTATGCATCAGATATAGGGGAAAATATGATACTTTTAATTGGGAATCATGGTGCAGGTTTCAATTGTAATGTAATACTTTAGTTGTATTTTTCTTTCTAGCATCTTGCTAGCTTATCAATGAATTCTATTTCTGCTGTCCAAAAAAAAAAAAAAAAAAAGATAATTGGGCACACATTGTGAAGGATATTACATATTCTAGACGGTTTTTTATCTACTAATACATGGTCTTAAGCAACTAATGATAAATGAAATGTTTTCTTTTTTTTTTTTACTTTAACTTGAAACATACTTCAACTATTTAAGCAAGTTGAAGAAACATACCAACCTTCCTGATTTCATTGAATCTTGTTTAATGATCTCGTAATTAGAGTATGCCTATGTGTGGTAACAAACGCAGCATCACCATGAGGTGTGTTTCTTTGATTGCTTTGGTATAAATTACTCGTTATTAACATTGAATTTGCATTGAAACGTTGTATTTTGAGGCACATTTATATGTACGGGAAATGTTGGAAGATTGCGTGTTAATAATGTATTAATCATTATACACATGGAACTTGAAACATATAAAAGTATCTCAACCAAAATTATCAAGGCAACTAGATCAAGACTCCGGTGTTCAACTTAGCATTGCCGGCGTGTTAGTGTGCACGGTTGTGTAAGGAATGCCCAAGCGATTTTGCTATGTCTAGGGTGGGCTAAGAGGACATTTTCATGGGAAAACAAACCATTTATGGTGGAGGGACATAGAGGAAGACATTTGGGGGTGATTTTTATAATTAGAATCAAATTTCTATCATTATTACTATAAAGTTAAGCATCTAGATTTAATGAAGAGCATGAGTAGTTAAGTATTTTATAGTCAAAATTGGTGTAAGAGTCTAATTTAGACTTGTAAGACTTTGTTTATGTTTGTGTTTGAGACCCCGAAAAAAGGACATATTCCTTTTCTTAGGAACACATACAGGATTCGTCACTACAAAAAGGATAATGGTAACCCCACCATTAACTACCATTAACTACTTCATTTATGAAATTCATAGTAATAGAGATACATGTCCTACCGAAACAGAATTTGTAACTTGCTATCCTCTTACCTAACAGGCAAAGATTTCCGATGGGATAATTATTTGCATTTTCATGAGGATATTTATGATTTATGTTAACGTTATCAATTTTTATATCAATTAGTCACAATTGGTGTGTAGAAATCTCAATAGATGTCATTTCATATTTTCATTCTAGAAAGACTCTAGATGTGTTATAGATGCTGTAATTTGTCATGAATTATGGTGTACTGTTGGTTATTGCCCTTTAGTTCATTCCACTCCGGTGAAACTCCATATATATAGTAAATGTGTCATTGATTCAAGTGTATTTCATCATTCAATTGATAGTGATCTAGATCGTGTCTATATAATCTATCATGTGCACATACAAATTACAAGTCTTGCTAGTCGTTGATTAAAATTTTGAAGCCGGAAGTGATTATCTTTTAATGTCGAGTAACAAGTTCTAGTTAAATTACACGTTTATGCAATTCCTATCAATGAACAATTAATTTAAAGTTTCAAATGTACTTTTCATGTCTTCAAGTAAATTTAAGTTAAGAACCAATCACTAATTCTATGTGGTTTGACACCATAGTTACACTAGCTAGCCTTAGGTAATTAGAAACAAATACACTCGTTACTTTGATCAGGACATCGACACCGATCACACCCACAATGGTGTATATCTCGTAAAGGCGAGATCAGCATAGCTGAAATAAATACTTGTTCTCACATTTGAGCTTTATTACGATAAAACTCTCCACACACATTTGAGGTTTACACACCTTTATGCCTTTAGGTTTAACCTTCATCTTTCATCCCACATGGTTTATAATGTGTGTGTATCTTTTCTAGTTTCCTGTTAGCATTCATATAAATAAAATTCATTGTTGTTATAAAAAATGTGCGTACCTATGTGTGTGAGAGCGAAATCAAACAAACGTAAAGGATAAAAAATTACAATCATACGTTAAAAAAATACCCAAACAACTAAAAATGATTTCATTGGCTATCAATGATCCAAGGGTTCTCTTTTGAAAGATACACACCCATATATATATGAACTAGGTTAGTATCCGTGTATTACACGGGTTGCATAAATAAATATTAAATAGTTAGTAACAACTAATGAAATTTTGGATTAAAATTGAAACAATTTATGAAACTTTTAGAGGTAAATTGATGTTTTTAATCTTTTGAATAAATATAGTTATTTTTAACAAACCTCAAGAAGTAAAATTAAATTTAACTCTAAAAAGTTTGAATTTTAATCATTTTTGTTTCATAAAAAAATTTATTTTTTAAAGACACAAATTTTAAAATATTTCATATATTTAAAAAAGTTTAATCTTTTAGTAAAATTTCTAATTTTATAAAAAATTATTTATTTAGAAATTACATTTATAAAATGATCTCTTTTTTAATTTAATAAAAATATTTTTAATCTTAAACGAATTAAATAAATTATTAATAATTAATGCAATTATTAATTAGAAGAGAGAAGCGAGAAAATAAGTTTAAGAAGCTTTATAATTATTCTATGTGTCAACAAAAAAAACAATCTTTTTTTACTATTGATAGATTTCGAAATATATCCGAGACATGAATGACATCACCATTCAATAATTCACATAAAACAAAGTTTATCCACTAATTATTCAGAATATTAAAACCTTCCAATCAACGTTACATGTCATCTTCTTATGAAAAGTCAAAGAATCTGTAACAAAACAATTGAACTAAATGTTCATAGATTATCACAAAAGTAGGTGATTCACATACAACAAAGTTATTTAGCACATTAATAATTATCACATGATGTTGTTTGTTGTACCGTATGTTATGAGATTATTATACATATAATGTCTCAATAACTTTTGTTGTATGCAAATCACTTTCACAAACAAAACTCACCTTCCTAATATCAATGATTATTGATCAAAGGACCGAATCAATAACCGGTGTATGCCCGATGAACAAGCCAACGTGACCCATGAGTTTATCTTTCCTTGAAAACGTCGTGCCACACGAGCACCGCCATTTCACGTCCCCGCAGTGTTTCTCGTGGGTCCGTAAGTCCGAAAGCACAGAAAACTGCTTTTGATGACATTTTTTGCACGAATACATCTTCGGACAATGACTCCTTTTGTAGTGATTCTTCATGCAAATCATGGACTTCAACGGCTGAAATTTCGCGTGCTTACGGTTCCACCTACACCCTTCTTGTGGACATGAGTACTTTCTAGCCAATTTCGTCGATGCGGACCCATTTAATGAAATGGGATTGGTTAGAGCCGCAACGGACTTGTACTCGTCCCCATGGGCCCTCATGTGCATCCTTAGGTTCGCGTCACGCTTGAACCCTTTACCACACACTTGACAATAGTGAGTGTATTTCGCTAGCAAATCGGCCGCATCCATTTCTACGATGTCATAGTGTTTTGGGGACAATCTTTGCCCAGACCCTGATCTTGATCCTGACTTTGATGCTGACCCTGACCACGATGTTTTTTCATTGTATCTTTCTCTTTCAACCTGAAACTGTTTGCGCTCATCTGAACCACTATTCTTGTTTCTCGTGCCATATGTCACGCTACCAAAACTATTCTCACCACCACCACCAACACCATCCGACCACTCAAACATCAAGTTTGACTGAGTCAATTGATCAAACTCGATCGCGTTAACATGGTCTTTGCCGGGGCTAGTCATCTGATTAACCCCTTGCCCAATGTTTTGGCAAGTGAACATGACATTAGACGCGATTGCGATGATTTCTTGGAGCAAATTCGCTATGTTCTCCACGTCAACGGATTTCGGGTTAGAACCTATGGCTTGAGTTTGTGATTGCGTGAAGAACAAGGCGGCGGTCGAGTGAACATGTTGGGCTTTTTCTTTAAGGATAGAGAGGTTGAAGACGATGTTGTCATATGTTGTTGCTTGGAAAGATGATGATAGAACATCCTCGTACGAGTTTGTGAAGCAATAGTTGGGTTCAACAGCCATTTGGAGAAGGTGGTTTTGTGTATATTTTTGTTGGTAGAGTATATATAAACAAGTTTATAAAAGTAAAAGTGTGAAATTGATAATAATATTGGATAGAGTTGAAAGTTATAAGTCAACTTTAATTTAGCTGAGTTAAACCCATCACCACTTGTCACCTTCCTCGGGTAACACTAGAAACCAAAGTCGTCACCAATTATTTATTTATTTATTTATTTATAATTATTATATTCTTAATTTTCAATTATATTCTTATTTTTTTAATTATATTCTTATTTTTCAATTTCATTCTTATTTTAAAATTTCTTGTGTGAGCCTGGTGTTGAGGATTAAAAATAATGGAACCAGAATTAGAACAAAATAGACGGATAGTAGTTAATTACATATTTAACTATTTAAGCTAAATTATTGGCAGTTGGCTAGCTGTATTTTTTAAGCTATTGGGTGACATTAGACATGACTCTTTTTTAAAATATTATTTCATTAATCTTTGTTTATTAAACAAGTAAAATAGAATGGAAGGATACGAGGCATGCCAACAGGGGATTCGTGCGTGAGATGAGATGACTATCTCGGCAAAATAAATTTATTATTAAAACGTCTTTATAGATACATCCAATATTGTTATCTAGATATTCATAGGATCATTTTGATATGTAAAATATCAAAATTAGTCAGTTCATATTCTTCTATGATTTGTGTTTATTTTTATGTCCCGTAATGTTTTTACCTTACGAGTCCATAATGACGACAAAATCAAACCTTCTGTTGTAACACTTTCATCTCGAGCAAGGACTCATTAGTGGAATCGCTATGCGGGACGTAGTATTCACTGCGGCAATGCTCTTGCACATCAGCCCCACAAGATGTACAAGATAACCATACCAGATAGTCTTAGCATTGTGAATCGTCTAAGTTCAGTAGGCCGTCTTCGAGATTTTGAGTGCATGTGCAAGTACTAGAAAGTGAGCTCCTTTAGATATGTAATCACTAAAAGGTTGAGTGAGGTCACTTAGGCCTCTCAAAATTATTTAACTTGTTAGACTTAATGTATAATATGTAATTACTAATAACTTTATATTTTTCTATATATAATCTATCTATGGTAAACAAGAAAAAAAATATATATTTTGGACATAGGTCCTGTGCGGTCGCCTACCCCACTCCCTCAAAGACGGCACTGAATTTTAGCCAACCCTTCTAATAAAGTACATAGGTCCACATCCGGGCCGGATCATCTGAAATGATATAGAAACTAATTGGGTGAAATTGGTTTGAAACCAAACTTATCTTCAGTTCGAGAGATATTGTTGAAACCAACTATGATAGATAAAAACCGAATTAATACAGATCTGGTTTCGATCGAATCAGTTGTTTTTTCTCTTATAAACCACTTTCAAATCCAAATCGGCCTAAGCGAACCTGTTTTGATTTTTTTCACTTAATCTGAACCGGTTTTAGAAACGACTGGGTTTAACCCAAAATCGGGTTTGTGCGCCTAGAGAATAGAGATATAGCAGAATAACACTCGAATAACCTCACATTCATATACCATTACAAGACCAACCGATGAGATAAATCAGAGACTGTCAATGGGTTCTCCATCAGCAAGTCTGTCATGGAATTCATCGTCATGGCACTTTAACCAGAACTACCAACGAAAGCATCACAATTCCCCATAAATCCTCAACATTTGCGATTCTAGCTCAAAAGAAAGCCAAGAAAAAACGAAAGGCACTACCAAATTGCCCACATTTCGATTACATTTAGGCGAATTCTTTTGAGATTAGTGTTAATCGGTTTCTTTGTTCATGGCGAACACATAACATTGACGGATGATGTTACTGATGTGGCGAAAAAAGGGCAACTTTTAGATGTCAAAGCTTGGTTTTATTTAGGAACTTTCTGCATCTGACCGGTAAGGGTCAGATTGTTACTAATGTTCTCCTTAAGTAATGTGTAATTGGGCTGATTTTAAAGATTTGTTTTCGTGTATTTATGTTAATTGGGTTGAAATAAGCATAGTTTTAGCAGAATCTTGTGACTCAATTTGTCATCTTGGATGAAGCCTGCCAGGTGTTTGTGAAAATGCCAATTAGAAAGAATTTTGGGGTTTGTTTGATTGTTGATAGTAAGGGGTTGTGGTTGAAAGAATAGGTTAAGATTCACTGAAGAAATTTTGGAAATGGGTTATGAATGTGTTGGTTTGCTGTTGTGATATACTTGGGTTGGTTCATGGGCGAACAGCTAGGAAATCGAATAAGTGATTTAAGAATGATGACAGTTTGAACCTAACTGTATGTCCTGTTACGAGTTCGACATACTTGAATTTATTGCTCAGGAGTAAACTCTAAACACTAAACCTTAACGCCAGCATTGGTTTGATGTCTTGCTTTTCAAGGTTAATTGGTGTTAGGCTACCATGAGTTATGACTGAACTTTCAATAGTTTATGATATTGGAATAGAAAGTTATTTTCTTTCTGTGATATTATGTTTAATGATTGTACACATGAAATAATGAAATATTCTATCTTTCCCTTTTTATGTTCTTTTATTCTTTGTCAAGGAAAATGAAGATTGAAGAAGATAGAATTGGAGGCTGAAAAAAAGGGTATTCCGCGGGCTTCTTTGATTTGTTGCCTTGCTTCTCATTCAAAAGCTGACCATAGAAAAAGTCAAAGCCACCGCAAAGACGGTTAAAATATTAATAATGCAATATAAACTTAAAAAATTCTTGATTGTGTTCAGGTCGTTATTAACAGTATTGCTATGTTACATTGACTTAAACAATTTCATTTTGTATGTTAGGTAAAAGAAGAGGCTCTGCAACTTGCTTGAATTTTTGAAACTATTGGAGCTTTTAAGGTGAAACGTAAGGGTGGGAAAGGAAAACAAATATTGGGAAGGTTTGAAGTATATATAATTCAATGAGTAATTTGTTTATACATCTATCCTTTTGAACATGCTGCTAATTCATTTATTGTTTGCAGTGTTACAGCTCAAGATCTTGTTGACATAATTAAGGCACAACTTCAACGGTAATCTTTTTGGTCTATGATGAACAATTTTGTATTTTATTTTTACCAAAAACATCTTAAAACCATCTTCCTAAACCTAGTTTAAGTTACATTTAGCAAATACAAGTAATTCTTCTTTCATGTCAGAACACCCCTTTTGCCCATTTCAATAGATCATGCCAATTTTTTTTATCAGAAAGTAATAATTTTATTGGAAACAAGTTGCATAGAAAGGTAACAATCTTTCAAAAACGTGTTGACTAGAATCTTTTAAAAATCTGATCTATAGTAATGCGACCGTCAAAATGATGGCGTTGCAACTTGGCATATTGAAACAGGATACTAATCTATTGATTTGCAGAGTTAACTTAAAAGACCATCTCAAATGCACACCTTTTAAAAGTTCAAGCTTTTTGCCAGTGCAAATAAAATGTATACCTTAAAACATATACTCGAGTTTGTTATCTTTATATGCAATTTGCCCTTATTGACAGTTGACTCGCTATGTTATCAGCTTCTTGGATTGTTCTCTACCAGAGATCGGAGAAACAAAGGGATAAATTATTTATTGTGACTAACGTATTTTGTTACAAAAAAACCAATCGGGTTTAAAAAACAAACAATATGGATCCAAAATAGTAATGAAGTTGGCTAGGAATAGCTTGGTTCAATCCAAGCATGAGGGTGAAGATGCCATTTAGTTCCAAATAAATTCCCAAAACTTTCTACTATGCTTTTGCCACTGAACGTATGGTACCTGCAAGTATCGAGAGAGTAGAACACTATCTTCCCATTTTTAGAATGTAATTCCGCAAAATAGATTTTGTTCTCCATTTCTGGTGTTCTTGCTTCCATACACAAACATGATGTGTCACCAATATAAATCATATGCTTTCCTAATCCATGTATTTTCTCCCATTTTTTAGCATGACGATTCAGCCTGAATAACTCAACAGAGTCTCCAAGTTCATCCAGTGTCACTAATAATAGATCTTGATCATGTTTTACTAGGAAGTACTGCACCAATGATCTGCAACAACTTGTTGGCGCCACATCTACATCAACCCAGGAGTAATTTTCTTCACAAATGTCTGTAAAAACACTAAGTTGTCCATCCTTATTCAAGGCATAAAGATCTCGGCCGCAGGACAATGAGAAACTGAAAACAGATGAAGGGTCACCATCAAACTCAAGTTCATATTCATGCCAGGTTGCAGGTTTTCGCGCTAAAAAGTGGATAAAAACACACGGACCACCAAATGCAACAACCATACAATTAGGAGAAGAAGGTGGTGCTGAAAAACAAAAGCTTTCTAAGAAAAGAACTTCAAGATTTGGAAGTTTGCGGATATCACTTGTGAATGGGTTAAACAACATCATGCTTTCTGTATCTTTAGATATCAGCAACCAGCCATACATTGAAAACCATATTTGTAAATCTCCGTTTAATTCTGGAGGCGTTCTTACGGAGTACTGGTCACCAAACATGGGATCCGTAAAAGTGATAATGCCGTGATCTTTGTCTAAGACCATCAACCATGGTGAAACTAATGAATATCGCTGCAACCTTCTCATTGATGCTCCGTTGCTCCATCGAGTCACAGGTGCTGTTAATTGCTTGCATGTAGCACGAAAGTTGACGTAGTCGATATCATCACAAAACTCCATAATCATCTCCAACACATGAAACGGAATATTAAACAGGTTTGACTGATTCATCATGCTATTAACTTCAACTTCAACTTCAACCTCGGCCGTATCATGTTCTTCTTTAGAGTCAAACCTGTGATTCCTTTTTCCATGATCACCTTCCAACCTACACCACAAATTAAGATCTCAAGTAACAATCTTTTATATATATAAATAACATGTTTGATTATAAACAGACACAGATTCACTGCAGAATGTACCTGCATTCAGACATGGTCCAAAGTGCAACATAGCTTGTTCGTGGCCTTGGTCGTGGTAAATCTTGACGATGGGGCATAGAAGATATGGCGAGAGTGTTATCTTTAACGCGGTAAGAGTACATAACTTTGTTCTCTTCACAAAGCAGGTGTATATAACCACCCCCTGAAGTGGAAACAATGGCAGTGCTGCTACAATCAAGACCAAAGAAACATGTGGCGTCATCGAAGTCGTCAATCTCCTCCCACAACTTGCGGGTCATGTCCAGTTTAAGCAAACGCATAGAACAAAGATCTTCGCGTTTGAAATATAGATAAATGATAAACAGCCCCGAACTATTTCCTTTCAGAGATGGACCTGTGTGATACTTAGGTCCATGAAAACGACTGTAACGAGGCACTTTCACAAATGGCAATACGCTTATTACAACTTCTATATCTGTAACCACAATGTCGACCTCTATGACAAAACAATCACAGTCACGACCCATGTTCAAAGCGTATACTTTGCCATTGGAACAAGTTAGACAATGCAAGAAGCCATCGTCTCTGATTATGTTTTTTAGTTGTTTAGCGTATGACTTTTCCGTCCATCTCAACTTCTGTATTTCTCCGTCGAGCCTACAGAAAACAAATGTAGGTTTTCCCTTTCTAGTCAAAAGAAGAACTGAACCAGGGTCATCCGGAGGGGACGACAAACAACATTCACTAATATCTCCGTCTTCATGATTCAATGGCGGGAGACAGGTGAGCTTAGAAGTGGGTGGGTTCCAAATGGACCATATGACATTGTGCGGATGGTTGGACATAACCACCCAGCCATGGAAACATCCACGAATACATCTCCCGAGCAGTTCAGGGACTCGACACCGATATTGAAACCGCGGGTCATGAGCAGCATAGAGTTCAGGGACTCGACACCGATATTGAAACCGCGGGTCATGAGCAGCATAGAAAACCTGGTCGCCAATCGTGTCTTCGGCTTCCAACATCTGTGCAACCAACCACACATGTTGTCCTGATAGGGGAGGCAACCGATCACCTACTACTGGACTACATGAAATAATTTGGTTCTGATCCATCTGAGATGTATTATTTGTCAGCTGTTGAAGTTACGTCATAATAATAATATTTCAAACCATCATGACACTTTCTCAAAACAAGCGTACATAATGTTATATAGTCGTAACTGAAACTTCGTTTTAAAGGATCATCGAGTTAAACATTACAATGTTGGTATAATCAGAGATTAAACAAGATACCACAAAATCAACACTAAGAACTTTGGGACAATTTTCGGTGGTATATTAGCTTCAAACTCAAAAACGATTACATAAAAGGATTAGAAAACCATATCTGAGCCAGACATTGACCGACATACAACACAAGTAATGAATGAATTATATTTATAAGTAATTAAAAAATCATATTTGAGCTAGAGGTTTTCCTTTGTTTCTTATTAGGAGGTTGGGGGTGCGGCCATAGTTGAGAAACATATAAGTGGGTTTGATTAACATAACACCTACGTATGCAGTTCAATAAAAAAATTAAAAAAAAATCATGTGTCAAAAGACTTACCAGCCAAATATGTTGCGGAACACAGAGACGAAGAAGAAACCTCCCTGTTGGCGATTGTCCTTCTAATAACCAAATACCTCTAATTTATAGACTGCGTATATTTTGTATGCCTATAACATAATCCTTAATTCAAAAACTAAAAGATTGCGTAATCTTATTAGATAACTAATCGAGTTTAAAATTTAGTTTCTATCAATAAGAAAATATTATGATTAAATTATCAGTTTTTATATAGCATATTATAGTTTTCACCCTTGTCTTAAGTAATTACAGTAATGTCCTTTTATACTTTTAGATGTTTGAATTTTTACTGTCCTTTTATATTTTTAGATGTATGAATTTTTCGTCTTATTCACTAACAAACATTAAATTTTGGGCTAAAGGTGGTGGGGCATACAAGCTATGCTTTCGTGGTGTGCCCTAGCATGACATGAAAACACCGTCATCATTAATTTTATATGCCGCATGGCATGTTAAATCAGCGTGTTCTTACCGCGGTTCTGGACCAAAACTCATCGTGTGGCATGATGTGACAACTTACAACACCGTCGTCATTAAATTTGAGTGTATGATATAATGTAACACTGTAACATGACAATGTTTGATTGATGAGTTTGTGGTGTGGTGTGGATGTGCGACATGAGATTCCCCTTCACCCTAAGTTTACCCTTTTCGACTACAATGCCTCGTGTTAACATATTTAGTCATTTCAACACTAACTTTTATAACTACCTTTAGTAAACCCGTATATTACACGGGTTTATTTAATAAAATTTTAAATACAATAAAAATTGATTAAGTATAAAGGATATTCTAAGATAATATATAATTAAAAGTGCTTATGCGTAAAAACGTAAGTAAAAAAATAATGATATTAACTTTTTTAAACTTTTGTTTATAAACTTTTTTTTTAAATTAAACATTTTGTTTCAAAACAAAATGTATTAAAAAATGTCATTTTTAAATATCTTATTATATCTCCCAATTTTAATTATTTTCGGTTTATAGAAAAAGTAATTTTAATAAAAATTAATTTTAAAATATTTTATATTTTAAAAAAGTTTGACGTTTTAGAAAAAAATCTTATTTATAAAAATTTATTTTTTAGAAATAACATTAATAAAAATATCTCTTCGTAATTTATTAAAAAACTATTTTTAATCTAAGAAAAAGTTAAATAATATTATTAGTAATTAAGATAATTATTTAAGATGATAGAAAATCGGAAAAATTTTGATAAAAAAAATGAGTTGTTATCACGTGCCTTTTCTAATTATTTTTTTATTAAAGTAACAAAAATTTTGAAAAGATTTACGAATAGTACAATTATGTTGTTCCTAATAACAAATGTCCTCGAAATTTGTCACACATACAATAAAGATAGAGAGAGATATTTATCAAATATAATGTTTCCTAATTATATCACTAGACTTTAAGATCTTTTTCATTATCTATTTATCTTTATTTCATCATCACTTGACCTATTGTTATTTTCACAACGCTTAAAGTTTGAGATTCTAACAACTTTTTTTTGTATAAAATTATATTAGAAGTACTAGCTTTAGTAAACCCATATATTACACGGGTTGAACAAATATAACTGTTGAACAAATAAAGTATTAAATATAATAAAAATTTATCAAGTATAAAACGATATTTTATGATAAAATATAACTAAAATTACGTATAGTAAGAACAATATGTAATAAAACAATTATATCAACTTTTTAAACTTTTGGTTTAAAACTTTTTTTCCAAAAAAATATTTAATACTTTGTTTCAAAACAAACCTTATTAAAAATATCATTTTTAAAAATTTTTTTATTATAAATTTTAATTTTAATTATTTTTTGTTTATAAAAAGTTAACTTATTAAAAACACTAATTTTAAAAAAGTTTGATGTTTTGTAAAAATTTCTTATTCTATAAAAATTATTTTTAGAAATAACATTAATAAGAAGATCTTTTTTAAATTTATTAAAAAAACTATTTTTGTTCTAAAAAAAGTTAAATAATATTATTGATAATTAAGGTAATTATTCAATAAGAGAAAGAAGTGGGAAAATTTTGATGAGAATGAATGTGATGTCGCCACGTGTCACCCTAAGATACTCTTTTATTAGAGTATAAAGATAAAGATTTTCGATAACTTTTTCTAAAGAATACTTTTTAAATAGATGATTTTTTAATCCAATAATATATGAAGTGAGAGAAGAAATTTTATAAATACACCCATTTTGGTAAATATTTTTTAAACCATTCACTTTGGTAAAAGATTATTTGATTTTAATAATCTTAACTTTAATTTGTTGGCCTAGATTAATACCAAATTAGAAACTATTCATAGACACCCCAACTTTTAGCTTATTTTCTTCCAACGATACTTTACTAACTGAGAGTTAACACTCGTTAGTTTTTTGGATGCAATGAAGCCAATTTGAAACTATTTTTCAACCCCGTCGCCCCGCAGACTCTATCAGGTTAGTTTTCGGTGCGTAGCCTCCATTCTCATCTTAAAATATACATCTAATGAGTTAACTGATTCACATCAGGAGATGAAGATTGATGGGTTTCAAGGTGCAGAAGTTTCAGATAGACGGACTTGATGATTAATTTCAACTTTCTGATTAGTGTTTTGACCATATAAATAATCTATGTCATCAAAAAACTAACGGTGTTACTTCTCAGTTAGTCAGAGATAACCGAAGTAAAAAAAACTTAAAATTGGATGTATATGCAAACATTTCTTGAGTAATAATTATTCCCGGTCAAATCATGAAAATTGAATTTTTAAAATCCAATAACCTTTGGTAAATAAGTTTTCTAACAACTCTCATTTGAAAAAAAGCTCTTTGTTTATTGATACCATTTACATTGCAACTTTATTTTTATTGTAAAATATTTTATTATATTATATATAATTGTAACAACCATGAAATTCAAAGTACTAAGGTAGGGTTTGATATTAATGAATGGAAGGTGGAATGAAATAAACGATTGAAAGTGAATGAAAAATTGACATAGATTAAAACACCAAATAATATACAAAAGAATAAAAACAAGAACAGTTGATATTGATATTTAAAACAATACAAAGTAATGACTCTATAACTTTATATTTATACTAAAAATACATTACTCATAACCCAACTCAAACTCTATTAAATAATCAAACTCAATCCATATCCACTTTGATTTTTATCAAACAACTAATAAACTAATCATAATGATTATCTTCTTTTATTTAACGAAGATTAAATTTTCAATAGGGTGAGAAATTAGGAGAAGGATGAGGATGAAATCAGACCCTAACATGAAACCGGAGTCCCATCTTACTCCGGCACCGTCATTTACAACACTCCGATCACTTTCTTGACCGGAATACCAATTCCACCGTCTCTCCGGCGGGAGTCTCCGGCCACCAGATTCACATTCACCATTAACAACGCCAAACGGATGCCGTCGTTCGGCGACGGAATTTAGTTATTTCTTTTCGATCCTCCGGCAACCAAACTCTCAGATCTCCGGAAGATCGATAAAACCGAAACCTGATGATGAAATCGTACGCTACTAACGTCTGAAGATCCAAATCATCTTCTTCAATCGGAAATTTAACAGGTGATCGATTGTATTAAATAGAGAGAGAGAGAGACGGTCGAAAAAAAGGATTCAAATTAAAGAAGATCATCGGTTTTGTATTCGAAAAAACAATTCAAATCAGACGCTAACGGCAATACAATGATGAAGATGACGATGAACTATTATAATGATGAAGACTTGTAGCTAAAAATTATATTGGCGGCAAATACGTAAGACTTTTGTTCCAGTAGATCGAAAACAAACTTCACCTGAAACAATACAACTCTGTAATGGACAAAATTCATCTTCAACTGAACAGACTCTATCAAACAGTAGATGAAGTTCAAACCAAAACTCCAGATTCGAATACATGAATCAGTAGCGTAATAGTAAACTATATTGATGATACATGAATGACTTATTTACGTAATATGCTATTAGATGATAATGTCTTACCTTATTCATGTAACCAGAAGCAGTTTACATCCCTCCACGCTTCTCATCATTAACATCATCATGTTTCTCGATCTTCTTCTTTCTCAGCGGCATTATGCTGTTCATCATCCTCATCGTTCTGCTGCTTCTTGCGTTCCTTATCCTCAGCACTAGCACTCTGGTTTTCTCCTTGCAGATCCTTCGGTTCATCTTCATCGCTATCTGGCGGCAAAATCGATCTAAGATACGATGATTTAGGTCGCAGTTTTCCTCTGTACTTAAGCTTCAGATACTCGATCTGCTTCTCTCTGAGATGCAACAACTCTTCATCATCGCAATCGGCATCAATCTCAACAGTCATCGATTTACCTAGCTTGCCTTTTTCACGCAGTTTGTTTACTAGTCTCCAGTATTCGCCCCCTACGATCAATTCTTCCTTCGTTCTTTGAGGATTCTCATCCATTTTCGGTGGCAATGATGATGATGATGATGGTGAGGCTCTGATTTGATTTGGTGAATATGTAATTGTGACTCTGGTATCAGAGATCATGTGTGTATACATAGCATGTAGCGCGTTGGAGTAACCGCTTTTTGGCGCCAACAAAATTACAATATTCCCCGTTGAGTTTGATTTATTTATATTTATATTTATATTTCTTTTCTTTTTTGTAATAAATGTGTACAAAATATAATAAAAACCAGATGTCGATTGTTGTACTAGTTATTACTGTATTTACATGTCATAATTATTTCCTTGTTTAAATTCTTAAAATAAATAAGACTAACATAAAAATATGTAAGATTCAAAGTATGCTAGATTTTTATAATATTGCAACACCCAAATGTACTAAAGAATCAGAAGCAATCAAATGATCTGAAAGATTTAAACCTTAAAAGCTAGATTCAAAAGCTTCAAAAACCACCCTTAAATATTCACTAGACAATTGATAAATCTTTAGATGTTCTTCAATCCGGATCCTATTCCAGAACGGGTTTAGCTTATAGATTGTTGCCCTCATCAAAGCACGCTCATGCTCCATAATGAAAACACAACTCAGCACAACTATGACCATGCACGACCATGCTTAGCATAAGCACCAGTGGCGGAGCTTGAACACTCTCATAAGAGAGGCGGAGGCGAAACTAAATATTTTTAAGGGGGGCGAACTCGATATATATAATAAAATTTACACTAACGGATCAAAAATATATACTACTGACGAAAAAAAGAGGGGGCAGGGCCCCCCCGGCCCCTATTATCCTTCGCCTATGATAAGCATGCTCGCGGCCATCGCCTGTCATCATTAGAGACTCGCTTGTCCTAGCTATGCACTCGCCAAACTTGTTGACACATCCGCTAATAAAGCACGTGATGCATATCGTAGCCATGGATGTTTAGGGAGCGTTTGGTTCACGGAATTCATAGGAATTTATGGGAATTGGAATTGGTATTGAAATTGTGTGATTTGTCAATCAAAATTGTGTTTGGGTGAACAATAAGAGAGAATGTCTTACCTTAAAATTTCTTTGGTTGTAGGATTTAAAATCCTTCTATAGGTGGAAGGAACATTGAAATCCTACAATCAAAGGAATTTGAGCTAAAACATTCCCTCTCATTGTTCACCCAAACACAATTTTGGTTGACGAATCACACAATTTCAATATCAATTCCTATTCTTATGAATTCTGTGAACCGAACGTCCTCTTAGGGTATAGCCATGCATGACTATCTTATATGTGTGTGTAGGGTACAACCATCGCATTTTCATGCACGATCTTACTGTCTGATATATAATAAGAATAATGGTGATCCTAGCTATGGCTTTAGGAGGTGGGATTTTTGTACATATATGTAACCAAAAAATTAACAACCACTAAAGGGGCTTCATGCAACAAAAAGATACAATGCTAACATGACTAAGAAAATATAAATTCTCATTATTCTAATCTAGAAAACCAAGAAAAACTTACACCATAAAAAATAATATTTTTTATCCTTAAAAAAAGTATAATATTTGTATACAAAAGGATTAAAGAAAATTATGTTTTCAACTCGTATGATTTATGCTCGTCATTGTGTTTTTAATGCAGTTTATTATGTTTTAATTTTCATTTGCTATATGTTTTTATAAACACTATTGTATTTTTTTTAAATGATAAACTCCAAAAAACATAATGGTTACATAACATTGTTGTATATTCCTACTATGTAAAAAAATAATTATAAAATAGCAACTAATTAATTTAATGCATAAAAAATAATGACAAAATAACATAAAATGATATAAAACGTAAACCCAATGATAAAATATCTTATTGTGTTTTTTTTATGCTTGTTATTGTCTTTTCCTGAATATTATGATCAAGTTTTGAAAAACACATTGGGAATGCTCTAATATCATTCCAATCAATCCCTTATTTTCATCCTCATTCTAAAATTTTATAAAAGAATATCAAAACACACTTCATTCCATTCTCTATCTTTATATTTTTAAGGGAAAACTACTTATTCTTCAAATATAGAGGCTCATTATTCATCATCATTTCTTTTCTTTTTTTTTTTTAAATATTTTTAGAAGTGTATATGAGTGTAAGAAAATAAATAATATTAAAAATTGAATAAAATAATATTATTTAAGTAAGATATAGATATTTATATGGAATGAGATTTTTGAGGTTTAAAAAATATAAGAAAATTTAAAAAAATGTTTTGTTTGCAAATTACATGGATAATGATGGAAATAGACTATAATCAGAGTATATCAGATAAATAACTACACAACTGGTCAGTTTTTACTTTTATCGTAAATTAGTATATGAAAAATGAAAACTACTAAGAAGTTTATTTGAAGTGTAATTTTGAATTTATATATGTTGTTTTGAAGAGGATGTTAATTTGAATGAAGACTTGCTAGAAGATCACATCACATCGGGCAAGCCAGCTGAAAGAAAGGTTAAAATTCTTCTGTATATAATTATATCTGTAGCTAAAGAGAGGTTAATATTTTTTTCCGGATCTATAAATAACTACAACTTAAATTTAATAGTTAAACAACGATTTTTAGATAAATGTCAAGCACCCTTTAATTAAATGGAAACAATTGAAATTTATTTTATTTTAATACATGAATGGAGTTGGATGGTAGTGGCAAAGGCATGTAGTTAGCCAACTCATCTTTGTTTTCCAACCATTTATTGACAATATAGACCCTCTCACCAATCACTCCCTCACTCACTCCATCTGTTTTGGTGACAAAAACCATGTGGTTTTTAATTTTCTTTTGTTCTTTGTAAAACATTAAATACATGATGTTATATTGATGTATAAGGTTTTCGTATGCGTGAAATCTGTGATAATCTACACTCGCGTTATTTTTTAGGTAGCAAAACATGTTAATTAAGCATGTACATCGAGTCTTGGTTATATAGTTCTCATCATGTCATGTCAATTTTTTTTTCTTCACTCAAATGATTATGGGTTTTGCTATGTCTACACCGTCCTCAAACTTAAGAGCCGTTCGATGACAAATTCAACCATGTTTAAAAGCCAGAGGTTCATGAGATTTGACATAATCACATAATCTGCAAACAGCCATTTCACCTATGCTCTCAAAAGGCCGTTTAGTTTGCAAAAGACCATTTTACAAGTTTTTAGTCATTTGCATGTGACATGGATTTTATTGGAGGTGATCAATGTTGTAGTCACCTCTTATATGTATCTCTATTTCATAATCTATTTTAGGAGAGAACAAAAAAAAAGCATGAAAAACAAAAAACAAGAAATTAATGAAACTTTTCTTTTATATTTTTATATGTGTTTTAATTATGTATATCATGTTCTTTTCTAAATAAATTGATGATGACAAAAATGTAAAAAGGAAGATGATCATGTCTTACTCACACTATCACTCACTTTTCGTGTATGAAGGGCAACCCATGAAATGCATCATATGATCAACTGTTTAACAACTTACTCAAAGTATTTCACACTCACTACACTATACAGTACTTGAATTTAACTCCAAGTAACCAAATTTATACGATTTTAATCAAAATTGATTTTTATTCAACAATATGTAAGCGTTCGATTCATATCTAAGATTCCATTAATAAAATTAATGTTACAAAAAACTTAGAGACAATGAATATATTAGGTTATTTTTTACAAGTTTTAGTAAACTCGTAAATTACACGGGTTGAACAAATAAAATATTATACTTAATAAAAATTTATTAAGTATAAAATGATATTTTACGATAAAATTTGATTGAAATTACGTATGAGTAAAGACAATATGCAATAAAATAGTTATATCAACTTTTTAAACTTTTGTTTTATTACTTTTGTTCCAATGAAATAAATATTTTGTTTCAAAACAAATCATATTAAAAAATATTATTTAAAAAAATTATTATAATTTTTAATTTTAATTATTTTTCGTTTATAGAAAATTCACTTTTTAAAAACACTAATTTTAAAAAAAAATTATTGTTTTATAAAAATTTCTTATTTTATAAAAATTATTTTTTAGAAATAACATTAATAAGAAGACTTTTTTCTAAATTTTTAAAAAACTATTTTTATTCTAAACAGAGTTAAATAATATAATTGGTAATTAAAATAATTATTTAATAGAAGAGAGAAACAGGAAAATTTTGATAAGTATGAATGTGATGATGACATATATCACTCTAAGTTACTTTTTTATTAGATTAGAAAGATACGATAACTCCTAACTACTGATCGTAAATCCACCATACATTGTCTACTGTAAAATTTGAAACCTCATCCTTCAAAGGATGTAGCATCTATTACACACTCGTTTATTATTGGACCCAAATGCCCTTTGGAATAGATCATATTTAATTTGATAATTATATTCTTACAATGAGAATTGATGATTTGATGTGATGAGTTAATGAAGATGTAACCAATTATAAGAATTCAAGGCATGGTAAAATTTGTTTAAATAATAATAATAACAATTGAAAAAGTAATATTTCACATTAATCTCGATGTGGACCGGTGTTTCTTCTTCCTTGCTTTCAGTAATGGCAATCTACTAAAGCTGTAGCAGAAATCACCAGATGCCGTTGTGAATTACCACCGGCGAACTGCAACTCCGATTGAACGTCCTCCGGCGGAGGAAAGTTCAGATCCAACAATAACATACTACCAACACCGCCCGGTGACTTTCCGATCATTTGATCGCTAGTGCTATCATCGGTATTGATCATCGATTCTGTTCGGTTAACTGCCGGAATCGGCCGGTGTTTTCTCATGTGTCCGCCGAGAGCTTGACCGGAGGAAAACTCCGATCCGCAAATCGAACACTCATGAACTTTTCCTTTGCTAATAGCAATACCTGTGTGGATGCTATCTTCGTCTTCTACAACAGCTTTGTGTGGATCGTGATCTTCATCGGAATATTCCGTCAACGGCGGTGGAATATTCACGGAACTAGATTTCTTCTCCTCCACGTTAACCTTCGGTTTCTTATGGCTCGCTCTGTGTCCACCTAACGCTTGAAACGACGGAAACGTACGGTTACACGTCTTACACTCGTAAACACAGTCACCGGAGTTTCCAATTCCTCCGGCGGTTGCAGTTTCCGTCGCCGTGAATCTCCGACTGCTTAACTTCTCCGTTCTCCGACGAATCTGATCGGATTTTAGTTCCGTCACCGGAGAAACGTTACTTTGAGCGAGCATAATCAGACAATTCGCCATATCTTCATCTTCTTCTTCCGTTGAGATCTCGGATGAATTAACCGGTGATTGATCTACAGGCGTAGAATTATCAATCAAACAGTCGCCGTGATCATCATCAGTAGAGATGCTAAAAGGAGAACAAGGCCTTTGGCGTTTGGTACGCTTTCGTTTTACCATTTTTCGAGCTCGATCTCGACTCATACCTTCGGTGAATTCCGCCATGAACTCCATTTTCATGGCGAATTTGTGTGTGAAGTAGTTGAAAGAGAGTGTGTGTGTGGTGGTGGTGGGTTACTAGTAATGGAGAAAAGAGCGAGGGAAGTTGGTTCTGTATATATACATAGTGAAAGGGTAAAAAGTGTTAATAGTGAAAAGTTAATGGGTATGAAGAGATTATAGTAAAAATAAGTGCTTTTAAATATTTTTGTCGCGTGGCTGTCACGCGCTGATTAATGTTCCTCGCGTGCTCTTCGTACAAACTCCCACATCTCGTTTACTTTTATTTTTTAATTTTTATTCTTGAGCATGTTAGGTTACACTTTTGACCTTCACTTAAACAATGAAACTGAAAACTGGTTGTAAAACACGTTTAATATATTTGAAAGTACATATTTCAATCTATTGACGGTGGGAGATTGCATGTTTCCTGTGAATTTGGATGTAGGTGGTTGATGGTGGTGGTGATTTTTTTGGTGACTATTGATGGTTGGAAAGGTAAGGGTATTCGGGGCATTTTCGAGAAATTTGGGTAAAAATAAGATGGAATCAAATTATTGGTTAATATAATTTGGGTAAAAATAAGGTGGTTGCGGGTTTGGGATAGGAAGTTTGACTACAACATGCGGTTTTAGAAATTATTTGAATAATAATTTTTCTACTCTAATAAAAAAATAAGTAAGAGTAACACGTCATCACATTAATCATCATCAAAATTTTCTCGTTTCTCTATGCTATTAATTACTACATTAATTACTAATAATTTTATCTAATTCTTTTTAAGGTTAAAAATAATCTTTAATAAGTTAAGCAAAAAAATTTTTTTATTAATTTTATTTAAAAGAAACATATTTTTATAATTTTTTTTCTAAAATATCAATCTTTTTAAATACGAAATATTTTAAAATTGATGTTTTAAAAATTAAAAATTTTATGAACAAAAAATAATGAAAAGTGAGAGTTATTGTAAGGAAATTTTTTAAAATGATATTTTTTTAAACGGTTTGTTATGAAAAAAATATTTTAATTTATTTTTTAAAAAAGCAAGAAAAAAGCTTAAAAACAAATTTTTAAAAAGTTAATATCATTGTTAATCATTTATTGTCCTTACTCATGTGTAATTTTAATTGTATATTATTTTTATTATTATTATTTTATAAATACACGGTTTTCTAAAGCTAATCTATTTATATATCGCAAATCACTAATAATTTTATGGCTCGTGCAAGTTGAACAGCATCAAGTGATATTTAACAATGGAGACTCTATATATAGTATGGTTGAAGCATTTCTACAAGGTATGGGTTAAACCATGTCACTTGCGTGTAATAAAGACTAAATATAGTAAATTTGTTACCTTACTTTTTTTTTCCTTTAATGTTTGGTGCATGATTGTAAAATATAAAATTCGGTATTTATCAAATTTGTTATTAGAAATGTCTTTTGTTCTACAATTAAACACCAAACCTTGATCTGCATAGTAATTTTAGTATATTTAAATGTAGTTGAGTTTTCTGCCAGAGTAAAGGGCGTTTATGTCACGTTGTAAGGCTTTAGACGATCTTGATCTCCCGGATTAATAGGTCTTTCGTTTATGTTCGCTTGTTTAATAAATAAACGAACACGAACAAAAAAAATTTGTTTGTCTAGTTAAACGAACGAACATGAACAGATGTTGTGCTCATGAACGTTTGATAATGTGTTTGTTAACGATTATTTATATATGTTCATTGATTTAAAAATTTTGTTTGAGATAATTAAGTTAAATACTTATTTATCTTTGACTGATATTACATAATGTTTGTGATTTTAATTATAAAATCAATATATGATGATTTATATTTGTTTGTTTTAGGTAATTTCATTTGTGTTTTAATTAATGTTTGTGCATTCATTTGCGTTCGTTTATGTTCGTGAAAAGTTCACGAATAGATTAATCTATACTATATAATAAAAGAAGGTTTTTTAGGGACACATGGCAACTTCTGGTGAAGTCTAAATTATTGTTTCCCACCTCTCTCTCATATTAAATGAAAATATTTTTAATTAAGTAAACTAAATAATTAGATACCTAAAATATAAATCTTCTTATTCTAAAAAATTATTAAAACATGCTAAATTGGTAGATTTCAGTTATATATTATCTTAAAATATAATTTTATAATTCTTGGTTTTTATTATTTGTTATGTATAATTTCTTAAATTTTTATTATTTGTTATTTTATTAATAGCTAATGACATGTAGCATACAATATATTATTAAAGCCTAATGATTTTAATATGTTGACTTTTTTCTACCCATGTAATACATGGGTTCCTAACCTAGTTTTTTTAATAAACGAACACGAACAAAAAATCTTGTTCGGTAGTGAACAGCTCATGAACAACATATTTTCTTAATGAACAAACACGAATAAGATTTGCCAACATTTAGCACCCCTTCCCCTTAAATAGTGGTCAATTACTTGATTGAGACTAAGACATACCTATGAACCCATTATATTACTGACGAGCCGGCAATATGTGTATTTATTTCATCCATTCTTGTATTACTTTCGTTAAAGCACGTTTAATAACGAAGTTCTGACTTTTAGAAATAGAAACATGATTCTTTTATTTTATAAGCGTTTGCATGTATATGTATCTTTATATTATAATAAAAGAGTAACTAATGGGGATACGTGGCAGCACCACATTCATCCTCACCATAATTTTCCGTTTCTCTCTCCTACTTAATAGTTACTATAATTACTAATAATATTATTTAATTTATTTATAGACTAAAAATATTTTTTAATAAATTAAGAAAGGAATCTTTTAATCAATATTATTTATAAAAAAATAAATTTTTATAAAATAATCTTTTTTTCAAAAACATCAAACTTTTTTAAAATTATAAAATATTTTTAAAATCAATAATTTTAAAAAGTAAAATTTTTATAAATAAAAAATAATTATAAATAAATTTTATAAAACTTTTTGTTTTGAAACAAAATATTTAGTTTTTTTAACAAAAAAAGTTTAAAAACTTGATATCATTATTTTGTTACCTATAGTCCTTATACATAATTTCAACCGTATTTTATCTTAAAATATCGTTTTATAATTAAAAAAGTTTTATTTTATTTAATATTTTATATATTCAACCCGTGTAATACACAGGTTATTAAGCTAGTTAACAATAAATTGGCTTGTTTTATGCTTCTTTATTCATTAGGGGTTGTTGTGTAACTGTGGATCGATGAGGAGTGTGAGCTCACCATAGTCGCTTTATTTATTCTTTCTGTTACTTTTAGTGTGTCCAAATAATTAAAGGCAAAAACAAGTGCAACCAATGCAACTATAAATTTGCTTTTGTCAGTTGTACGTACCCTCATCCCAATTCACTGGCTAAACTACATCGTTTCACTTATAAAAATAATATATATATTTCAATTTTGTATATTTGAGTGAATGTGTTATTGTTGTTCTGTAATTCTTAAATAAAAAAAATATGCTAAAAATGTATAGTTTGTTTCAATATATGATTTGCAAATTGCTAACGATGTATCTTTCTATATCTCAAATCCTTATCTTATTTATATTTAATTATTTATTATTCTGTTTTGTAACGTTAATAGAACTCATAACAAGAAACGATATCACCAAATTAATGAATTAATCTCGATACATTCCCTTATGATGAAAGTGTATTAGGTACATTCCCTTAGTGTAAGGTTGACAATATTATCTTGTTGATTAGTCAATTTCTAGCTAATCCAAACTTGACCTTTGCTTAACACTTAATTAAAAGCAAGATTAAATCTACAATGAGTATTCTAAACCTGAAGTGTTTTTCTTGTTGCATTTAATTCATTTTTACCCTTTTCCTTGTTACATTTCATTCATTTTCACCTCTAATTAATTAATAAATGTTTCGTGTGTATGTCTGTAAATGAACCGAATGTTTATTGAACCCTTCGATTGGAAGCTTGTTTATGTTTGTTCATTTGATAAACAAACAAACATTAACAAATAATTTTTTTCATTTAATTAAACGAACGGACATGAGCACATGTTTCGTTCGTTCATTTTCATTTGTGAACATTCATTTATGTTGTTCATTTATGTCTATACGTATACGTCCTTTTATTTTTGTCTCTATGGTTGTGTATGTTTATATGTGTGTTATTATTTTTTGTTTGTGCTTAATATGTATTCACGTGAGTTTGTTCTTTATGTTCGTGAACTATTCGTTTAAATATTAAACGAACAAATGCGAACAACACAAACATATTTATTTTTTGACGAATGAACATAAACATAAAATTTTATGTTCATTTTTGTTTGTATATATTCTTGTTCGTTTAAACGAACCAATGATTTCTTGGCCTAATGGTTAAGGGGGAGGTGGGAGGCTTTGCCTTTCTTGAGGTCCAAGGTTCAAACCTTGGCATTAACGAAATTACTAACTTGATGATACTAATTACTAACTACTAACCAGCCGTTCAAAAAAAAAAAAAAAACAAGCGTACTAGGAGCTTAGATGATGGCCAATCAAATCAGTGAACTGCAGAATACCATGGAACCTCATTTGGGAGTGTGCTTCGCACGTTGTTGTCCTGTCGGGCCCTCTATTAAAATCACCTTCTATTTTCTTTTTCTAAAACATTCTGTTAAATTTGTTTTACGTATAATATTATATTTTACATACTTAAAACTTTGTTTTTATAAAAACTATTAAATGAAGCCTACGAAGTCTCCCAACATCTAACTAAAAAACCAAAACATGCATGAACATAATTTTTTAAAACAAAAGATACACATAACATAACTACATTTTACTTTTAACGTTTATGAATCTTAAAGAAAAAGTATCAAGGTGCATTTTATATAACTCTTATAAATCTAAGCTGTTTATATAGTACCTTAAATAAAATTTAGTTTAGTTAAATTTTAGTAGTTCATTTTTAGGTGGTTACATTCACAAGTTGCATGAAGTAGTTTTTGAGCCACTCGCTAGAAAATTCTGCCACAAACTGCAAGTGTGCCAACAACCACCTCAACTGTTTGACATTTTTAGTTCAACAGCTGTGATAAATATGTCAAGGGGTAGAGGTGCAAAACGTAATTTAAAAAATATTTTTTATTATTAATTTAAATGAAAAAATAATTAGATTGTGTTTTATAATACCTACTGAAATTGTTTTTTTATATTCGTAAAATATTATTATCTTGCATAATTATCCGCATTTAAAATAATTCACATCATTATGATATTCTCCTCACTGTTTATGTTAGTTAGGTTAATTAATTATATTAGAAAAAACACATATAAATAGAACTTATGTAGGTGAAAATCTATTTTAACCGGTCTTATTTGAAAAAAACATAACTATATCAACTTTAAAATAAACACATTTATGCAACTGCAACTCTAATACTAGAAATCTAATATTTATGGTTAGTGCTAAAAATCCAAAAAAAAATAAATAAATATCAACCAGGTTCAAATCTTTCTACTAGTTGTTTAGAGGACTCTAAAATAAAGTATTGTTGTTAAAGAAGTTCCAGTTTTCTTTTATGCCGATCTAGCAAACAACGATAATTAATTTATCACTTGTCTTGATGAGTTGATTCAATGAATAAATGACCTTTTTTTGAGTTGATAAGCAAATAATTAAACATGTTTTTAATAATGTATTTTAGATAAGTTTGTGCATAATATTATTGAATCATTACCGAATAAAAATGATTGAGCGATAGAGTGTATTTTAAGAAGTCACCAACTCGATAATGTGTTTTGAGCAAGAGGGTTAAGTAGCTAGATCACTAACTGGCACTGCAACTAATAATTGCGCCAATAATAAATAGGCCAAAAGAAGTGGAGCTCCAATCACTTAAAATATCACGTTATATTTGAAAATAAAATTAGAATATTTATGCAAATATTTTTTGTTTATATATTATATATGCATTTATTTGTGTACTAGTGTATCAATGTGTGTCCTCGCTTAGCTTTAACCTCTTGTTGATCTTTTGTGGGCGTAAGTTAAGACTTACCCATTCTTATTGGTTGAATGGTTAGTCATTGGTAGAGTATTGTTTTGGACACATAAGTTTTACGACAAGAAAATATTATGATAACAAAAGAATGTATAATCTTCGTTAATTCTAACAGCTTGAAATTTGAATTGTTAATCAGTAAATAGATCACTTTTTATAAGAAAAACTTGAATATACTTGATGTTTAAACATCAATAATTCAATATTGATCAAGTGGCCTAGGAATTACTTAAAGGTAAAAAACATAGAACTTCTTGAAGATGTTAGATTCGTACAAACTATTCAACATAAAATAAATATCAAACTAATATAAAAAGGTTTGGATTATTTCATATATTTTTTTGTCACAAGTGCCAGTTAATTGGACGGTTTAAACCTTTTGAGTTTAGAGAAATGAAAAATAAAATTCTTTTTGAGGTATTTTAAGGAGTTTTGCGCGAATTTTTGGGTGTGATTGTAGTTTTATTTTCTAATTAATGATTGATTAGTATTAATGGTAGAATGATGATGAATCTTCAGGGACACTTTTCTTTCTTTTTTCTTTTTTTTTTTTAATGGAAAGGCTTTAGGAACACTTAATATGCAAATATACTCAAAGTGCATCTTCTTTAGAGAAAGCACAGCCAAAAATAGGGTATGGAGTAAGCCACCATTTATAAGCTTCATAGTTCATACGACAATAGGTATGTTTTCCTCTTCAATATGCTCAAGTTGAAAGAGGGTCTTTAATTTTAGGTGTATGAAAGTTTATAAATTTGAAATACTTTATTTTGTAATTTTGCACTTTTTGGAAAACTTATATAAAGTCATATCCATCCATTCAAATTACATAAAAGTTAATATTTTTTATAATTTAATAAATACAATTTATAACATGGCAATGATACTATTTTCTCCCTTGGACTACACGCTCTCATGTTCTAATTGGAATCCAATTGAAACTTGAAAGGATCTGTATAAATGTCATAAATTTGAAAATGTTTTTATCAGGAACAAATGCTATTTACCAGGTTTTCAAAGGATATATCAAATTATTTCAACTAAAAAGCTTATATACTTCTTCTAAAATATATGATTCAATATTATACCTTTTTCTTGCCTTAAAAATTTATGAAATTTTACATTTCATTTATGTCAGCAAAAAGGTTGTATTTGACTTTAGAATATCATTTGGGTTGACTTTTAAATGAGATAGATGAATTATACTTGATTTGGTTTCACTCTATATTAAAGTTTGTTTGACCATGTTTTCATCTTTGTTCTCTTTTAAATAATTTGGAAATGTGGAAAATTATATATAAAAGAATAACTAATCCTTAAAAAAGCGAACTTTGTTATAGATCCGCAAAGTTGATTACAAGTTATACTACCTTATTGATTGTAAATGGTGTTTTTTTAGTGTTTTTTAAAAGTTGTGAAGAAGTTTTGCTGGAACATCAAATACAACATATTTTTTAAACGGCTCATAGTCTATTTTGGTATCACTCTATCCGTGACTTTGGGACAAATAATACAATTTAATAAGATTGATCCTTTAAAATTTGTTGTTCATTTCTTCACTACCATTATGTCAATCCTCTTACTCGTTTCCTTTATGTTCATAGCTTTTAGACCTTTACATTATATTTACATTTTAATAAGCTTATAAAAAATTTATGTGTATAAAATGTCATTATTTACTTTTCAATTCGATCAAAATTAAATACCAATAAGAATATGTTTATTGTTACTATCGTAGTGCATCAGGTGGATATTATTGATGTTAAGCAAAAAAATATCTTACACGACATCAAAGTGGACCTGAACAAGAATCTTTTTTACTTGGCCTCGCGTCTTATGGCCAACTTTTCAAATAGAAAGTTATTTGGCGCGGGTGTCACTTAGTTGGGGTCGACTATAATTGACAAAGTTATAGAAAATAATGTGTTGTGAAACTAAACCAGGCTTGGAAGGACATCTTTCCTAAAGGCCTTGTGATTAGTAGCACTTTCACCATTTAAAATGGACTCGGGTAGGGCCTTTTCGCAATGCCTGCCTGGACACTAGGCTTAGATAGCAATAAAATTGCCACCCAAGCTTCTCTAAACACCGTGTTATTCACTTACATGAAACATGTGTATACTAGAGCTAATCTTTACAATCACGAGATTGATCTTGACTCAACTAGATGCCCTATTTGCGATGAAGATCACGAAACAACATCCCAAAGTCTTATTAAGATCAAAACCGGCATTCAACTCCTAGACGCATGTCGCAAAATGGTGGCATATGAATTGAATGAAATGAAATCAAAAGTTATCTTTACAATTTTTAAACTCCTTATAACCAAATAAAATAAAATAAAAAAGTGATGGTTTATGCAAATATCTTTTTGTATATTATATGGGCCTGTAAGTGACAGTGGTTTGGAAAAAAAAATATTATTGGGTTGAAAAATGAGTCCCAACTTAACATTAAATTGGGGTAAATGAGAAGAATGTGATTATATTGTTTGTTAGCAGGTTTAGTAAGTAGTGATTGTGCTATATACCAACTTAGGGTACAAGTTTTAACTAATGAGTGGACCAAAAACAGGATCAAAAGCATCCATCACTACTAATCACACCCAACCTTCTGCCTAACCACGCTTCTACCACCAACTCTAACCCGCACGTAACCCAGTGAGTCGGTTCCTGTTAAAATTCGAGTAGGCTCTACCGAGCCTTTACTTACTTTCGTATTTTGTTTATTTTTAATAATATTCGAGCCTGTCCTTTAAAACCTTCTAAACCATATTTGTTTGGGATACTAATTACTTCAATAGATATAAAGTATTGAACAACAAGGGTGTTGGATCTAATGGTGCTCTTTAGACTGGGCCAAAAAACCTAGACCGGACTTGTTTTCACCCGTCACCCAATTTGTGATGGTTGGTGCATTATAAATTGCTAAACATTAATCAAAGTTAAACTTTGAAACGAAACGACTAACTAAAGAACGTCTCAAACAAGCTTAGTTTAGAACTAAGTGGTAGCACATTAGTAATTTTGTTATGTTACTAGTTGGTATGGTCCAATTTGATACTAGAAGGATTGTAAACCAATCTCCAAAGCAAACCGTTCAATCTGGTTTTAAAAAAAAAAACGATTTGTAACATCCTAAATGTTGAGTTATTTTTTAATTAAATACAAGTTGAACTGTAATGAAAGTTTATAAATATGTTGCTATATCATATCATGTATGTTATTATTTAAATAATAAACCTATAATTTGGGATGTTGCTTCCCTACGTTCTCGGATGTACTGTTGTTCATCTTATACCTGTGTTTGAATTCATGACCGTTGTCTACGGTTATGCAACTTGTCAAGACTAAACCGGCTCGTTAGAAGCAGACCTGAAACGAAAATCTGTAAGATTAAGACCAAAGACCGGAAAGAAGTGCCTCGGTATGTCTCGGTCGGGTGGGATCGTGGGCCAAACTGAAAATGTTGTGCCTCTGAAAACCAAATGGACCATGCGAGATTATCGAGCCAACTTTAGGACATACCTAATTAAAATTTATTGGGCTTGGACAATCCATTGCCCATGTCTCAGAGACTCAGACTCTCTGCGTGGACTGAGAATAAAAAAAAAGTCCAACAACCGGAACAAATATGGACAAGATAAATGGGCCTTTCAATAAACTAGATAAGCTCAAAAATCAGTTGAATAAGCCCAAAAATCGGTTAAAGAGTTTATTTGTATTTTCCTATTGGGTCATAACTTGTCATTCAAATCAATAATTAATCAATTTGTAAGTTGTAAAGCAATAAAAGTGTGTAACAATAATAAAAATAACACACTTTATATTGCAAACTGTGAAATATATAATCTTTGGATGCCTTTAACCTTTTTCATTAGTTTTCCTTTCGGTGTTTATTATATATATTTATTTATTTATTCATAACTATAAGCTTATACTCCAAATTTTCATTTTTCCTTTTTATATACTTTTAGGGTTTTTTAAGGTTCTAGATTCACGTTTGACTATATGTGTGGTGATTGTTATTTCATCCTAAAAAAAGCTTAATACGACAGGGTTTATTAGAAAAGTTTATAAGCTGCATGAACTTATAAATATTATTAAACTATAAAAATTTAATTTTATAAAAACTCATTAGAAGTCCACATCATGCCAATATTTGTCATAAATATACTAACATGGGTACAAACCTACCCACTGCTCAGTATTTTCGTATCCAATACGCCACACAATTTAATATGTTTTTTGACTTTTTTTTAATATCTAAAATGTTATTTAGTTTATTAGATAAGTAAAATCAAAAAATAATTGTCATCAAAATAATTTGTATGATGCCTTACAAGCGTAATATATCAAACAAATAAGTAAGTTCATATTCAAGAAAATAACTCATTGTGATAAAAAAAAATAATAATAAGATATGAATTCAAGTCTTACATGTGATTTAAAAAGAGAAATAAAAAAAAATTCAGGTTGGGTCATGAGATTTTTTTACCTAATGTGAGTCTTCTCCGGCATATGTCTCGGGTTTCGTACTCAAATAAAGAAGATAATCGAGTGGGCCGATGTCCCGTCAGTGATGCCTTAAAGGCTTAACTGCCAAAAATGAAAAAGGTGGAAAGATTTAAGAATCTGAATGGACTAAAGATAGAACAATGTACACCATAATCCAATAGTGTGTCAAAAATAGACCATCCAGATCTGGCCCACGGCCCACTGTACAGTAATGAACGGACCATAGTCACCATACCGTCAAAGATAAAATGCCATTAATACAATTAAAGGAGCTTGAAGAAATATATATCCGAATGACGGAATCGTTTATTTGAAATCAGTAATATGTTGATAAAGCGAGGGCTATAAATTTTGTTTCTTTCGATTGATTTGAATGTAATACACAATATGATCATGTAATTTACTTTATTTCTGATTACCTTTTTCTGTATTATATGATTGTCAATATACTATTGTTTTTTAAATGAATATTAATTTATAACTTTTTGCATTCCAATAAATTTTATAAACATTATAATTCTATTTTTGTCTTTTCTTTTTCAATATGATACAATTAAAAACAAAATATAACATCTAGTTTAAAAAAGACGGTCTTTGTCTTTATAGCTAAACCATAAACCTAATAATTAGTCTTGTTGAACCAATTTAAATTAATCGTTTAAAAATGGTAAATTACATAAAAGATTTCTACCCGGTTATCGGTTTAGATGATTCCAATGAATCAAACTGAACCACGATATCCTTGCTACAAATAGTAATAGATACCTACTTTGTTGATAAAAGTGGTGCGACACTGTATGAGATATCGAAAGATCATCTCGTCTTTAATGTTTTTGTCATGGTTTTGCATATTTTCTATCAAGATTTTATTATTACATCTATAAATGCAATTTTTTCTACAAGATAAAACATGATAATGGGGAGAGGCATGCGATATTATGTAACATATGTATATGATAACACATCTATTATACATATATAATAACTAGGGCTCATACTTTCTAGCATGACATGTAGAAATCAGGTTTTTGGTTGTCTAATATAACTCGTTTGATTAAATATATCAACCCAGACATGACCTGTTTAATAAATAGGTTAACCCGAACACGGCTCCTTTAATAATTGAGTTAACCTGCTTAGCGCTTTCTAAAAATGTTGTATTTAAATTTTAAATAGAGGTTATTTTAAAAGCGGTTGAAATATGAAGTTTGATATTTTGAATTTTAAATCTTTAACACCTCTTTATTCCAAGAGCTTGATTAATTCATTAATTAGTTCTAAGCGTACAAACAATCCTTTAAATTTGCTTACTCTAATGTTAGGCTAAATATATAAATTCAAGTTAGTTAAGAAGGTGGGAGTCATCCCGGGTTCCACAGGTTCCCGGGCTGTCACATTAGCGGCATACCATATATTTTTTATTTTAACCTATTTTTTCTCTGTTTTTCACGAAATCATCTCAGTTTTTCTTTAGTTTCCACATTTGACCCAAAAAAAAAAAAAAAAAAAAAAAAAAAAAAGATAAAGATGACAATGAACACCAGCACTGGGTTAGGACTTATTTTTCCTCATCAGGTTTGCAAGGTGATGCTTCCACCCAAAGCCGGGTTTTCCCTAGAATCCTCTGATTCCCACACCATATACCCTAATGAGAAAATAGACATAAGGAAAAAAAACAATTAAGTGACTACCAATTACAAAAGTGCTTTATTTCAGTTAAATCTAGTTGTTTAAACTAAGTTGTAGATATTACTCATATTCACAAATAAACATCATCAAAAGAAGCATCGAGACATGACAATTACCAATTTGTAATCATCTTTTTTTTTTAACTGTTATCTTAATCGGGCACATCTATTGGTTTCACAGCCGAGAACCGCACCCCCAACCCCTTAGGAGGAAACCCATTGTTGAGAAAACCCCCTTGCTCAACCTAAATATTTTTGCTCAGAGTGAAACTTGAACTCATGACCTTTAATATTTACATATTATGAGTATCTCACCTTAACCAGTTGATTAAGAATCGTTAGTAATTGATAATTGAGGACATGGTGGTATACTGGTATAGATCTATTTATCAATTATCACGCAAGCCTATATATGATGGGATGGTTGACCGACCAATAGTAATAGTATAGCGGTGAAGGAGTGACAAGTCAGACTCACTGGTGACAAAAATCAATGCTCCAGACAAGATGACGTGGTGTCTATCCCTTGCGTACACGTGTCAGTCCCTTACCCATTTGGAGGTGAAGCTTAGTTGTCACAATGGCCCCCTTCCAAAACACTAATTGCATTAGAGCCCCTCATTTTGACAAGATTTGTGGTGCAGATAGCCCCAGGCGACCGGGCCCAGTAAAAGACCGGTATGGTGTTTTTAACAAATCGGTTTGTGTTTGGCTAACAAAAGTTAAAACAGTTTTTCATCAAATCGATTTGCCTCTCGAAACCGGTATTGTGAGGTTTGTTGGTTCGAGTATGATCATATGCAAACTGGTTTCAAGGTTCGAAATTGGTTCTTAAAGGGTTTTGAGCGGTTTGATAATCAGGTTGGAGACCAGGATTTGGCTGGTTCCATGGGAGGAGTTTTGTTGTTGTTGTTGTGGTGGTGGTGGTGTGTGTGTTGGTGGGGTGTTTCGCTCAGTAATGAAAATTTATACGTATTTCAACCTAAAATTTTATACGTATTGATTCCCCCCCCCCCCCCCCCCCCTTGATGTGGGTCTTGTGACTTTGGCCCCTAACATCTTTCCTCAAGCTCCGCCACTGTTTGGTTCGGATTGATTTTAATCGTATTGAAACTAGTTTCAAGGATTGGGAACTGGTTTTTAAGGTGGTCTAATTGAGTCAAAAACCAAGTTTTGACCATTTTTTACTATGTTTGATAAGACTTAAACTAGTTTCAACCTATAAGATTACAAACTGACATTTTCTGAGACTTCTTATTTTTAAGGTTTTTTAATACTTGCATGTAACATTCTTAATAAATATTAATTTAAAACATATAAAAGGTATTTTACTAAAAGATTTAGTGCAATAAAGTAAATTATCATAAAGTTTGAAAAAAGAACCGTTGAGTGAAACTATAATATTAATACATACACAAACCATAACTCATAACATTGCAAGTCATAACTCATAAATAAACATAAACATAAATAAATAATAAAGCACAACGCCCTAGCTTTGTTGACTCAAGTCATCATTCAATTCATCTGATTAAATGAAAACTGGACACATACCATTACAACGTGAATGTAGTTACTCCAGCACTTCACCTTACAATTTAATTATTTTCATAATTTACCAACTAAATGAAATTTTAAACATACATTCTTTCCATGTCAAAGTCTTAGAATTTTTTGGACTCGTTTTCATATTAATTTGGCATCAACATCACTCAGATTACGACACATGAGATCATTTTAAAAAATTAAGAAGCCTAACATCATAACAAAATTTTTTATAATATGATGTATGGATTGTTAGAATAAAAAAACCTGAAAAATACTAACATCATAACAAAATTTTTGATTATGAAGTGAAAGTAAAATGATTTTAGTATACAGTATGTAAATGCATGGTGCATATTCTCTGCCCAAAGTAAACATTATTCTTTTATAATAATTTAGCATTTAATCGTTAAAAACACCAAAACGTCAAATAAAAAAACCAAATAAAAGTCGAATTTCCTAAGGAACTTTAAACCAATTAACCGCTACATTAACCATCATCTCAATCTCAACCCTCTCAAAACATTACCGGCAACCGGCTGCACCGGTCACCCACACCCCAAACCTCACCAATATAAACCTCTAGCCACCATGCCCACACCATAACTCCCTCCCACACACTTAATTCTCCGATCACAATGCCACCATTCCACCGCCAGATCGTGGACCGCGTCGCGGTGGGCCGCTACCAAGACGAAGTGGTCCACCCCAACGCGATCAAAACCTTTGTGGCTGAGTTCATCAGCGTCCTCATCTTCGTCTTCGCGGGACAAGGCTCCGGCATGGCCTACGCCAAGATCACCGACGGCGGCGCCACCACACCCTCGGGGTTGGTTGCCGCTGCGATCGCGCATGGGTTGGGGCTCTTTGTTGGGGTTGCAGTGAGTGCTAATATCTCCGGTGGACATGTGAACCCTGCGGTCACTTTGGTGCTTTTGTTGGTGGTAATATCACCTTGTTACGGGCCATATTTTACATCATAGCGCAGTGCCTTGGGTCTGTTGTGGCTTGTTTGCTACTTGCATTTTCTACTGGCGGTTTGGTAAGTTAATGTTACCTCTTGTTTTAAAATCTAACTAAAGTCACTCCATTATTATTATTTAACTTAGGTTAATTTTTAATCATATGTCACCAATGCAATATTTTGATAGTAATATGCTTTAATTTTTAAACGGTTAAGGATTAAAATATTATAAAAGATGTATAAAAGTTATAAATTGTTCTAGAAAACATCTTAATCATATCTCTAAAAATCAATAATTGTTACCCACTATGGTCAGACTTGTTAACAAATTAACAGAAAATCATTTTATAAGGTCAGGGGAATGTTTTCATGAGTAATTTCATATATCATTTCTGAATTTATAGAGATCATATTTAAAAAGCATATGTTGCATTAAAAACTTGATCATTTTTTAATTTAGTTGTGTGGTCTATAGCAGTGGCGTATCTAGAAAAAATTTTCATAAGGGGCAAAAATGAGACGGTTGCATAACTTTCCCAGGGCACTCGGGGTTTTCACACATATATAACACTACCCCCCTCTACCTAGGTCCGCCCCTGGTCTATAGGGTATGTTTCTTAAAAAAAATAATAAAAAAAAATCCTTAAAAAACATGTATATAGTGCATACTATCTAAAAAAAAGTTCATTCTTAGTTTGATCCAATAATTGGAGTTAGGTATGCTTAATAACTTATAAACAACATTTAATACATTAAAGTTTATAAAATTACAAACAACTATATAATTACTTTGTAATGATCTTTAATGAATACGTAAAATGCAGACTACCACCGGATTCTCCTTGACTGCCGGACTATCAATATGGAACGCCTTTGTATTCGAGATCGTGATGACTTTCGGGCTCGTGTACACCGTCTACGCCACTGCGATCGACCCGAAAAAGGGTGTTGTGGGCACAATTGCACCCTTGGCTATCGGTTTAATCGTCGGAGCTAACATTCTCGCCGGAGGTCCGTTCACCGGAGCAGCAATGAATCCGGCGGTTGCATTTGGGCCTTCTTTGGTTAGCTGGGACTGGGGGAACCACTGGATTTACTGGGCTGGGCCCATGATTGGTGGTGGGCTCGCTGGTGCTATTTATGAGCTCATTTTCGTTGATCGCTCTCATGAGCCGTTAGGCTCGGAGTTTTAAGAATTGCGAAAAGACTTTTCTGCCCTCGTTGGTGTTTAGTCATTGTTGTTTGTGTTTTCTTCTACTTTGTAAGTTGTGTGTTTGTTTTGTATTCGCATAATCCTATTTGATTTAAATTTTCTTATTAAGGAAAAATAAATTTATGGTATCAAATGATCGAATATATATAACATACTAGTTTTAATAAATCCGTGTATTACACGGGTTGGACAAACTAAATATTAAATATAATTAAATTTTATTAAGTACAAAACGATATTTTAAGATAATATATGATTGAAATTATGTATGGGTAAGAATTATAAGTAATAAAACAATGATATCAACTTTTAAAAACTTTTGTTTTTAAACTTTTTTTACTAATGAAATTAAACATTTTGTTTCAAACAAAACATATTAAAAATATTATTTTTAAATTTTTTATTATTATAACTCCTAATTTTTAATTATTTTTAGTTTATAAAAGTTTATTTTTTATAAACATAATTTTAACATATTTTGTATTTTTTAAAAAATTTGATGTTTTTAGAAATAACATTAATAAAAAATCTCTTTCTTAGAAATAACATTAATAAAAAATCTCATTCTTAATCTATTAAAAAACTATATTTAATCTAAAAAAAATTAAATAATATTATTAGTAATTAAGACAATTAGAGTAAATATGATGTTAACATGTTCGTTTTAGTTATTATTTTATTAGAGTAAAAGGATTTAAAATGATAAAAATGATTTGAACATGAAAGGTTTTAATTTAAAATCAGAGAAAATTGCAAAAATAGTCCCTGTGGTTTAATCACATTGCAAGTTTGGTCCCCAGATTTTAAAAATTGCAAGTTTAGTCCAAACATTTGAAAGTTTGTTGCAAATTTAGTTCCCACCGTTAGTGTCCGTTAGTTTTTAACGATCTGGGGACTAAAAATCTGGGGACTAAAAATCAGATTTTTAATTTTTAGAGCAAATTGCACAATTAGTCCCTATGGTTTGATCATATTGCATATTTAGTCCCCAGATTGTTAAAAACTAACGGACACTAACAGTGGGGACTAAATTTGTAACAAACTTTCAAATGTTTGGACTAAAATTGCAATTTTTAAAATCTGGGAGCCAAACTTACAATATGATTAAACCACAGGGACTATTTTTGCAATTTTCTCTTTAAAATCGTAATGCAACTTGGTCCTCTTTCGTTGGCCCACCTTTGAGATCATTTTGTATGGCCCATTTAAATTTCTTCACATGCCAATATTTATGGTATTCATTGTAACTGTACAACATTTTCATAAAACCATAAATATTGTAGAAACTTCTAAGAAGTAAGAATCAATCCAAATCATTTTGAGCTTGACTTTAAAAGCATAATGGATTTGTTCCATTATTCTGAGGCTGTGTTCATCAGCGTCTGTAGTATTAGCTAGTGTTTTAGCTCGTATACTATAGGTTGTTTTTATTTAGCATCCTGTTTATAAATAAATTTCAGAAAAAGTAGATTATTTGAAGTGGTCTTCAATATGGGGATGTTTTTGTTTTGGCCAAACAAAAACTTGAAATGACTTGGGGCTACACATTGGCTCTATATGGATAATGTGAGGTATTGGAAACCGGTGGAAGGCAAAGTGTTAAGTTTATCTATTGGTGGAAGGATCACCCTTCTAAAATCTATGCTAGGAACTATACCTTCTAAATACTACTTGCTCCTATTTCGAGCTTCGCTGCAAGTTAAGCGTGTCATGTTGGGTTAATTAACGGATCAAATGTGACACGACACGTTTTAACATGACTAGTGAACCCGAACAGGACATGCTCTAAATATGTCGTTTTCTTAAAACTAACACTGACATGTTCAATAAACTAGTTACATGCCACAGTATGTTTAACATGAGTAAAGGTGGTCGGTTAAGTAGCCCGAATAACACAACACGACACGACATGACATGACATGACATGACATGACATGACACGACTTGCTTACCGTGATTAAATATTAGTTCATAACACTAATGGTATGTAAAATGATTAGTGACATGGTTAGTTAAACACAGGTAAAAATTATAATGTGCAACTAATTAACATGATAAAATAAAAGTTACCAAAAAGTACTAATCCATATTAAGTTATTTATAAAAACCATGTTGAACCAATTTAGACATGTTTTAATTATATCATTAACATGTCGATCCGTGTATTACCCAAACCCATTTACAGTAATACTAACATGATTAACTTTGTATCTATTCAAGTCAACAGATTGTATTATAAAATTTCAAATTTAACTATCAACTCTACAAAGTTCTAAAAGAGATACCATAACGTCATAACACTAGTGACCGATGTTCATCATTATTTTCATAATACATGATAACATTTAATATGAAATGGTGCTCCATGTGTTTGGATACGTTGACATCAATTGTTGTTGGTCCTTCTTCATTAAGAGCATGTCATGTTTGATTATACAGCCCCTTCAATAAAAATTTGATTTGATTTTGAGTTTCTTTATGTGTGTTAGTAGCTAGACAATGTGATACGAAAAAAATATTATAACGCAGGAAATCCCGTCAGATACTTGATAGTGAATAAAAGATTGATAGTGGTTTGATAGTCATCAAACAAAATTTAATTATTGAATAATAGTTTGTTACTAATTATTATATTCGTTATTTAACAACCTTAATTAAAATAAAATTAACTAAATATTTTTTAGCATTAGATAAATAAAAGCACTACATAAAAAATAAAAACATTAGATAAATAAAAGAACTACATAAAAAATAAAAACATTAGAAAAATAAAAAGAAAAAAATTCACAGAATAGTAAACAAGTTTTAAAGTGTTCTAATTAGGCCACTCATATTTTTATTTGTTGCCGGTAAAATTTAGGGGTGTTCTAATTACGTCACTCGTATTTTTGAAACTTTTAAATAATTCGCAATATTTTTAAATAATTCGGTTTTTTATACATATTGTTAATTTTTATAATAATTTATTTTTTAAAAATATTTTACAATTTATGAATTACCTAAGTAGAATAATCTTGAAACTTTAGTAACATGATTAGGACAAAAAAATTATAAGTGACCTAATTGGGATCAAAAAGTTTTGAGTGATCTAATTAAAACAAGGGACCCCTTAAAACAATCCTCAAACTTGATTATTATTTTATAAAATTATCCCTAAATAAAGACATTACATAACATTCCAAGTTATTAAAGCATTACATAAAAAATTGGTTGGGTCGTATTTAACATTGCATGATAAAATTGGTTGGGGTCCTATTTGAGAAGTGCGTGGAAGGTGCATTAGTTCCAATTAGCGAATTTGGACATTGGAGAAGTCTGTTGGCATTTGGGGGCACCAACACATATTTGGATCCCAAATGTTAAAATGATTCAGGTCCATTGCTTGGTTCGCGTTAGGGTTATTGGGTTGGTTACGGTTAAGGTTGTTGGAAGTTAGAACGGTTGAAAGGATTGTTAGAGCGGTTATAGTATATTTTTTCTGTATGTGTAAGATCGAAGTTAATATTTTTGTAACGTAAACAGTATCTCTATACTAATAAATAAAAATAAATCCGAACACTTGTCACCATTCTAGGCCATATAATAATTGGTTTTCCCGCTTCTCTCTCCTTTTAATTATGAAAACTATAATAGCTATTTATTAATTAATAATTATCCATAATTATAAATTTAAATATGTTAACTTAAAATTTTCAAATGTGTTATACATGAATTTATTCAATCTGTATAATACATAATATTTAAAATATAACTTTTTATATTATTAACTATTTAATAGTAAATTTATTTAGCCCGTGTATTACACGGGATTGTAACCTAGTATCATATAAATTAGTATTTATAGTGTAAATAAATTGGATTAAAAAAAATTAATGTGTAACAGCTCACGATCGAAAAATAGAAGAGAGCCACCATGATATCTATTGCGCCCCACCCTCAGCATGCCCCAAAAATATAGAGGGCGGTGTAGCACCGTGATAAGTTGCCACATATGCAACACTCTAATATTAGCATTAACAAAATCAGTAGACAAATTAAAAAACACTTACACGAAATTAATGACTTTTCTCGCTTGCATTGCCAGAACCTAGAGGGATAATAATTTTGTTTTATATATTTATTTTAACTACAATTAAAGAGATCAAACTATAGATGCACCATCAATATACAAACCCCCTCAAGTCCCATCCATGGCTTGTTTTGAGTGATTTAATTAGTTATGGTTCATATTTCCGGTCAAAAAAAATGTTATGGTACATACTGAATATTTGATTTTTATAACCTTTGGATGTTTCCCAAAACAAGGGCATATCGTGTACACCCAAAATTGCAACAATAAAAGGAAATTTTGACTGGAGACTGGCTTTTAGCAGGGAATCCTATGTGTTGTCTTTCAATGTAGACGATCATATATTATCAAAATAAAATAGTAACTAAATTATTTGTTTCTTAAGCATTAACAAACTCTAAAAACCAATGACAACCAATAAATAAGTAACACGTTTCACATGTATTATTTTTATTGTTTGGGAGAAAAATTTTGTTATCAACGTTCACTTTCATAAAATATGATCAACTAAAGATTTTCGTGTAAACAAAAATTCAAGAATATTACATAAAGAAGTGTCATTCACCCGCTGCTGAATATTAGAGAAACAGGTTGCTCTTAATCGCGTTAAAACTATTTTGTATAAACAGATTTTCGCATTTACACTTCGTGTTTTCCATTGTAATGTTTTAGAATGCTATTATTGGTGTAATAACTAAACTTGATCTTGTCAAACAAGGGTAAATTAAGAGCTCAGATGCCAAAAGGAGCCAAATCGAATATATGCTTTTATAGTTGTAAAGCCAAAAAAACAGTGTATAAAAAGGCAGACCAAGAATCAAAAAGGAAAGGGTACTCAAGTGACACCCACCCACAAATAATTAAATTACACACATTTTTTCTTTCAAATTTACAAGACCCAATTTACCAAACTACCCAGCGACGTTCAAATTTCTGATTTAGTTTTAAATTATTTTGAATTAACAACACCTACAAATTACCTTCAGTATCATAAACTGCATCTGATTGGATGATAACCCGAGCTCCTGAAGTAAGCCTGTTAGAAAAGAAACAAAGCATCCTCAAACAACATGAGCCAAAAGAAAATATATTATTACTTAATTAAATTATATTTGGATTTTTGGAAATCGGATCATAACTTAACTTTCTTCGATTTTGATCATGTTTTCCTGTTCTTCCCTGAAGGATTCCAATCGGCCGGATTGTTTCTTGGAGGAACACTGGTCACTTGTTATTCTTTTGCTGCTGCAGTTGGAAGGGCAAGGTGATACAATGCGTGAGCCGGGGCCTGCTTCTGAGGAGATACGCGAGCCCTCAGAAACAGGAGATCTCATTGGTTCATTTTTAGGATGTTTACTGAGTGACGGTTTGAGTGATTTTGGTATACATTTTGCAAGGGTTGTGGTTTCCTCTTTATCTGAAACATGATTATCATTATTGGTCCTGCATTTTAAAGACCCCTTTATCTTAGAATGTGATATATAAGTAAATATGTTCTAGACTGGGACAAGGAGACTTATTCTGATAATTTGATTATTTCATATCACATGATCACATTTAATCGTGTGTTCAAACACCCTGTAAATTAGTATGCTTTAATTTAATTAGAGAACATATGATGCAACAAAATACAAACCTGTCAGCATTGTAGGAGGATGATCTTTTTAGAGTTGGGATGCCTTCTTCCTTAAGTAATTTAGTCTCCACTAAACTCCCACTAAAGTATTCTTTATTTTCTAATCTCATGCTCATAAATATTGAATTGTCAAGATAGCAATCAAGATCACCCAACATAACAGATGTTGAATATAAAGGTGATGGAAATTTTGAATCCGAGAATCGTGGTTTATAAGATGGAATTAGGCCGAAACTATGATCTTTGACCGATATTGACCCACAGGAAATCAGTTGCATTAACATATCTGTAGCCCTGAGCTTTGAGTTGACCGGAGATTGACTTTCTTCAAGTCTTCTAAAACTATAGTACTTACTAGCATCAGCTTTGATTAAAGACTCTAAAGTCTCGGTTTTTCCCATAGATGAACATGTACTTGATGAAGGTGGAGGAGATGGATCTATTTGAATTTCAGAATTCTCTTTAACACATGAACTTAAGGCTTCTGATGCCACATCATCAGTAGAAACGCCTCGTGTGCAAGTTTCTCGAGCTTTATTAGCTTTTGTAATTTCTTCTGTTTGTGTGGAAGCATCAGCAAGACCATCGGTTTTGTAGATTTTGTATTCTGTTAAGCTAAGACAGCCATTTGAAGCAGTACTTTTTCCACCTCTAGATTCTGGGGACACACCAGATGAACTAGAAAGCCTAACCGAAGGTGACAGTTCATCATCTTGAGAAGTTTTAGTATCTCTTCCACTCATGCTTGTAGATGTTGATGAGTCATCTTGACTTCTCGCAGATGGTGGCTCTGGTAATTGTTTTAGGTTCTGCAATTTTACACCAGGAGCAAATCGACCTGCATAATCTTTAAGATTTTAGTGCTCTTTAAACTTATGGTCGTTTGTATTTCCCTACTTCAACAAGCAACGAGTCCATAGTTCATGCTTATTAAATCAGACTTGTTTATGTTATACAAGTTTGTCAACTATCATCTTGAGATTCAAAACTTTAAACTTGTTAAACACCAAGAAACCGTTCATTCTTTTCAAGTTTACAAACTACAAATGCAAATATGATTGTTTGAAGCGGCTAAAAACAATGACATGCACCTGAATTAGATTCATCCACAAGCTCAGAGCCTTTGAGAATATATTCATTGCCATTAGCAGGAAGAATTAGGTCGTCTTCACAAAGATCATGCCAAACAAACCCATTTTTATAGCTCCTGCAGCATGAAGCAAAGCAAAGACCCACATTCATCAAGCAGTTACAGCCACATTTACAAAAATGGTGATAAAACAGGAAGTAGAAATCAAATGTAACAGTGGTTTAAAAATCTAACCTCTTGCAAGACCATGAGTACATTGAAGCCATGCCCCTTCCCCTTAGACCATTAAGCTTTTCAATCACATCTAAAATAATCGTTTTCATAATCAAATTTCACTGTTAACTGTTCCATTAAAACACACACTGCTGGATTCAAATTCGATTGCAAGATAATTTGGTATACCTCTCAAAAAAAGACCTTCTGATGAAGTGAGAGGGACTTCAATGAAGTGAGGATGTTCAAGCTGTCGATTTTTACATAGATAATAAACTACAGGCACCTTTCGTCTCTTCTGCTGCAACTCCGGCTCCATCTCCAGCACCGGCTCCGGCTGCCGTTGATGATACTTAGGAGACCTCTCCTTCCATACTATAGCTCTGTCAGGACTCAATTGCTGATGCTGCAGCCCATACTTCCTCACTCGTCCCTCCATCAAAACCCTAGCCAAAAACCGCCTCTCGAAATCCCAAATTTTCAAATTTTCGCTCGATTAATCATTCAGTAAGCGACAATCCCGTACAGATTGCTAAGGATTCTCCGATTCTGCAAACTGTAAACAATTAATCAAAGCTGCAAACAGATCAAACAGTACACTAGCTCATACATCCAATCAGAAGCCAATTGATGCTTCACGTCACAACATTGCAAATAAATTCAAACAAAACCTGAACAATGCCAGATTCGGTGATGGTAATTAAGTGAGTGAACGATAAACAATTCAAAAAACGGAAAGTGGAGACTCTCAAAAGTCTTTTACTGATTACAGTTAGCAGAAAAAGAGTGAGTGAGAAGTAATACTGTTACATGAAGACTGCAGCATTTAGTGACGGTGATGAAGTAGGTGTTAAGGATTGGAAGACGATAGCGACGGATCTGGTGAGAGGTATGTTTCAAAAAGTAGAGAGAGAAGATGATGAAAGTGACGGACAGAAGAGATACGTTTAACTTTTCTCACCTTTTGATTGCGTGTGATGCAGACAAAGTGGAACTTCCATTGCTGCAAATCTGTGATTTTGAGTAATCGAGATTAGGGTTCTTAATTTCCCCCAAATGTTGTGAACTCATCATCAAACAGAGGTTGAAGCATGAGCTCTGAGCATCTCCTGCCCTCTCCATAGCGAAGGGGGAGTTGTATTATAGTTTTTATATTTGTTATTACATGACAACGAAAATTGTTTATAAAATTAAATAATATCTATACTAATAAATAAAAATAAATCCGGACACTTGTCATTATTCTAACTTATCTAATAATTGGTTTTCTCGTTTATTTCTGCTATTAATTATGAATACTATAATAGCTATTCATTAATTGATAATTATTCATAATTAAAATTTCAAATATGTTAGTTTTAATTTTTCAAATGTGTAATACATAGGTTTATTCAATACGTATAATACATAATATTTAAGACATAACTTTTTATATTATTAATCATGTAATAATAAATTTATTTAATCCGTATATCGCACGGGATTATAACCTAGTAATTTGTATATAAGCAGAAAACAAATCAAGATATCAGTAGTAGTAAGATGATCTACTTCTTAAACACATAATAAATATAATTTAAAAATATAATGGGTATAGAATAAAGAGGTTTTGTGTTTATCGATTATAAAACGAGATGCTCTGTCTTGATTATTACAAGTTACTAATATGATGTTTTATAATTTATTTTGTATATAATTTGTATGTGAAAAAAGGTGCATTGTATAAATTACTTTATCTTTAGTTGTATTAGGGTATTACGTGGAGCCAAAGAGATATACTCTTCAGATCATTTTATTATGCTAGCGTTTCATGTGTCTCATGTGTCGAATCTTATATGCTAGTTAAATAAATTATGTTGATGATGAGTTTATAAATCAATTTCATTAACATTTCTGATAAGACATAATATTATAACTAGAGTTGAAATTTAATCATGAGTTCAACGAATGTCTAATCATCTTTTAATGGTTGACCTACGACTAGTTCGAAGAGTTTTTGTGCTAATTTGAAAAGTAAGTAAATTGAAAAGAAACTAATTGATAGTATTTGTTTTTATTATAACTACATTATAACATGTTAACTATTTGTGTAGACTTATTAGAAGGTATATATGAACATAACACTACTTAAGAATATGTATATTTATAATAACTTTTAGTTTCTATCATTTTATACAATAAATAAGTTGTAATTTTCTTAAAACCAGTAGAAGTAAAACATTATTTTAATTAATTGATTGTTACAATCTAAGAAATCAAAAGTAAGTTTTAATATCAGAAAATAGTTTCTAAGTTTATAAATTGCGAAAAGACTTGTAACCATTTCATGTAATTAATATATATTTTTTATAAATAATTGTTTTTTTGGTTTTAATATTTTTCATCTTAAAATGTTATACTACTAAGATATATAAAACTGTCTTTTTGCAAGAGTTCTCACCCTTTCACAAAATGATGTTTCACCTTTCACCTATTCTACTTTTTGTTACTTAATAAATATGGTTTAAAAAATAAATCATAATCTAAGATATTAGCAAGAGTAAAATATTATGACTACAACATGCATGTATCTGAATTTTAAAATTCTAGGACTAATAAAATGTTGTTTTTCAAGGAATGCAATTTCAGATTTATCTATAAAAAACTATGAGGAAATCAATTATAATCACGTATTTATTCGTTCTAATAATTGATTGCATTTTTATAATGGCTCAACTACATGTCATGACACCATAGTTGGATCGTGGTTGAATTTTTAAATTTGAAGTCAACCAATCCATGTGTGATATTGTCCAAACATTCCATTGAGAAATATTCCTAAAGAATATGAACTTGAATTACAATTTATAAGTTTCTTGTGACATTTTATAAAATTAAAAGTTAGTATTCAAACTTGTTAGGGTGGTGGGGACACCTACGGGTAGTGGTAGAGGGTTTAGGGGGTACCACCTGCTACACCGCCATTGGTGGCCTGGTTAGCCTAAGCGGGTATTAAATGTTGCTCCGGGTAGAAGGAGATTGAGCCATTCAATAGCTATAAAGACGTTAAAGAGCCGCTATGCATTTTTTTAAATATTTTTACCTATAAATACCAATAAACTCTTTTCCATTTTACTACACCATAATTTATACATTTCCTACACCTAAATTGGAACAAATCACATTCATGTCGTCTCACTAATAAAAATTAATGATCACATATTTGTATCAGTATTATTGATAGTGATCATCTGACATCTCACTTAGATGAAAGTGACAACCAATACAAATGAGTGTGAGTGTGGATAGAATTTTTACATTGATGCTCACAACCTCACTTGTTTTCTTTGATTTTTTTTTTCTGGATATCTGATCTTGAGTATGAAGAATGAGAGTGTAAATGCGCGATATTTCTTCTTAGTGACCACACTTACGAATCAAACCATATACGCATAATTAGTGAGCCAAAACACTCGTGGAATGAATACTGATGGATAACATTGTTTAATCATTAATTGCAAAGGCTAGCGAAAACTTGTTGTTTATGTTGAATTTTACACAATTAGTTAGTGTTCAGTTAGATATACTAAGTTGAACAAATTGTATGATAAGAATTTCCTAGAGGACAAATATTACACAAATATTAAAAGGAAAGTGAGTGAACACAAACACTTTGTGGGATCATTGAAATCAGTTCAGTTGATGATAGATCAAATATATAATTTCAATCATATATACACTCACCTATTAAGTTATTAGTTACAGGAAAATAACAAAAAAATTGAGAAAAGGCGTTATGGGTCAGCCGAACCCAACCCATTTCAACCTGAGTCGAAGAATGAGTTATTTTTATGCGAACTCATTTTGACCCGTCACCTTACCTACCCATTTTGCACCTTTATTAAGTAATAATTTATAAAAAAAATTTTAAAAAGATGTTTTTTGTCATGTTTTGCTGCAAATAGTTTATTGTTATAGATTCTATGTGTTTACATTATCTAAACATAAACTTAATCACATTTCATCAATAGCTTCTTAATTCATCTTCAAATCATTGTCATATTACTTAATACATAATCCATAATGAAAATATGTTTACATAAAGCAGTACACAAATTAGAAAACTTCAACTTACAAATGTGTTACTCTGGTCTTCTCATTTTGATATTGAGAGGAATCTCCTTGTAAGACTGTACTTTCTCTGCAGCCCGTCTGGACGGTCTACCAAACGACATTCTTTGAGGTTCGGGTTTTGAACCGCATTTGTCATGTTCTTGTTCAATAGTTACCTTTGAAGTTGGACCATAATCTTCATGCAATTTAAGATCTTTAATCTCAAACAAATTCTCATTTGGTTCATGCTCTTCTGATGTAAATCTAGCTGACTGCCTTCTCACACGCCGCCTGTGAGTGAAGAGTTTAACACACAAGTGTGCTTACACATCAGCATAACATAAAGTGCAGATATTGAACATAGTAAATATGTCGAAATAATATTATGCTGACCTTTTGTTTTCAACTATATCTTTCTCGGATGCTTCAACTGTGTTCAACTGGCTAATTGCTGCAAACACCATGTTATGTACAATCAAACATCAACTAATTACTGATCAACAAGAAAACTAGTAAGTTATAGTATTGGTATATAAAAAGTTTAACATTTCGCGGCACTTACATCGACTTCTTCCTGGACGTATACGTCTACTGGTGGTTTGTTGGTTGATGAGATTGTTTTCACCATCCTTTATCTACATAACAGAAAAATGAATATTAGTTTTTCTTTTAATGCAGAAACCAATAATATAAACTAGTAAACCACCTTAGATTCACATTTTTGCTCGTCCATCTCACGCTTCACCTGAAAATTAAAAGCACTCCATTAGATTTTTAAAACCATCCTGTAAGTTAAAGCGAAAAAAGTGTTACCTGAAACTCAGAATTCATGGTTTTCAGCAAAGCATCTTTGCAAGAAAGTTGATGTTGTAATTCTTTTAGCTGTTATGAGCAATTAAAAGAAAAATAAGATACACACCAAATTGATTCAATCAATCATTCGAAATTGAGCATTTAAAATATCATACCTTCTTTTTGCCTAAATTAAGCTCCTGCCAATAAAAAGTTGCACATTAATGTCAGCAGTTCTGTTAATGTAAAAGATTGAAGTTTAAGTTATGAAAGCGAAGTACCAACCGCCATCGTATGACTGTTTGATTGAGCAAGGTTCCAATTTTGCAACTGTGTTTTCTGAAGAATAATTCGCATCTTTTGAAGCTCAATTCCATTCATCTCGATGACTTTGCTGTTGTCATTCAAATTTTTTAAAAACTCAGTTTGACATAAATGCAAAATACAAACTTTTGTTTTAAACTTTTAACTTCCATTCTTATGTATATGCTGCTATTTCTTTTCATGTCTCAAGTTAGATGGTAAGGAAACTTACTTTTTTTCTGTAATAAGCTTCATCAGCCCTGCATTTTCCTGCCTCATTAGATCATCAAACAAACACAATCAGGTACAGTTCGTAGGAAACTGGAACATCACAGTCATACAAAAAAGTTTGTATATAACAGTAGTTTGAGTTACTATACAAGGGTCAAGCATATATTTCATTGAGGGACCTGGTTCACAATTTCTCTATATTACTCTATCACATAGACCATCGTTTATCAACAAAACCTCAAAAGGTAGATTGAAAGAACTAATGCTTGAAATAGTTGTTAATAACCTCTATTTGTATACAAAACTATGACTAAATGTGGAAAGTACATAAACCTATTCTAATAATTTATTTATTTTTCTCATTTTCTGTCCATGAGAATTCCGTAAACTCATAGGACTCGCCAATACCCTACTAACTAGAGTAAATCAAAACTTGTTGCACATGACTTTCAAGAGGTTATGCCAAGGAAAAGGAGACCAAATGCACCAAGGTTGACCAAGTTAATACTAACTGATATAGAATCTCTACAATTCATAATTCATAATAATCTGATACTATTATAGTCTAATGTTTATAAAGAATAAGATAACAGAGCAGAAGACATCCACATAAGATTGTACCTTTAAAAGATGATCGATGTGCTCTTTATCTAACGATGAGGAAGAGTTGAGTGGACGAATTTGATCGAAAATCGGTGATGATTTGTGTTTGGGCTCGTAATTTGTGATATCAGAAAGCCTCTTTCTTATCGAATTCCCAATAGATGATCTTTTAGCCATTCTTTCCTCTCCCATTTCCACTACTCCTTCAAAATCTTCAAAAATTTCGGTTCTAGAGTATGCTACCAACAAATCGAAGAATCCCAGATCACAAATTGGGTTTAAAAACCCAATTACGAATTCTAGGGAACCAGAAAAGGGAAGAAAGTGGAGAGGATAATCGAAAAACCCAAATCTCAAAATTGGGTTTTTAGGGTTCGATTTGAAAAGAAAAGAGTAAAGATTGATCGATTTAGGAATTGGGTTGGACGGATTGATGTGACATGGAAGAACCCTAGATCAGAAAGTGGTTTTATTAGGGTTTTGAAGTGTGTTAAGTTGAACAAAATCTGTGAAGATCCAAAAAGAGGGATTATGAAGAAAGATTGTTGCGATTTTGATTTTCTGAAAGATTTAGATGAGGACGAAAAGGAAAAGAAGAGAGAGAGAGATTCGTAGGGGTTAAAGAGCTTCGGATACCCAACGGCTATCCGAGCCTAACTGTTGTGTTCTGGTTTAATGTACGACAGTACGAGCCTGTTTAACTTGTAAGAAAAATTATAAAAAATTGCATAAATGGTCCCTGTGGTTTGATCAAATTGTATGATTGGTCCTTAGACTTTAAAACTTGCAAAGTTAGTCCAAACTTTTATATAGTCATTGCAAATTTGGTCCCCAAATTTTACAAAAGTGTAAAGTTAGTCCAAATTTTTATGTGGACGTTGCACTTTTGGTCCTAAAATTAAATTTAAAAGTTAGTTTAAATTTTATAAAATGCATAAAAAATAAAGAATAAATTACACAGATGGTCCTTGTGGTATGCACGTATTGCAACTTTAGTCCTACTTTCAATAAATTACAGATGCGGGCCTGAACTATGCCAATAGTACACGCTAATGGTCCCTGACGCTAACAAAGGTTAAATTTCTCTGTTAGTGTTTTTAAAAAGACAACAATACCATTTTTTATCTTATTCTCCACATTCAACACCCACCACCACCACTCTACCCTCAACCCGCTGCCGCCGCCACCGCCTCTACCCTTAACCCACCACCATCTCCGCCGCCTCTACCCTCAACCCACCACCATCGCACCGCCTACACCATCAACCCACCACCGCTTAAACCCTCAACCAACCTCCATAACCCACCACGATCTTAACCCACCACCACCGTACTAGAGCGCCCTTAACCAGCACCACCATCGCCGTAACATCCTCAACCCACCACCAACATTGCTACCTGCACCCTTGACCCACCACCACCAATCAGACAACCATCCGTGGCTGCCACTAAACACGATAACAAGTTGATTCGTCGGATTTGAAGAGAGAGAGAGTCTTAGAAGAAAGACAGAGAGAGAGAAAGAGAGAGAAAAAAAGGGAGGAGAGAGAGAAAGGGAGGAGAGAGAGTGTGTGAGAGAGATAAAGTGACTTAGACCAGTAATGATGCTTTATTTCTCCTATGGTGGTGGAGAGGTGATGGTGATGGTGATGGTGATGGTGATGGTGATGGTGATGAAGATGAAGATAAAGAAGATGAAGATAGAAGAAGAAGATGGAGGGAGGGGATGAGGTGTGATGGGTGGGGTTTGGGTGGGGGTAAGTTAGGTTTTGTTTATAAATTATTATTTTTTAAATTTAGGGGTATATTGATAATTTTGCATTGACTTAACAGAGAAACTTAACCTCAGTTAGCGTCGGGGACTGCAGGTGTGCATATCATGCATAGTTCAGGCTCTCATCTGTAATTTATTGAAAGTAGGGACTAAAGTTGTAATACGTGCAAACCCAGGGACTGTACGTGTAATTTACTCAAAAATAAATGAATTTAGTGCCAGGGACCAAACATGCAATGATTACACAAAGTTTTGACTATTTTTGCAATTTTTAAAGTTTGGGGACTAAACATACAATTTGATTAAACCTTAGAGACCATTTATGCAATTTTCTCGAAAAATTATGAGCGAATTAATTTCATCTGTAACCCTCGTAAACATCCTTCTAATAGTTTATCTAATATACCAATGATATTTTGGCCTAGTGGTTAAAGGGAAAGTGGGAGGCTTTGCCTCTCTTGGAGGTGCAAATTTCAAACCTTGGCATTGGCGAATATTACTAACTTGATGATACTAACCACTAACCAGTCGTTTAAAAAAAATAGTTTATCCAATATATATTTAAAATGAAAAAAATTAAAAAACATTTTTGCCAAGACAACGTTATTGCAAAGTAAATGAGATTCTAAACAATTATGAATAAATGAATTTTAGTGATAAAAAATATACTTAACGAAATCTCTCTAAACAATAGTGTCCAAAAAGAATGAGATTATCAGATTACTAATATTATAAGATTTTAAATAAAAAAAATTTTATAAAATAATAAACAAGTTTTAATAGTATTTAAATTAGATAATTCATAGTTTTATTTGTTCCAATCAGGTCACTAAAGTTTCAGAAGTGTTTCAATTAGGTCACTTATATTTTTTAATTTTTAAATAATTTGCAAGTTTTTAAATAATTCTGTTTTTTATAAATATTGTTAATTTCTTTTAAATATTTCAATTTTATAAAAAATATTTTGCAATTTATAAATAACCTGATTAGAGCAATCCTGAAATTTTAGTAAACTGATTGAGACAAAAAAATCTATGAATAATCCTAATTATACAAAAAAATTTCATAAGTGACTAAATTATAAGTTATAACAATACTAAAACTTGAATACTAGTACTATCTAGTTTCAAAAATAGTATTTTTTGCTTAAATATCATCGAAATGTTTTAACCACTTTGCAAAAAGAATCATTCTTGAATATGGTAGCAAAGAGACTCATATGTTGTTTATAGTGTTGGGGCAAACCTAGTTGAGGATTATGAACCTCTAAAGGAAGTGTTTAAAACACCTTAGACAAGTCTAAAATTTTATTTTGTTTAGAACGACGAGGAAAACTTCATCACAGTAGAAGGGAGTGTAACAAAATCTTACATTGTTTTTGAACAAAAGAGATGTTAAATTCATAAATAATGTTAGCCTCAACTTAACCACAACATTCTAAATGCGTTTTTGATCCCTGAAGTTTTATAAAAATTATCATTTGAGTCCAAAAGTTTAAATTTTATCATTTGTATCCAAATGTTTTACAAAAAGTAGTTAAATAAATTCAAATGACAATTTTTATAAAACATTTGAATGCAAATTATAAAATTTTTAACTTTTGAACTCAAATGTCAATTTCTATTAAAACTCAGGTATGAAAAATGTATTTAACTCTTATCATTAATAGCGCCAATTTTACAGTTTATGTACTAATAAGCAATGGTTGGTTGTTAACAACACGAAAGGTGTAAATGAGCCAAGTTGCTTGTGAGTTGCTTGAGAACGACTTGCTAAAAAATTAAATCGAGTATTCGAGCGTAAAATAAAATTCATTCAATTAACAAGCTAAAGCCTAAGCTCCATATACCAAGTTTGACTAGGCTTACAAGTCAAACGAGCCTATTATTTATATATATAAAATAATTTTTATATAATGTAATAATCATTATTATATGTTTTATTATATAGATCATATTAACTACATAATACATTATTTGATATATATAAAAATATTTAATTAGTACATAAACAAATATTTAAATAACTAACAAAACAATAAACAAGCTAGGCGCCCAAGCTTGCACCAAAAAACTATTCACGAGTCAAGTTTGAGCTCAGACAAGCTTGCACTTAGAAATGATTCACGAGCCAAGTTTAAGCTTAAACAAGCTAAAGCTTTACTCGTTTATCTCCTAACAATAAGTCAATAACCATCTCATGTATTGTAACAGAATGGTACATGTTTTTGTGGCCACTTGCCATGTATAAAATTACAAAACATACACCATTCTCAAAGCACAATTTTTACATGCAAAAACCCACACAGACTAATTGGTCATTATCTGACAGGTTAAACCCATAGCCCAATTAGCATGACTAGAACTACAGTAATCTACCAGTGGTGCCTTGAAGAAGATAAGAAGCTTTACTCCTAACCTGCATTTTTATACCAAGATTTTTTAACATATTAAACTATAGATGCAGATAAAAGGAAACAGATTATGTTTTAACTTTAACAAGTCAATAGATTAAACAATACTATTTGATCATTAACAAGCCAATAGCTTAAACAATACAAAAAGAAAACTGGTAAACCATCACCCCTATTATAACTTTGATGAATAAAATCTTTTAAATTATTTCATTTTAAAAATTATTAAATTTCTTATAGGTATGGTATTTTTTTTGTAATCACCTTTTGTGCCAGTAATACCCGATCGTTTTGACATGTTACTTTACCGGCCGACCCATCCATTTTGACACATGTAAGTAAGAATGTTATGTGCATACCTTGGGCGCGTAAGACCTTGAGTCTGTGATGTTGATTTGGCAAGAACAATTTCGGAGAAACAGGCCCCACATTTCCTTCAACAACTGGTTGTCTTCTAATAAAGGGTTGTATAAAAACCAGTTTTCCGTTAACACCAAATAAAGGTAGACTCTAAAAAGATCACAACTTTTGTCTTTCAAATTTATTAAAGTCAGTTGCCGTATGACCTCTTCTTCATCTTCTACCTATGACAAGGAGGGGGTCAAAAATGTAAATCTAATAAGCGTTTTGCCCTTTTACACCGATAATGCTAGGCTACAACACTAACCATCATTCTATATAATGCACAAAAACATAGGTGACAAATTCGACCATGTTATAATAAGTCAGTCACTCTGGGTTATGCTTTCTCTAATGGGTCAAAGGTGTAGTTATGCATAGAACCTCCAATAAATTGGAATAAAGTTGATGCATTATAGTTGTAATCATATTTTACACATTAACAACTCGTTAAAAAATTCAACAAAAGTGTTTTGGGTTAACCCAACCCGCTTTGTGCCCCCTTTGATCGGTACAAGAAATACCCATTTTGACCGAAACTTGTTACCCAAACACTCAGTCCACCCATTTTGCCGCCTCCACAAAAAAGCTGTAAGAACTACTGATTGTAGACAAACCATGAAGACGTAACTCGCAAGAAAAAAAAAAAGAGGCATACTTGCACCTTTTGTCTGGTGGTGCATTCTTGCAAATTGTGATTTTCTTCCTCTTGCAATTTATTTTTTCTTTTTACTTTAAAACAAACAATTTGTTTGCAAAAGGAAGTCAAGTACAGTGGTATAAAAATCCATTCTCTTGTGTTCTTCATAAAAATGCAGGTTCCATGTGTTATAGAAGTAAAAGTGGCAAACTGGACAAGTAGAGTAACAGGTCAAACAGGTATGGTAAGTGTAGATTTGGTTGACACAAAGCACTTTTTTTTTGTAAGATAATTTTTTTTACAATAACTAGTGTGCGAATTATGGTTACAAAATATGTATTGTTTCAGCAATATTCTATATTTGCAATAAAACAATTAATGAGGTTTTGTACATTAATATAATTTGAGCCACTTCAACCCATGTGTCTCTTATTAAGCTCGCGTTTTTAATTTCCACATGTTCGAGAGTTAAAGCATTACCCCAAATAAATCCATTCAAAGAGAATGGGGCAAAAGTAGCCACTTCTATACACAAGGATTAAAGTTATTTTTGACAAATAATAAACAAAGTTATGTACCTTGTCAAAACAATCAAGAAGAATATGGAACGCAATTGCACTTCTGAGAAGCTTGGTAGGCCCATTAACTGCTGGGATACTCTCAACAGCCCTCAGGCTATTCATGTCCTTCGGAACCCTGTTTTCAAAGAACCAAGAAGAATATTGTTAGGTATTGGTACTGATCAGAATACGCATAAACACTATCTCACGCACACACATTCAGAAACGAAAATGAAACACAAGAGATTTAATATGGTTCAATTGGTGACACCTACATAAACGGGCTACAACTTAATTTATTATTCTGTGCTCCAAGGAACTACAAGGACATAATCAATATATAGATTAAACGAGATCAGAGTGAACGAGTGTACAGGCTGGGCAAGGCTGGCTTCCCTTGCCCTAACCCCTTCCTAGGGCAGGCTGCCCTAAGTGTAGCCGAAGCCTACACATCCCAACAGATATAGAATGAAAAAGTTTCAAGACATTAGTTTAGACAATTATTATGAATAATAGTTAACAACAAATTCACCGATAGGCTTTTCTCTTTATCTAATCAACGTAAAGGAAAGAACAAAAGAAGTATAATGTTATTGAAAACCTGAAGCTACTGATTTTGCCACTTTTATAGAGCTGAAACTCCAGTCATCATCCGTGAAGGAATTCACTAAAGCTAGCATGCATTCATTCAGGTCTACGATAACCCGAGTAGTGTTGTTTGTTATCTAACACAAACACATATTATAACAACCACCAGCTCTTCTGCTTCTGATACGGTAAAAGCACAATGACTGTTCCTACAAAAAAACTCATAAAAATAGAAAACAGAGCAAAATCATGAATTTACACAATTATGAATAGGTATGTTCCATTTCAACTAACCTAGATTGGCTGCAGGCAGCTACATATTTAATCCATGATCTAATGTTTTGAGGTGCCTCAATGCATCCAGAATCTGATAAATTATATCAGGTTTTGAGTAACAAACCCAGTTGATATAAAGGAATCCCGCAGAAGTGTGAATTTCCCAAAATAACATATTGAAGTTAATTGATAATACCTCCAATAGCCTTGCAGTGTCAGAAGAATCTTTAGTGGATGAAGGCCATAAGAAACCATAAGTTTCAAGAACACCTTTGAGTTCTGAATAGCTCGGTAGCCAATCAATCCTTATAGACGGCGACTCATCCTGGTTAAGCATGACAATGTTTAAAATAATTAGCAATCATATAGTTAGAAGACACAAAAATTGATACATAAATATCACAAAAACCTCATTTTTCAGCAATAAAATAGCACACCAAAGTCATTGCAGCACTTCTAAGTACTTCCTTGATGAGTAGAACACTGTAAATCCAGATAGAATGTAATAATAAATAAAAATTTTACTTAACCAAGTATTATCAGATGAACAGCATACTCAGTGAACAGTCCATTTTGCTATGGATTTCTCCACTTCACCACATTGCTGACCATTTCAATAGCCAGCGATTAGTCAATAACCTACACATCCCAACAGATATAGAATGAAAAAGTTTCAAGACATTAGTTTAGACAATTATTATGAATAATAGTTAACAACAAATTCACCGATAGGCTTTTCTCTTTATCTAATCAACGTAAAGGAAAGAACAAAAGAAAGTATAATGTTATTGAAAACCTTGAAGCTACTGATTTTGCCACTTTTATAGAGCTGAAACTCCATTCATCATCCGTGAAGAAATTCACTAAAGCTAGCATGCATTCATTCAGGTCTACGGATAACCCGAGTAGTTGTTGATCTAAAAAAAACATATTATAACAACCACCAGCTCTTCTGCTTCTGATACGGTAAAAGCACAATGAATGTTCCTACAAAAAAACTCATAAAAATATAAAACAGAGCAAAAATCATGAATTTTACACAATTATGAATAGGTATGTTCCATTTCAACTAACCTAGATTGGCTGCAGGCAGCTACATATTTAATCCATGATCTAATGTTTTGAGGTGCCTCAATGCATCCAGAATCTGATAAATTATATCAAGGTTTTGAGTAACAACCCAGTTGATATTAAAAAAGAATCCCGCAGAAGTGTGAATTTCCCAAAATAACATATTGAAGTTAATTGATAATATTACCTCCAATAGCCGTTGCAGTGTCAGAAGAATCTTTGGTGGATGAAGGCAATAAGAAACCATAAGTTTCAAGAACACCTTTGAGTTCTGAATAGCTCGGTAGCCAATCAATCCTTATAGACGGCGACTCATCCTGGTTAAGCCATGACAATGTTTAAATAAAATTAGCAATCATATAGTTAGAAGACACAAAAATTGATACATAAATATCACAAAAACCTCATTTTTCAGCAATAAAATAGCACACCAAAAGTCATTTGCAGCACTTCTAAGTACTTCCTTTGATGAGTAGAACACTGTAAATCCAGATAGAATGTAATAAATAAATAAAAATTTTACTTTAACCAAGTATTATCAGATGAACAGCATACTCAAGTGAACAGTCCATTTTGCTATGGATTTCTCCACTTCACCACATTTGCTGACCAATTTCAATAGCCAGCGATTAGTCAATAAACCTTCAAAAAATGTTTCTCCTACAAAAGAAAATGCAATCCAGTTAATATCCAACAACATTAATATGAAACCTCAGGTTTATATGAATATTAGTGTGCGCCCAAGAGATGCTACATAGCTACACTTTATAAATAAACTGACCTGCTTCGGTGCTAAGTTCAACCAGTGAATTTACTTCATGGTCCACACAAGAACGAAAAAGTGAGCAACTTGAAAGTTCACTAAATACAAATGATGGCAAGGATTTCTGTTCAAGAAATCACATCAAAATGTCATCTAACCTAATTGTCAATGTTTTATCCAAAAATCAAGAAATCACAACAAGATTGAAGTTAAAATGTACCAAATCTGACACTACAGATAAGTTAATCCTTCACCTTTACTCAAAACAAACAAAAATCAAAACCCTAACGATCCAACTTCTCAACAGCACTCAAAACATAACAATCAGATGAATAAAACCCTAAATTACCAATTTCTGGAAGTTCATACACCTGAAAGGATGCATATAACACCAACGCAAATTATAAAGTAAAATTTCGACATTCAACAAACAACAAAAAGGAAATTAACGTTACTTTCGCTTTGGGGCGACAACGGGTGAAGTAGCAAGTAGAACATCCGATTCAAAATCGAATGGATCATCTTCCATCTTATGGATTTTAAATTGTTCTGTAATTTCAAAGAATCTCTTCTATGTCGATGAGATTAAAACCATCAGACAGCACGAAATCCACCGCGCCAAAATTGGGCATGAACCCTGTTTAATTTCAAGGGTCAGACCTGTACCCGAACGCGACCCGAATACTAAGTGATCGGGTAGTCTTTATTGAGCTTTGGTCGTTGGGCCAGTTGTAAGCCTGATATTATATTATTACTTGATGATATATAAATCAAGTATAGAAGCCTAGAGTGCAGTCCCTGGCCCAAAATAGTTCGGGTTGGGTCCAAGATGGTCAGCACCGATTGTTGGTCAAAACATTTGAGTTTGAACTTTGAACCAGTTCAGTTTTGATTGGTTTTAACTGAGGGGTTTGTAAAACGATTTTAAGCCTTCTATTCAGTTCGGTGGAACCGGGGTTTAGAACGTTTTTGGTTCGGGTTGAAACTTATTCTGGTTCACAGGTTTAGCATGGTTTACGTTTGACATGTTGTAACCCGAGTTTAAAGAGGGCAGTCTAAAAAATATTGAATGTACAACACCACTTGATTTGTAAACTGACGAGTTTACATCTAATCTCTAGTTTACCTTGTTATGAACTGTGGTTTCAATGCCTCTAAAAGGATACATATCTAATCAATGGTGGATTAATTCATAACCTCTATCTAAACTTACTAAAAACGCACTTCAAAAAATTGTTGTCAACTGAATTGTAGCTTTTTTTAACGGCAAATGTACAACCATGCTTCGGATAATATATGCTATTTTAACAAAAAAAGGTAATGAACACCAAATAAAACTTGTGCAATATGAAAGAAGAAAAAAATACTATTGAAGATTTAAGATGTTTACATAAATAAATATTTTAAAGTAGCAAATTTGAATAAAATAAAGAAGAATCAATATAAGGTTGAATTTAATAAAATGGTATAAAAGCAAACTATGAATATTGAGTGCGCAAGGGAATTTGTATAAACATGGGAACTTTACTCACATGAGGCTTAATAATTCAACTGACCATGTCATGTGCTTACACAACTCAGATGTATAAGGTCAATGTATTTGCATGTGTTTTAATTTAGGAACCCTTTATGGGTGTACCCTTAACCCTGACCATTTGTCACCACTTATGTGACCTTTTTATTCAAGTGTTGGGATAGGACACAAGACCCTACATGGCTTGGTTATACCTATAAGGCCAATCATAATATTATTAATAATATTTGAAATTTAGAACAATTTAGTTGGATAGCATAAAAACAGTCATGCCTGCCATAAAGAATGAAACAATTAGCCAAATAGGACAATCATAATGGGCCTTCTGATCTTGTTGGTACTTTGGTGGTTTGATTTTTGATATGATTGGGGCACTTCATCTATTTTTATGTGACCAAGTGACCATATGTGTTGAAATATGAAATACCTGTCTACATTTATAACAGATTTACGTCAAAACGTAAGACAAGAAAAAACAACACTTATTTTATACATGTAGCGTTTTCATTTTTATCTATGTCTTGACATAAATTTTCTCTAGACCAAAAATTTCTTATAATATGCGGCATTAACACCCAACGCAACGCGCAAGCTTATGTCTGCTAGTTACATATAATTACAAAAACATAAAAGTGTGTTGTATCTTATATGACACCGGCCACCTAAATAATATATGCAATAAATTCACAAAGTGAAAGAAATCCCTTTCTCCTTTTTCACTCGTCGTATTCGGCTCCTCTCCTTCACAAAACTATGTATGTGGACTGTGGTAGTTAATTTTGTAAATTTATTGGAAAGCTTTGCACGTGATATTCATCAATAGCAAACTCTCAAACGGAACAAGTATCCAAATTGTGCTCAAACTCATAAGTCATTCAATTTCATTCGCCAACTTAAAGATAGATAATAAAAAAAAAAGGGTAACATGGCGATTTAAATAATTAGTAAATCAAGGTTCGTTTGAAGATTGCTCAAAAAAACAAGCCAGAGTCAGTTTATTTTATTGAAAAGATATGTAAAACTGTCTCGTACGATTAGACATCAGAGTTCAGGTGAAAGTGAGCTTGCTCATTAACTCGCTTGAAAAAATTGTATGTCGTCCCTAAATATGTATATAAATCTGTACTTTATTTTCATATAAAGGATAATTTACATGTAATTACTAGATAGAGATCTTGCACGTTACGTTGATCAAAATAATAATTATATTTGTTTTTTGTTTTTGTTTCTGTCATGGTGATATAACCTTTTTAAATTAATAAACGTCTTTCTTTTATATGACAAAATATATGAAAATATAAATATTAAAACTAGACGCCTAGGTACCAATTAATTAGGATATTAAAAAATTATATTTATTAAATATATTGAATTATTGACTGTTGATCTATGTCTATGTCAGTACCTCAATCAATATGTTTTACAAATTATGAGGCTAAGACTTGCTTAAGCTTCAAGACAGACAGATTTGTTTGTTTATCCGAAGAAAATAGATAATTATAATTGACGTCTAACCAATTATAGATTGAGTACATTTTGGACAAAAAGAGGAGAATATTATACATATACATACATACATGTGTGTTACATGTTTTATATATTGTCACTGCATACCATATGTTTTTTGGAATATTATAACAAAGAGATTAAAAACTTATGTATTACACGTCTTGAAAAAAATTAAATAATTATCAATGAAATTTTAAAAAATTTTAAAAGAATATTTTAAGTCTTAAGTGAATAATAAAAGCATAATATTAAATTAAAAAAATAAATGTGAAAAAATATTGTTTATATCATAAGTTTTTGTGTTTTAAAGAAAAGTCTTTTAGCTATATTATATTAAACTTATTAGTTAGGATTTATTGAACATATAAAACTTTAATTATAGTGTAATCATAAGTTATGAATTGGTTAGGTTATCTTCAAAATTATATTTTTTTTAGTTCTTTGATATTTAATGCACTTATTGGTTGTAGTTATCATATAATATAAACGTACCCACCGATGATGCTAAAGCTTGAGTAAGAGTTCATGAGTAAGAGTTGTTAGAAGTTTAACTTTAGTTATTTAGTTTTGATTTAAGATTTAAGTTTATAATTTATGCTCTCTAAGTGTGAAAAAACCTAAAGGGTTTCTAAATGCGTAAACAAGTTGATGAGAACTTTATCTTAACTTGTTAACTTGTTTCACTTAGAAGAACTTGAGTTCGTTTTGTTTTACTAAGCTTATGACAGACTTGTTTATTATTTAATTAAATATTTAATTGTTATATACATACATATACAATTGATTTGGTATGTAATTGTAATTTTAGTTTTATATATGAGAAAATATATATTGTTAGGGGTTTTTATATAATTTAATATATAATAATATTTGTTAGTACGCAGATATATAAAATAGCAGTATTTCTATACATATAAATGATTTGCTTAGGCTCACGAACTAAAACAAGATTCATATGTGAGGTTTGTTAGTTGTTCGCTTATCATATAAGCTTTAATTAATGTCCGAGCTCGTTTGAGCTTAGCTTAAGACATTTAAAATATACTAGAGTCTATCAATAAGTGGCAAGAAATTAATCACAATTATAACGAGGGTAATCTTAATTTTTTAAATATTATCTTATATTTAAAAAATATTAAGTTGATCATACGATGTTGTTGCTAAAGCATCAAAAGACAAGAAACATTGCGTGTATTAAATCATAGGAAAGAAAGCGATGGCATGAAGATGGCCCGAAGGCGGTTAATGTGTGTTTTAAGATTATGATAAGTGTCATTATGTCGTGAAGATAACGATTAAATATTATGAGAAATACCATTTGGTCCCCACATTTCAATAAATGACATTTCACATCCTTCATGTTCCACTATAACTTTGAGGATAATATTTTTTTAATAATATGGTGGTGAGACCAACTCATCTCTCAATTATTGGGCCTTTTGATATTTGCAACTCACCTCCTTCTCAGATTCATTCACTTCATTTGTTATTATATTCAAATATACTTTTTTATTCTACCTTTATAGATTTTGGCATCCGATACTTTGATGCTACATATTTATTAACTCTCGTGAAATCACCTACTAATCTACTACTACTAATCATTCTGTTTTATTCTACCTTTGTAGAATTTAAGCCATGGCCTCGTAGATAGAAAAACAATACTATCATGATGTTCTATCATAGATAATTATTTATTAGTTGACAATGAATTAAAAGGTGTAACAAACTCATATTCGATTATCTTTGTAACAGGATGTTATGCTTTTAAAGTGGTTATGTGATATAAACTGATTAATATAATATAATAAAATTTAGTAAATTGTAAATTTTCCATTGTAAGTTTAAGAGAGTAAGCTTGTTGATTTACAAGAGGGTATATATGTTTTCTAAAGCTTTAATTGGCTAACTCTACCCTCATTTGTTTTACACATATAAGTTTTTAACATACATAAGTTTAAAACACATGTACTATTCCTAAAATATTAAGCATAATTAGTGAAATCTATATTTTTTTATAAAACTAAAAGGAAGGACAATGCGTGTAATTTTAATATTCATTTTCAACTTTAAACATAGTCTCTAGTAGTAAACATCAAATTAATTAATTACAGTAATTATTTGACTTTTCTAAATTACTAGATAAAACCCTCGTCTGACTAAAAAGTAAAGAAAAATAATTTCAATGAGCTTAAGCTATAATAATTAAACTATATATATGTATCGGTTACATGAAACCATGAGAGAGTGGGTGGTTATGTAAATCTACTGATCCACTTTATATACAGATTATCTTATCACTAGGCTACAGGTGATGTACAAGAGTCTTGATATTTAAACATTCTTGCAATATAAATCAATACGTCATTCATTTTTATACGGTTCGTATAGTTTTATATGTGGCGTATAACCCTTTTCATTACCTCTGAATTTTTCCTCGTTTTTAGTGTCGAATTTTGCTATACGTGTCGTATAGGCCCACATTGAGCGTATAGGGGTCGTATAGGGCTATATGAGATGTATAATTCTCCGACAGCCCCTGAATTTTTCTTGTTTTAATGTTGTCGATCCTATACATCTTCTATAACCTTACACGAGAGATATGAGAGTGCTAATTTATAGAGATGACCGTTTTAATATCGGGACCTGGTGTTTTATCCTCCTTATAGATGGTACAACCCATCAATGCACATTTAAGATATTCACCTCCAAGGGCAATCTAGTAATTTGGAACTGAACGGTCTTTTCACAAAACCAAGACGAACTTCCATATTAGAAAATCTCATCTTGAAAACACCATTCCTCGACCACCTTTGTTTAATCTTCGATCAAATCACCAATAAAAAACCTCACGCAATAAATTTGCAGTTTCTTTCTTTATTCAATCGAAAACGGTCCTCCAACAAATCCACCATCATCATCATTTTGTTTTTTCTTCATCTCTACTCCTTCAATTCAACAACAATCGAAAGCTTCATTTCAACCGATTTGATCAATAACCCCCATCTAACTTCCACCATGAGTATTTAGAGCTTTTACAGACGTTCAACAATGGCGGACCTTCATAGATCCACCAAGAACAGAAGGGGGTTTTATGTCAAGATGAAGTTTTTTCGACCCAAAAATGGGAAACAAGAAAAACCCTTTTTCATCAGATACTTCAAATGGATCTTATGGTTTTCTTTATCGTTTTACTTTTTTGCAAAGTTTCTTAATAACCATGAATCAAGTACCAGCAATTTGAAGACGACGATCGTCAATCACTCCCATCGTGCTCTTTCAGAATCAATTCACCAGCAATCAAATAACAATCACGGTATTTTAATATCGATTTTCAACCTGTAATCATCAACAGCATCAAGAATTTGTGTGTAATCGTTTTAATTTGGGTTAAATTTGTTGAATTTGCAGGTTTGTTGAACGATTTGAAGGTGTATGTATACGAATTACCTTCGAAATACAACACCGATTGGCTATCAAACGATCGATGTAGCACCCATTTGTTTGCTTCAGAGGTGGCGATTCACAAAGCATTGATGAAAAGCGATGTACGGACGTTTGACCCAACAGAGGCTGACTTCTTCTTCGTCCCCGTTTACGTCTCCTGCAACTTCAGCACCGTTAATGGCTTTCCCGCCATCGCCCACGCCCGCGGTCTGCTATCGTCGGCGGTTGAGCTAATATCGTCGGAGCTACCATACTGGAACCGGAGCAATGGTGCTGATCATGTGTTTGTAGCATCTCATGATTATGGAGCTTGTTTTCATGCAATGGTGAGTCGATATATAATCCCCAAATTGTTATGAATTCGTACGCTAAATGTTCGGTTTTTGTTTCGTTAGGAGGATCGAGCTGTTGCGGATGGGATACCCGAGTTCATGAAGAATTCCATCGTGTTACAAACATTCGGTGTTAAATACAAACACCCATGTCAAAACGTCGAGCATGTCGTTATTCCGCCTTACGTCGAGCCGGAGAAAGTTCGGTCGACGCTGGTAAAGTCGCCCATTGACGGTCGTCGGGATATTTTTGTGTTTTTTTCGGGGGAAGATGGAGGTTCACCCGAAGAACGTGAGTGGGCGTTTTTATAGCAAGTAAGTAGGAACGGATTATGGTTTAATGATTTATGTGTTTTTACGCGATGATGATTAAGTTTTTATGTTATGTGTTATGCAGGCGTGTGAGGACGGAGATACTGCGGAAGTACGGGAATGATCGAAGGTTTTACTTGAAAAGACATCGGTTTGCGGGTTATCAATCAGAAATTGTTCGGTCAGTGTTCTGTTTGTGCCCATTAGGGTGGGCACCGTGGAGTCCAAGGCTAGTGGAATCAGTGGCGTTAGGTTGCGTTCCTGTTATCATAGCTGACGGTATTCGTTTGCCGTTTGAATCCACTGTGCCGTGGTCGAAGATATCTCTCACGGTTAGGGAGAAAGACGTGGCTAAACTTGGCCTTGTGCTTGATCACGTGGCGGCGACAAACCTCTCGGTCATCCAGCAGAACTTGTGGGATAACAAACTTCGACGCGCGCTTCTTTTTCATGATGAGGTGGCAACCGGTGATGCGACATGGGAGGTCCTTGTTGCGTTATCCAAGAAACTCGATAGGTCTCGTAGGAGGATGAGGGTTTCTAGTGAATGAATAATATACACGTGGCAAATATTGATTGGAAAGCGGTATGCGGGGCATATTCTTTGGTTCCAGCATGGCGGGACTTCTGTGCTGAGTTGGCAAGTGATGATAGGCTGCTTGCTGTCGTTGTGGGACCCATTGTTCTATAATACCATATTGAACTTTGACGTAAAGGATGGAGTGAGTAGTCCTCACTCCTCACGGTTCATAGTGTAGACATACGTGTCATGACTCATGAGGGATCATAGGGGTGTTTATTACACTTTGGTACCATTCGGTATTATATACACACGTTAGGCCCATGTAAAATACAAAACGCTATTTTTTGCTGTGAATGAATGACAACTCATGTGTTTTAATGTGTATTTCTAAGGCAGTTTAAATATATATAACAATCATAATTCATTGTTTGGTAGTAATTTATTCTTGTCATTTTACATGTAGTATCTAATTTTATTTCTGTTGTTAATATAAATCTCAACAGCATAATTATCATGATTTTACAATTGATTATTAAATTGTTGTTGCTTATAATAATGCTTATGGGTGTAAAGAAGAAACGTACATTCCTTGTAAGCATGATTAAATGAGAAGTATGTTATGCGAATAACATTACACTTAACAAAAAGAAAAAAGGTTAGAAGTGCCATTAGAGAAACTGTTAGTATGAATTATAATATAGTACCAATGATCTTTTGGGTTAGTGGTTAAGGAAGAGATGAGAAGCTTTGCTTCTTTTGAAGATTCAAGGTTCAAACCTTGACATTGACGAATATTACTAACTTGGTGATACTAACAACTAATCGTTACCAGTCGTTAAAAAAACAAATAATAATATGATGATGGAATATAGTTTTAATTATTAATTAAAATCTAATTTGACTTTTTATTATTATGAGTGTGAATGAGAACGGATGTGTGAGATACGTCTTGTTATGATTTATGAACGGCGGGAAAAAGTGTGGCAGTTTTGTAAATAGATGTAAATGAAAGGGTTGATGTTGTTGGAAAACGTGGTAAGCACGTGAGCGTGGGGTTAAAATGGAAAATAATAAATATTGGATGTCAGAAGTTAATTAATAAAAATGGCAAGTGGTGGAGACATGTGGTTTTCAACGGTCACGGCTTCTTGATGTTCGGCTTAAATGTGAACGTACAGATAACAAATTCTTTTTTTTTGTCAAAAAAAACATCATTTATTTAATTTTCCCCAACATATACAATCTAGACATAAACTTTATAAAAAAACTACAATCTATCGATTTATGATTTTTAAATAATTTTTAAATAAATAATTTTTACTCTTATTTGTTGTCTGGTTAATACGTCAAGATAAGATGCAAAGAATGCAGATTGCGTACGATAATTTATGTTAAGGTGTTTAAATAATCAAGACTATTCACAAATAATAGTCACGTATAGAAGTTCAATGAACAAAAATATTACTTGTTTAGTTAATCGAATGAAAAAAACGACTCTCATTACAAGCCTAACACGTAATTGATGAAATGTATTTGGAATTATTACTTTTGTAGTCGATCAACTAGTAGTCATCATACTTTAGTGCATTTTAATTTAACCAGCAGCACAGAAATAACTTGGTTTAACAAAAATAGAAACTAGAATACAATAAATTAAGTTATATTTCTAGAAAAACTAACATTTTGATTAAATTATATTCGTGGATCTCTATGATGCTTTGTGACTTTAAGCCGTAGGACTTTAAATGCAACTATGCAAGTTATTCATCTTGTCATCTTGTTCTCATTCATTGTGCCTTTCCACGTCAATTGAAAACCTCTTATGTGTGGCCAAACAATTAAACAAGCGTGAGTTTTGTGTTCTAATCTATTGATTAATCACTAATGTAATTAAAGCATATATGTTTTTATACAAAGACTATTTAAATAAAGAGGCTGTATTCGGAGATATGTTCATTAAATCAAAATTTGTTTGAGTTTATGTATTCAATTCATTTAGTCTAAATTGTTTAACAACATACAAAAATATAATAAAAATATTTAACATGTTTACATCTTGATTGTCACCCATTTAACCTACAACGCCATTCACAAACCATCAATTTGTTTGAGTTGTTTAGATGAAAGATTTAGATGACTCATGTTTGGTTATTTGATGTCTCCGGATTACAGTCATGTTTAGGTTCACTTCTTCAACTAGATATGTACTCGTGTTAAATTACATGTAGTTTACTTAATTTTGTTAATATTCAATACGATAAAAATTTATCTCAATCTAATAACTATAACCCTAAACTTAATCATTCATATAGCCTTAGCTTGAAGGTTAATAAACACGTATAAAACGGATTCTCTGTTGAATGTGCAACAAACATTGGTAAAAATAATTATGGTTTAAGCTTATGCATCGACAAAATTTTCTTAATAATATAATTATTCTAAACTAAAAATCATTTCTTTTCTGGAATATATTTTAAAAAGTCAATATGTGAGGGTAAAAGAGATGATTTATTTTTAGGCTTTCTGTTATCAAATCATATTAATTTACCTTGATTTAATTTAATATTTCCATAATGTTCGTACTCGTATTTTACATGAAAATCTTCATAGAATTGTAAATAAATTTTAAGAATGTTTCAATTAGTCATTTATATTTTTATTTGTTTCAATTAGATCGTTAATTTTTTTATTTTTTCCAATCAGATCACTAAAATTTTTAAAGCGTTTCAATTATGTCACTTATATTTTTTTGAAATTGATAAATAATTGGCAAATTTTTGTAAATAATTCAGTTTTGTATAAATATTGCTAATTTTTTAAATATTTCAAATTTTTAAAAAATATTTTACAATTTATGAATGGCCAAATTAAAACAATTTTGAAAATTAATTACCTGATTGTGACAAAAAATTTACGAGTGACCTGATTGAGATAAAAAATAATAATAATAATAATAAGTGACTCAGTTTGAATAATCTTGAAATTTGATTACTTTTTTATAAAGTTATCCCTATTTTACATCATACGAGGCTTAATAAGTTGGCTTGCAAATAATCCTTTCTCCAATTCACATAGAGATCTACCTTGCTCATGAAGATATCCTGATGATAAACGATGCATTCTCTCACTAATTAAAAGAAATTCGAATACTATAATGTGTACGTTTAAATGTTTGATGGCGTTGGATAATCAAGTATAGTGGGTACGGCCGTACGGGTAAAGATAAAACAGAGAGATTCATATACCACGTCTTGAATCTAATATTGTGCAATGGGGTAATAGACCCACAACCCATTAAGCATTAACAAATGGGCCTCGTGAATTGAGCGTTTATCCAATTAGAGTTGGGCTTTCTTTATAAGTTACATACTCACGCAGTCACACATATATAAGTTAGACACAATCGACCCGTTTGATTAAATCAAAAAACTGAACCACACCTAAGCTGCTCAAAACTAAGCTAAGTTACACATTCGGTTTTTTTTATTCGGCTTTAAAGTGAAATCAAATCGAGATTTCGGCTATACAAATTTAAATTCGGTTCAAATCAAATAAACTGGAGGACAATAATGATTATTGAAGTTTCGTCATTTAGTCTAATGCAATTACAATTTTAGCCCATCTTACTAAGTCCATCCCAATCCAATAACAAATAATAGTCAAAAGATTAAAACAAAAAAAAACTAATTCTCTCAAACCACACCAAATTCAAAACCGTATTCCGGTTCGGTTTTGAACTGTTTGAATTTGATTTGGTTCGGTAGGTTCCAACCAAAAAGACTTCAAACCAAATAACGAATCGAACAAACTAAATAAACTGAAAACCGAACCAATAAACTAACCGGGGAAGTCCCAACTATGTAGGGAAAGTTATATTGATTATAATGATTTATTCTTAATACAACCATTATAAAGACAAACACTCTTAATAATTCACTTCATCACTCATTTCTTTACTTTCTTGTTCTATAATGACAAATAAAACACAACCAGAAAAACAAACCAAGCATGCATGCAAATAGTTTTAAAAGACTTTGCACCCATACCAACCCTAACCCCTTAAGAAAAAAGAAAAAAAAAAACTACATTAAACATTCTGGTGTTTGGGTGTGGTCTCTTTTCGGGTCAATACAATAATCATACACTTTGTATGTCCTTTGAACCCATTGCATCGCAACCATTTGCTCCTGGGTGAGCCCTCCATTGGCAACAGGTGAACCAGATGGAGGGCAACATGATTGTTGTGAGTCGGCTTCACAACCTTGCAACTTGAAGTTCCGATACCTACCAACAAATGGTTGGTACCCATAATTGCTTTGTATCTACCGTTTTCAGTTGCCCATGAAGATGCGTCCCATATGGACCCGTACACGTACATCGGTCTCAAAGGAAATGTCTCGTCGCTTTTCCTCGGGTACCTTCTAATAGGCACATCGTCCACAAAAAATCTGCATGTTTATAAAAGATTTGCAACATATAAGTTTTGTATCTTTAGTTGAATCTTGATTGCATTAGAATCCAAAAATTGCACCCAAATTTATAATATCATATGAGTAACTTTATAACACGTGGAGAGTGACATATTTGTAAAATATGATGAAAAGTTTCTATCACAACCATGCACTGTGCATTAATATATAACAATATATAATCTTTTATAGAATACTTTACGGGAATTAATTATTGTCATTATTGTGTTATGTTGAATAATCACAAGTCATATGACCCGCAAAATAAAATGTTATATAGAGGGTCGCTCAATCTTTTAAAAGCTTTTAAAAGAAAAAAAAATAGAAAACATTTTATTTATTCTTTTTCTATTGTCAAGTAGTATCCAATTAATAATTATACCGAGCGAAATTGTGTTTGTAAATATGGAGATTTGCGAAAATAGATAGAAGAAAACTAACATTATCTCGTTGGGTGTCCATAATATTGCATAGTTGTGAAAATCCTCAGTGGGATCGAACCAAAGGTGAAATCTTTGTTCTCGTCCGATGATGTTCCCATCTCCACTTCCTCGAATATAAACATTAGTTTGCAATGTGTATGGTTTATCAGGTGTTGTCCCAAGAAACTCGATATCGATCTCATCATGGTTTCCAGGATGATCCTCGTTGTTAGAAAGCTGTACAATCATTCAATCACAAATATCAACCAATAAAACTCTCTATAATGCATGAAAACTTGCTATTGCTTGGGTTGTAAGTGAACTTTTGACTTCATACGTACATAAAATGATGTGATGACTCCGGCTGTGTAACCAGGGTGAAGCTTGACCGCTGTCCCAAAGTAACCCGATTTGTATGATTTTAGCGACTTAAAACCGCTTCCTATAACACAAAGATTAGGATATAATGCATATCTTCAATGTCATATTGTATAAGGTCAAGGATGTTTACAATGGCAGAATCAGAACTGCTTGACCGGAGAGTTTTTATTAATTTTTATGTTATACCAACTACAACTAAAGGGTTAAATTTTTATAGAAAACCACAGATTTCAGAACACAACCGTTAAACCCTCATGGTTATGCCCCTAACAGTCATGCTCTTTAGTTTTTCGACGAAAATTCTTGGGTCCAACCTTTAACTAGTGTTTCGTGAAACAACATACCCGACCTCGAGGTTGGATAGGTTGGACGGACTAGTTGGTTTTAGTGGTTTAATGTTTAGTTTTCCCGATTCAAACCAAACATTTTATATATTTATTTTAAATCATCAGTTTGCTTTAAGATTTTAAAGTGATAAGATGGTTTATAACTATAACAGATAGACAAGACTACATGCTTTAAAAATAAAAAATGTATAAATAATAAAGGCTAAAAGGGGTGATATGGTTTATAGCGCCAGTTCCAAGTTTTAAACCATATCATACATCCCAGACCGCTTAAATCTCAAGCGAGTCAAACTGGCTGAGTTTCAAGTTTTAAACCTAACACAACATTTTAAGCTTATAGTACAAGTTGTATGTTATGCAATAGTTTGAATTTTACTTCTATTTGATAGTTGTTACTGACCTGAAGACTGATCAAGCAAATGGTGAGCGAGTCTTGGTCGAACCATTGGTTTTGTGGGCCCATAAGATTCGATAGGCTTGATCGAAAGCTACAGTGTCAACCCTAGAACTTGGGTTGTAGCCTGGTGAGGGTGGATTGCTTTGACCATTGGTGAAGTAGTGAACATGAAGAGAAAAATAGGAAGAATGAGAGCCATGGAGTAAAGAGTTGTACTATGTGCTTTGGAAGTACAATAGATACAAGGGAGAAATAATGTTAAAGAAGAATGTTGAGGAGGGGGTATAAATAGTGAGATTATTTGGGGTGGATGTTTATGATTATTAAAAGAAGTTATAGATTAAATAATATTTAAGGCAAAAAAACAAAAGACCGTTTTGATTAGTTATTTTTCTCCTTTTTTGGGTTGATTTCCCATTATTGGTCGCCTTTCAAGCAACAATTTGATACGGTCCATTGAACTTATTTATTTTATATTTGGTAAATAAATTGTATCTTGTAAGATCTTAAAACTCCACTTTAAACAAGCTAATGATTTGTACATTCACTAATTTTGTAATACTATTAAAATTCCATATTTTGTGTTTAATATTATATTTAATGATACACATAATATCAAATTCTCTAAGTCAATACTTGAACCTATCTTCTTTTTCCTTTCTAGTTAATAACATAACCAAAATGATTTTTTTTTTGCTTTTTAGGTATTCCTAGTATTAGAAACAATCGATTAAGCCAGGCTTTTACAAATGGTAGTTGAAATCATGACATCATGTTTCTTCGGCATTTGTTTTTAATTGAATGATATTCTTTATTTATCTGAAATAATAGAATTTTGACAAACGGGGTGGTTGTAAAAGGAAATTCCTGCCTGAAAAAAGCTAGAAACTTGCAAATATGTCAAGATTTCAGTCTAAAAAGTGGGGAACCCCGTTGCATTATGAAAAAATATATATAAGAAAAAAAAAATACAAAAAGACATTAAATCAAAGTAGAAGCTATCAAGTATAAGTCATGAAAAACTATGAATCAGAAGGAAAAAAAGTTGGTTAAGATTTAGTGACAATAATGTAACAATTTTAGGCGAATAACAAACGATCTTGAAAAAATTGAAATCTTAACTAGTTGATATTTGAATTACATATTACTGAAAAGTAAAAACTCATGTATCGAAGGAGTTATTTGGGTTATATACACTTAACCAAAGTGACTTTATGTGATGATTTCCTTGTAGAGAAACTTAATTACATAAAACAACTTTACTGGTTTTATTTTCTTGTTTAATTGATACAGCTCGTAGGTCATAGGTGATAGATGACTAAACGAGTAGTTTTTTTTTCTTTACTTTTCATTTTAGCTTATTTTATATTCGTATAAGATTTATGTCCACGTTTTGTGAGTGGTTTAATCCATATTAATATATTTGATCCAACTATATTGACTCTAACATGTTTTGTAAAAATATTTATAAGAAATATGACGTCACATATAGTCACCTTAAGGTGAGCTTCTTATATATATATATATATTATATATATATATATATAATGTATGTTCACTAGCAGTATCAAAATCCTAAATGATGTTTGTGAGTTAATAGAAGTTAAACCCACGTAACGTGGCGCGTTTGCACACTTAGTAGGGCTAGCATCGGTGGTGTCATTACGTATTTAACTACACAAAAGAAAACTTATGACGTTGTTGCGTTTGCCATTAAATGATGAAACATGTATAGAAACAATATTATTTCTCACACGTTGCAAATTTATAATTAAATAATAATAATTAAACAAAAAAATTATAAGAAAGTAAAAAGGCAAAAATACCAAAATAAATTAAATAAATGCAACCGATTCAACCCGAATTACATGGCTCAAAAGGGATGTGCCTAACTAACTCCTCTAACTCAAACTTTGAATTTAAGATCAAAAAATTTTGTAAAAGATCGGGAAAAACAAAAAGAAAAAAAAAACTTCGCTATGAATCAACAATTGTGCCATGTGGCATATCGATGCACCGACCTTAATTTTGAAGGGTATGTAAATGTTAGAGGTATGGTGTTAACGTTTTTTAACATCAACATATATAAACGTTTTTCAAAAATGAGAACCGTGGTATATACCTGTAGGGAAGGCATGAAAACACGACTGGAGGGCTGTGGAATAGATGCCGAGGGTCCTGTAGTCGGTCCATGAACCCGATAAGAGGGCAACAATGGTTTGGTTCACAAAAGACAACGAACCTGATGTTTTAAAAGATAACATACTTTTCAAGATATATTAAATAATAACATGCAAATTAGCAATAGTATATATTAAATAATAACATACTTTTGATAACAATATTAAACAATAACCCCTTCTCCACCCGAGCAGTCTTCGAGTGCAAAGAATGTAAAAGTAAAAAAAGAAACTTGAAGAAGAAGATGGAATTTGACCTCACATCTTTTGAATGGCATTGCAAGTGTGCTAGTGCAATTCGAGAAGGTAATAAAATACTTGAAAAAGTTCATCATGAGTATAATGGTGAGGAAATTTATAAAGAATTGGAGTTGATGGGTTTAGAATCTGATGAAATAGCAGGAGCCTTAAATTATTTGGCGGTCAATCAAGCAAAAGCAAGGATATTATTTAGTTGTCCTCTTCAGATACGGATGAGTGTATTAAAAAAAATGATGGATACAGGTAATTGAGCAAGCTCAAGAGATGATGAAAATACCAGTCTTATGCATTTATTTAATACTACTTTTTTGTTAGGTTATTTCGAACAAACATGATATTTTTAAGTTTTTTTGGTTATGGATCTTAACAATGATATTGTCGTTTATTAATTTTTTTTATTTAGTTGGGTTTTTGATATTTGAAGTTTGAAGAATGATTTAAAATGTTGCAATCAATGTTTTAATATTGTTGCTAACATTGCATACAATATTTTAAACTTAATATAAAGGGTATAATGTAAAATTACAACTTTCTTTTCTTTTCCTTTCAACTCGGGAACATATTAATCTTTAATTTCTTTTCTTTTTTTTTAAAACTCGGGAACACAAAATCATATAATATCTTTCCTTTCCTTTCCTTTCCTTTCCTTTCTTTTCTCTCCTAAAATGTCATTTCTTTTCTTTTCTCGTTAAGTAAACTCGGGAACATAGCGATAGTGATAAAATGCATCCTTGTTGCTTGAACTTCAATTGACTTGGTATTTCTGTGTTATCTTGGTAAGCTTAGTTAGTCTAGACTACTAAAATATATATTAGTTTACTTTGAGTTTTTAATATTAATTTATTTTAATACTTTGAGGTCGCTTTATCAGCATAAGCTATAATTTAGCTTATCTTGTTGGTAAACAAAGTATTAATAAGTCTATTGAGTTCACATCAAACAGATTTAATAGTAAAATAAGTAAATAAATTATTTTTTTCTATTAAATATTAAGAAAAAAAAAAAAAAAAGTCCACACCGTTGCTCCATATTGACAAATTAAATGTGTTTATAAAAATTGACTAGTCAACAAAATATTTGGATGGTGCACAATTCTTCATGCATGGGTCAAGTTATGCAATCCCAATCCAAGTTAATGACATGGTTTCTTAATATAAAATTTTACTACTAACTTAATTTTTTTTCATATATATTAACATGTAAAAAATACAATTTTTTAAAAATCAAGCTGGCTCGACAAGCCAAGCTAACTCGAGCTTTTCACGAGCCGAACTCGAGCTGGTGTTTTCAGCTTGTTAAATTTTCGAGCCCGAACCATCTTGTCTCGGTTTGCCTCGACTTGGTTATAGCCTATATGAAACGAATTCGTTTATAGCAGTTAAAAAAAAATTAGTTTTGAGTTACGTAAAAATATATAAAACTTTATTATTATTTTATTAATTTTTAATGTTTAACCTAAGATATGTTATAGTTTGCGAAAAATATCACTGAATTATAAATAATTAAGTTTCATTTATGTTAATTTAAAAAATTAGGCACTAAATAATAATGACAATTTCATATATCTAATGCTAATATTGTAAAATTACATATTTTCTTAACTAATGCTTGAATAACATTGTAGGTTATGATTGAAAATTTATGATTTTAGTACATATGTAAATTTTTAGGTTTAAAAAATAATATGCATATCTAAGATTAGTTTTAGGTTGGTTATTTTTAAAAGTGTTAACATTTATGAAAGATTTTGAAATAATATTGAAACTTGAATGGTAGAATTAAAAAAAATGTATCAATAACATTATTAAAACTTGATTATTTTAACCAATGTCTTTTTATGACAAATTTTCAAATATGATGTACGGATTCATGTGTTCATTTAAATTCCAAGAATTTTATTGCCCGACTGTTCTACAAGCAATTTGGTTCATAAGCCTCTATTGTAGACCAGATATATGTTTTCTTCACCTGGGCCTACTCTTAAATGCTACTCTCGATTAAGATCGTTATGGGCGGTCGATCTCTCATACCGACACAACTAAGAATTTTCGGTCGTATATAGTTAGTTTTAATACATCATTTTTATTTTTTAAACATATAATGTAATTACAAATGCATAAAAACGTAAATGATTATACATATGTATTATGCTAAACAATATACGAACAGCTTTTTTTGCTTCTTCAACACTTACGAGTCTTCATTTATGCATCAAAACATGTCAGATTATCCAAGTATACATCTTATGTGATATACCCAATTATATCATATTATACTACATTAGCTTTACTAAACCCGTGTATTACACGGGTTGAACAAATAAATAATAATATAAAAAATTTATCAAATATAAAACAATATTTTACGATAAAATATAATTGAAATTACGTATAGTAAGACAATATGTAATAAAACAATTATATCAACATTTTAAACTTTTGGTTTAAAACTTTTTTTTCCAAAAAAAATAATAAATATTTTGTTTCAAAAACAACCGTATTAAAAAATATCATTTTTAAAAATTTTCTTATTATAAATTTCAATTTTAATTATTTTTGTTTATAAAAAATTAACTTTTAAAAATACTAATTTTAAAAAGTTTGATGTTTTGTAAAAATTATTATTCGATAAAAATTATTTTTATAACATTATAAGAAGATCTTTATTAAATTTATTAAAAAAATATTTTTGTTCTAAAAAAAGTTAAATAATATTATTGATAATTAAGGTAATCTATACTTATTAATAAAACAATATTCTTTAGTGCCACGTGTTCTTTTTTAGGCCTTCATCTTTTGATTTCCCGCCTAAAAATATATCTAACCTTATTTTTAGTCATAGTTCATTTGAATAAAATCAATATTGCTATAATTACAAGGGGAGTTTTTTTTTTTTTTCTAAAATAGTGTATATAGAAATTTTATTTACCAAAATAGTGTATTTAAGGAAGTGTTTGTTTTTCTCACTATAACGCTATTGGTTAAATTTGTTTCACTTTAAAATAATATTATTTAAAAAGAGTCAAGTACAAAGGTTAATAAAATTGTAAAACTATTTGGTTCATATGTCATAATTAAAAACAGAAAGTTTTCTAAATTTATTTTGTTTCTTTTAACTCACTCAGACTTAATTTTAAATCGTTTCTTCATATAGAAAAGTTAAAATTTTTCATCTATAATTTTGTTTCAATTGCACACAAAAGTAGGCACATTTTTTATTCTTTTTAAAAATATGTATTTTTCAAAAATGTTTCTAAGTAGCTTAAAAGATATAATAAAAACTTTTTTTAACCTAAAATGCAATTTTAAAAATGTTTATATAAATATCATGACGAAAACAAAAAAGTTAATGGTTTTTTATGAACTATAAATGTAATCCTTAATTACTGAGGGCATCTATGTTGCTAATAGACCCCCAACAACAATTAGGGGATAAACGAGTAACGTCGTCTCGTGTGCCACTCGGGGCCAACTCTTTAAAAGCTCTAACTAAGCTGAGCTTAAACAAGCTTGAACTCATTTTACGACTCATTTAATAAATGGTTTTGAGCCCAAGCTTCATACGTACAGATCAAGCCAGCTCGCAAGACGAAACTAGTGTTGTATGTATATGATGTTTATTTTATCTTTTATGTATGTAAATATATAAATGATTATTTACTCTATATAACTTATTTTTAAAACAGTTATATAATATATATTGTTAGTTTAAATAAATTACATAAACCATTTAATTTCATAAAAGATCTTTTCTATATAAGAACACATATTCTATAAAAAGACATTAAAAAATACTAATGAAAAAGTATTAATATTTTGTATGAGAAAATGTTATTGAAATTTTTTTAAGAAAACCTTCATAAAAAGAATTATAAAACATTTTTCAAAATAATGAAAGATACTAAATTGGTTTTTATTTTATTGAAACTTTATACTTTTAACTTTACTTAAATAACATTATTAAAAACAGAAATACTTTTATCCAATCATATTATGAATAAGAAAAATTAACTTTCCACTAAAAAACCATTTTGATAAAGATTTTTTAAAACACTCATTTTGTTAAATTATTTTTCTACCAATCCTACTTTGAAAAAAACTCATTACAAAAGGCATTTGTGATGGTTTCAAAATAAAACCCTGAAATAGATTGCAAGTTATAGTTGACTGCTTTTCCCACTCAAGAATAAGTTGACTCTATTCCTACCAAACAGTTAATATAATGAGTTTTTATAGGTTGTATTACATTATACTTGTGAACTGAAACGTGTCGGATTCTTGCTTATTCAAACAAGCAATTAAGGTTTCCTATGTCACTCGTCCTATGCAAATGAGAAAAAACTCCACACGCGTCTTATATTCAGAAACAATTTTAGATATTTTATCAAATCAAGGGACTTAAATAATCAATTCAGGGTTTCGATTTCCCCAAATCATGATATCCATTTTCAAATGGAAAGATGAAACATTTCATGTCCTTTTCAATTTACAAGCATATCTTGGTTTCGATTTACCCCAAATCGCGTAATGTTTCAAGTTCAACTCACCGATCTTTTTATTCCTTCATTGATCTATTTAATATCATTCACACCCCAAGTTTTAAATTACAGCAACTCTTCTGCAAAGTCTCAATCGATGCTCATATACACAAATCTCGATTGCAACAGTAGGAGTGGTTCGTACGATTCAAGGATTTCGATTTTGATTTCAAGATAAACTTTAGTATTTGGTTTTTTACATCAATTGACTGATTTATGTTTTTGTTTACGAAAGCATGAAACTTTGATTTAGTTTTAATTGATGCAAGCATGAAACTGGTTTATGTTTTGGTCAATAAATATTTTAAATGTTCCTAAATTTTAAGTTGAATGATCTTAACAAAAATTTTAAATATTCTAAATTGTAATGACTCCGTGATTTGGATGGATTAGATCATGATTTTATCTATTTAAGTTTGGATTAGGATTATCTTCGTATGTTTTGTTGTTCAAATGTTAACTTAAGAAAAACTTTGCCAATATTCCTTTTCATTAGTTGTAGGTTGGGATCCTATGAGCGTTTAAAAAGTAAGAAACAAAAAATTGCAGAAAATGAAGATGAAGATCTTGGTAAGAAGAGTTTGAAGTCAAAAAAAATATCTATTTGGTATGGTGACCCAATAAAAATTATTAAGTCTCGGTTACACATTTAGGTTTTTCATTCTAACTTATAATTTACGTTTTTAAAAATTATGTTTCTGGTGCTTTTTTTTTATGTATCAATTATGTATCAAATTACACAAAATATGATATAGTTGAAATAGTAAATATAAGAAGAGGGTGTACTTGTATTGACTCTACAATTAGTTATTAATTTTAAATCTTATTTGTACTTTCATATAACCTTGCAAATGTTTTATATGTACAAGTGCAAGTGTGATGAATCGATAATTGCTTGTGCATGTTTATTTTCAAGAAGGGAAAGGTAAAAATGCTATAAGTAGTCATGTGGAAGTTCATATTTTATAAATATACTATTTGATTGCAGATTACAATATAAACATAATTATAAAAGCTTATTTTACATTTAGTTTGTACTAATATGGTATGTTATATAACATTCTGATTGAAGAAATGAAACTAATATCATGCAATGACTATGTTATATATATGACATCCATTTCTAACATTTTTAATTGTGTTTGACATTGTGTTGTACTATATTTTTTAATTCAATGTTATAATTTTAGATTTTACATTGATACAATGTTTTCACATCTAGGTTTGAATTTTGAATGGTGTTTACCATAGGGTTGATGTTTTTGTATCTGTCTTTTATGTATTCTCATAAAAGTCGACAAATTTTAATGAATAAACCAAGAATAAATGAAAGTTTGTATATTTATATCTATATTATATAATAAAAAAACAATTAGATTGACACATAATATTTATTGTGCATTTAAACTTTCTTCCCACCCTCATCACATAGTATTTTTGTCATATCGTGTAGCTCAAAATATTTAAATAATTAACTTCGTTTATTCATATTTTAATAGTTTCATTAAATTCAGTTAAAAAAATAGTTCTAAAATATAATTAATTTTGTTCTGATTCTATAAATTTTGTTAGAGATATTTTGTTGTAAACTATTTGTTCAAAGTTGGTTTGTTTTTTAAACAATCAGTGTTCACACATAGTTACCTCTATATTGTATTATCTTGAGTTACAAGTAGACATGAATTAAAATTAAAATTAGAATTATTAATATTAGATAATGATGGTAAGATTACAAACAAAACATAAAATTTGTATACAAAGAAATTTTCGAAGGTTTATAGATGTTTCATGTTCAATATAATATAACCTGAAGTTCTTATTTATAAGTTAATTTCATATTATAAATTATTAGACTTATAAGCATTGATACAGAAAATCTACTAATATTAGATATAAATTATTTTAAAAAATTAAACATAAAAATCGATATATAAAGTATTAACAATAATATTACGACTTACAAACCTCTTTAATTAAAAACAACTTTATTGATAGAACCGTGTATTACACGGGTCTTTAGTCTAGTTATTTAATAGGAGAGAGAAGCAGAAAAATTTTGGTGAGAATAAATGTGGTGCCGCCACGTGTCACCCCAAATACTCTTTTATTATAGTAGAAACATTTACTATACTAGATTATATACCCGTGTATTACACTCGTGGATAGAAAGACTATATAATAGATTATATATATATAATCTAATATATAATTTATAGATAAGACATCAATGAATCAATATATAAGAAACATATTTAAGTTATAAACAATAATAATAAAAAAAAAAGATAATTACTATTCATAAGAATATGTTTTATATATTTATTTGTATATAGTGCATGATTTTAACTTTTTTTATATCAATTATACAATTATAATAGTATAAGAAATTATATATTCACATCTAACAATAACATTTTATAATAAATTTAGAACGTCTTGCTAATGATGTTATTTAAAACGAATATTTGAAGTGAAATGTAACTTAAATAAATACATAAAAAAGAAAAATAAATAAACCTTTTAAAAATTTGACTAAACTATATCACATGAACACAAATTATGTGAACGAATCTTGATGCCAATATTTTATGATTATGGAATTTAATTATTAAAAAAATTAAGAAAAAATTTGCAACGGTTTCTATATCAATTATATTTCCAAAAATAATAATTCAACAATTTAATGATAAACTTTTATTTTTAGTACATATAGATTTAACATTTGTAAGTTTCATTTTAGAGAGGACATATGAACGGAGCTTAGGTGGCGATAAGATTGACTGCCTAGAAAATATCATGTGACTCAGGGATATAGATTAATTCACGAACTAAAGGAATAGTAAATTTTAGGTTTCTTGATTTCAGTCACAAAAGTTTTGGATATTAGAGTTTGGCCACCAGCTTATTCATAGTCATGTTTTGTTTTGTCGAGTTAACCCACTAAATTTTAGTATTTTACATTTTGGTCACCGGTTTATTTTTTGACTTTGACCACCAAAGTTTAGGAACTTAGAGTTCGGCCACCAAACTATTTATAATGAAGTTTTGTTTTTTCAACTTTGAAAGTTTAATATTTTAGATTTTGCACCAAACTTTGCTTTCATGGTTTCTAACGAGCCGGAACAATAACAACTAAAATAATGTGGTGTTCCGTCTGGGAAAAATGACCGGCCTCCCGCCATGTATTTTTCAATTTTGACCACTAAAGTTTAATATTTTAGAGCTTCGTCATAAGATTTCACTTTTATGGTTTCCAATGATCTGGCCTGATAAACACTAAAGTAACGAAGCGTTGCGTAGAAGTGTTCAAACCGCTTCGGGTTCAAAACCGAACCGGTTTTTTTGTGGTAGAGTCAAACCGGTTTTTCTTCAAACCGGTTTGGCTCACCCAATACTCGAACCTGTCAAACCGATTCGGACCGGTTTGAAACCGGTTTTTTTACTGAAACCGGTTTTTCTTACCGGTTTAAACCGGTTTTTAACTTTTAAACCGCTTTATAAACCGGTTTTGAGTTCGGGGCTACCAAACGGTATAGAAACCGGCGGTTTGGGTCGGTTCGGGACCGGTTTGGGCCAAGCCTGTTTTTCTTTGAAACCGGTTCCGGTTTTTCCGGCCGAATTCTGGAACCGGTTTTTTTGCCCATGACTAGCGTTGCGTGTGAGAAAAATGACCAAACTCCCGCAGGGTAGCGTTGGGGATAAAGCTAATTTGTTTAAAAGAAATAAGATACTAGATTATTAAAACTCAAAGAATAATAGGAAACAAAGAACATATTGTACCTACTTAGTTTGATCACTATGATTTTGATAATGTGAAAAAGAAAATGTTTGCGTAGCTATTTGTATCATTAGAGAATGCTAATGATAAAATTTTGTACCCCTGCTAGAATGATGACGAAAACAAAGAAACAATATTTAGTTTATCTAGCATTGGTTTTGTCCACTACAACTACATTGGTTAAGAGATGTTTTTGACAACAAAACTTGTACTGTATTGTCTATGCAATCGAATTGGTGATAAGCATTCCGAATGCTTGTATAGTTTGCGTCATATAATAAAACGGATTTGGCAATGTTACAAATGGAGAATTGAATTTGTAATTAAGTGTTTTCGAATGATAAAAAGTTAAAAAACAGTTACAGCAGTAGAGCACACATGTAGTATATGATTTATTATAGGGAATAGGCTTCTTCATTGCACAAAATACTTAAATAGTATCATTTTTTTTACCCGGCTTAATTATTTCGTTCACTTTTCTTTAAAAAGGCAGATGCAATATATTAAAGAATAAGTCACTCTAACAAATTGCTAGAAATAAAAGATATATCAAAGATAAAATACAGATCATCAAAAAAAGATCCAAAAACACAATCAAAATCTAAATTCACACCAATCTCTTCAGTTCAAAGAGTCTAACTTTGAGCGACTTTTATCCATAGAAACCCCATAAAATTTAAATCTTTGAGCAAAAAGTTTAGAGAAGCCCTTTGGTTGCCGAACACAACGTCGCTTCTCATCTTCCATATACTCCGAAAGGCTACTAGGACTACCAATTTTATAGCAAAGCCCCTGACTGGCGGCTGAATAGGTTTAAAGAGCTCGAGTAGGTCAGAGATCGAGAAAACGTAGATGGGTGACATCTGGTACCATGTACTAACAAAACTCCATACCATTGTGGCATAGTAACAGGAGATAAAGAAGTGGTAAACGGTTTATGGGAATTGTAGGCAAAGAGGACACAAAGAAAAATCCAAGTTCACACTTCTCCTTATAAGAGCTTGACGAGTCCAGATCCTATCAAGTTCGATTCCCCACGCAAAAATGTTAACTTTTGAGGACCCATTTGCACTGTGAATATACAAAGTCATCTGAGGACAGTGAGGGCTGATCCAACAATTTTCTCATTTCTTCGGCTGTTTGCCATAAGTCGCATTTCTTGAGTTTAAAATTTAACTAGGTTGTCCCCCACGCGCTTTGCGCGAGGAGATTACGACATGGATTCAAGACATGGATTCAAGCGGTAACGCTCTACCAAAAAACTCACATGCTAATACACATACATGGCGTGCAGCAAAATCTAACACAAAGCTGATGTGCTTAATATTATATGTTGCGGATGATCAACAAACAATTATTTTACCACCTGAGGCAATAACTAACACATGAATACCTAAGATTTTTACAAAACATACCACACATTTTATGATTACTAAGTTTTTTATTTTCACCGTTTCTTTCTCAAGCCTGATTGTCATGAACTGTTTGTATACTCCTCCACATCATGGCATAGCTTTTGGAGTTCTAATAGGAAGGCATTCTTGTTCATGGTTCAAGAAAAACACCATTAATGGTGAATATGGAGATATGAATGTGTATACAACAGGCTTCAACCTTGCCTTTGACAACCATTTTACAGAAAGGTCAAAGAAATATGTAACTTAACTAATATGATATTTTATGAATTCTGTAATTAGATTGAAAAACTAATTATAATCACAAAAACAATTGTGCATGTACCTCAAAAACCGCAAAAAACAAAGTGTTATGGCTAGGGATTTTTTTTAGCTATTCAAATAACTAAAAAATGTAGCTGAGCGTGCTCATGACCAAACGTCCAACCTTGGCTAACCGTGTGCCATAGGTTGTAGAGAAGGATGTTGCCGGAAACCCACTTCTAAAGTCAGCACCTGCTTTCAGTATGGTAACTGGACCATCATAGAACCCTAAAATCGTGAAGTTAAAACCCATTTGAAAACTTGAAAATCAAACATTTACAAACACAATGAAATCTGCATAACACCATAATGTTCTATGTAATGCAACTGCATAAAGAATGTAATGCAACCGACAGTAGCAATATAAATCATTTACACATTTAGTGATTTCTTGCCCTTTAAATCAAAACAAATAATATCTAACAGTAACTTACTCTTATGTGTTGCTTCATTTGTTATCCATCAGCATCCATCTATATAGTTGTTTTATATGATTAGTAGAGGCAGGCTTCGACCCATATCTGACCAAAAAAGCATGGATCTATAATCATACTAAAGAAAACAAAAATAAAAACATATTAGGGATATAAGAACACAAACCGGTGCATAAATATCGTTTCCGTGTGGTTAATTTTCTTTCGGATCAGATCTTCAAACTAACCCATACTACAAATCACACACAAAAAGACAAATTGTTGACCACCAGCCGAACAACCAAAGGCAGAGATTTTAATATCCAAAAGCTGAACGGTCAAGAAGAAGAGGATGCATAGAAATTGGCAGAATGAATCACATGGGGAAAATTAAATAAAATTCCACTTTCTTAGTGAGAGAGAGAGAGAGAGAGAGAAGGACAACAACTTACACATTTGAACATTTGCGTTGCTCTTTTATGAAAAGAAAATACGAAAAGAGGAGCACTGTAGAAACGAATATTAGGCAAGCTTAAAACCCTAGCCACCGCCGGAGTTATTGCTACCGCGCGCATCCAAAATCCGCCATTTGCGACCAGCTATACGCCAAAGCAATGGATCGTGAAAGGCGGTGACTTTCTTACGTCTTTATTGGGAACGAAAGTTCTCTTTAAGGGGAAAAGAAAACAGAAGAAGAAAGGATCATACACGTGGCTTCCTGGGTGAGACGTGTAGCAAAGAGAAGAAGAAGAAAGGGTCATACACGTGGCTTATTGGGTGAGACGTGTAGCAAAGAGAGGAAACATGCCTCAAATTACCGTAGATCAAAAATTGAACGGTTATGATTTGAAAAATCACTATTCCTCCCGTTGGTTTTTAAATAGATAGATAATAAGTTTTAGATGCACATAAATTTAAGGATTGAGTGGTTGGTAATTTATTCTTTCTTTTTTCTTATTGGCATTTAATGTTTGACAAAATGCTGGTAACATGTCTTTTATTTTTCAATTTAAGACGCGCCATCCTTCGAAATATATCGCTAATTGAAACTTTTTTTTTTTGTTAAATAAACCGTATTTATAATTACTTAACATGTTTACAATAACACATAATTATATATATAATCATGCAATATACGTATAGTAACACAAAGTTAAGTATGTAATTACATAATCTATACATTAATAAAGAATAATTTGGGTGTCACATGGTCTCTTACAAGAATGTCCACCTAGAATTTGTTTATTTGTTTATGTATCATCACCACAATTAACCATTAATTTTAAACAAAAATCAATTGTGTCAAAATTTTCAACTTAATCTTAATCTTAATTTTCATTTTTATTTTAAAGAATATAAATAAAATCAATTAAGTCAAACTTTACAAATGTATTAATATTTTATATATAATTAATTTTTTTATTTAATATGATAAGAATATCTTAATAGTCGAGAATTTGATTTTTTAATAATCACAGCTCAATTTTAAAATTTGCATATCATATGATTTGATATGATCATGATTTTTAAATTAAAACAATTTAAATAATTAATTTTATGTCTATTCTATTCAACCTATGTAATAAACCAGTCACTAAGCACTAATCTAATGTTATGTATATAATCAAACAAAAACACTCATACATGAAATCAAACTTTCTTAAAAATTTGCTTTTTAATATAGAACATTACTATACTCAAACTAATAAAAAAATAGTACGTCTCATATATGATCTACGCGCGCATTAAATAATAAAGCAGGTAAAAGTCATATGCTTATAGAAAAATACCCAAACTAAATAAAAAGTCTAACGGTATTGTTTTTCATTCTTCCTTTTTACATCCAGTCAATTATAAAAGGAAAGATTCTTAAATGTTTCTTTTCTCTTACATTTCCCATATAGTGTTCCTCCTAACAACCCATATAGGCGAAAAGCTGGAAGCTTCAATAGTTCCCTACTAAACCATATAGTGCTAAGATGACAATGGGCGAAATGGGTTGATTCGATGGCGCTTGTTTTAACTACGTGTCTGATTTACATAAAATTTTACCCAACGTTTGATGTAAAATTGACCCGAATCCGTTTTGAATAAAATTTACGTCAGTACATAGATAAAAATAAACACATCACAATGGTATATTTAAAATTTTATAAAACGTTATATTCTAAAAGTTATAAGAGAAAAAACAAAATATGAGTAAAATCAGTTATAATAATATTAAATTCTAATCAATTTAAATCACATTTGGTATATTCTGTGGCCGACCATCTTTAGAGTCGCCTGCCTCGATTTTGCGGGCGGCGACCCTGTTGGTCACGTGTTAATTTTAAGAGGGCGGCTACATGGGTGTTCGTGCTCTGTCTAGGAAGGCGTCAGCACCTTGTCATCTGGGGATATTTTGAGAAGAAAACTTTGGGGGACATTTTAAGAGAAGAAAATGATAAAAGAGACATTTAGAATTTGTCATTCATCTCGTCTTAACCATTGATACATCTAAGATTATGTTACATTCTTCCCATGCAAAATCCAATTCTTGTTTGATAGGTCTCGTGCGAGGACCCAAGTAGAAGGTTTGGGGCAGCCGCCTCCTTACAATATTTTTTAGTGTTATACGTATGTAAAAATCTTGAGCGTCCCTTTTAAATTATGCAATCGTCGCATCTTTGCCCACCCATAAAAAAAAACTTTTCTTGATTCATCATTGGTCTCATGCGTACATACATAAATACATAAGTACACATTATACGCATAGATAAATAAATGCATGTTAGTAAACCATTTGATGTGCATATATATATATATATGTAATGGTTAAATAATAAATCAAGTAATAATTGGTTATGGTTGGTGTTGTAGTGTTTGACTGTTGAGTGCAAACGCAAATATCCTATTGGAATAAAAAAATATAAGTATGCCTATACAACCTTATGCACACCCATCTCTATAATCAACTGATTTCATACTAAAATGTCATATGGACTTATAAGTTAGACAAGTGAGATAAGTACTGTTCGTTTAAAGAACTGTTGTAAAAACTATTAATATTTTTAGTGATATCGAGCCAGAGTTTGTAGATGTCTTTTGTAACTTACCTTTTTAACTTACATTTTAATCTTTATTTTTGTATGTCTATAGAATAGCTTGTTTGTTAAGAGTAAAACAGTCGTGCAATCGTGCAACGAAATGAATTTGATTGGGCTTGCGGATGCCCGATGAATTAATGCCAAAAAATTAAAGGCCCAATGTATAATCGATTGTTTTGTATCTATTGGGCTTGGCAGCTGGAATATAATGGGTCAAGTTGGGCTTTAAGGTGAAGGTAAGGTTTTTTAGGGACGATTAATATTGTAATTAAAATAATTACTTAAAACATTTATAGTGGTGAACATAATTCAGGTAACCTGAGTATAACACATAAATCAGACCGGTTATTTCTGAAAATTGGACCGTATTGCAATTACTAGGGTGGTCTTCTGTTGCATGTATTACTAAAGATTGGGCTCATTTTTGTTTTTGAGTAAAGATATTCATTCATCATGTTGTCATCCATTCAGTAAAAAAAATTATGTGTATTATATAAAACACTGATTAAAAAAAAAACTCTTTCTTGTTTTGACATTATTCTCAATTGTTATATTTTTATTATGTTATTTTGTGTTTATTATGTTTAGCGCAGAATTACTTCAGTTATTCGTCGCACCATTATCAACGATAAACAATATTGACTTTCATTATACTTATCATTGTTGTCACAATCAAACTTATTGTCACATCCTCTTATCTCCATACACATTTCAACTTTTCATTGCTCAAGCCATCAAGACAAACGATCTATGGAGTCTAAAGACACACTGAATTGGTGTTAAGTTGTTGTGATTATTTCTCGTTACACAATGTTGTGAGATGGATTTATTATCAGTTTGACGTTCAGAGAAGGCTGACATCATTATTTTGCCAAGTGTTAGTGTATGATAATTAGGGGAAAGGATGGATCATGATGGAACGAATATCAGTTAAGCTGTTGTGATTATTTCTCGTTATAACATGTCGTGAGATGAATTATTATCAGTATGACGTTCAGAGAAGGTTGACGTCATTATTTTTCCAAGTGTGAGTGTATGATAATTAGGGGAGAAGATGGATCATGATGGAACGAAATAGAAGTTGGTTATGTTTGCTGATTGTTGATGGTGGGTTGACTAATAATTGTCAACAAGATTGTTTTAAATAACTATTTTATGTTTTTTTAAACTAATCATATAACTATAAAAATTATAAAAATAAAATGATGTTTGTATAAGTTGCAAGAAATATTAATCGAAATCAATAAAAATATATAAATAATTACATTTTTTTTCCTTTATAGAACGACAAACACATACCCTCGTTTGTTTGGAACGGTCTTTGACATCACCCCAAATGCTCAAGTGAGTCATTTGGATACGAGATTTCAATCGTTCATATTGAATTTGATGTTTCAAATTTGACTCGCCTAGAAACACCATCAATAAGAAAATTCACAATTCTAGAATAACTCAATTTAGTCATTAACAAACTCAAGCAAAAAATCATGTTTATACCATTGAACTAAAGTACCAACTGCACACGCACTTTCATCTAATACTACCCATTAAACACAACAGTGTATAGTAGTGTGTATTAAAAGACTCAAATCTTTAAGCCCATGAGAGAAAATATCTATTTAGTTAAGCTATAAGTCATTTGATATAATAATAATTACAAAAGTATCAATCCGAAATAAAAGTTGAATGTGGATTAGGTTTAGGCACCACACCAAGACCCAATTACCCAAATAAAAGCGCGTTGAAGAATCTTAAAGGCACATTGTTCTTCCCCAAATCAAGACTCACCATCTACAAACACGAAGATTATTAGATCTCAAAAGTCTCAAAATCACGATTCGATCTTCACAACATATATCTTCATCAAATTCAGTTCTTATAAGTCCCTCTATTTGAAAATCTTCAGAGGATTATAGTTGCCGGAGAAGATGGAGAAAGTGATGAACATAATAAAGCCAAAACCTAATCCTCAACAGCTGTTACGCGATTGGCAACGCCGTCTCCGGCAAGAGTGTCGCAACATCGATCGCCAGATTCGAGGTACAGTCATCTATTCATCGTATTTGTAGAAAAATGTGATCTGAAAACTGAAATTCATGAGTTTATGACTATTTGATTTCGGATTATCGTGCGATTGTTTGTTAGAAATACAGAGAGAAGAGAAAAACGTTCAGAAAGCGATCCGAGAGGCTGCCAAGAGAAACGATATGGGCTCCGCTAAGGTATAAACTTAGGGTTTGATTGATCGTATAACATTGCAATTGTACTTTTGAAATTAGTTTATATATTCAGTTTGGAATTGCATAATTTGAGTTAGTAAACTGCTATTAACTTTCAGTTTACACAAATTATCTTCAAAATTCGTTAACTGGCTCCATTGATGTGAGTCATGTGACATCTAGGGCTCATAAGTTACATTTGTTTTTATAGTTGAATAGAGGTCTAACTACTAGTTTTACCGTAATAATTATTCAAATTATGATCTACAATAACCTCACTGTTTTTTTGCCTTCTATGTGACTACCAATGGTACTTATATTTGATTTTCATACAGGGCTACCGGTTTATATATATCAGTTTACAACCTGCATTAGTCATCATTTTAGAACTTGTCTTTTGATTATGTTTTTGTTAACTCCTTATGATTTACTTAACTTTTTCATGTAAATTGACCTCAGTCACTTGCTAAAGAACTTGTGAGATCCAGAAGAACTGTGAACCGCCTCTATGAAAACAAAGCTCAGTTGAATTCAATATCCATGCATCTAGGCGAAAGCGTTGGTACTATCTTCACATTCAATATCACATTGCTGAATTATATTTCTGACAAGTTCATGTGATACTTTTGAAGTTGCTTGCAACATTATTAAGCCACTTAAGTTAGTCATTTATAAATGTTTTTAGTTGTTACCATGTCTGTTTAAGTCTGCCTTTACAAAATTACTGAATCTGGGGTTTTGCAGCTATTGCTCGTACGGTTAGGCACCTGTCTAAGAGTGCTGAAGTTATGAAGCTTGTTAATAATCTAATGAAGGCCCCAGAAATGGCTGTCACAATGCAAGAATTTAACAAAGAAATGACTAAGGTACTTTGTCCATCTTTAAAAGACATTTGGAGATAATTGATGTGTGTTAACTCTGATTACAAAATCACTTTTATTTTTACAATAGTGGCCTAAATTTTTTAAAAAGAACGATTTAGGAGGTTGTTTTATGTTTGCATAAAATCTTATGTAAACAGAACGGCCCATTTATACGTAAATGGGTCAAAATCTTATAACTGTTTTAGATTACAGAATGAACTATTATTTGACCAAGTCATTTTCTTTTATGATTCGGTAAATTGAATTCCGTTATGTTTTACTTCTGCAGGCGGGCGTTATTGAAGAGATTGTGAATGATGCAGTTGACTCAGCACTAGATTCAGATGACATTGAAGACGAGATTGATGAAGAGGTTGATAAGGTCTTAACCGCAATAGCTGGTGAGACTGCTGCACAGCTTCCGGAAGCTGTCAGGAAAGAGCGGTTAAAACAACCTGCTCGGGCAACTGAAGACGCAGAGGTGCTTTTCTTGACATCTTTCTTGTCATCTGTAATGTCCTAATTTAACATTGTGTAGAGAAATCAATGGTTGATGTGAATATGCAGGATGAGGGTGTTGACGACGAGGAAGAAATGGAAGAAATAAGGGCTCGACTCGCCAAAGTAAGGTCATGATCCAACTTTTCAAAAATTTTATCTTCTGCATTAACTTGTGAGTTGATGTATATACTATATATAAGAATTAAGACGGCTGCAACCTTAATGTATTATTCATAAAAAGTATTTGCAGCATATGAAAACCATCTTTATGTAAACAGGAATATTTTGTTATGTTCATCCCTCTGGTTATCTTGCCATCTTTGTATGTTTATTTGAGATGATTATCTATAATGGATCTAAAAAGCATCTGAAATGGTTTTGTCTTGTTTGTTCAAGTAATGTAATGGGTTGATTTATGCACTTTTATATTTGTGTTTGTCAAGTAAACAAATGTGGCTCACATACCACAAAATTGCAACTTTGAGATGGAAAGAGGATTAATAAGCCTCTGACTAAAGAATTTAAGCGAGCACATGTTTTTTACGTCATAAACACCTGTCTTTAGAACTCATTCCAATCATATAAGGAACTCAATTTTCATTAGAATACCGTAAGCTGAAGACGTGATTTGCAACATTGAGATGAAAACATGAGTGTGCAGCATTATGGTGGCATCTTATTTTTTCCATCTTTAATCGGCTGCTCATAACGAGTCGCAACTTGTGGTCATATGTTCGAGTTTTCACCTTTCAGCTCTTGCGATATAAATGGTCTGGGGCGGGGTCCAACAGAGTGAAATGGAGGTGGGGCGTCGGATAAAAAGGAAGATAGGAAGGTAGGGGGTTACATGTAGAGGTGGACATAAAAACCGGGTCCGAACCCGATCCGGACCCGGGTACGGGTAGTACCCGATGGGAGGTGCACCCGGGTTGGACCCGTTTAAACCCGTAGGGTTGGAACCGATTTTAGATTTTGAGGTTTTTAGCGAACCCGACCCGAACCGGTTGAACCCGATTTGAACCCGGTATTGGGACACACATAAGAAAAGAAAAGATGAAAAAAAAAAAAAATAAACTTGGTATTGGACCCGGTTTCAGACCCGACCCTACCCGGGTATAGCGGGTAGGGTTTTCAAGCAAGTGAACCCGACCCGGGTTCACCAATACCCGGGTACAAAAAACCCGATTGGGCCAACCCGGGTTGTACCGGGTTGAATCCGGTTGTTGTAAACTTCTTTAAATATTATGGTTATATGACAAATTTAACACGTGTTATTAATAAGAACTAAACATTTTACAAACTAGTATTAAGACTCCCGTGTTATGGCGAGGTATGATCGGAAAAAATGACGTCCAAACGTCGTTGTGAACCAGCACCTTGAAGGGGATGTTGATAACTATGTAACATTATACAAAAAAAAAAAAAACATAACCATCGCAAGATTTTGTGTTGCTTTAAGGCTTTTATTAATGATCGAAACTCAAATGAAAAATAGAACTGTTAAAATATTAAAATTGAAATGTTGATAAAAATACATTATAGAAAATATCTGGTTAACTATATAAGATGAAGTATTATGTATATATATATATATATATATATATATATTATATTGTGGTTGAATAAATATAAAATTACTATTTTATTGGTTCAATACTTCAATCTAAACATACTTATATATTCAAATTAAATTCTGTTGCTTCTTGAGATTTGATATAAATAACAATTTTCTTTAAAAAAATAAAAAGTATTAATTTATTTTTAGAAGTTTTACATTTTGTTTTACTTTCAATCCAAAAGTTTCATTAACTGTTTTAACTTTAATTCAAAATAATAATACTTTTGTATTGAAACTGAAACAAATAACAAAACTTTTGGACTAAAATTGATGGTTTTAAACTTTTAATGGAAAACAGTTACTTTTAACAAATATCAAAAACTAAATTACTGTAGAAACCGACATAAGTAAATAAAACAAAATTAAAATTAGATTATGGAATAACAAAAGAAATGAAAAATACAAAAAATAGTAAAAAGAATGTAAAATTCCTACATCAAGAACTGAACTAGGGTGGGTAAAGGAAAGTTGGGCGTTGTTCCCACTTTCCACCAAGACTGTCAAAGTTTTTATATTTAATTTTTGTTATCTAATCTAATCTAATCTATATACACACAAGATATTCGGTCTAAGAAAATAATAATTAAAATAAATCATACCCGGATTTCCCAAATCTTCGGTGATACTAGTTTCCATATTCAGGGTAACGGACATCCCCGCCCAAATGGTCTTATATCATTCAACATCCCCTTCATACATGTACTATATATGTATATATATATATATATATATATATATATATATATATATATATATATATATATATAATATACTAACTATACTAGAAGAATCAGTTTATAAACAAACCCCCTCAACATATTCTCTCGCAAATGAAACCCATCGATGCATCAAATCATCATCAACTACAAAAACCAAAGTTCTGTTAATTTGTTCGTCTCCGGCCACCGCAGTCACACCACCGCCGGTGATCGAGTGTTTCACGAGCATTGCCCATTCCGTTGTTTCTATTCCGGTGATTTTCTCTCATTCCCCTTGCCTCAATCGCACGACACCAAACCCTAGCCGATAACAACACCAACAAATACTCGATCCTTTCTCACAAATCAATCATCAACACGCATTTCCGACAAATCATCAACTACAAAAACCAACGTTCTGTTTATTTGTTCGTCTCCGGCCACCGCAGTCACACCACCGCCGGTCTCCGTTGTCTCTATTCCGGTGATTTTCTCTCATTCCCCTTGCCTCAATCGCACCACACCAAACCCTAGCCGATAACAACACCAACAAATCAATCGGATGATATCTGCTTCTCAATATTAATTAGGGCATTTCTTATTACTTACTTTCTCGATCTTTACTCTACTTCAGACGATATTGCTTTTCTAATTATTTGATAACAAATGCATTCTGTTTCACGAGCACTGCCCATTCCCCTGATTTTCTCTCATTCCCCTAGCCTCAACTCAATCGCACCACACCAAACCCTAGCCGATAACAACACCAACAAACGCTCCTTCCTTACAAATCAATCATCAACACGCATTTCCGACAAGTCTATTCTATCCCTTCAATCGGATGATTTCTGCTTCTCAATATTAATTAGGGCATTTCTTATTACTTACTTTCTCTTTACTCTACTTCAGATATATTGCTTTTCTAATTATTTGATAACAAATGCATTCTGTTTATCAATAACATGATAATTTTTACATTGGATGCCAAATGATTGGTGATTCATCTGCAGGTTGTGGATTATCATCAACAACGGGTAGAACAGGAACATCAGATAAACCAATGGACGCCAATCATATATTATGGGTTTTTGCGTGGGTTCTGCTTTCTGTTATCAATAACATGAGAATTTATACGTTACTAGCTACTTTGTCAAACTGCTAGCTAAGGTTTTGTGAGGCCGGTGGTCATCATGGTTTAATCTTGAACTATTTTCATGATATTTGGCCATTTGTGTATTCAATAACTAATTTAATTGCATCTACTTTGGCCCTTTACATGTTTTTTTAATAGAATTGTAAAATCTGAAGTGTTGTAGATGATGATGAATGAAGTTTGTATTTGGAGTGCAGCCATTGCAAGTGCAGATCACTATGGGATACGAGGTTCAAAAAAGGTATGTTCATATGACCTGTTAGCAAATATCTTCATTAATTTTAATTTCACTTTTTTTTTGGGCATCTTATTCACTCATGTATCAGATTGTAGTTGCATATAAACCAAGGACAGGAACTAAAAGAGCTAAGCAACAAGCATGATTGATTAAAGGTTTGTGAGACGTTAGGTCGATGCATACCAACTGTTTGATGAAACGTTTGTTTGTATTCCTTCTTCATCACAACTGTGTGTGTGTACATTAGAAACATTAACATATATTTTCTCATTTACATTAACTGGAGCATTTAACTTTGTAGGTTGCTAGCAAAGTTAAAAGATATAATACGGTATGATAAGTATGTATTTTGAGACATACGTATACATTTTGTTTTACTTCCCACTGCAAGGTGTTTTCATCGATTCAGATTTGATAGAGCCACTTGGACTCACTTTGATAGCAGGAAGGACAAACGTAAAGTTAAAAGATATAATATGGTATGATATGTATGTATTCTGAGATCTATGCATTTTATATTACTTCTCATGGCAGGGTGATTTCATCAATTTAGCTTTCATAGAGCCATTTGAACTCACTTTGATTCAGGTTTCTTCTGATAGTTAACTAGGGCTGGCAAGATGGGCGATTTGGTAAAACGGGTCAAAATGGGTTAGATATAAAGTCACCAACTATCAATCTCAGCTCTTTAAACGCGGTCAAGATGGGTTCGGTTTGATATATTTTGCTTTTTTTAATAACATTGCTAAAAATTTTTTGGTCTTGAATAGAAAAATCATCACTCTTATTCTGAAATCCTAATTTCTAGTGATTGCAAAACTTTTGTTCTATTTGGTTTTATCTGTTAGGGGGATGATTTGAATGATAATTTCGAATCTTGTTTTAAACATCTTATTCTAATGTGCAGGTCGTTAATATGGTTAGAAGAATGTTATGTGCGATGTATTTTAATTGGGTGCTGATTGTACAGGTGGTATAATATTTATTTTTAGTTTTTGATACAGAGTATGAAACTAAAAGAAGTTCAGCAAATATTACTAAGATGATCAAAACAGGGGACTATTTTGGTTGGTGGGTGGCTTGATCTTAATTTTGTTCTTGATGCAGTGACGTACGCAAATTATACGTTAGATCGAGGGATCAAATATAACCCTTCCACTTTGGCAAGATTGATCCCTTCCATTTCAAAGACGTAAGGTACTCTTTTTTCAAACTTTAACGCAGATTTAAGTTGCATAATTTTGCAGTTTAGTCTACTTCTTTGTGCTTAGATATTGGTTTTATTATTTGATTAGAAATGCATGTATTCTAACAATTATAATATCAGGAAAATGTAGAGGGTTAGATCGCAAAGCATATAGATGGCAGATAATTGGTAAATCTGCTGATGGGAAATATAGTCCATCATCTGCGGGTGGATCATTATCAAGAAAGGGTAAAAAGGGCCGTTCAGATAAGCCAATGGACGACAATTATTATGGGTTTTTCGTAAGGTTTTGTGAAGCCGGTACTGAAGTGGTCATCAAGGTTTAATCTTAAACTATTTTCATGATATTTGGCCTTTTGTGTATTCAATAACTAATTTAAATTTTTCTGGCAATATTCTTTGTGTTTTGATATCATAAAAAACCATGTACGAGTTGCCTTCAGTTTGCTTCCTGACATGTTTTTTAACCGAATTTGTAAAGCCTAAAATATTGTTGATGATGATTAATGAGGTTTTTATTGATAGTTCAGCCATTACAAATGTAGATCTCTGTGGGATACGAGGCTCAATAAAGGTATGTTCATATGTCCTGTTAGCAACTAACTTCATTAATTTTAATTTCACTTTTTGTTGGGCATCTTATTCACTCATGTATCAGATTGTAGTTGCATATAAACCAAGGACAGGAACTAAAAAAGCTAAGCAACAAGCATGATTGATTAAAGGTTTGTGTAACGTTAGGTCGATGCATACCAACTGTTTGATGAAACTTTTGTTTGTATTTCTTCTTCATCACCACTGTGTGTGTGTACAGTTGAAACTTTTTCATATATTTCTTCATTTACATTGACTTGAGCATTTAAGTTTGTAGGTTGCTGGCAAAGTTAAAGATATAATACGGTATGATAAGTATGTATTTTGAGACGTATACATTTTGTTTTACTTCTCACTGCTGGGTGTTTTCATTGATGCAGCTTTGATAGAGCCACTTGGACTCACTTTGATAGCAGGAAGGACAAACGTAAAGTTAAAGATATAATATGGTATGAAATGTATGTATTCTGAGATGTATACATTTTGTAATACTTCTCATGGCAGGGTGATTTTATCAATTCAGCTTTCAAAGAGCCACTTGGACTCACTTTGATAGCAGCAAGGACAAAGGTAAAGTTAAAGATATAATATGGCATGATAAGTATGTATTTTGAGACATATACATTTGATTTTACTTCTCATGGCAGGGTGATTTCATCAATTTAGCTTTCATAGAGCCATTTGAACTCACTTTGATTCAGGTTTCTTCTGATAGTTAACTAGAGCTGGCAAGATGGGCGATTTGGGTAAACGGGTCAATATGGAAGTCACCAACTATCAATCACAGCTCTTTAAACGTGGTCCAGATGGGTTCGGTTTGATATATTTTGCTATTTTTAATAACATTGCTAAAGTTTTATGGTCTTGAATAGAAAAATCATCACTCTTATTCTGAAATCCCAATTTCTAGTGATTGCAAAACTTTTTAATTCTATTTGGTTTTATCTGTTAGGGGGATGATTTGAATGATAATTTCGAATCTTGTTTTAAACATTTTATTTTAGTTTGCAGGTTGTAAATATGGTTATAAGTATGTTATGTGCGATGCATTTTAATTGTGTGCTCCAGGATTGTACAGGTTGTATAATATTTATTTTTAGTTTTTGATACAGAGTATGTAACTAAAAGAAGTTCAGCAAATATTACTAAGATGATCAAAACAGGGGACTATTTTGGTTGGTGGGTGACTTGATCTTAATCTTGTTCTTGATGCAGTGACGTACGCAAATTATATGTTAGATCGAGGGATCAAATATAACCCTTCCACTTTGGCAAGATTGACCCCTGCCATTTTAAAGACGTAAGGTATTATTTATTCAAATTTCAACGCAGATTTAAGTTGCATAATTTGTAGTTTAGTCTACTTCTTTGTGCTTAGATATTGGTTTTGTTATTTGATTAGAAATGCATGTATTCTAACAATTATAATATTAGGAAACTGTAGAGGGTTAGATCGCAAAGCACATAGATTATAGATGGCAGATAATTGGTAAATCTGCTGATGGGAAATTTAGTTCATCATCTGCAGATGGATCATTATCAAGAACGGGTAAAAAGGGCAGTTCAGATAAGCCAATGGACGACAATTATTATGGGTTTTTCGTAAGGTTTTGTGAAGCCGGTATTGAAGTGGTCATCAAGGTTTAATCTTAAACTATGTTCATGATATTTGGCCTTTTGTGTATTCAATAACTAATTTAAATTTTTCTTGCAATATTCTTTGTGTTTTGATATCATAAAAAACCATGTACGAGTTGCTTTCAGTTTGCTTCCTGACATGTTTTCTAACAGAATTTGTAAAGCCTAAAATATTGTTGATGATGATTAATGAGGTTTTTATTGATAGTTCAGCCATTACAAATGTAGATCACTGTGGGATACTAGGCTCAATAAAGGTATGTTCATATGACCAGTTAGCAACTAACTTCATTAATTTTAATTTCACTTTTTTGTTGGGCATATTATTCACTCATGTATCAGATTGTAGTTGCATATAAACCAAGGACAGGAACTAAAAGAGCTAAGCAACAAGCATGATTGATTAAAGGTTTGTGGGACGTTAGGTCGATGCATACCAACTGTTTGATGAAACGTTTGTTTGTATTTCTTCTTCATCACAACTGTGTGTGTGTACACTAGAAACATTAACATATATTTTCTCATTTACATTAACTGGAGCAGTTAACTTTGTAGGTTGCTGGCAAAGTTAAGGATATAATACGGTATGATAAGTATGTATTTTGAGAGGTATACATTTTGTTTTACTTCTCACTGCTGGGTGTTTTCATAGATGCAGCTTTGATAGAGCCACTTGGACTCACTTTGACAGCATGAAGGACAAACGTAAAGTTAAAGATATAATATGGTATGATATGTATGTATTCTGAGATGTATACATTTTATATTACTTCTCCTGGCAGGGTGATTTTGTCAATTCAGCTTTCATAGAGCCACTTGGACTCACTTTGATAGCAGCAAGGACAAAGGTAAAGTTAAAGATATAATATGGCATGATAAGTATGTATTTTGAGACATATACATTTGATTTTACTTCTCATGGCAGGGTGATTTCATCAATTTAGCTTTCATAGAGCCATTTGAACTCACTTTGATTCAGGTTTCTTTTGATAGTTAACTAGAGCTGGCAAGATGGGCGATTTGGGTAAACAGGTCAAAATGGGTTAGATATAAAGTCACCAACTATCAATCTCAGCTCTTTGAACGCGGTCGAGATGGGTTCGGTTTGATATATTTTTCTTTTTTTAATAACATTGCTAAAATTTTATGGTCTTGAGTAGAAAAATCATCACTCTTATTCTGAAATCCCAATTTCTAGTGATTGCAAAACTTTTTGTTCTATTTGGTTTTATATGTTAGGGGGATGATTTGAATGATAATTTCGAATCTTGTTTTAAACATCTTATTCTAATGTGCAGGTTGTTAATATGGTTAGAAGAATGTTATGTGCGATGTATTTTAATTGGGTGCTCCAGGATTGTACAGGTTGTATAATATTTATTTTTAGTTTTTGATACAGAGTATGAAACTAAAAGAAGTTCAGCAAATATTACTAAGATGATCAAAACAGGGGACTATTTTGGTTGGTGCATGGCTTGATCTTAATCTTGTTCTTGATGCAGTGACGTACGCAAATTATATGTTAGATCGAGGGATCAAATATAACCCTTCCACTTTGGCAAGATTGATCCCTGCCATTTCAAAGACGTAAGGTACTCTTTTTTCAAACTTCAACGCAGATTTAAGTTGCATAATTTTGTAGTTTAGTCTACTTCTTTGTGCTTAGATATTGGTTTTGTTATTTGATTAGAAATGCATGTATTCTAACAATTATAATATCAGGAAAATGTAGAGGGTTAGATCGCAAAGCATATAGATGGCCGATAATTGGTAAATCTGCTGATGGGAAATTTAGTCCATCATCTGCAGGTGGATCATTATCAAGAAAGGGTAAAAAGGGCAGTTCAGATAAGCCAATGGGCGACAATTATTATGGGTTTTTCGTAAGGTTTTGTGAAGCCGGTATTGAAGTGGTCATCAAGGTTTAATCTTAAACTGTTTTCATGATATTTGGCCTTTTGTGTATTCAATAACTAATTTAAATTTTTCTCGCAATTTTCTTTGTGTTTTGATATCATAAAAAACCATGTAGGGGTTGCTTTCAGTTTGCTTCCTGACATATTTTTTAACCGAATTTGTGGAGCCTAAAGTATTGTTGATGATGATTAATGAGGTTTTTATTGATAGTTCAGCCATTACAAATGTAGATCACTGTGGGATACGAGGCTCAAAAAAGGTATGTTCATATGACCTGTTAGCAACTAACTTCATTAATTTTAATTTCACTTTTTTGTTGGGCATCTTATTCACTCATGTATCAGATTGTAGTTGCATATAAACCAAGGACAGGAACTAAAAGAGCTAAGCAACAAGCATGATTGACTAAAGGTTTGTGGGACGTTAGGTCGATGCATACCAACTGTTTGATGAAACGTTCGTTTGTATTTCTTCTTCATCACAACTGTGTGTGTGTACACCAGAAACATTAACATATATTTTCTCATTTACATTAACTGGAGCATTAAACTTTGTAGGTTGCTGGCAAAGTTAAAGATATAATACGGTATGATACGTATGTATTTTGAGACGTACGCATACATTTTGTTTTACTTCTCACTGCAAGGTGTTTTCATCGATTCAGCTTTGATAGAGCCACTTGGACTCACTTTGATAGCAGGAAGGACGAACGTAAAGTTAAAGATATAATATGGTATGATATGTATGTATTCTGAGATGTATACATTTTATATTACTTCTCGATCATGGCAGGGTGATTTTATCAATTCAGCTTTCATAGAGCCACTTGGACTCACTTTGATAGCAGGAAGGACAAAGGTAAAGTTAAAGATATAATATGGCTTGATAAATATGTATTTTGAGACATACACATTTGATTTTACTTCTCATGGCAGGGTGATTTCATCAATTTAGCTTTCATAGAGCCATTTGAACTCACTTTGATTCAGGTTTCTTCTGATAGTTAACTAGGGCTGGCAAGATGGGCGATTTGGGTAAACGGGTCAAAATGGGTTAGATATAAAGTCACCAACTATCAATCTCAGCTCTTTGAACGCGGTCGAGATGGGTTCGGTTTGATATATTTTGCTTTTTTTAATAACATTGCTAAAGTTTTATGGTCTTGAATAGAAAAATCATCACTCTTATTCTGAAATCCCAATTTCTAGTGATTGCAAAACTTTTTGTTCTATTTGGTTTTATATGTTAGGGGGATGATTTGAATGATAATTTCGAATCTTGTTTTAAACATCTTATTCTAATGTGCAGGTTGTTAATATGGTTAGAAGAATGTTATGTGCGATGTATTTTAATTGGGTGCTCCAGGATTGTACAGGTTGTATAATATTTGTTTTTAGTTTTTGATACAGACTATGAAACTAAAAGAAGTTCAGCAAATATTACTAAGATGATCAAAACAGGGGACTATTTTGGTTGGTGGGTGGCTTGATCTTAATCTTGTTCTGGATGCAGTGACGTACGCAAATTATATGTTAGATCGAGGGATCAAATATAACCCTTCCACTTTGGCAAGATTGATCCCTGCCATTTCAAAGACGTAAGGTACTCTTTTTTCAAACTTCAACGCAGATTTAAGTTGCATAATTTTGTAGTTTAGTCTACTTCTTTGTGCTTAGATATTGGTTTTGTTATTTGATTAGAAATGCATGTATTCTAACAATTATAATATCAGGAAAATGTAGAGGGTTAGATCGCAAAGCATATAGATGGCAGATAATTGGTAAATCTGCTGATGGGAAATTTAGTCCATCATCTGCAGGTGGATCATTATCAAGAAAGGGTAAAAAGGGCAGTTCAGATAAGCCAATGGACGACAATTATTATGGGTTTTTCGTGTGGTTTTGTGAAGCCGGTATTGAAGTGGTCATGAAGGTTTAATCTTAAACTGTTTTCATGATATTTGGCCTTTTGTGTATTCAATAACTAATTTAAATTTTTCTCGCAATATTCTTTGTGTTTTGATATCATAAAAAACCATGTACGGGTTGCTTTCAGTTTGCTTCCTGACATATTTTTTAACTGAATTTGTAGAGCCTAAAGTATTGTTGATGATGATTAATAAGGTTTTTATTGATAGTTCAGCCGTTACAAATGTAGATCACTGTGGGATACGAGGCTCAAAAAAGGTATGTTCATATGACCTGTTAGCAACTAACTTCATTAATTTTAATTTCACTTTTTTGTTGGGCATCTTATTCACTCATGTATCAGATTGTAGTTGCATATAAACCAAGGACAGGAACTAAAAGAGCTAAGCAACAAGCATGATTGATTAAAGGTTTGTGAGACGTTAGGTCGATGCATACCAACTGTTTGATGAAAGGTTTGTTTGTATTTCTTCTTCATCACAACTGTTTGTGTACACCAGAAACATTAACATATATTTTCTCATTTACATTAACTGGAGCATTTAACTTTGTTGGTTGCTGGCAAAGTTAAAGATATAATACGGTATGATACGTATGTATTTTGAGACGTACGCATACATTTTGTTTTACTTCTCACTGCAAGGTGTTTTCATCGATTCAGCTTTGATAGAGCCACTTGGACTCACTTTGATAGCAGGAAGGACAAACGTAAAGTTAAAGATATAATATGGTATGATATGTATGTATTCTGAGAAGTATACATTTTATATTACTTCTTGATCATGGCAGGGTGATTTTATCAATTCAGCTTTCATAGAGCCACTTGGACTCACTTTGATAGCAGCAAGGACAAAGGTAAAGTTAAAGATATAATATGGCATGATAAGTATGTATTTTGAGACGTACACATTTGATTTTACTTCTCATGGCAGGGTGATTTCATCAATTTAGCTTTCATAGAGCCATTTGAACTCACTTTGATTCAGGTTTCTTCTGATAGTTAACTAGGGCTGGCAAGAAGGGCGATTTGGGTAAACGGGTCAAAATGGGTTAGATATAAAGTCACCAACTATCAATCTCAGCTCTTTGAACGCGGTCGAGATGGGTTCGGTTTGATATATTTTGCTTTTTTTAATAACATTGCTAAAGTTTTATGGTCTTGAATAGAAAAATCATCACTCTTATTCTGAAATCCCAATTTCTAGTGATTGCAAAACTTTTTGTTCTATTTGGTTTTATATGTTAGGGGGATGATTTGAATGATAATTTCGAATCTTGTTTTAAACATCTTATTCTAATGTGCAGGTTGTTAATATGGTTAGAAGAATGTTATGTGCGATGTATTTTAATTGGGTGCTCCAGGATTGTACAGGTTGTATAATATTTGTTTTTAGTTTTTGATACAGACTATGAAACTAAAAGAAGTTCAGCAAATATTACTAAGATGATCAAAACAGGGGACTATTTTGGTTGGTGGGTGGCTTGATCTTAATCTTGTTCTTGATGCAGTGACGTACGCAAATTATATGTTAGATCGAGGGATCAAATATAACCCTTCCACTTTGGCAAGATTGATCCCTGCCATTTCAAAGACGTAAGGTAATCTTTTTTCAAACTTCAACGCAGATTTAAGTTGCATAATTTTGTAGTTTAGTCTACTTCTTTGTGCTTAGATATTGGTTTTGTTATTTGATTAGAAATGCATGTATTCTAACAATTATAATATCAGGAAAATGTAGAGGGTTAGATCGCAAAGCATATAGATGGCAGATAATTGGTAAATCTGCTGATGGGAAATTTAGTCCATCATCTGCAGGTGGATCATTATCAAGAAAGGGTAAAAAGGGCAGTTCAGATAAGCCAATGGACGACAATTATTATGGGTTTTTCGTGTGGTTTTGTGAAGCCGGTATTGAAGTGGTCATGAAGGTTTAATCTTAAACTGTTTTCATGATATTTGGCCTTTTGTGTATTCACTAACTAATTTAAATTTTTCTCGCAATATTCTTTGTGTTTTGATATCATAAAAAACCATGTACGGGTTGCTTTCAGTTTGCTTCCTGACATATTTTTTAACTGAATTTGTAGAGCCTAAAGTATTGTTGATGATGATTAATAAGGTTTTTATTGATAGTTCAGCCGTTACAAATGTAGATCACTGTGGGATACGAGGCTCAAAAAAGGTATGTTCATATGACCTGTTAGCAACTAACTTCATTAATTTTAATTTCACTTTTTTGTTGGGCATCTTATTCACTCATGTATCAGATTGTAGTTGCATATAAACCAAGGACAGGAACTAAAAGAGCTAAGCAACAAGCATGATTGATTAAAGGTTTGTGAGACGTTAGGTCGATGCATACCAACTGTTTGATGAAACGTTTGTTTGTATTTCTTCTTCATCACAACTGTTTGTGTACACCAGAAACATTAACATATATTTTCTCATTTACATTAACTGGAGCATTTAACTTTGTTGGTTGCTGGCAAAGTTAAAGATATAATACGGTATGATACGTATGTATTTTGAGACGTACGCATACATTTTGTTTTACTTCTCACTGCAAGGTGTTTTCATCGATTCAGCTTTGATAGAGCCACTTGGACTCACTTTGATAGCAGGAAGGACAAACGTAAAGTTAAAGATATAATATGGTATGATATGTATGTATTCTGAGATGTATACATTTTATATTACTTCTCGATCATGGCAGGGTGATTTTATCAATTCAGCTTTCATAGAGCCACTTGGACTCACTTTGATAGCAGCAAGGACAAAGGTAAAGTTAAAGATATAATATGGCATGATAAGTATGTATTTTGAGACGTACACATTTGATTTTACTTCTCATGGCAGGGTGATTTCATCAATTTAGCTTTCATAGAGCCATTTGAACTCACTTTGATTCAGGTTTCTTCTGATAGTTAACTAGGGCTGGCAAGATGGGCGATTTGGGTAAACGGGTCAAAATGGGTTAGATATAAAGTCACCAACTATCAATCTCAGCTCTTTGAACGCGGTCGAGATGGGTTCGGTTTGATATATTTTGCTTTTTTTAATAACATTGCTAAAGTTTTATGGTCTTGAATAGAAAAATCATCACTCTTATTCTGAAATCCCAATTTCTAGTGATTGCAGAACTTTTTGTTCTATTTGGTTTTATATGTTAGGGGGATGATTTGAATGATAATTTCGAATCTTGTTTTAAACATCTTATTCTAATGTGCAGGTTGTTAATATGGTTAGAAGAATGTTATGTGCGATGTATTTTAATTGGGTGCTCCAGGATTGTACAGGTTGTATAATATTTGTTTTTAGTTTTTGATACAGACTATGAAACTAAAAGAAGTTCAGCAAATATTACTAAGATGATCAAAACAGGGGACTATTTTGGTTGGTGGGTGGCTTGATCTTAATCTTGTTCTTGATGCAGTGACGTACGCAAATTATATGTTAGATCGAGGGATCAAATATAACCCTTCCACTTTGGCAAGATTGATCCCTGCCATTTCAAAGACGTAAGGTACTCTTTTTTCAAACTTCAACGCAGATTTAAGTTGCATAATTTTGTAGTTTAGTCTACTTCTTTGTGCTTAGATATTGGTTTTGTTATTTGATTAGAAATGCATGTATTCTAACAATTATAATATCAGGAAAATGTAGAGGGTTAGATCGCAAAGCATTTAGATGGCAGATAATTGGTAAATCTGCTGATGGGAAATTTAGTCCATCATCTGCAGGTGGATCATTATCAAGAAAGGGTAAAAAGGGCAGTTCAGATAAGCCAATGGACGACAATTATTATGGGTTTTTCGTGTGGTTTTGTGAAGCCGGTATTGAAGTGGTCATGAAGGTTTAATCTTAAACTGTTTTCATGATATTTGGCCTTTTGTGTATTCAATAACTAATTTAAATTTTTCTCGCAATATTCTTTGTGTTTTGATATCATAAAAAACCATGTACGGGTTGCTTTCAGTTTGCTTCCTGACATATTTTTTAACTGAATTTGTAGAGCCTAAAGTATTGTTGATGATGATTAATAAGGTTTTTATTGATAGTTCAGCCGTTACAAATGTAGATCACTGTGGGATACGAGGCTCAAAAAGGTATGTTCATATGACCTGTTAGCAACTAACTTCATTAATTTTAATTTCACTTTTTTGTTGGGCATCTTATTCACTCATGTATCAGATTGTAGTTGCATATAAACCAAGGACAGGAACTAAAAGAGCTAAGCAACAAGCATGATTGATTAAAGGTTTGTGAGACGTTAGGTCGATGCATACCAACTGTTTGATGAAACGTTTGTTTGTATTTCTTCTTCATCACAACTGTTTGTGTACACCAGAAACATTAACATATATTTTCTCATTTACATTAACTGGAGCATTTAACTTTGTTGGTTGCTGGCAAAGTTAAAGATATAATACGGTATGATACGTATGTATTTTGAGACGTACGCATACATTTTGTTTTACTTCTCACTGCAAGGTGTTTTCATCGATTCAGCTTTGATAGAGCCACTTGGACTCACTTTGATAGCAGGAAGGACAAACGTAAAGTTAAAGATATAATATGGTATGATATGTATGTATTCTGAGAAGTATACATTTTATATTACTTCTTGATCATGGCAGGGTGATTTTATCAATTCAGCTTTCATAGAGCCACTTGGACTCACTTTGATAGCAGCAAGGACAAAGGTAAAGTTAAAGATATAATATGGCATGATAAGTATGTATTTTGAGACGTACACATTTGATTTTACTTCTCATGGCAGGGTGATTTCATCAATTTAGCTTTCATAGAGCCATTTGAACTCACTTTGATTCAGGTTTCTTCTGATAGTTAACTAGGGCTGGCAAGAAGGGCGATTTGGGTAAACGGGTCAAAATGGGTTAGATATAAAGTCACCAACTATCAATCTCAGCTCTTTGAACGCGGTCGAGATGGGTTCGGTTTGATATATTTTGCTTTTTTTAATAACATTGCTAAAGTTTTATGGTCTTGAATAGAAAAATCATCACTCTTATTCTGAAATCCCAATTTCTAGTGATTGCAAAACTTTTTGTTCTATTTGGTTTTATATGTTACGCTATGTTCCCGAGTTTACTTAACGAGAGAAAAGAAACGAAAAGAAAGAAAACATTTTCTTTTCCTTTCTTCTCTTTTCTCTTCTTTCCTTTCTTTTCTTTTTTCTCCATTTCCTTCCGATTTGGAAAGAATGTTTTTAGCCCTTATTTTCCTTTAATTTCCTTCTATTTCCTTTCTTTTCTCTCCATAAGTAAACTCGGGAACACAATCTTTTTGTTTTCCTTCCATTAAAAAAAACTCAGGAACACAACTTTTTATTTCTTTCCTTCCATTTCTTTTCTTTTCTCTCCTTAAATGAACTCGGGAACATAGCGTTAGGGGGATGATTTGAATGATAATTTCGAATCTTGTTTTAAACATCTTATTCTAATGTGCAGGTTGTTAATATGGTTAGAAGAATGTTATGTGCGATGTATTTTAATTGGGTGCTCCAGGATTGTACAGGTTGTATAATATTTGTTTTTAGTTTTTGATACAGACTATGAAACTAAAAGAAGTTCAGCAAATATTACTAAGATGATCAAAACAGGGGACTATTTTGGTTGGTGGGTGGCTTGATCTTAATCTTGTTCTTGATGCAGTGACGTACGCAAATTATATGTTAGATCGAGGGATCAAATATAACCCTTCCACTTTGGCAAGATTGATCCCTGCCATTTCAAAGACGTAAGGTACTCTTTTTTCAAACTTCAACGCAGATTTAAGTTGCATAATTTTGTAGTTTAGTCTACTTCTTTGTGCTTAGATATTGGTTTTGTTATTTGATTAGAAATGCATGTATTCTAACAATTATAATATCAGGAAAATGTAGAGGGTTAGATCGCAAAGCATATAGATGGCAGATAATTGGTAAATCTGCTGATGGGAAATTTAGTCCATCATCTGCAGGTGGATCATTATCAAGAAAGGGTAAAAAGGGCAGTTCAGATAAGCCAATGGACGACAATTATTATGGGTTTTTCGTGTGGTTTTGTGAAGCCGGTATTGAAGTGGTCATGAAGGTTTAATCTTAAACTGTTTTCATGATATTTGGCCTTTTGTGTATTCACTAACTAATTTAAATTTTTCTCGCAATATTCTTTGTGTTTTGATATCATAAAAAACCATGTACGGGTTGCTTTCAGTTTGCTTCCTGACATATTTTTTAACTGAATTTGTAGAGCCTAAAGTATTGTTGATGATGATTAATAAGGTTTTTATTGATAGTTCAGCCGTTACAAATGTAGATCACTGTGGGATACGAGGCTCAAAAAAGGTATGTTCATATGACCTGTTAGCAACTAACTTCATTAATTTTAATTTCACTTTTTTGTTGGGCATCTTATTCACTCATGTATCAGATTGTAGTTGCATATAAACCAAGGACAGGAACTAAAAGAGCTAAGCAACAAGCATGATTGATTAAAGGTTTGTGAGACGTTAGGTCGATGCATACCAACTGTTTGATGAAACGTTTGTTTGTATTTCTTCTTCATCACAACTGTTTGTGTACACCAGAAACATTAACATATATTTTCTCATTTACATTAACTGGAGCATTTAACTTTGTTGGTTGCTGGCAAAGTTAAAGATATAATACGGTATGATACGTATGTATTTTGAGACGTACGCATACATTTTGTTTTACTTCTCACTGCAAGGTGTTTTCATCGATTCAGCTTTGATAGAGCCACTTGGACTCACTTTGATAGCAGGAAGGACAAACGTAAAGTTAAAGATATAATATGGTATGATATGTATGTATTCTGAGAAGTATACATTTTATATTACTTCTTGATCATGGCAGGGTGATTTTATCAATTCAGCTTTCATAGAGCCACTTGGACTCACTTTGATAGCAGCAAGGACAAAGGTAAAGTTAAAGATATAATATGGCATGATAAGTATGTATTTTGAGACGTACACATTTGATTTTACTTCTCATGGCAGGGTGATTTCATCAATTTAGCTTTCATAGAGCCATTTGAACTCACTTTGATTCAGGTTTCTTCTGATAGTTAACTAGGGCTGGCAAGAAGGGCGATTTGGGTAAACGGGTCAAAATGGGTTAGATATAAAGTCACCAACTATCAATCTCAGCTCTTTGAACGCGGTCGAGATGGGTTCGGTTTGATATATTTTGCTTTTTTTAATAACATTGCTAAAGTTTTATGGTCTTGAATAGAAAAATCATCACTCTTATTCTGAAATCCCAATTTCTAGTGATTGCAAAACTTTTTGTTCTATTTGGTTTTATATGTTAGGGGGATGATTTGAATGATAATTTCGAATCTTGTTTTAAACATCTTATTCTAATGTGCAGGTTGTTAATATGGTTAGAAGAATGTTATGTGCGATGTATTTTAATTGGGTGCTCCAGGATTGTACAGGTTGTATAATATTTGTTTTTAGTTTTTGATACAGACTATGAAACTAAAAGAAGTTCAGCAAATATTACTAAGATGATCAAAACAGGGGACTATTTTGGTTGGTGGGTGGCTTGATCTTAATCTTGTTCTTGATGCAGTGACGTACGCAAATTATATGTTAGATCGAGGGATCAAATATAACCCTTCCACTTTGGCAAGATTGATCCCTGCCATTTCAAAGACGTAAGGTACTCTTTTTTCAAACTTCAACGCAGATTTAAGTTGCATAATTTTGTAGTTTAGTCTACTTCTTTGTGCTTAGATATTGGTTTTGTTATTTGATTAAAATGCATGTATTCTAACAATTATAATATCAGGAAAATGTAGAGGGTTAGATCGCAAAGCATATAGATGGCAGATAATTGGTAAATCTGCTGATGGGAAATTTAGTCCATCATCTGCAGGTGGATCATTATCAAGAAAGGGTAAAAAGGGCAGTTCAGATAAGCCAATGGACGACAATTATTATGGGTTTTTCGTGTGGTTTTGTGAAGCCGGTATTGAAGTGGTCATGAAGGTTTAATCTTAAACTGTTTTCATGATATTTGGCCTTTTGTGTATTCAATAACTAATTTAAATTTTTCTCGCAATATTCTTTGTGTTTTGATATCATAAAAAACCATGTACGGGTTGCTTTCAGTTTGCTTCCTGACATATTTTTTAACTGAATTTGTAGAGCCTAAAGTATTGTTGATGATGATTAATAAGGTTTTTATTGATAGTTCAGCCGTTACAAATGTAGATCACTGTGGGATACGAGGCTCAAAAAAGGTATGTTCATATGACCTGTTAGCAACTAACTTCATTAATTTTAATTTCACTTTTTTGTTGGGCATCTTATTCACTCATGTATCAGATTGTAGTTGCATATAAACCAAGGACAGGAACTAAAAGAGCTAAGCAACAAGCATGATTGATTAAAGGTTTGTGAGACGTTAGGTCGATGCATACCAACTGTTTGATGAAACGTTTGTTTGTATTTCTTCTTCATCACAACTGTTTGTGTACACCAGAAACATTAACATATATTTTCTCATTTACATTAACTGGAGCATTTAACTTTGTTGGTTGCTGGCAAAGTTAAAGATATAATACGGTATGATACGTATGTATTTTGAGACGTACGCATACATTTTGTTTTACTTCTCACTGCAAGGTGTTTTCATCGATTCAGCTTTGATAGTGCCACTTGGACTCACTTTGATAGCAGGAAGGACAAACGTAAAGTTAAAGATATAATATGGTATGATATGTATGTATTCTGAGATGTATACATTTTATATTACTTCTCGATCATGGCAGGGTGATTTTATCAATTCAGCTTTCATAGAGCCACTTGGACTCACTTTGATAGCAGCAAGGACAAAGGTAAAGTTAAAGATATAATATGGCATGATAAGTATGTATTTTGAGACGTACACATTTGATTTTACTTCTCATGGCAGGGTGATTTCATCAATTTAGCTTTCATAGAGCCATTTGAACTCACTTTGATTCAGGTTTCTTCTGATAGTTAACTAGGGCTGGCAAGAAGGGCGATTTGGGTAAACGGGTCAAAATGGGTTAGATATAAAGTCACCAACTATCAATCTCAGCTCTTTGAACGCGGTCGAGATGGGTTCGGTTTGATATATTTTGCTTTTTTTAATAACATTGCTAAAGTTTTATGGTCTTGAATAGAAAAATCATCACTCTTATTCTGAAATCCCAATTTCTAGTGATTGCAAAACTTTTTGTTCTATTTGGTTTTATATGTTAGGGGGATGATTTGAATGATAATTTCGAATCTTGTTTTAAACATCTTATTCTAATGTGCAGGTTGTTAATATGGTTAGAAGAATGTTATGTGCGATGTATTTTAATTGGGTGCTCCAGGATTGTACAGGTTGTATAATATTTGTTTTTAGTTTTTGATACAGACTATGAAACTAAAAGAAGTTCAGCAAATATTACTAAGATGATCAAAACAGGGGACTATTTTGGTTGGTGGGTGGCTTGATCTTAATCTTGTTCTTGATGCAGTGACGTACGCAAATTATATGTTAGATCGAGGGATCAAATATAACCCTTCCACTTTGGCAAGATTGATCCCTGCCATTTCAAAGACGTAAGGTACTCTTTTTTCAAACTTCAACGCAGATTTAAGTTGCATAATTTTGTAGTTTAGTCTACTTCTTTGTGCTTAGATATTGGTTTTGTTATTTGATTAGAAATGCATGTATTCTAACAATTATAATATCAGGAAAATGTAGAGGGTTAGATCGCAAAGCATATAGATGGCAGATAATTGGTAAATCTGCTGATGGGAAATTTAGTCCATCATCTGCAGGTGGATCATTATCAAGAAAGGGTAAAAAGGGCAGTTCAGATAAGCCAATGGACGACAATTATTATGGGTTTTTCGTGTGGTTTTGTGAAGCCGGTATTGAAGTGGTCATGAAGGTTTAATCTTAAACTGTTTTCATGATATTTGGCCTTTTGTGTATTCAATAACTAATTTAAATTTTTCTCGCAATATTCTTTGTGTTTTGATATCATAAAAACCATGTACGGGTTGCTTTCAGTTTGCTTCCTGACATATTTTTTAACTGAATTTGTAGAGCCTAAAGTATTGTTGATGATGATTAATAAGGTTTTTATTGATAGTTCAGCCGTTACAAATGTAGATCACTGTGGGATACGAGGCTCAAAAAAGGTATGTTCATATGACCTGTTAGCAACTAACTTCATTAATTTTAATTTCACTTTTTTGTTGGGCATCTTATTCACTCATGTATCAGATTGTAGTTGCATATAAACCAAGGACAGGAACTAAAAGAGCTAAGCAACAAGCATGATTGATTAAAGGTTTGTGAGACGTAAGGTCGATGCATACCAACTGTTTGATGAAACGTTTGTTTGTATTTCTTCTTCATCACAACTGTTTGTGTACACCAGAAACATTAACATATATTTTCTCATTTACATTAACTGGAGCATTTAACTTTGTAGGTTGCTGGCAAAGTTAAAGATATAATACGGTATGATACGTATGTATTTTGAGACGTACGCATACATTTTGTTTTACTTCTCACTGCAAGGTGTTTTCATCGATTCAGCTTTGATAGAGCCACTTGGACTCACTTTGATAGCAGGAAGGACAAACGTAAAGTTAAAGATATAATATGGTATGATATGTATGTATTCTGAGATGTATACATTTTATATTACTTCTCGATCATGGCAGGGTGATTTTATCAATTCAGCTTTCATAGAGCCACTTGGACTCACTTTGATAGCAGCAAGGACAAAGGTAAAGTTAAAGATATAATATGGCATGATAAGTATGTATTTTGAGACGTACACATTTGATTTTACTTCTCATGGCAGGGTGATTTCATCAATTTAGCTTTCATAGAGCCATTTGAACTCACTTTGATTCAGGTTTCTTCTGATAGTTAACTAGGGCTGGCAAGAAGGGCGATTTGGGTAAACGGGTCAAAATGGGTTAGATATAAAGTCACCAACTATCAATCTCAGCTCTTTGAACGCGGTCGAGATGGGTTCGGTTTGATATATTTTGCTTTTTTTAATAACATTGCTAAAGTTTTATGGTCTTGAATAGAAAAATCATCACTCTTATTCTGAAATCCCAATTTCTAGTGATTGCAAAACTTTTTGTTCTATTTGGTTTTATATGTTAGGGGGATGATTTGAATGATAATTTCGAATCTTGTTTTAAACATCTTATTCTAATGTGCAGGTTGTTAATATGGTTAGAAGAATGTTATGTGCGATGTATTTTAATTGGGTGCTCCAGGATTGTACAGGTTGTATAATATTTGTTTTTAGTTTTTGATACAGACTATGAAACTAAAAGAAGTTCAGCAAATATTACTAAGATGATCAAAACAGGGGACTATTTTGGTTGGTGGGTGGCTTGATCTTAATCTTGTTCTTGATGCAGTGACGTACGCAAATTATATGTTAGATCGAGGGATCAAATATAACCCTTCCACTTTGGCAAGATTGATCCCTGCCATTTCAAAGACGTAAGGTACTCTTTTTTCAAACTTCAACGCAGATTTAAGTTGCATAATTTTGTAGTTTAGTCTACTTCTTTGTGCTTAGATATTGGTTTTGTTATTTGATTAGAAATGCATGTATTCTAACAATTATAATATCAGGAAATGTAGAGGGTTAGATCGCAAAGCATATAGATGGCAGATAATTGGTAAATCTGCTGATGGGAAATTTAGTCCATCATCTGCAGGTGGATCATTATCAAGAAAGGGTAAAAAGGGCAGTTCAGATAAGCCAATGGACGACAATTATTATGGGTTTTTCGTGTGGTTTTGTGAAGCCGGTATTGAAGTGGTCATGAAGGTTTAATCTTAAACTGTTTTCATGATATTTGGCCTTTTGTGTATTCAATAACTAATTTAAATTTTTCTCGCAATATTCTTTGTGTTTTGATATCATAAAAAACCATGTACGGGTTGCTTTCAGTTTGCTTCCTGACATATTTTTTAACTGAATTTGTAGAGCCTAAAGTATTGTTGATGATGATTAATAAGGTTTTTATTGATAGTTCAGCCGTTACAAATGTAGATCACTGTGGGATACGAGGCTCAAAAAAGGTATGTTCATATGACCTGTTAGCAACTAACTTCATTAATTTTAATTTCACTTTTTTGTTGGGCATCTTATTCACTCATGTATCAGATTGTAGTTGCATATAAACCAAGGACAGGAACTAAAAGAGCTAAGCAACAAGCATGATTGATTAAAGGTTTGTGAGACGTAAGGTCGATGCATACCAACTGTTTGATGAAACGTTTGTTTGTATTTCTTCTTCATCACAACTGTTTGTGTACACCAGAAACATTAACATATATTTTCTCATTTACATTAACTGGAGCATTTAACTTTGTAGGTTGCTGGCAAAGTTAAAGATATAATACGGTATGATACGTATGTATTTTGAGACGTACGCATACATTTTGTTTTACTTCTCACTGCAAGGTGTTTTCATCGATTCAGCTTTGATAGAGCCACTTGGACTCACTTTGATAGCAGGAAGGACAAACGTAAAGTTAAAGATATAATATGGTATGATATGTATGTATTCTGAGATGTATACATTTTATATTACTTCTCGATCATGGCAGGGTGATTTTATCAATTCAGCTTTCATAGAGCCACTTGGACTCACTTTGATAGCAGCAAGGACAAAGGTAAAGTTAAAGATATAATATGGCATGATAAGTATGTATTTTGAGACGTACACATTTGATTTTACTTCTCATGGCAGGGTGATTTCATCAATTTAGCTTTCATAGAGCCATTTGAACTCACTTTGATTCAGGTTTCTTCTGATAGTTAACTAGGGCTGGCAAGAAGGGCGATTTGGGTAAACGGGTCAAAATGGGTTAGATATAAAGTCACCAACTATCAATCTCAGCTCTTTGAACGCGGTCGAGATGGGTTCGGTTTGATATATTTTGCTTTTTTTAATAACATTGCTAAAGTTTTATGGTCTTGAATAGAAAAATCATCACTCTTATTCTGAAATCCCAATTTCTAGTGATTGCAAAACTTTTTGTTCTATTTGGTTTTATATGTTAGGGGGATGATTTGAATGATAATTTCGAATCTTGTTTTAAACATCTTATTCTAATGTGCAGGTTGTTAATATGGTTAGAAGAATGTTATGTGCGATGTATTTTAATTGGGTGCTCCAGGATTGTACAGGTTGTATAATATTTGTTTTTAGTTTTTGATACAGACTATGAAACTAAAAGAAGTTCAGCAAATATTACTAAGATGATCAAAACAGGGGACTATTTTGGTTGGTGGGTGGCTTGATCTTAATCTTGTTCTTGATGCAGTGACGTACGCAAATTATATGTTAGATCGAGGGATCAAATATAACCCTTCCACTTTGGCAAGATTGATCCCTGCCATTTCAAAGACGTAAGGTACTCTTTTTTCAAACTTCAACGCAGATTTAAGTTGCATAATTTTGTAGTTTAGTCTACTTCTTTGTGCTTAGATATTGGTTTTGTTATTTGATTAGAAATGCATGTATTCTAACAATTATAATATCAGGAAAATGTAGAGGGTTAGATCGCAAAGCATATAGATGGCAGATAATTGGTAAATCTGCTGATGGGAAATTTAGTCCATCATCTGCAGGTGGATCATTATCAAGAAAGGGTAAAAAGGGCAGTTCAGATAAGCCAATGGACGACAATTATTATGGGTTTTTCGTGTGGTTTTGTGAAGCCGGTATTGAAGTGGTCATGAAGGTTTAATCTTAAACTGTTTTCATGATATTTGGCCTTTTGTGTATTCAATAACTAATTTAAATTTTTCTCGCAATATTCTTTGTGTTTTGATATCATAAAAAACCATGTACGGGTTGCTTTCAGTTTGCTTCCTGACATATTTTTTAACTGAATTTGTAGAGCCTAAAGTATTGTTGATGATGATTAATAAGGTTTTTATTGATAGTTCAGCCGTTACAAATGTAGATCACTGTGGGATACGAGGCTCAAAAAAGGTATGTTCATATGACCTGTTAGCAACTAACTTCATTAATTTTAATTTCACTTTTTTGTTGGGCATCTTATTCACTCATGTATCAGATTGTAGTTGCATATAAACCAAGGACAGGAACTAAAAGAGCTAAGCAACAAGCATGATTGATTAAAGGTTTGTGGGACGTTAGGTCGATGCATACCAACTGTTTGATGAAAGGTTTGTTTGTATTTCTTCTTCATCACAACTGTGTGTGTACACCAGAAACATTAACATATATATTCTCATTTACATTAACTGGAGCATTTAACTTTGTAGGTTGCTGGCAAAGTTAAAGATATAATACGGTATGATACGTATGTATTTTGAGACGTACGCATACATTTTGTTTTACTTCTCACTGCAAGGTGTTTTCATCGATTCAGCTTTGATAGAGCCACTTGGACTCACTTTGATAGCAGGAAGGACAAACGTAAAGTTAAAGATATAATATGGTATGATATGTATGTATTCTGAGATGTATACATTTTATATTACTTCTCATGGCAGGGTGATTTTATCAATTCAGCTTTCATAGAGCCACTTGGACTCACTTTGATAGCAGCAAGGACAAAGGTAAAGTTAAAGATATAATATGGCATGATAAGTATGTATTTTGAGACATACACATTTGATTTTACTTCTCATGGCAGGGTGATTTCATCAATTTAGCTTTCATAGAGCCATTTGAACTCACTTAGATTCAGGTTTCTTCTGATAATTAACTAGTGCTGGCAAGATGGGCGATTTGGGTAAACGGGTCAAAATGGGTTAGATATAAAGTCACCAACTATCAATCTCAGCTCTTTAAATGTGGTCAAGCTGGGTTCGGTTTGATATATTTTGCTTTTTTTAATAACATTGCTAAAATTTTATGGTCTTGAATAGAAAAATCATCACTCTTATTCTGAAATCCCAATTTCTAGTGATTGCAAAACTTTTAATTCTATTTGGGATACGAGGTTCAAAAAACGTATGTTCATATGACCTGTTAGCAAAAAAGCAACTGTTTGATGGATCGTTTGTTTGATTGATTAAAGGTTTTGTGGAAAGTTAGGTTAATGCATACCAACTGTTTGATGAATCGTTTGTTTGTATTTCTTTATCACCCCTATGTGTGTGTACATTAGAAACATTAACATTTCTTTTCTCATTCACATTAACTGGAGCATTTAATGTTGTAGGTTGTTGGCAAAGTTAAAGATATAATATGGTATGATAAGTATGTATTCTGAAACGTATACATTTTGTTGTCCTTCTCATTCCAAGGTGTTTTCATCAATTCAGATTTCATAGATCCACTTGGACTCGCTTTGATAGCAGCAAGGACAAAGGTAAAGTTAATGAATTAATATGGTATGATAAGTATGTTTGTGACGTATCCATTTTATTTTATTTCTCATTGCACGGTAGTTTCATTAATTCAGCTTTCTTAGAGCCATTGGACTCACTTTAATTGAGGTATCTTCTGATAATCAGCTAGAGCTGGCAAGATGGGTGATTCGGGTAAACGGGTCAAAATAGGTTCGATTTAAAGTCATTAACTTTCAATCTCAGCCATTTAAACAAGGCCAAGATGGTTCCGGTTTGATACATGTTGCTTTTTGCTGGTCTGGTCTATTCACTTATGTCATTCTTTTTGGTCCATTTACATTCATTTTCTTTTTATAGACATTGCTAAGTTTTATGGTCTTGGACAAAACTGTTTCAAGCCAACCTAACTTGATATACACATAAATTAACCTGCCTGCAAAACCCATTTTGACATATTCAAATGACCAACTTACCTGTTTACTTAGTCTTGATTCATCCAATTGACCAAAGTTTGTATTCCACACTTTATATCAACAAGTTTATCTGGATTTAGGTACGAAAGGAGGGAGGCTACAGATTGAGGATGCTTGAGTATTGCAAAGCAGAAAAAGGTTACCTAGGGATCCTTAATATAGTTGTCACACAACCAATATGCTGGACATAACAGAAGTTCACGCCCAACAGGTTAGTCTCCATGCACATTCCCAATAAGCTACTACATCCAAGATATTAATTTAGCAATATTAAAGACAATCGTGAATTTGTGGAAACTAATTATTATATTTGTTGGGATAGAGTTGATTCACTATATATTATTGGTGATTTGTGATACAAAAAGTCAAATAATGATTTATTTACCTTGAAAGCAGGTTTAATTAGCTTCTTCCTTCCAGGGTTTGATTCAACTGTTTGATTATTGTCATCACATGAATCAAAACTTGAATTGAATAGGGTTTTTGATTATTGTTCAAATCAGAGATTACATCCAAATATATAGAGAGAGACTAATTACACTTTAGTACCCTAAACAATATTAAATATGCTAACTACATAATAGTCAGTATATCTAAGTCATATGGGCCCCGCCCTAAACATATATTAGCCAGCCCTAGTATAGATCTATAGCCGGCCCTAGTACTCCTATATTGATCTATATATATGTCTCTATTGTATTATTCTTTTGATTACAATCAATACACAATCAATATACAATCTTTGACCTTGTTTAACTTGGTACCAGAGCCTAGGGTTTCTGTCCTACCCTCTGCTGCCGTCATCCTCCACACAAGGGGGCCGATCTCTTTTTTTTTTTTTTCTTCTCCCTCTTCCCTAATCGATCGCACAATGGCTGATCTGATTATTGCCTTTACCACCACTGAGAAAACTGCACACAACTCACATAAGTTTGTATTCACCCTCTCTCCTACCAACTATGGTCATTGGAAAATAATGATCCAGCCCTTTCTTGCTACCCACTGCCTGCTCGGTTATGTTGATGGAACTATTTCCTGTCCTCCTTCAACTCTATCGTCTCCAGGACCCTCTGCAGATAAAGCTGCTGTCACCACCCCAAACCCTAGTTACACAGCCTGGTTGTGTAATGATGCCCACGTTCGCATGTTACTTCTTTCCACAATTTCTGAAAAATCCTTTCAACATGTTCAAGGTACCACCTCACGTGAGCTTTGGCTTGGCCTTGAACAAGCCTATGCCCCACATACGGCTTCAAGAGAATTCACCTTGAAAACACAACTCCTCAAAATACAGATGAAAGGGGATGAGACTGCAACTGCCTATCTTGCTAGGGCACAGGAGTATGCCAATGCTCTTGCAAATATTGGCCAACCAATGCCTGAAAAAGACCTTGTTATGTTAGTTGTGGCAGGCCTTCGTGACGAGTACAATGGAGTCAAACAAAGCCTTCTCACGAGCCAATTCACTGCTGTGTTTTCTGAATTACCTGCACTTCTTGCAGACCATGACTTTCTGATCCACAAACCAGCTGCTGAAATCCCTCCTGTTCAAGCCTTCACGGCTGTCACTGCAGCCAGCCCCTCTCCTGTTCAGCATGACACTATTCAGGCTCTTCAACAACTGGTTGCTCGTCTCGGGTTCCAGCTGCAACCTTCCTCCAGCTTGTCCCACAACACTGCCCCTCAGGTTTTTTACACCAACAAATCTGGCCCTTCCAACTTCAGTCGTGGTCGAGGAACCCGTGGTGGCCGTGGTGGCCGAGGTTACAAAACAAATCAGCCTGGCAACACTCGCAATCCAGGTCAGTTTAGTTGGGCTTCTAATCAAAACACTGTTTATGGCACTTGTAACAGGTGTGGTATTGGACACGTACCATCTCAATGCCCGCATAGAGACCCGTCTACCATTCGGTCAAGACAACCATCTGCCAATTATGCTGACTATCATTCACAAGCCTCTACTTCATGGCTCCCGGACACGGGTTCCAATAGCCATGTAGCACCGGATATGTCTGGTTTTGACTCCGCCGAGCCTTATTATGGTGATGACACTCTACGCGTTGGCAATGGTAAGGCCCTACCCATTTTACATATCGGTACCTCACAAATCTCTTCACCCAACAAAACTTTTTACCTAAACCATATTCTCCATGTACCTGAAATCAAGAAAAACCTCCTATCTGTACAAAAATTTTGTCAAGATAATCATGTTTATTTTGAATTTCATGCCAATTTCTTTTCTGTGAAGGACACGTCTACTCACATTACCCTCCTCACGGGTCCAAGTGACGGCGGACTGTACTCGATCCACCTTCCCACAACTCAGTCCATTCCAAAGGTTGCTTTCTCCACAACACGTGCTACAACAACCACATGGCATCAACGTTTGGGACATCCGCACTCTCCGTTGTTTCAAACTATGCTTTCAAAATATAGTTTACCTATTTCTGTAAAGGATTTTAATTTTCATTGTGATTCTTGTTTAGCTGGAAAGTCTTCCAAACTTCATTTATTATCTTCTAATTATAAAAGTAATCATATTTTGGATTTAGTGTTCTGTGATGTTTGGGGACCAGCTCCTGTCACCTCGTTTGATGGTCATACCTATTTTTTATTGTGTGTTGATCATTGTTCCAAATTTATGTGGTTGTTTCCTTTAAAAAAAAAATCTGACGCATTTGCAACATTTAAACAATTTGTCACTATGGCTGAACGACAATTCTCCACCACACTTAAAATTGTGCAAACTGATTGGGGAGGGGAATTTCGCAACCTTTCTTCCTTTTTTGCTTCCATGGGCATAGTTCACCGTATCTCTTGTCCTCATACAAGTGAACAAAATGGTGTCGTTGAACGGCGTCACCGACACGTTGTTGAAACCGGTCTAACCTTAATGGCACAATCTCACGTTCCTCAACGTTTTTGGCACTATGCTTTTGAGACTGCCGTTTATCTAATCAACCGAATGCCTTCCCGTACAAACTCCAACACTTCTCCCTTTGAACACCTGTTTAGGGCGGGGAGCGACGTGTAACTTGGATCTTAAAAACTCGAACTTCTGAGAGGATAAGGGCTTCGTAAAGATATCAGCTATTTGATCGTCTGTAGAGATGAACTTGACATTTAGTTTCCCTTGAGTAACTTGTTCACGAACAAAGTGATAATCAACTTTAGCATGCTTGGTGCAAGCATGAAATACAGGATTAGCTGTGAGATAGGTTGCGCCAAGATTATCACACCAAAGCGTTGGTGCCTTGCTATCCAGTCTGAGTTCACGAAGGAGAGACTTCAACCAAATCAATTCTGCCACAATGTCAGCAATAGCCTTATACTCAGACTCTGTTGAAGATCGAGATACAGTTCGTTGTTTGCGAGCAGACCATGAAATAAGATTCGAGCCTAAGTAGATAGCATATCCCCCCGTGGATCTACAATCGACTGGACAACCAGCCCAGTCAGAGTCTGAGAATGCCCGAAGATTGGGAGCCCAATGAGAGTCAAAGAAGGCTTGAAGCCGATAGCCCGTGTTGTGACGAATCCATAGTCCAAGATTGATTGTGCCCTATGGATATCGAAGGATACGTTTGACACCGGACCAATGGTTTTCAGTAGGAGCATGCATGAACTGGCAGACCTTGTTAACAGCAAAGGCAATATCAGGGCGAGAAAGAGTAATATATTGAAGAGCACCAACTGTCTGCCTATACTTAGAGGGATCATCAAGTAACGGGCTGTCATCTGGTAGGAGCACGTGAGAGGGGCTCATAGGTGTAGAGATAGGTCTACAATCAGCAAGACCAGCCCGATGCAAGATATCACGAATATATTTCCGTTGCAAAAGTACCAAGTCAGAACCATGCTGAAGGACTTCAAACCCTAGAAAGTAGTGTAACTGCCCCAAATCCTTAAGAGCAAAAAGGGAATTGAGATGATCAATAATCGTAGGTATAACATTAGGATCATTACCATCACGATGATGTCATCAACATACACAAGGAGATAGACAAGCGAGCCCGAGGAGTTGAGAATGAAAAGTGATGGATCCGTTTTAGACCCATAAAAACCGAGTTGATGAAGAGCAGTTGATAATTTTGTAAAGCAGGCACGAGAAGCTTGCTTGAGCCCATACAGAGACTTGTTCAAAAGGCACACATAATCTGGTCTGGTTGGATCAATGAAACCTAGTGGCTGACGCATGTAAACGGTTTCCTCAAGGTTACCATGTAAAAAGGCGGTCTGGATATCCAGTTGCCTGAGAGGCCATTTGTTTGAGACGACCAGAGATAAAACAGTACGAATGGTAACAAGTTTAATGACCGGGCTGAAAGTCTCATGATAGTCAATTCCATGTTGTTGATGGAAACCCTTAGCCACAAGCCGAGCTTTGTACCTGCTAATCTTGCCATTTTCATCCGTTTTTAACATGTAAACCCATTTACAATCAACCACATTAGTATTAGGAACCGGGGGCACTAATGTCCACATGCCATTCCTATGTAGAGCAGCCAACTCATCCGCCATAGCTTGGCGCCATTCTATAGATATGTTAGCAACAGTAAAACTGGTAGGTTCAACAGGTAGGGATGGGGAAGTGGTGGTGGTATAGGCTGCGGGATTGTAACGGTTGGGGTGTTTAGGATTGGGACGAAGATTAGAGGGGCAAGGCCGCGGGGGTGGTGGGGATGATGGAGCTGTTGAGGAAGAAGGAACAGGATCCCGTTGGGCAGGTGTTGGAGGGGTTGAGGATAATGGTGGTGAGGAAGGAGAGACAAGTGTTGGTTGGGTAGGTTGTGGTGCTGGCGATGATGATTCAAAAGAGGTTGGTGATGAGGTAGGTACAGGTGGAAAACTAGGTGGTGGATTAGGATAGATAGAGATATATGGAGAGTCAGAGGAGGATGGAGTGGAGGTAGGTGGTGGAGGCTGATAAGGGAAGACTAGTTCGTTGAAGCGAACGTGTCTAGCGACATAAATCCGGTCATTGGAAGGATCAAGACATCTATAACCATGGTGAACAAGGCTGTAACCAAGGAAAACACAAGGAGTTGAGCGAAAGTCAATTTTGTGATGATTATACGGCCGAAGATAAGGAAAACATTGACAACCAAAGACAAATAGAAAGGAGTAATCAGGCTTACGTTTAAAGATAGATTCAAAGGGAGATTTATTTGAGGACACACGAGAGGGAAGCCGATTGATTAAGTACACGGCAGTTTCAAAGGCAAATTGCCAAAAATGTTGTGGGAGGCTAGAGTGGGCCAGGAGGGTAAGCCCAGTTTCCACAACATGATGATGACGACGTTCAACGAAGCCATTCTGCTCACTTGTGTGAGGGCATGAGCGGCGATGAAGAATGCCAAGATTACGACAAAAATTTGTGAGAGGACGAAACTCTCCTCCCCAATCAGATTGTATACACTTCAGTTTGGCGTTAAATTGGCGTTCGACCATAGTGATAAAGTTTGTTAAAATTGGATAAGCATCAGATTTTTGAATCAAGGGATAAAACCACATATATCGCGAGTGGTGATCAACACATAATAAATGACCATCAACGGATGGTGCATATGAGGGACCCCAAACATCACAATAAATAAGATCTAAAATATTATTGCTACGAAAAGTAGAATCTGGTAAAGACAATTTTGATGATTTTCCCAATTGACAAGAAGAACACAATTTATTCAATAATTTGTCTCTGAAACAGGTAAAGAACAATGAGAAACATTTGAACGAAAAACTTGAGCATGAGGATGTCCTAGACGTTGATGCCAAACATTGGAGGAAGCCTTGACAGCGGTAAAAGCAAGCTTGGGCAAGGACTGGAGTTGTGGAAGACGAAGGAGTACAAACCTTGTTCACTGGGGCGCGTCAGGAGGATAGTGCGAGTAGACTCGTCCTTCACAACAAAATAAGATAAGTGAAATTCAAAGAAAACATTATTATCTACACAAAATTTTTGAACAGATAAAAGGTTTTGTTTTAATTCGGGAACATGAAGAATGTTGGATAATGTAAAGGTTTTGGTTGGGGAGTAGATTTTTGATGAACCAATGTGGACAATGGGTATAGGATTACCGTTACCAACAAATAAAGAATCGTTACCGTGGTAGGCCTCAGAGTTGTCCATGCTAGATGGGTCTGGAGTGGCGTGACAGTTAGCACCAGTGTCGGGCTTCCAAGTGGATCCAGAATATGAACCCGCATCGGAGTATGCTGCATAGTTGGCCTGTGGAGCTGAACGAGGCGAGGCGGCCTATCCCGCATCGATTACAATGGCCATAAACTGTGTTTTGAGTTTAAGCCCATGAAAATTGATGCGTGCCACCGTTTTCGCGAGGGCGAGGAGTAGGTGGACCGCGGGAGGTGCCTCGTGAGTAATTACGAGAACCGCGGCTGCTCCGGTTGGTGTTGGAAGACCGAGAACCATAGTAGGCTTTGGGTCGTTGTGAGGAGACGGGGTTCAGTTGATAGCCCAGTTGAGAGGCCATAAGTTGAAGATTTTGAAACTGTTGAAATTGATCAATGGTAGGCTGCAGTGTAGAGGGGACAGCGGGGATGTTAAGGCTGTGGTGTTAAGGCAGCAGTGGCCAGAAAGGCTTGAGGGTTCGAAGATGTGGCTAAAAATCGTGTGATCATGTAGTCATGATCGCTTAAGAGGCCATGTAGTTCATGAAAGCTGACAGGAGGTGACCGAGCCAGTAAGTTTGCTTTAAGACCATTGTATTCCTCACGAAGTCCTGCAAGAGTTAACATCACTAGATCCTTATCTTTCATTGGTTCTCCAATATTGGCTAGAGCAGTCGCATATTCTTGCGCCCTGCTTAGATAATCAGCCGGTTTTTCATCGCCGTTCATGGTGATTCGAAGAAGTTGATTTTTGAGAGTGAACTCGTGAGCAGAGGTAACAGGCGCATAAGCCCGTTCAAGAGATAGCCATACTTCACGGGATGTTTTGCCTTGAACATGTTGGTAAGATTCTTCAAAAACAGAGGAGATAATGAGTGTACGTATATGGGCATCATTTGAAATCCACGGAAGGTAACTTGGATTGTCGATTGTAACACACTCATTGGTGATTTTTGGTTCTGGGCATGGAACTGTTCCATCAACATAACCAAAGAGATTATGGGAGATGAGAAAAGATTTGATCATAGAGCGCCAGTAGCCATAGTTTGTAGGTTTGAGGGTGAAGGCGAATTTGTGGGAATTATGAGCGGTTGAGAAGGTTATGATCGCAGCCATGATAACAATCGAGAGGAACTGATTAGAGAGAGAAGAAAAATTCCAATCGGTAGAGATGTGTGTTGTATAGTTGATGCCGAAGGGTAGTGCGGCAGAATTAGGGTTATAAATTTTGTTTTGGTTTTGATTTGGCTCTGATACCAAATCAAAACTTAAAATGAATAGGGTTTTTTATTATTGTTCAAATCAAAGATTACATCCAAATATATGGAGAGACTAATTACACTTTAGTACCCTAAACAATATTAAATATGCTAACTACAAACCGACATAGTCTAACAACATGACACTACAAAATCCAGAACCCTAAGGATCAGGTTGATTTTGTATCATGTCTACTCTCCACTTGCGGTTTTAATTCATTCTTTGATAACCAGATTTTGTAGTTGAAATATACAACTACCTCTCTCTTTCTTTTTTCTACTGTTTTGGTTAATTTATTATAATTAGTTATTTTTAAATTTTCTACGAATATTTGTTGTAGAAGAACTCGAGCTTACACTATCAGTTGAAGAGAAAGAGAAATCTTATATTTAAGGAACAAATATGTTATAGTTTCTTGAATCTATAACATTTGTTTAAGTTCGATCGTTTTGCTTCAACAATGTTTCTAGTTTTGCTTTTGCGTGTTTTGTTTTGTTTTGTTTTGATGAATAGGTTTCGAGTTAAATTCTTTAGGTTTTAAACCTGTAGACTTTCTTAACATTTGATAAAGTTTGCTAGAATTCTATTAGTATATACCTGAATTATACGTCTATATGTAGGCAACTGTAGGTGTGACATTTGAGAGTTAATACATCTGGAAGAATATAGCGATTTGTAAATACAACTCCCACGTGCCACATCTCACATGCTCTTATGGGATGTCTCATATGCTGGCTGTGGGTCTATGCTTATAAGATACACTCACGGGTAGCAAAATTCATGGTTTGATTTGATATAACAACATGTGTATTCTGGTGATACACTTATAAGATGAATAGATGATTATACATGTAATGACATATGCATTGCGTTGATGGTGGTACTAACACATGACAAGCCAACTGAATATGCAGGTGACTTCTGTTCTTTCTTTCTCTTTATACCAGTGTGTGCTATTCATAATATCTCATGATTTGTGTGTATTTAATATTTGAGATTACTACTTTATATACTTTGATCTTCTACTTGTTTACAGTTCAATATGCGTGTGCAAGTTGCCCTGTGTAAATGAAACCGGAAACTAGTCCAAGCGTAGAAGTCCCTCTCAATCAATACCTCAAGGTTTCAAATCCCATTGGGAGTAGTGCCAGCTGTTCCTTGACTGGGAAGGTGATGATGTTACTGGCACTTGTCCTCCTGTCAGGCATGTGTCACGTAGTGTACTTCTTCGGACATTTTGTGGTTGAGATCAAGATGAAGTTGGTAGTTCACATGGAACCAGGTTTGGGATTCTGCAAAATTATTGTGCATAAAATGAGCTGTGCTTTTTAGTGACAATTTTAACTTTAAAGTATTTTTTTGTTTGTTGTAGGTACTTGGGCAGTTCTTGATTTGGTTTGGGGTCGCGATCCGATTGGTGGTACTCGCACAACATAGCCAAGTATATGAGGTGATTCGTGCTCTTTCTATTGTGTGCTATAAATAATATTTAATGATATTTGTGTTCAAGATTACTACTTGATACACGTTGATCTCTACATCTTTACACTTAAGTATGGTTGTGCAAGTTTCTCTTTTACATGGTATCGGAAACGAGTCCCAGCCTAGAAATCCTACTCAAATAATGCATCTAAGGGTTTCAAATTCCATTGGGGAGTAGTGCCAGCAATACCTACACTTGCTATGATGGTAAAACATTTTACACTTTCTAGTTTCATTCTAAATTATCATTATATTTTTTTTACACTGATTTACTTGGTTTTTGTGCATTCTTATATGAACGTGCAGCTGCTTCTTGAGTCCTAACACACTTTTTGAGTTTATTAACCACATGGATGGAGCATTATCTCAAAATGGTTAAGAATTATTATGTTCATATTAACATAACTATTCATTCTTTGCATTGTTTTCATGACATGTTCTTTTTGATCGTTTTGAAGGTCATCAACCTTAGATACTACAGAAGGCTTCCTAATTAATGAGTTGTAGGTGCTTGGGCAGTTCTTGATTTAATTTGGGGGCACGACCCCATTGGTGGTATTTGCACAACATAGCCAAATATGAGGTGATCCGGACCCTTTCTTACTTTTTAATTAGTATGTGCTATAAAATATTTTATGATGATTTGTGTTCATTTAACTAAGATTACTACTTGATACACATTGATCTTCCACATGTTTACACTTAAGTATGGTCGTGCAAGCTTCCCTTTTAAATGCAATCAGAAACTAGGCCTGGCCTTGAAATCCGACTCAATCAATGCATCTAAGGGCTTCAAATCCCTTTGATGGCAGTGCTAGTGGTACCTACACTTACTTTGATAGTAAACATGTATTGAACATCCTAATTTCATTCTAAGTTTTCTTCTATATTTTATATTTTCTATACCGCTGTACTTGTTTTTTTTGCATGCCTACCGCTTTATACATGCAGCCGATTCCAAGTCCATACACACTTTCTGAGTTTATTAACAACATGGATGGCGCATTATCTCAAAATGGTAATAAGGTTTATTATTTGCTTTTTAACATAACCATTCCTGTTGTTTTTTTACGACCTTTTCTCTTTTATCATTTTGAAGGTCATCAACCTTTAGATGCTAAGGAAGGCTTCCTAATTAATGAGTTGTAGGTGCTTGGGACAGTTCTTGATTTAAATTTGGAGCCACGACCCCATTGGTAGTACTTTTCCATTGAATATTGTTATTTTCTGGATTCAAATAATATTGTGAAAATGTGAATGAAACAAAGATTTGATATTTTTTTGAAGCTTAATTTGACTTTTTTCCCCCTACTATTTCATTTCTAGACAGTGATAATTCTCTAATTGTACACAAATCTTTTTTTGATTCTTTGCCCTTCTTGTCGGCAACATATTTTAGCCATGTTATATTGTAGAATATTATTTTAAATTTATATTTTAGTAATTCAATTTCATGTTTTCAGTTGGGTTTATAGCATTATTAAGCAATTTGATATATTTCTTTATTGATTTATTTATTTTTCCTACATTCAACATCTCTTTCTATTTTCATTTCCTTTTTTTATCTATCACCTTAACTATTTTCAGGTTTTCTAATATGCTTGCAGGTGGGGAGATTAAGAAAAGGATAGAGAGGACACAGAGGTCTCATTTTTGGGCAAGAGCCAAATCTGAACATAGATCATTGTCACGTCATGCTACAAAGGTAAGGTAGGGTAAGTTCTAATCATTATATTGATTTATTATTGTATCTTGATAGAACCCAGAAATCAAACAAAGGTAATTGATAGATTTAGTTGCTAGCTAGAACCGAAAGATTACAAGATAGAAGACCCAATTTGAGATGGGTTAATCTCCAAGAACAAAGGTATAGATACCGAATTTAGATAACATAAACATTGACAATCCAAAACAATAAACCTCAAATCCTATTTCTACTGCTGCTCCTATTCGGTTAACTAACCGCCCCACTAACATCACCCCCACTACTTTGGTTTCCCCCTATTTAGAAGCTTCTACTTGACTGGGTTATTGACTGGGTCATGGGACTGCTCCACGGGTCAAGTAAGGTTTATTTGATCCAACGGATACCCAGCAGGGTACGTATCATATCTTTTATATCTTCTCATTCAATTTAGTTTCAGTAAGTGTGGTAAGCAAATTTATTTGTTACTTAGTAATAGACCTTGTAATTTTAACCCAAAGACTTAAAAACAGGTCATTTGTGCTTTTAGGATGAGGTTATGGGTTGGTTTAGGCTGTTAATTCTTTCCAAGGGGTCCAGTTGGGCATTTTTTAAAGCTAAAGGTAAAGGGGGTAGGTCACTCTAGGCAGAGAAAAAGAAGCTACAGTCTAAATGGGCATGAGTAGGAAATGGGTTGTATATCTGTACAAGGAATATGGTAATAAGTTGACTTATGTAACGAGTTGAACTTGTGTAACTTATTTGTACAAGGAATAAGGTAATGATATGATGCATCTAAAACTTAGGACAATTTGTTTTGGTAAATAAGCTTCTTGTATTTGATCACGGTGATTTTGAATATAAATGATTTGATTCATGGCCCCTAGGCATGCAAGACACGTTTATGTTGGATGTTTTTCTCCATCTGTAAACGATAGGTACCATTTATGCGTGTTACCAGAATCTCATTATGCAAATTGAGTTGTAAGTATCTAGTTTTCTATTTCTCAATGAATTCTAAGTATATGGTATGCTTCTGTTTTTTGGCTGTCCTAATTGAGAACATAGGGTTTTTATAGGTCTGTTTTGTCTAGGCATCATGATAACCATTCTAGATAGTCATATTGCCTTTAGAGCATCACCAATAAAAGACTCTAAAAACACTAAAAAAACATACATAATCACTGCCACACTAGAAAAACACTTATTTCTTAAAACTCTTAAAAATCTCTCCAATAAGGTGTTTTCAAAACATCAAAAACTATTGCCACATCATCACTATTTCTTATATTTATTTCTAATTACCAACCCATCCGGCCCCACCCTTGTCCCACCTACCCCAAAAAATGGTGTTTTTTCAAGTTCATATGTATGAATATTGTTTGTAAAAACAAAACCCCCAATGGTTCTTGATCTAAAAAACGGATCATGTGGCGTTTTTTAGGGCTAAAAACACTCTATTGGAGATGCTCTTAGTGTAAGTGAAGGTTTTAATTCATTGTCATTCTTTTGCAGACTATGACAATCTATTTTAGACATACTGATATGTTGTTTATATTCTGCATGTTATTATGTAGCACATTATACTATTATAGAATATTGTTTTAAATTTCCCTTCTAGTAGTTCAATTTCATGTTTACAACTGGGTTTGTAGTATTATTTAGTTACTTTACTTTCATTCTTACACTTAGTTATTAACAATTTTTATTATTGATTGAGAAAATTGCATAAATAGTCCTTGTGGTTTAATCAAATTATATGTTTGATTCCCAAATTGTAAAAATTGCAAAGATAGTTTAAATTTTTGTGTAATTATTGTATGTTTGGTCCCTGTCATTAAATTCATTCATTTTTATGCATTTACTAAAATTTAAATAAACTTTTAAATTTGATTTTAAGGACCAAAAGTTTAACCCCATATAAAAATTTGGATTAACTTTGCATTTTTGTAAAATTTGGGGACCAAATTTGCAATGACTATACAAAAGTTTAGATTAACTTTGTAATTTCAAAGTCCGGGAACAAATCATGCAATCTGGTCAAAACACAGGGACCATTTATGCGATTTTATCTTATTGATATGTTGGTTTATTTTTTCCCCTTTTTTGTCCGCCCTTATATATCTCTCATTTCCTTAGACTAGATCTTATCTACACCTTAACCATCATATGGATTTCTAATTTTTGCTTGTACTAGCAGAAACTAAAATTGAGTTTGAGAGGACAAACATGTTAATTGTATATAAATATTTTAGGTGTTATTTGTTTATGGCTTATAAACTTGATCTATGTTTCCTAAGGTTATTTCTATGTACAGTGAGGGTTCCTTATATTAAATAAAATATCCATACATATTATTGTTAGCAGTAATTTCTGACCTAATTCACAAGGCTGTTCATTCATGGATTTAAGTTGACAAGTCGGTCAAGTTAGTTTTAATTAGTTTCATATCATTTAGTGATAAGTATTATAGTCAAGTAGAACTCTAACAAGTTGGTTAGATCCTAAAGTTTAACAATCCTAATTGATTTCAAATAGTTTTAAATTTTAGCTTATAAATACATATTCAAGTTTTTGGATTATGTATGGGTTATAATCAAGTTTTTTGAGTAATTTTTAAGGTTATAATAAAATATTTAAGAGTTATCCAATATATAATACTAGGTTAGTCCCCGTGTATTACACGGATTGACTAAATAAAATATCAAATAATTAGTACTAAAGATTTATGCATTATAAAATCATGTTTGAAAATAAAATATCATTATAATTGCGTACAAATAGCTACTTTAATTAAATAAACAATTATGTATTTTTGTTAAACTTTTGTTTTATCAAAAATTATGATTTTTAGATATTTTGTTTTAAGAAAAATGATAAAAAAAAGTTCATCGTATTTTGTATTTTATAAAATTTTTGTTTTTAAAAAGTTTGTTTTTAATAAAAAATAGGTTTTTAATTTATTAAATTATATATTTTTAATTTGAATATGCTATGAGTAATATTATTAGTATTTAATATTATTATTAACAATATAGAGAAATGAGAAAGTAAATATAATAAGTCTTACAATTGTTTTACGCTTATTTTAGTTTTTTTTATAAATAGATGGATAGTCTAAAAACCATTAATTAAACATATTATAGTTAATCATAAACACGAAAAGTTACAGTATAATATTTTAATATAAAATATAATTAAAGTTATATATACATAATAGTTCAAGAAATAAAACAATTATACTATTTTTAACTCTCTTATCTAAATAGTTTCACTTTTAAACATTTGTTTTAAGATTTTTTTATAAATATTTTTTTAAAAATATTGTTTTTTAAAAACGTTTGTTTGTAATGATTCTGGTTGTTTTAATAAGACTGTTTTTAACAAATTTCACCGGTTTATAACGTTTTTTAAAAACAAAACGATTTAAAATATTTTATTTAAAAATGTTTACTGTTTTATAAAATTTCATATTATATAAAACTTTAGCTTTTTATTATTTAGATTTTAATTAAAAGATTTGATTTCTAATTTCTTTAATAAAATATATTTTAAAAAAATAGTTTGATTTTAAAAAATATTAGATAAGAGAGAGAAATATAACAATTAATAAAATTAATTTTTAATAAGAGAGAAATTTGTATGAGTATTTAAATTACTATAATACCCTTTTGGAGGGAAAATTAATTTTTAGTGATTAGTATTATAGTCAAGTAGAACTCTAACAAGTTGGTTAGATCCTAAAGTTTAACAATCCTAATTGATTTCAAATAGTTTTAAATTTTAGCTTATAAATACATAGTCAAGTTTTGGATTATGTACGGGTTATAATCAAGTTTTTTGAGTAATTTTTTAGGTTATAATAAAATATTTAAGAGTTATCCAATATATAATAATATGAGTAAATTACACGGATGGTCCCTGTGATTTGGTTAAAATTTTGAATTTGCTCCTTAAAGTTTTAAAATTGCGAATTTAGTCCCTAATGTTATAGTTTTTTTTAATTAATGGTCCATACTCTGTTAGTTCAGTTAGTGATTTTAAATTTATTAAAATAACTATTTTACTTGTAAGGATCATCAATGTAATTTTATTTTATTATAATCTTTTTATTAAAATATGTTTATTATTTAATACACAAATGAAAAAATATTTTAAAAAACGTCTTCTTTTAAATGTGGTTTATAATTTTTTTAAAACCAATATGCGGGTTTTTTTAAACCTTTATAACATGTCTTCTTTTATAAAGACGTTTAAAACTGAATTGTTTTTAAAAAAACGTTTAAAAAACTAAGAATTTGTTTAAGAAAAGATGTTTTAAAAAATGAATATTTTTTTTAAAAATAACTTTAGAAAACCAACCAGTTTAAAAAAAGTTTAAAAAATAAATAAAAATTTGAATGACGTATAAAATATAAACGGTTAAAAAACTGAACATTTTAAAAAGCATGTTTTTAACAAGTTTTTTATTTGTGTATTTAAAGCGTATTTTATTAAATAATAATCTTATTAATAATATAAAAACAAAAAAATTTGAAAAATAAAAATATAAAATTTTCTTAAATAAAAATAATACAATAGTTTAAAAGGTAAATTAAATAGATAGCTAATGCGAGTAAAATACTAATTTTACAATATTTAACATCATTAATGGTAAATTAAAGACCATATATGAAAAAGAAATAAATGTTAGGGACTATATTCAAAGATTTTAAATTTTAAAGATCAAATCCAAAATTTCAAAATAACCACAGGGATCATCCACGTAATTTACTCTAATATTATTTTATTATCGATTCGGAATTTGAGGAACTTGAGTTACCATACAGATTAACATGATATTAATGTTTTAGCTGTTGCATATGTGCGAATTTCTTACTAAGAAATTCTTAATATTTACAGTGGGAAATCCCATAACGGGCCTATGAGCCATAAACTAATAATTATACAAAATAAAATGTGCAGCTAACATGTGACAAATTCGCCGCCAACAGAAGAAATAAAGCTGAAATTTTGAATTATCCCTAAGCTTTACGACATGTAGTGATGGAAGGCATTAATCTTTTCGCGGCACGCTAATAGTGGGTTTTTAAGGCCGATGGTGGTGGCGATAAGAAGCCACTCTCACCTAGAATGGTGAGAGCTAAGGTTTCTACAAGCAACGATAAGGCTATGGTAAAGAAAATATCAATACCATAGACAATCTTGATTTATTTATTTTCTGACGAGTTATGTAAGCAGTATATATTTTTATTTTGTATATTTATTAGTTTATAGTACATATTTTAGTTTTTATATATGTACATATTGAGGATATCCCCTTTAGGTAATCAAGTAAAAAAACTTTCCATTTACTTTTACATATTTCAAAGTTAAATCTCTTGTAAGCTTTAATCGTTACTAGATTAAAAAACTGAATCATATTTCAAATATTATTTTCTTGTTTCTTGCTATCTATTCCATAGTTCCACGTTACGGGTTATTTTTTCGTTTTACACTATACATGATCATTGATGATTTTATTGTCATGACGAGTTATTCATAGTGGGAGTTATAGTTCCTAGTGGGAGTTACAATTCACTTGTGTTTCAGGCCAAATATCATATAGATTGCTTAATCTTGATTGCAGTTCCAACTAAACAATATAGTTACCCTCACCACCTTTTTTGTTTGGTTGAAGAATAGACGTTGTGTGAGCTATTGTTTCTATTTTTAGTTGTCTAATGTTATAAGAGAAAAAAAATTGTGCTTATACATCTATGAGGAGTATAATAGGTTCATTCCTTTGCTTAACTTCTAATCAACTCGCCCCCTAGTCTGCAAACTACGTCGGCATGCTCAGTTTTTTTCTAGCCTTGATTTACCATGTGTAGTTTATTCTAGAACAACACATATCATAACTGAGGATCAAGGTATTTTTTATACGCTACATAATTGAGTCCTGAATTGATAACATAAGAACATACTATTTGGATAACTAAGAAAAATAGCTCAAAAACTTGATTAAAACTCACACATAAGCCCTAAGCTTTGGCTATGTACTTCTAGGCTAAACCCAACTTGGTTAGCAAGCAACCTAATTAACCTAGGGCTCATTATCGAATACATGTTATAAGTACAGTCTAATTAGGATAATAAGCAACCAAACTTGATCAACTTGTCAACTTAGGTCCTCAAATTTAGCGGCTTGTGAATCAGGTTATGAATTACTGCTAACACATGACGTTTTCGAGTCACTAGTTAAACTTGCTGATGAATTCCCATGCTCTACTCATAGTATTGGTCTATATGTACTTTATAAAACTTATTTTATCCCAAAAAAATATACATAATTTAATATAAACTAGTATGTTCCCAAACATGCGCGTTGCGCGCTGGTTGTCTCGGATAAACAAATCAGGCTCTGAAAAACAACGTTGTCCGTTGTGGCTGCGAACACTTCAGTTCGCCACGCCATAACAACGAACTAATCATCTTTTGACATCATCATCGCCTACCAAAACCCATGGTATCATCTGCAAGTAAACACAATTACGATATATCAAACAGAACAACTTTCGTCTCAGAAGAGCAACAACTCGTCGTCATCAACATACCTAATGCTTAAAGAAAGATGTGCCAACTTACAATCGGTCTCAAATGAGGTGTGATCTATCGTCATCGACATCGGTACAACAGACGTTAAGCATCAGAAACAGTATACCTCTGAAATACTATCCATTCAAACATGGGTCAACATAAGGGTTATTGGCACAACCACAACCGTCGCCACCGCCACCATCGATGCCAGCCGAGTCCAAAATAGGCATAGAAGTCGGTCGGCGAGTAGCAATCAGAATGGCATGTCACGCGCCGGCCGAAGACCGACGATACCATCATTAACGGCGCCGGCTTACGGCCAACAACAAAATCCCAAAATGCATATCTGAAAACCCTAAATGGGTTGCATCAATAATGATGGCCAACAAGCAAGAACAACACTCAAAATGCAGATCTGAAAACCCAAATGGGCCCACAGCAACATCGAGACAGCGCACACTATCGTCACAAGGAAAGACAGGAACCAAACCCTATCGAACATGATCATCGCTAGCACTTCTCTACCACCACCATCTATATCGAACGCAAGGTGACGGAGAGCCACCGTAAGCGACAATGTGGAAGGGCAGATAGGTGAGGGCATGCACCGGCCACAAACAACTACCTGGTGAAGAACACCCGTTTCGGTCGGTGATACCGTCGGCGGTGACGAAGATCGGGACATACACCGGTTACAATAGTAACCCCACCGCCACCATCGCCTTGGCAAGATTGACAGTTTCTCCACCGGTGTAGATTTGAAAACCCTAACAGGGTGTTGATACACCGGTGTAGATCTGAAAACCCTAACAGGGTATCGAGAAAAGATAGCAACGATGAGGCAAGATTAACAGTTGCCCCACTACCGGCGTCCACCATTAGCGGTTAAGGACCGCCACCTGCTCCACCCCAAAACCAAAAGACGGCAAAGCGACGACCAGGCCCACTACCGGTTTGACCATCACAAACAACAACAAAATCCGACCCAACACCCATAACCAACATCGCCACCGCCACTACGAAGCCCGGTGCAACCCACCGCCGGCGGCGAGAGCGCCGGAGAACAACATCGGCAACCGGTGAAAAGGAGGTAACCGGTGGGGTTTGGGAGAAAATCCCTTATATAAGACAAAAAATGACTATTCATCCTGTCAGTGATTAATAATAAGATAAATGTTAACTATGGATGAAGGCTATGCATCGACTATAGGGAGCTCAACCGTGTCACCATGAGAAACAAATACCCTTTACCTCGAATCGACGACCTATTCGACCAGCTCCATGGAGCAAAATATTTCTCAAAGATTGACTTACGGTCAGGATACCATCAATTGCGGGTGAGATCTGAAAACATTCCTAAGACTGCATTTCGCACTCGATATGGCCACTACGAGTTCCTCGTTATGCCATTTGGGTTAACGAATGTTCCGGCAGTCTTTATGGATTTAATGAATCGTGTTTTCCATGATTACCTCGATAAATGTGTGGTGGTCTTCATAGATGATATTTTGGCATACTCTAAATCTAAAGAAGAGCATGAACGTGATCTAAGAGTTGTCTTGGAAATCTTGCGTGAAAAAAAGTTATTCGCTAAACTTTCTAAATGTGAGTTTTGGTTGGACCGAGTCACATTCCTTGGTCATGTGGTGTCGGCGAAAGGAATTGCAGTAGACCCAGCTAAGGTCGAGGCTGTCACTAATTGGCCAAGACCTAGCACAGTTTCTGAAGTAAGAAGTTTCTTGGGTTTGACCGGGTATTACAAGCGTTTCGTGAAAGGTTTTTCATCTTTGGCGTTAACTTTAACCCAATTGGTAAGGAAAGGTGTTAAATTTGAATGGAACAATGAACGTGAAAAATGTTTTGAGGAGTTGAAGAAACGATTGGTGACGGCTCCTATTCTTGCTATACCAGAAGGAACTGGGGGATTTCAGATTTACAGTGATGCTTCAAAAATGGGTTTAGGATGCGTCCTTATGCAACATGGAAAGGTGATCGCGTATGCTTCTCGACAGCTTAAACCTTATGAAGTAAATTACCCTACACATGATTTAGAACTTGCAGCAGTTGTGTTCGCTTTAAAAATATGGCGTCACTATTTGTATGGTGAGACTTGTGATATCTTTACGGACCATAAGAGCCTAAAGTACATCTTTACGCAAAAAGAACTTGACATGTGACAAAGAAGATGGTTAGAGCTTCTAAAAGATTATGATGCTAAGATTCAATATCACCCGGGGAAAGCAAACGTGGTTGCTGAGCTCTTAGTAGAAAAAATTCGGGTAGCCTATCATGTCTTACTACTCAGCCCGAAATTATTTCAGATTTAGCTCGTCTTAATGTCACACCCTTAATTTTCACAAACGGGGTTTTACCGTTAGGCGCGTGACATACCAGGATCTCAGCCGATAGTTACACCAAACGACACAGTAATTACAAAACATAACATTTAATATTATCAGATAATTCCAAAATATAATTTGATAATAAGTTTACGAAATCATTGCGGAAGCGTAATAAGTTAAACATTCTTAATTTTCAAATAACGCAAAAACAGGCGCAACCCAGATAATGAAATTTGCAGAAAACATCGTTTGACTGTTTCAGTAAATCAGAAATGCATGAAGTGATGAGATGCTCTTAACCGTGCGTAGCTTAAGAACGTGAAAGAAACATGCTAAAGTGTCAACATAGGGTTGGTGAGTTCACAGGTTTTAGTAAACAGTAATGAAATCAGTAAACAGATCCAGTAAACAAAGTATATCAAGTAGATAGCTAGTCTACATAGCAAGTTACATAGTGTATGAAGTTCGCAACCGAAGCTGACAAGTAATGAATGCCTCGGCTGTGGTTACGAGACCACATCAACAGAAATTAGGTCAATTAAACACCCGTTTAACGTGCAGTCATGCTAGCGCGACTAGCCCGGGTGGGGTTTGTCAAACCCAGTAGATCTACTCAGAATTACCTCGCTAAAATACATAAATTAACGGTTCGAAAGTGAAGACTTAAATTGGTACAACACTAGTAAACAGGTGATAATACAGTAATACTGATCTAACGAAAGAATATTTAAAAGAACACGTTTTTTTCCCCAAAAAGAGTACAATGAAAGAGTGGCTGTAAACTCACCTTAATACACAGCACCAGATAAATGCAAACACAAGCAATTAGGTTTCCGAATAACCTGAATGCGCGTTTAATATTTACTTAACATTAAACATTAGCAATAGAATTGTACGGTTTCGCGTTCTCGACTAAGCTCCACGCCCGAAAGTAATTTTTACTCAACTCTTGCATTTTAAAATAAACAAGTCATTACCATAAGCTAGTGTATTTTCATTTACTTAAACTTCATTGTTATTAATTTTCTTTATCAAATAACCTTCCCCGCGCTTTTACGTATGCCTAATTAATTTTGTACTAGATTATATAAATATACCCAACACATGCGCTCTACCCCACACTATAAATATACAACCCATATGCAAAAATTCTCCTACTGACTATACATTACTAGCACACCCATAATCATACTTGAGTATAGCATAGTATATTGAATTTATATGTAGACACCCATATTTTAAACACTACATCTAGGAGTACATGTGATCTAGGAGTACATGTGACTTATATAATTAAATAAGATACACTCAAGACCCATGCTTACATTCATCATATTGTTCTCTTTAATTAATGCACATCACACTCAATCATACATGCATACCATCACCCAATGCATCAGTAACCTACACAATATTTATATATACATGCATGTACCATCAGATTCACACCCTCACATACTGTAGTGCCATCTGCATGCATAAACACACATTCACACACACATAAGTGTGTTAATGCCCACCTAACCCACATAAACATATATATTACAATTGATACACACACTCACATATCAACCTATGAATCAACTTCGTATATACGTGAATTCAGTTTCCATCGCCCACGCTTAATCATGCACAAATAATCAAAATAATTCACACACACACACACTCCCTTTTATATATGTATATATATCTATCTATATTAATAAAAGAAGGTTTTTGTATGCCACTTGTCACAATTCTAGAGTTCCTAAATTTTATTTTCCTGCTTCTCTCTCCTAATAAATATCACATTAAATACAAATGATATTATTTAATTCTTTTCATATTGAAAATATTTTTTATTAAATTAAAAAAAATAGTTTTTTCTACAAATGCAATTTATAAAGAAATAATTTTTTTATAAAATAAATATCAAACTTTTAAAAAACGCAATATATTTTAAAAGTTGTTGGTTTTAAAAAATAAAATTCTTATGAAATGAAAATAATTAAATTTCAAAGTTATAATAAAGAAATTATTAAAAATGACACGTTTTTAAAAATGGTTTGTTTTGAAACAATTTGTTTAAAAACCAACTTTTTTTTTTTAGAACAACAAAAAAAAAATTTAACAAAAGTTTAAAAAATAATATCGTCATTTTATCACTCGTACGTAATGTCAATCATAATTTATATCAAAAGATCGTTTTATAATTTTTTAATTTTTATTAATAACTATTTTATATTTTATTTATTCAACCCATATTATACACGGGGTACTAACCTAGTATATTTATATACCAACATATCCACATATATAGGACCATCGACACCCAATGCACGCTCTATAATACCATCACAGATTCTAACCCGAACATCATAACCCTTAAACCCGCGAGCACAAACGTACGCAGAAATCATAAGCCAAGAACCCGAAACTGTATCGTAACGAACACGAGTAAAGAAACGAGGAAGAATCATACCAAACGGGGCTGCTGGATCGATTGCGCGGCTGCCGGGGCGATGTCGGTGGTCGAGTGCTTGCGGTTGAAGAGGGGAAAGCCGGCGGAGATGATTCGGTCGTCAAGAGGAGGCTGCTGATGGTGTGGTTTACAACGAAAGGGTCAGTCGGTGACGATCGTTACTGAGGGAGTAGTTGTCATCGGTTGCAAGAGTCGGCGGTCTATCTGCGAAAAAATGGTATAGAAGGAAGATGTCACGGTGGTGGTTTGCGAATGAGGTAACGTGGGCATATAATCGAGAAGGCAAGGAAACCGAGTCGGTTGGAAGGAAAACCGGACAGTTTGTTTGAGCTTGGGATAATATGATTTTAAATTTAAATTATTGATATTGTTATTTTCAAAGACATTAATTTATGATGATTTAATTTATTAATAAGTGACTAGTTTGAGCAATATGGGTTTTGATTCAATAAATTAAGATAATAAAAGTCATTTTGATATAAAGTGTTGGAAACGAGTTAGATACGTGATTTTAAGTTGTGACGTTAACCTAAGAACACTGGGTATCACACTTAAGGTGGAGGTTCACACCAAAGAAGCAAATGGTAGCATAGCTCACCTAAGAGTTGAACCTACCTTGGTGGCGCATATTAAAGAAGCCCAACAGGAAGATGGTGAATTGTGGACTATTATACACAATATAACGGAAGGCAAGCAACAAGAATTTCGACTCGATGACAATGATGTGGTGTGGCAAGGTAACAGATTGTGTGTTCCGGCAGATCCTGATATTCGAGAAACATTAATGAAAGAGGCTCATAGCTCCCAATTCTCTATTCACCCGGGTTCAACGAAGATGTATAACGACTTGAAGAAAAATTTCTGGTGGGGTGGAATGATGAAAGATATTGCTGAATTTGTGGCAAAGTGTCTTACTTGCCAACAGGTAAAAATAGAACACGAAAGGGCCAGTGGTCTTCTACAACAACTTGAAATTCCGGTTTGGAAGTGGGACGATATTACTATGGATCTAGTTACAGGACTCCCTGAGACGTTGAGGAAGAATGATGCAGTATGGGTGGTAGTTGATCGACTCACAAAATCAGCTCATTTTCTACCTATTCAAGAGAAGTTCTCCGCTAGTCGATTGGCAGAAATATTTCAGAAAGAGATTGTTAGACTTCATGGCACACCCATGTCAATTGTTTCACATCGCGACCGCCGATTCACTTCACAGTTTTAGAAGGGATTTCAGAGAGCTTTTGGTACAAAGTTGAAATATAGCACTGCCTTTCACCCTCAGACTGATGGTCAGTCTGAAAAGACTATCCAGACGCTAGAAGATATGTTGAGGGCTTGTGCATTAGAATGGACGGGAAACTGGGATGATTATATCTGCTTGGTGGAGTTTGCATATAATAATAGTTGGCATGCAAGTATTGATATGGCACCATTTGAGCTGTTATATGGGAGAAAATGTCGAGCTCCGGTTTGTTGGAACGAGGTAGGGGAGAAAGTGATTGAGGGACCCGAGTTGGTTAGAGTTACTAACGAGAAAGTTGAATTAGCAAAACAGAAATTGAAAGAGGCTCGTTCACACCAGAAAAGTTATGCTGATCAGCATCGAAGAGAAGTAGAATTTGTACCAGGCGAACATGTTTTTATTAAAGTCTCTCCGTGGAAGGGTGTTCGTCGCTTTGGTCTTAAAGGAAAGCTTGATCCTAGATTTATCGGTCCTTTTGAAGTGTTAGAAAGAGTAGGAGAAGTGGCGTACCGTATAGCTTTACCTCCGGCACTATCTCATGTGCATAATGTGTTTCACGTGTCTACACTACGAGGTTATAATTATCACCCGATACACGTCGTGCAATACCCGTTTCATAAGATTCAAGAAGACATGTCATGTGAAGAAGAAGCAGAGGCAATCCTAGGGCGTGAGGAAAGAATCATGCGAAAGAAAATCATTACCGTTTGTGAAAGTCTTGTGGAAGAATCATTCAGAAAGAGAAGCAACATGGGAACTCGAGGACTTTATTCAAGAGCGATACCCGCTTTTTAAATAAAGGTATGCTTTATAGTCTATTGATTTTGGGGACGAAATCATTTTTTGGGGTATGTGTTATAATAACCCATCATTTTAGTTAAAATAATATGTTAGAGTATAACGACTCATGACCATTTTAGCTAGAGACTTAGATGTTGAGAATGAAACCCTAGAGCTCCACGAGTCGATTGTGTTCATAGGAAGTCGGTTCAGATTATAATTTCGGGACGAAATTAAATTAACTGGTTAGAGATGAAATAACCAAAATTAAATAATTGAAAAAAATTAAAATAATAATGATAATAATAGCAAAACAAAATAAACAAGACACAAAAAAAAAAAAAAAAAAAAAAAAAAAAAAAAAAACCTAAATACTATTAATTATATAACTTCAAATAGAACAATAATAATAACTAGCTTTCGTCCCTCCGCGCTACGCGGCGGGGTTCGGTCATCTTTCTCACACGCAAGGCAGAATTATGTTAGACGTAATCGAGCCAACCGGTTGGAAACCATAAAAGTGAAAGTATTCTGACGAAACCTATAAAATAGTAAACTTTAATGGTCAAACACTAAAAATGCGTGTCGGGAGGCTAGTCATTTTTTCCACATGCAACGCCGTGTTACTTGGTCGTTTACTATCCGATTCGCCGGAAACCATAAAATCAAAGTTTGGTGGTGAAACTTGAAAATACTAAACTTTAGTATGCAAACTTGAAAAAAATAAAACCTTCCTATGAATAGTTTAATGGTCAAACTCTAAGTTCTTAAAAATTAGTGAACAAAGTCAACAAAAAAACTGATGCCCAAACTTTAAGATCCAAAACTTTAGTCATCAAAATTAAAAAAAAAAACAAGTCGAAGATCAAACTATAAACATACTAAACTTTAGTGGCAAAACTCGGGAAATTTAACTTCACTTTAAATAGTTTGATGGTCAACTTCTAAAATCTTAAACTTTAGTGGCCAAAGTCAAAAAGTTAAGATTAAATGTGAAAGCAATTAAAACTAATGTGGTTAAAATTTAAAAAACCACAATTAAAACTTGTAATCAAATGAAGTCAAGGGGAATTTATAGGTTAATTAAAAAGCTAAAATATATTATGCTAATTTATAAATACTAAAAAGTGTACTATTCAATTTAGCTTCTTCTATTAATAATAGAGTAATATACTAAATGAAAGGAAGAAAAGACGTAATGCTTTTTGAACTAATCTCCTCATCCCCAAATTTGTTCTTCTCCCTTATCTCTACCCACCTAACATCAGCAAATATTTGGCAACTTCAATCTTAAAACCCAAACAAATGGATCTCAAATCCAAATTCCATCTCACACAAAACCCTCACCAGCATTCCCCCTCATCACCTCTGATTCAATCTCGCGAGAAACCGTGTAGAACACCACCAGAGCGCAGGCTGTAAACCCTCGGTTTGAAGTCGCCCAGATCTAACTATTGATCTCGTATTTGAGGTATATCATCGAACCTTGTCTCGTTCATTACACATCAGTTGGTTTGCGGGTTCTAGCAACCAATTTAGCCATCACGTCTCTGCCCTAACACCCTTTCTGTCATGACTTAAAAGGGCGATTGTGACCAGCATTGTGGTTGTGAAGAATTCGGCATTCAAACAAACCAACGAACGACCTACTCGCATCGAAGGTAACAATCGATATACTCTAAGTTTTAATGCTTGTTGGGTCTGTTGATTGTGTTCCAGCCAATTAACTTTCTTTTGATTGGCATAAATTAATTGAAACATCTTCTGTTAAATTACTCTAGATACTTCACAAATTAATTTAAGGCATGTAGATTTATAAGCTCGAACCAATTTATGACGTCATTCTTGTTAATCTTAAACATACAAGTGCTTCCTACCTACTGTCACTTTCTTCTTACAGTCAAATTCCCTTCTTTTGGAGTTACCAACATCATGCCAAGGTCAAAGAAATTAAAAGTTAATTTAACACATGAATTAAGATTATGGTCATTGAAATGGAAAAAAAAAAGAAAGAAAGAAAAAAGTCAATGAATGTTTCCTGTTGCAGTGCTTCTGTTATGTCTGACCCATTGGAATTTCACAACTCCTGAACTATTTTCTTATGACCATATCAACTAGTTAAAGATCAAGTTGTCAAGAATGGTAAAGAACTCAAGAACAATGTCTAACCAGAAGAGTATTATAAACATCCAACACAACCTTCGTAGAACAACCACACCAGTAAACAAGAATCTTAAGACGAACAAATCAGAACTATACTCAGATCATCGTTGTGATGATCTGTAAACAATATGAAGCAGAAACAATGAGAAAGACGAGAAACCCTAATCGAGGGAAATCAGAAGAAATTAGAACAGATGCTTGACTTGCAAAATACTCAAAGAGCAAGATATATATGCAGAAGCACGGGCTCGACTCTCAGCCGACTATAAAGCCCATAATAACGAAGCCCAACAACAGCTATCAACAAGCCCAGCAACAACTATCAACAAGCCCAGCAACAGCCCACTTACACTAAACATAAAACAGAACAAATTAGAACAAGGATAATAAAATTGATACAACCTCTAAATTTAACACCCCCCTCAATTTTATAATCCAAATATATTAAACATTTTCAACTTATCTGTTAGAAAGAGATGTTGTTGATAAGGCAACCCTTTTGTAAAAATATCCGCAAGTTGAGCCTTAGAATCAACTGGTAAAGCTTTAATAGCTCCTTGTGAGATTTTCTCCCGAAGAAAAAACAAATCAATTTCAAAATGCTTGGTGCGTTCATGAAAAACCGGATTAGACGCGATAGAAAGGGCAGCATTGTTATCACAAAACAGTTTAACAGGAAAGGATACAGGCACCCGTAGCTCAGCTAGCATATTGCACAGCCATAGGACTTCACATGTGACAGCACACATGGACCGATATTCGGCCTCGGCCGAGGATCTGGACACAGTAGTTTGTTTTTTGCTTTTCCAGGAGACAAGATTTCCAGCAAAAAACACACAAAACCCAGTAACAGAGCGACGGGAATCCAAACATTTTCCCCAATCCGAATCAGAGTAGGCGCATAGATCAAAATTTTGATTTTTGCTAATCAAGACACCTTTACCAGGAGCACCCTTTAAGTACCTAAGAAGTCTTAGGGCAATTTGCAGATGGGAATTTGAGGGTTTATGCATATATTGGCTTAAATATTGCACAGCATAAGAAATATCTAAACGTGTGTGTGAAAGATAGATGAGTTTGCCAATTAATTTTTGTAAGCCAGTGATATTTTCTAACACAGTGTCATCCTTTTTGCATAGATTTGAAAGCACATAATGTGGTTCAATTGGAGTTGTGACCGGTTTACACCCACTTAATCCAAATTCCACAAGAAGTTCAGAGCAGTATTTTCTTTGAGAAAGACAGACACCATTTTTTGTTTTTAAAACCTCAATTCCAAAAAAGTATTGTAAAGACCCAAGATCTTTAATTAAAAACTTTGATTTCAAGGAATTCTTAACTGACTCAATTTTTGTGCATTATTTCCGTAATAATAATATCATCCACATACACTAAAATCACAACCAAAACAGAATTCATAGATTTTATAAACAGAGAATGATCACATTTACTTTGAGAAAAACCAAGATCACATAAAACACTAACAAGTTTTTCATTCCACATGCGTGGAGCCTGTTTTAACCCGTATAAGGCTTTATTTAGTTTGCAGACTTTTGATTTATTTTTAGAAAAATAGCCATTAGCCTACATGCACGTACACATCTTCATTCAGATTACCATAGAGAAACGCATTGTTAATATCTAATTGAAATAGTGGCCAGTCATGTTGAACAGCAAGACTAAGGACACACCGAATTGTAACCATTTTGACCACGGGCGAAAACATTTTATCAAAATCTATTCCCTCCTTTTGACTATATCCTTTAGCTACTAACCTAGCTTTATACCTTTCTATCTCACCAGTTGACTTATATTTTGAATCAAGGCTAAGCAGTTTATATCCTTTTTTAAATACCGAATAACCAATAAAGACACATTTTTCTGCTTTGATTCCGAACTTTTCATTATTATTTGGAATAGTACTAAAACAGAGGCAACCAAAGACCCTTAGGTGTTTAAGTGGGGGAGGAAAACCAAACAAAATTTCATAAGGGGACTTGCCATTCAGAACGAAGGAGGGAGTCCTGTTGATAAGGTAGGCCGCAGTTAGAATACAGTCTGACCAAAAACGAAGAGGAATTTCAGCTTGGAAAAGAAGGGTTCTAGCAACATTTAATAGATGCCTATGTTTTCTTTCAGCGATACCATTCTGTTGGGGTGTATAGACACAAGTAGTTTGATGTATTATACCATTTTTTTACAAAATTTGACATTTGACTATTTATAAATTCAGTTCCGTTGTCACTTCGAAGAATTTTTATTGTTTGATTAAATTGATTTTTAATCAACTGAAAAAAACTTTCTAAATTCTGAAGCACATCAGATTTTTGCTTCAGCATGTATACCCATACAGATCTTGAGAAGTCATCAACTATGGTTAGAAAATATTTATAGCCTTCTCTACTTGTGACTTTATACGCCCCCAAACATCAAGATGCACTAATTGTCCTAAATGCGATGATTTGTGATCACTTAAAGGAAAAGGTTCCGTGTGTTGTTTTGCCCGATGACATACTTCACAAGGGTTAAGATCATCTTTGTGCCTAATTGTTAGGTTCAAAAATTTCATGGCTTGGTTGGAAGGATGACCTAACCTAGAGTGCTAGATATTCACAGATTCATAACTATTAATGCAGACTTTCGAGACATCAGATGACCTACCACATAAGTACAGACCATCATCTTGTTTACCAGTCACCAGGGTTTTCTTTGTGAGCAAATCCTGGATGTAACAGCAATTCTCATCAAACATAACACTTACTTTATTGTCTTTAGTTAGCTTGTGGACAGACATTAAATTAACAGAGTATTCTGGAACAACAAGAACTTCAGACAGAATTATACTTTCATTAAGTTTTCAGCTGCCTATTTTGGTTACTGTTGCATTTGTACCATTTGGATGTCTAACTGTTATATTTAAATCAGCAACATTTATTTGGTTGAAAAGTTCTTTGTCTGACATTATCATATGCTGATTTGCACCAGAATCCACAACCCAACCATGAGACATAGAAAGATAGGTGTTTGAGAAATTAAATACAGGTTTATTTAGAACGTTTGAAGAGAAATCAACTTGGGAGTTACCTCTGATATTCGAGCATTGGGCTCCTTCATTTGTTTTCTCATTTAACAGCCCAAGGAGTTTAGTGATCTGATCAGGAGTAAGAGTAGGAGAAACAGTATTCGAAGAAGAGAAATTTTATTTTTAGGATTTTTCCTACTAGGAGACACATTAGATTTGTTTCCCGAATTATTTCCCATTCCCCCTTTTGATTTTGAATTCTGGGGATATCCAACAAGTTCATAACATCTATCCACAGTGTGTCCAAGTTTGTTGCAATGAGTACACTTTAGATTTGGATTTGGCCCTCTGTTACTTCGTTTCTTGTTTTCAAAATTTTGAGTTGTTTTGGCTGCAAAGCTGACATTTTGCCCTTTAGAGGAACTGTTTGTTCCTCTATGGGACTCCTTTCTGGATATTAAGGAAAAAGCAGTTTTAATAGTTGGGAGAGGATCCCTGTTAACAAATTTGTTCTTACTGGTTGATAAACGTCATCGAGTCCCATAAGAAATTGCATTAGTTTTATTAGTTGGTTGAAATCATTAAATTCTTTTGAAGTGTTACATGTGCAAGAGGGAAGTTGTACTATTGCATCAAACTGTTTCCACATTGTGTTCAACTTGTGGTAATACTCAGCAACAGACATCCCATTTTGAGTTACACAGTTAATTTTTTGATATAGATTGAATACAACCGACCCCTCAACCCTGTCATAAGTCTCCTTTAGATCATCCCAGACTTCAGACGCTAAAGTTGAATAAACCTGACCAACATATAATTCTTCACTGATCGAGTTTAAAATCCAAGTTTGAACCACTGAGTTGCATCTTTCCCATTGATTTTTAAGGACTTCATCATCAAGTGGTTTAATATTCTGTTTATTAACAAAACCAAATTATTTTTTGCCCTTAAAGCCATTGTCATAGCATTAGACCATATTGTATAATTTTCAGTCCCTTTTAGTTTAAAACTTATAATTGTTAGACAACTGGAGTCACTGGGATGAAGATAAAGAGGGTCACTAACATCAAGTTTACTAATCAAGGTATCTGTGCAACAAATATAACAAGAATTATGAAATAGCACTCAAGCACATGCACAAAACTACCACAACTGGATCAGAGCCAGGTTTTCACACCACTCAAGTGGTAGATCAAGGATTAATCCAGAGTGAGAATGCAAGCATACAAGAAATATCACTCAAATGATGCACCAATTTCAGACAGATATCAACACGAAAACATAAGATAACACACCAAGATGCTGGTACTCCTAACCCAGCCAAACAGAGCCTATCAGACTATAGAACAAGAAACAAAAAGAAATAAGGGAGAAAGAATATCCTCACAACGGGGGGGTTCCCAAGTTAGGGATCTCCTTCCAGGTCTCAAGTAACTCGCAACCTTCTAGGGTTACAAGCCACAAGAGAGAAGAAATAATCAAATAGTCGAAGATTTTCTCTGTTCAACTTTAACTTGCAACCTTCTAGGGTTGCAAGATACTGAAGCGCCTGAAGATATGAAACTCGTAGAGAGAGCTTAAAAATCCCGAGAAAGGATCCACAAGAAAATCACCAACACGCGGAAGTGAACCCAAGACCAGATTGATGCACTAGGGTTTCAGATCTGAAAACCCTAGATTTCGTAACGTCTTTGAAATACCAAATCGTTTTCTTGCTGCAGACTGAATTAAACAGTGAATCAGAGCCTTAGAGCTCTGATACCATGTCAAGAATGGTAAAGAACTCAAGAACAATGTTTAACGAGAAGAGTATTGTAAACATCCAACACAACCTTCGTAGAACAACCACACCAGTAAACAAGAATCTTAAGACGAACAAATCAGAACTATACTCAGATCATCGTTGTGATGATCTGTAAACAATATGAAGCAGAAACAATGAGAAAGACGAGAAACCCTAATCGAGGGAAATCAGAAGAAATTAGAACAGATGCTTGACTTGCAAAATACTCAAGAGCAAGATATATATGCAGAAGCACGGGCTCGACTCTCAGACGACTATAAAGCCCATAATAACGAAGCCCAGCAACAGCTATCAACAAGCCCAGCAACAACCCACTTACACTAAACATAAAACAGAACAAATTAGAACAAGGATAATAAAATTGATACAACCTCTAAATTTAACACAAGTTTTATTGTTTTAATTATTCTAAGCACTATATGACTCCATAGTAAGAAATATTATAACACAAAACATCCTTGCAACCTTAAGATAATGGCTCCACTCAAATTAATAATTCTCCCTGCATCTGTTCTTTTCGCTCTTCTTATTTGCTTTCATAATAAGGTGGTTTCCCTCTGTTTCCTTACGTGTTTGTCTCATAGGTGTAAAGTCCTTCTTTCTTTTATTTTATTTCAATTTTTATTTACATAGCTCAAGCCAGAGTATAAGATCAAAAATCAATTCCTTTATTCCACCAAAAGTTACCTGATCCAATTTAGATATATAGAGAAATATGAATAAATGGATTAAAGAATTTTGATAATGTCTACTCAGGTTAGGCGTACTGATCATTCATTGTGGCGCAGATCAAATCATATTTAATTGCTTAGAGCTTAATCGATTTTTGTTAGTCAAACTCCTGCTAATTATCGTGGTCGCTGCTGGACTGTTGATGTTGTTTCAAGTTGCTTTAATCACTACACAATGGGTCTACTTCTATTTTATTTGTTTCACTTGTTCAGCACTCAACACTCCACCCTCTAACCTACATTTAATTAAGTACCTAAAACATTACTTAATGAATTAATTGAACTAGTCACTGTTAAATCAAATTGATTATAAAAACATAGCTAAAACCAATGGTTATTGCATTAGTTTCTTTTTTTTTTTTTTTTTAAACAATTCAAGTAGGTTATAAATATTTAAAGGATTTTGCCATAAGGTTATGATGATAGTAATACAAATATAACAACGATAAAAGAATAATAAGACTAAAACCAATAACTAATATCATCGTTAATGGGGTTAGGATTGTAGAGAGGCGATCTATATATATATGCTAATCGAGAATTTGGACCACTCGTTGTAGATTTGTAAGCTTGTCCGTGGAACTTTGAGGCATTAAGAGCATTAGACACCTATTGAGGTACGGATGTTCTTTATTAATTTTTATGTGCTCGATCTACTAAAAATTATGCAACGTTTGAAATCATTCTAGTTGATCTATGACTCTCTCATATGATCCTCTTCCTTCTTTTGAGCTACTCTGATTGTGCTGTTGAGCTATTTTTTTTAAACCATTGCGAAAAATATATTTTTAGGATATGGTTATGAACGTCAATGTTTATGTGCCATTATTTGATTTCCTTCAATTAGGATCATTATGCTGTTGGGTTTGTGAAGGCTTTGGGCTTGGGCCCATATTTAGTTTTCTAGTTTATTAGGTTAAAAACCCTAATTAGTCTCTATATATATCCATGTCATGTATTTGTAATCTGAGCACTGAGCAAAGAAAGAAAACCCTAGTTGCAGCCCGTGGACGTAGGTCACACCGACCGAACCACGTAAAATCCTTGTGTCGTTTATTTTTCTATTTTCTGCGTGATAATCGTTTGTGCGGGTTCGTGTGTTGGTTCCGCTGCGCCGCTTGAAACCTAACAAGTGGTATCAGAGCTTTGGCTCGTTGAACATACGAATGCACTGAAGAAACGATCGTAGATTGTTGGTTGATTATCTCGGAAATCTTATTTGAAGATGTTTTGATTACCCGTGCTCAATTGCCGTTTTTTTTTGTGTTCACGTTTGACGAAAAAAAAAAGTTCAAAGTCCTTTGATTTTCTTTGGGATCTACGCACAAAAAAAAAAAGGGAGAATGGTTTCAATTGGTTTTTTGAAAGAAAGCAAATGAGATTGTTTTTTTTTTTTTTTTTTGTTGACTTTGTTGATAAGAAAGACTCATTCTATTTTGGATGATTATTTCGATCAATAAGAAAAAGGAAAGAAAATAATTATTTTTGTTTTTTTTTCTTTGGTGATTCGAACAAAAAAAAAAGACAATAATATTGTGTTTTTTTTGGTGATTGCTTGATTGTTTTTTGATCGAGATAAAATACCGGGTTAAAACTCTTTGAAGCCGTTGATTAGGGTTTGGTGAAAAACTCTTGGATTCGTCAGTTAAAGTGAAAGAATAGTACGTTCGGGTTTTGGATTTGTCTACAAGGTTTATTGTAGGAGCAAATTGGTCAATTGACAGTGTTCAGTAGAACAGCCATCAAGTTCAGGCTCGTGCCATTGCTGTGTCTGTTCACGTTTCGATTTGCTTCTTGTTTGCTGTTTGAGATGGCTGAAGACGGGAAGGTTGTGATCGAGAAATTTAACGGTTCTGATTTCAGTTGGTGGAAGATGCAAGTAGAAGCATTGTTATGTCAAAAGGATTTGGATATGGTACTAGAAGAAAAACCTGAGAAAATAGAACAAGCTGATTGGGAATCAAAGGACAAAAGGCTCGTGCGGTTATTACATTGGCTTTGACGAAAATGTTGCTTTTAACATTATTAAGGAAACCACGGCTCGTGGTATGATGTCTGCTTTGTCAAATATGTATGAGAAACCGTCTGCGGCGAATAAGGTGTTCTTGATTCGGGAGCTTGTGAACACAAGGATGAAAGAAGGAAGCTCAGTGACTGCTCACATCAACAATCTAAATTCAATCTTAACAAGACTTGTATCTGTTGGAATTAAGTTTGATGATGAAGTTCAGGCTCTACTGCTGTTGTCGTCTTTGCCTGAGAGTTGGTCTGGAACTGTGACTGCAATTTCAAGTTCTACGGGGACTAAAGGTTTCACTCTTGATGGTATTCGGGATTTGATTATGGGTGAAGATGTCAGAAGAAGAAACTCGGGTGAATCATCAAATAGTGAGTTGTTAAATGTTGGCAGGGGTCGGGATAATAACAGGAACAGTGGGAGTCGGGGAAGGAGTTCATCTAAACCTAGAAAGAATGTGAAGTGCTGGAGCTGCAACGAGGTGGGACATGTTAAGAGTCAGTGTCCGAATAAGAAAGAATTGAACACTGCTATTGGGAATGTTTCTGATGATGATGATGCATTGATACTCAGTGTGGAAAACAGTGTGGACTCTTGGGTCATGGATTCAGGGGCTTCGTTTCACGCCATGGACAAGGGGAAACGATGGTGAATCTGAAACATGGTGATTTTGGAAAGGTACGATTAGCTAATGACGAGATACTTGAGGTAACGGGCATGGGGGATATTGATTTGGTTACTTCATTGGGAACTACATGGAACCTGAAAAATGTTAGGGTGATTCCGGGGCTGAAAAAGAAACTGATTTCAGTTGGTCAGCTGGATGAACAAGGACTGGAAGTAAGGTTTGGTGGTGGTAAATGGAAGGTGATCAATGGTAATCTAGTTATTGCTCGTGGTATAAAGCGTGGGTCATTGTATATGGTTGAGGTACCTGCTGAGGGATGTATGACCGTCTCGGTTAAGCACGACAAAATCTGGTTCGCTAAATCCGGTGCTAAGAGAGTTCATTTTGCAAACGTGAAGTCTGGAGCAGGGATGTTAGGTGAACGAGTTCGAAAGTCAAAACCATTTAGGGGATTCGGTGACAGTGGGAGCAGGAGACGTGTTCCGGGTACAGTTACAAAGAAACATTGGGTTTTAAAGACTACGACTGAAAAATTCTCTCCCGGTGATTGTTTGCTGAATTTGGAGAGTGATGGTGATCCTCGGTGTATCTTTGAATCCGGTGGAATGTCCAAATCGGTTAAGATGGAGGATGAGTCGTTGGCGGGACTAGTCACGACTGAGTTGGAGCTCAGGGTAGCTTCAACTGGCCCTTCTGGTACTTGATGATGAGGGGGTCGCTGCAACTAGGAGATGTGATGAAGTCTTAGCTTGTTTTTTGAGAACTGGAGGCTTGAAAGACTTGTTTGAAGATTACTGAAGTTACTAGACGATTGGGTTGCTTTGTACTTGAATGGCGGACTAGAATTTATCGCAAAGCCTTCAAGTGGGAGATTGTTGGGTTTGTGAAGGCTTTGGGCTTGGGCCCATATTTAGTTTTCTAGTTTATTAGGTTAAAAACCCTAATTAGTCTCTATATATATCCATGTCATGTATTTGTAATCTGAGCACTGAGCAAATAAAGAAAACCCTAGTTGCAGCCCGTGGACGTAGGTCACACCGACCGAACCACGTAAAATCCTTGTGTCGTTTATTTTTCTATTTTCTGCGTGATAATCGTTTGTGCGGGTTCGTGTGTTGGTTCCGCTGCGCCGCTTGAAACCTAACATATGCATGATGGACATACTTTGGGTGTGAGGTTGGATTATATGTCATTCATGCAACCATAGAACCCTAGATTTATAGACAGGAGATAGGGATACCGAGTCAACTACCTATGGAGGTACCATAGGCTTGTCGTTGTGGCTACCGACGGCTTGACACTATCCGTGACGGTGTGATCAGTTCACGGCGTCTCCACCTTGTTTATATGATTATGCTCGCGAGAGAGCTTTTGGATTATTTGGGAGGCGTATGGATGCATCCTAGGATTTTGATGATATGTTTAGTTCGCGGCTGAGTTGTGTAGTGCCATACACACTTCCGATTTAGGGGTGCATTGAAGTCGCGACAAGTGTGCCATTGTGATTATGATATATTATATGAGATATGATATGTGGCACTGTGGATGTGCATTATGGATAATTGTTTTGTAGGCTACTCGTATCAACAACCCTAACCCTTTGTTGCTTCAGCCTTTATTCTTTGATTTATTCTGGTGTATGTGGTGGAATTCGATGGAGATGTTTTAAACTTAAAAATATTAATTTTCTTTTCTAATCCGCTGACATTATTATTCGATACATATTATTTTGTCTATTGCGATCTACATCCGCGCACTGAGCTTGTAGCTCAGCCGTTTTTCTTGTTTTCCGCGGCAGGTAATCAAGGTTGATCGGGGTTGTGTGATGAGAGCTAGTAGAAGTTTGGAACACATGCTTGGAGACTTATTTCTTTTATTTCATAAGACTTGAATTTTTCTTGATTTAGTATTTATTTTGGTGGATTTTTAGACTTTATAAGTTGATGTTTTAATTTGACATTCATAATTTAAGTGTTCTTTTAGACTTAGAATGTTCTGTTAACATTTGAAGTGACCTCCTGTTCCACGTTGGGGCGGGGGTGTTACATTTCTCGTCATGGTTCATCGAATTTCACCTAACGAATGTGCTTTCACATTTCATCAATCCAACGTTATCCATTTTGAATCCTTCTAAATGAACCTTTGAATCTTTCCCTTGAATCATTTCTCCACACTATCGAAATCCATGCGACTTATATGCACATTGTGTGAGTATAATCAATTGATTCTCCAATGCACGCATGTTGTTCGATGAAAGTACTCAAAGAAAAAGGGTGTGATCGAGGAGAAATTAGGGATGCGGGCTTCTACTATCGCCGGAATTCCGGTAAGTTTGACATTTTCCGGCATTGCCGTCGCCGTATTGTTGTTGCAGGGGGTATCTGTTGTTTGTAGTTTTCCGGCGACTTTTAAACTGGAAAGAGCTTTTTCGCATGATGATGTGGTGGAGTTGAGCGAACTTAGAGATAGAGATGATTTAAGGCACCGTAGATTCTTACAACAGGCTGAAACAAAAGATGTTATTGATTTCCCACTTCAAGGCACTTATGATCCTTATCGTGTTGGGTAGTTTCTTGATCAAGTTCATCTTTGATATCTCTGTTTTTATAAATTTCTCATCATTCAAAACATAAGAAAGATGTTTATCTTTTACAAAATTGCAGTCTTTTTCCTTAATTTGATAACAAAGATGAGTAATTCCTTAGGGTGCTTTGCAAATTGTTCTATGTCCTTTTGTGTTTGATCTGTAAGTTTGTTTATTTAGAAGTTTTTATGTGCATTTAGGCTTTATTATTCAAAGTCCAATTGGGTTCTCCTCCAAAGGAATATTATGTACAAGTTGATACAGGGAGTGATATATTATGGGTCAATTGCAAAGATTGCAAAGGCTGCCCTACATCTAGTGGACTCAAAGTATTATTTGCACACCCTCTTTTATTGTATGATTTCATTGTGGTTTGACATTTTTATGATTGATTGATGACCACCTTGTGTGTGTGTGTTTAAATGAAAACAGGTTCCACTTTTGACCCGTCAAAAATATAATAAGCTTTGGTGAAATTTCAATTTTATGTAACACACTTATTTTCACCAGAAAGAAACCATCAAAAATATAAAAAATTTGTTTCAAGGTAATCTGACCCGTCACCTGGTTAAAGTGATGACTTAGCAGGTGACGTATAGTTAACTTTGATCAGGTTGACATTTTTGTGACTTGACTCCTGAAAACAAGTAAACTTTAAAGATTACTTAAAGTCAAAATTTTCAAAACTTTGATGGTTTTGTCTGAGGTTAAAATACTACTACATCTCAAAATAATTGTCCTTACTAAAAGTGACACAATTTAGTAAGAAGCGAATAGTTGGTTAAATATAAATGTAGTCAAAGTTGGTTAAATTTTTATGCATCTTGGTGAAACCTTTTTTGATCTAACAGAGTTATGAAACAGTTGCAGTACATATCAAGCTGGTGAGTTATCTAGGCCTGATAGAGCGGTTGATGGAATATTCGGGTTGGTCAGCAGGGTGTATCTGTAATTTCACAACTAGCTTCACAAGGGGCAGCCCCAGATGCATTTTCTCATTGTCTTGTTGGTGATGGTGATGGAGGTGGTATTTTGGTACTTGGCAAAATCATGGATCCAAACATGGTCTGTTCACCACTTGTCTCGTCCGGGTAAGTTTTATTTTGAAATTTTGTGTTTGCAGTTAGTGTGACAATTGCTTTTCCATGGGCCAATCCAGGTTATGTTTCTATTTTAACAACTCAAACAGTTACCATTACAAAAATGTCTTAAAGGAAACGGTTCATACGGGTCCGTAGTTGCCCAAAGTATAACTCCTAAAATATTTTACTCAAAGAGCTTAGATGATTATTTGAGAGAATATAAATTTCCTGATCATATTTTACACAGGATTTTCAAAAAGCATATTTTTGAAAGAAAAAGAAGTGTACTTTTTGAAAGAAAAAGAAGTGTATCTAGTCAACCTGGCCCTATCCATTTCGACCCCATACAAAATTAGCCGTTGTGTTTTGTTACCTGAAACTGCCAACCCCCCAATTTTGACAACTCTGTGGTAGATAAACACATGCTTTATTAAGAAACTTGGTGTGGAATGCTTTTTCCAAGCGTACAAAAGGTCATTTATATAGTATACTGCTATATTTGGCAGGCCACATTATAATCTACATCTGCAAAGTATTTCTGTTAATGACAAAAAAATATCAATTGATCCATCAGTTTTTGAAACATCACACCACCGAAAAGGAACAGTAATTGATTCGGGAACAACTCTTGGATACCTAGCAGAAGACGCCTATAATCCTTTTGTAGATGCAGCAAGTACGAAAGGACAAAAGTACCATAAAGCCATAACCTTTACATATCTCCTGATCATCACCAGTTTTGCATAATGTTTGCAGGTTACAAAGTCTGTTCCTCAGTCTGTCCAGCCTTTTGATGCAAAGGGATATCGGTGCTTTGTAACTAAGAAGAGGTGAATATTTCATAGTTTATTCAAATGATTTTAGTAGTATTTCTTTTTTGATTGTTTCAATATCATTTCAGTGTCTCAGAGGTGTTTCCAACTGTGAGCTTTAACTTTGCGGGTGATGCTTCTATGGTTTTAAAACCCGAGAACTACCTTCTGAAACAGAAGACTGTGGTATTATAATGCTCAATATCATAAACTACTTTTTATCCTAGTTAAACAGTGAATACATCCTTTTTTAGTTAATTTGAACATGGATTACATCTTTTTAGGATGGTGAGACAGCATGGTGTATTGGATTTCAGAAGGTCAAAGGTCAAGGACTTACAATTCTAGGAGGTATAAGCATTCATATTAATATTTTCTGAGTTCTTGACCACTAGAGGTGGCATTTTCAACCCTTTATATGAAATAGGGTTGGTTAGGGTTGTACTTGTTTGATAACAAATCATAATGTAAAATATAATAGTGAAACGGGTCGAACAAGTTAAACAGGTCAAGAAGTCATTTAACTTGTATGTTGGTTAAAACATCCTAAATCGTTTCACATAAAGGAAGTCATCATAACTTCAATAATTCCGCTTTGTTAATGCTAATAGGTTTTTATTTACAAAACTCAAAATGTTGATTTAAAAAATGAAGTTACTGTTTGCCTTTTAATGGTATCTTGTTTCATGCAGACATTGTTTTGAAAGACAAGACTGTAAGCCCATTAAACTTTGACCCTTAAATATAATGTAAAAGAAAGGCATTGTTAATATTCTTAATCATGTTGTTAGGTAAAAAGCCGGTTAATGTGTCTACTAAATCAAGTGGTCGCAGGAGGATTTCAAACGCTAGTCGAATGTATTATAGAAACTCGCTGCCTAAGACACTTTATAAGTTGACCCCCATCATGATCCTTGCTTTCTTGCTACATTTAGCCTAGTTTTTCAAATGAAATTTTAAATTTATTTACTTTTGTATAATATAGCATAACCATCATACACAATGTTTATGTCGATAGCAATCGAGGGTCGATTTTTGTTCTTAGCATAGGAGGATACTCACGCCCATAACACACCATATACATAGGCTAGACTTGTTTATGTAACACAAATATCAAGTTACATTGTTATAAAATGTAAAGTTTATGGTTTGAAGATTATTAATTTCTTCGTGTGCTTTATGTTTTGCCATTTGTATAACTGAAAGAACATTGTGCCTGCTACTATCTTCAAATCAAATGCCAATAAACATGTTGAGACATTTAGGATCTTGAGAATCAAATAAGGTTAGAAATATTATTCAAGTTTGAGACAAGGATCAAATGAAGATTATCATGTGGATCTTGAGTTTTAAAGTAGTTTTGAGTTTTAATTGTACGGTTTTGGACGGGTTGTCGGTTCCGGTTCATGCACCGCTTTGGATGTCCACCCAACTTTGTCTAATGGGCCTGATTGCGGTAATGCAATAAGAAACATGATGGGCCTTGGGTCTAGTGGGCCCAGTCCGCTAACCCTAGCCCATGCCTGGTCTGAACAGTGAACACCATCGTGGGGCCCAACTCATCGCCCTCGAAAACCTAGCTGCGTAGTTCATCAAAGATGCCACCAAAGTTCGATCCATCATGAGTCGTCGACGTTTTCTCATACTTTTATGTTGGGTCATTCAACGTCATCTAACCTGCTTTCTCACTCATATATATATAACGTTACATATTATCTGCCCTTTATTTCACATAATTATTTGTTTTGTTTTTCATTGTTTATTTTTAAACCCCTCTAATATTATTCATTAATCACACGTTGAGTTTATCTTTAATTACTAATTACATTTTATTCGACAATGATAATTTGATTCTCGGTTCTTATTGAGTGAACAAGAGTAGTATTTGGTACTTTATAATTGGTAACGTTGCTTTTTGATCGAGAGTTGTCATTTGGATTTATTTCAGTGGTTTATAGGCAAGAGGATTTAAAGATGGTGATGAAATGTTTAGTATAAGTTTGAACAGAAGTTAATGAATATCAAGGGTGATTTTTTTGGTCTCATGTTCGGACGTCCGAGTCACCGGCGGCGAAGTCCTCCGAGTCACCGTCAGGCGAAGGACTCCGTCGTGCCCTCCGCCGGTGCGTTGGTCATCGAAGAGCTCATGGAGCCCGAACGTCATCGAAAGAAGGTGATTATGAGGTGTAGATCGATGGAGGAGTTGCAGGGGACGGTGAAGGAGATCCTTGGGACGTGTGTTTCAGTTGATGGAATGGATCCGAGGATTTGCAGTAGGAGATTGCTGATGGAGATGTTGGGATTTCTCACGATTGATTGATGGTGTGTTGGGATTTTTTATTTTATCTTCATATAACTTATTAATTTTTTCAAAAGTTAATAAAAAGATTTTGAATGTTTGACAAAGATTAAAAAAAATTGGATTTTAACTTATCAAGTGGGTAAAAATTAAAAAAGAAGGTTTTAATAAGTTGTGGAACGTATTTTTTAACATTTTATTAACTCACTAGATTATAGACCGTGTAATACACGGGTTTATAACTTTTAATATGTGAAAATTTAACATAAGGTAAATCCCATGTTGCCAAAATCATGTGAAACAAATTCCTTGATAGTTTCAAGATAGTTTTCAAAACCATGTAAGAAAAAAAACTCGTATATTACAATGATTAATGAAAAAAATGTATTCATAAATTGTTATATGTCCTTGAAACTCTACTTTTTATACATATGTATGTCTTTGATGCACAAGACACACATATGGTTAACTTGAAGATGGGTTCAGTGACGTACCTCGAGATCGCCTTCCGATCTAACCTTTTTAGCCTGAACACCGAGTTTATCTGTGGAGGTACAGGCATATGATTAAAGCAAAATAATTACAAGAGTCAACATTGACCTTTAAATCTCAAACTTGTTGACAAGTCAACTTAAAATCCTACATGCATATGTGTGATTCCAAAAAAAAGCAGATTACTTCCATGATAGAAAGTTTCTAGGAGGGTAACTTAAATAGATATTGGGCTTTTGCTGTTTCAAACCAGAAAAGTTTGACTTCTATGTCAAAGCATCGCACCTTGGTTTACAACAATGGCCTCCTTGTTTCCTAGGATATCAAAAGTATCTGTTGTGATAGTTTTAACTTCACAACTGATAAGAACACGAACTTGCAATAACTCAAGAGCATAAGTCTACAAAACTCACGCCTTTAACATACACATAATAAGTGACAATGCCCCCATAATATTGTACTTTTGAAAGGCCCATATGCTAAAACGGACAGTGTATTCGTCTTTTGTCATCCCTCCATTTCCAACCTCAAGCATATCTGGATCCATGAGTACAAAAGTCAATTTGATCTCAATGTATAAATGGTATCATAAAGATTGTTCACAAACTCAGAGAAGAGAACAAACAAACCATTCCATTATTCCAACCACCAAGTCCATTAAGTTTTTAAAGTTCACTTACCAAAAAAGCATTACAAGCATTAAAACAGAACCATATACTCACAGAAATACAAAATAGCATGGATCCACTCCCATTGTATGCAAACATCGTATTCTAGAATTCCATAAAACTTTATAATTAATGCTTCTCATACCTATAACTTAATTCTTAAAAACTTAAGCTCAAAATTTCTGTATATTTAATTATTTCTTAGCTTTCTGCCAAAATACCAATAGCAAATACTTATTTTATCCTCCAAACTCATATATTCTAAAAGATGATACTTACTATAATGAACTCTAAACTTTACATTGATGTTTACGTAACTAAAACAGTTTATATATACAGTAATCAGTCCTAAAACACTACTAAATATTACCATAGTGATCATTTTAATATTGGTTTGAATGACAGTAAAATCTAAATCAGAAATAGATGAAAATCATATACAACAGATGCTCAAATTGAACCATATCTCATCGCCAGTTTCAGGTAGACATCAATTTGGTATTTATCGTATGAGATGAAGATTTTGAAAACATCGTCAAGAGAAAATCGAATTTCGACAGAGAACATACCTGTTGGGAGGAAGCTTTAACAAAATTCAAAGAAGTAACTGTCGATCAGCTTTAATTCGATTTTAATCGTGGGTTAACAGCATTCCGATATCATCGATTGCGGATGAAAGAGGGATTTTGTTTAACCTAGGGTTCGACATTCTGTTGAAGGAGCATACCGATATCATGTACGGGTCATTTGAAGTGGGGCTATTAGACCCACCCGAGAGTAATGGAAGATAGGCGGGAAAACTCTGGTGGGAGTGAACGTGAAATTGTAGTGTGTCAAAAAATATAAATAATTATTAGTATACATTGTGATTATTCTCATTACATCTCTTATATTATCCTTTACAACTTATTGACTTATTTAAAAATGTTTTCTTTGGTTATTTTATAATAAATTAAACCAAACATTTTTCGAAAAAAAACTTGTTGACTTAATAGCTTATAAGTTAATTCAATCATTTTCTTAGAAATTTATTGAATAAGTTAATAAGAACTTTTGAAAAAAAAATGACTTGAATAAGGTATCTTAACCACACCTTGAGTGTTTGTTTCATGAATTATTATCATAATTTTTTGAGTGAATTTTGTGGTTTACAGTTTGTGTTATAAATCTTTGAATCCCAAGCTCAATTTACTTCTATTAAGTGATTATTTGTTTTAGAAATTTTTTGTTGTTATTTTGATGAAGTGTATGTGGTCTCAAGAAAAATATGTTGATTAGTTCACATCAGGGTATAATCGTATATGTTATACTCTCGAGGAGGGATTGGAGGCATGGGTGATGCGATCAGGTGTTAGGCTGAAACACTGTGTTTCGGGTCATAAGCGGTGTGGCCTTTGAGATGTGGGTATGATCACGGGCGTTGCTTCTTGTACATCATATGGGTATTGTCAACAAAGGTGTGTTCTGTTGAAAATGTTTGATACGACATTGACGTGCTTAGTATATGTATTTTCATGTATTTGGAGTTTAGAAATGACAACACGATACTTGAGTTTGTTACTTTGTTATTTAAGGCACGGAGTTTAGACATTGATTTATGATAATTTATAGTTTGGTTAAACACGTAAAGAGAAAGATCATTATACATTGATGTCTATTTTTATTGATTATGTCAGCCCAAACATATTTGTGGTTTTTTTGAGCTATAAGAACGATAGTTGTTCATGGTTGGTTTCTACCATAACTACTCATCTAAGGGTTGCTATGCAACATTCATAGCTTGTTCAACTGATGGCATTGGTGATCGTGTCTGGTTGATTGTTCGTATTAGATTGTGGAATGTCTATAACTTATCAATAACGTAAGAGCACAGTTGGTATTGTTTTATAGTTATAGATATTCATGAATCATACACATGATAAAAATTGATGGGTCTTATGTCGAGTTAGTCCTAGTTTCATTGGTTGAGTCTTGTCTTTTATCGAGTCAAGAACATCTCTTTCATGTTATGAGATTTATATTAAGAACATAAGCGTATCTTTTTAAGTAAGTTTATTAACTGAATATAGAAATAGGATGTTATGTCATGCTTGAAAGTCCATATACACAACAATGTATTGTATTGTTGAGTTGTTATGATGATTTTTCTGTATATTTTTATTATTTATTGTTTATTTTGTATTTGTTATAAAAATATCATACATTTATAACAATAATATCATACATTTATTGGTTAGAGTATATTATTGAATCAATGTTTCATGTTTCATATAGTTAAATTTTCTTACACTGTTTTGAGTTGATTGGTCAATTTTTATATTTAAAGATTAGTTATAGAAATTCCATAAATAATAAGAAATACAATAATGTATAAATATTAACAAATACAAACCCCATATACGATACGTTATTTAGCACTAAAAGTTTGTTAATATACCAATAAAAGTAGATACGTGCTCTAGGTTCACACAGATAAAGAATTTATAAGATTAATCTATTTCATAAGAGTTTCACAATCACGACTTCAAATTTTAACTTTTAACAATTGGATATCATCATATACGGAGCTTGAATTCTTAACATTTCAATTTTGTAACTCCACACCAAGTAACATTATCATTGATCCCTATTTCCCATAAATATTATTTTTCTAGTTATACTCTATATTAAAAGAGAAGGGGAAAGAATAGTAATATCTGAAAACCTCACCGTTTGTTTTGATATCTACGGTCAAGATGAGAGTGATTTACTTGGCCAATCACCTGCATCCACTAATCTGTACTCTTGCATCCTCCTTCTTACACGTGCGCCTGCAACTAGTACATAAAACCCACTTTGGAAGCCTTCCCTAGACGGAAAAGAGTGAACCTGACGGAGATGCCAGCTACCCCTTCTTCCGGCGGAGCTACTGGCGTTGCACATCTGTTTATGCCACATATAGAAGCAAGGGCTAGAGAAACTGATCAACAACCTATCCACATCACGGGAAGGAGCGTTGTTGCCGGTGTTGGTGATGGCCTTCTATTGGGGATGGTGATGGCCTTCGAGTTTATGGGTATATACCGTTGTTAAGAGCGATTTGGATATCGTAGCTTTTCTTGACCTTATAAATAAAAAAGGGTATGTTTCATTTCATGTTATTTCTCTACTTTTAATTTATATGTGTACTATGATTATGATTGTGGGGTTTGCGAAAAAGATTCTATTTGATGGATTTAAAGATCATGCTCTGTAAGTGCTGCTTCAATGCATGATTTATGCAATTTTTATGTGGTTGAAGATAAGGTTATTTGTAATTCAAGAAAACAAATTCTTTTGTATCATAGGATAATAAATATTACGAGGCTGTTTAACAAGAACTTGGATTCAATGGTGTGCATTTTTGCAAGGATTTAATTTTATGTTTAGTTTGGATGATTGAATGATCAAGCTTGATCTTTAGAGTTTAGAGCATCTGTTGCATATAGGTTCTACAAGATTTATTGATTTCTAGGATCATACCTGGTATGCGTTTGCCTTTTGACTGTTTAAGATGTTTTTCAGTATATTTGATTGGATCAACTAGAAAGGGATTGCCTCACAGAATGTAGCTTTGTAGTTGTGGGATGTTTTCTTGAATCCATGTTGGTATTGTCGAGTTTCGATGGTGCCTGCATGTGTTTGTTTCTTCTATTTGATTTTTGATATTAGTTTATACTTAATATCATGGTGAGAAATAGTAATTTTTACCAAGTATAATCATCGTCACTAGCTACGATGGAATTGACGATAGTAGTTAATTTGCCGATGTCCAGTGACCCAATTGAAATCTTATGTATAATCTATATTTTATGAAATTTTTCATTCGCTTCAATTGCTTAGGTTAGTGGTCAGTTATCATTTTAGGGATAACTGCTATACTAAGTTGGAATTATCATATGAGGTGATTACTTAATTGTTAACTTGAATGGAAGAATGCACATTAAAATAAGGGAAAACTTCATAGAATAGTAATCAAGTTTTAGTAGTGTTCTAATTAGGTCACTAAATTTTGTTTTTCTAATCAGGTCATTAAGTTTTAGAAGTGTTTCAATTAGGTCACCAATATTTTTATGTGTTTCAATCAAGTCACTATAGTTTTATAAGTATTTTATGTTTTTATTACTTACTTAACTTTTCTTTCTTTCTCTCATATAAATATGTTTGTTTATAAACTTATCTTAAATATTATTAATTAATTAATTTAAATATTTTATAAATTCAAATTTTATTTGTAGATTATTAATTATCTAATGTTTTCATTTGTTTACTTTAGTTATTTCACATTAGATAAAAATTAAACTAGTAATCGGTTTTTTACACCGTCGCTTTTTAACCCTTTTGGTATAAAAAAATTCAACTATATCAAACAGTTTGTTTTACGTAGTATATTAGAAACCTATCGAATATCGTATGAAATTGGGCCATGACTTTTTATTTTACTTAGTTATAATTATTCTATGTTAGGTCTTATATATGATTAGGCTTTGCTTAATATATAAAGTCTTTAATTGTTCTTATTGTAAAGTTCGCTTCCGTTTTAATTTTTAGTGGTTATGTTGATTTATAATAATTAAAACCCATTACTAACCGTTTAAAAAAACCAAAATAATAGTGCGTTTAATTAAATAACATTCGTGTTTTGTTTAATTAAAACTTCAAAGTAGTTGTTTGGACTTGTCACTATGGTGAACTTTTAGATGAGTTGGTCGCTATTTTATAAAAAAAGAGAGAGAAAAAAAAATGTTAAAAGTCAAACCGAGGCCACGACCTGACGTGTGTAGAACAACCCACTGACCCATGTTGCCACCCTATTTTCTATTTTGCTAAAATTGATTGGGCCAATAATATTTTAACACCTCACAATATATTTTTTTAATTTTTTATTAGCATACTTAAGGCTTGAATTTCTTCCATGGTCTCTTTGCTTCTTTTATAGAAAAATTTAATACATAATCTTTTATTTTTCTAAACATTTTTATATAAATCTTATTGAAAATGGATTTTTAAAAATATAATTTTGTTATAAAATAATATTAGCCATCTCATGAATGTTTTAAAATAGAATAGTAATTTTTATATATATAATATAAAAAAACTAATCATAACTCATATTTGGATGATTAAAATAACTAGTTAATAATATTTAAGATAAATATTTAAAATAAAAAATGGTTTAAAATAAAAAAATAATGAAAAGTAAAGTTAATAAAATAAGCACACAAAAAAAGAAAATAAAAGATTCATAAAAGTTATATATTTTGTACTTTTGAGGGTTAGGGGCAAAATGGGCATTTTTACAAAAATTTAACAGAAAAATTAACTTCTATTAGTAAAAATGACAAAAAAACGTTATAAATTTTCAAATAAAGGATACTCAGTGTAATTATTAAAGTTTAAGGACAAAATCTGTAATTTGAGCATAACTAAATGACAAAATTTGTAATTTACTCATATAATAATTGTAATTGTGTTTGTCTAGTAAAACTTGGAGTATAAAAAATATCAAGAGTTAATTTTAATTTAATTTTACTTTTTAAAGTTTGACAAAAATAATTATTTTCATTTAAAATATAAATACATCAATTTACATTTAAAAATTCATAATTTGATTTAATTTCAGTAGAAAAACCTTATTATTTGGATTTAAATTGAAACAACTAATAAAACTTTTAGACTAAAATTAAAACAGGATATAAAACTTTTAAAAATAAATTAATATTTATAATTTTGAAAAAAAATTATTATTTTTATCAAACCTCCTTAATAATAAAATCCAACTTAACTCAAAAATCAATAATATGATTTAGATCTGCCAGCTCACCAACAGGCTTTCAGCTATTAATACGCACCAATCCATCTTCTTGACGGTTAATCCTCCACTCACAAAATTCTTCAGATTCGATATCCCAAACATCTTTCTTCTCAATCTAACCCACCATTTTTCTATATATATATATATATATATATATAATATATATATATATCCTCAATCTCTAGATCTATCTGCATTCCATCTTCAACAATGGCGATCAACAGCTTCATCTATTTACTTTCCTTCACACTCCTCTCACTCTCTCCCTTTCTTCAGATCCCGCCGGACTTTCCCCCGCTCCGCCTCCACAGCTCGGTTCCGACGATTCACCTCCGCTCCCTCCGCCTCCGCCTCACCTCCAATCGCTTCTCCTCCGTCACCGCCGCCGGAGTCAGATCTGCCTCCCTATTTTCTATTTTGCTAAAATTGATTGGGCCAATAATATTTTAACACCTCACAATATTTTTTAATCTTTTTATTAGCATATTAAGGCTTGAATTTCTTCCATGGTCTCTTTGCTTCTATACAAAATAATCATAATCTTTTATTTTTCTAAACATTTTTATATAAATCTTATTGAAAATGGATTTTTAAAAATATAATTTGTTATAAAATAAATATTAGCCATCTCATGAATGTTTTAAAATAGAATAGTAATTTATTATATATTATAATATAAAAAACTAATCATAACTCATATTTGGATGATTAAAATAACTAGTTAATAATATTTAAGATAAATATTTAAAAAAAAAATGGTTAAAAATAAAAAATAATGAAAAGTAAAGTTAATAAAATAAGCACACAAAAAAAGAAAATAAAAGATTCATAAAAGTTATATATTTTTGTACTTTTTGAGGGTTAGGGGCAAAATGGGCATTTTTCAAAAATTTAACAGAAAAAATTAACTTCTATTAGTAAAAATGACAAAAAAACAAAACGTTATAAATTTTCAAATAAAGGATACTCAGTGTAATTATTAAAGTTTTAAGGACAAAATCTGTAATTTTGAGCATAACTAAATGACAAAATTTGTAATTTACTCATATATAATTGTTAATTGTTGTTTGTCTAGTAAAACTTGGAGTATAAAAAATATCAAGAGTTAATTTTAATTTAATTTTACTTTTTAAAGTTTGACAAAAATAATTATTTTCATTTAAAATATTAAATACATCAATTTACATTTAAAAATTCATAATTTGATTTAATTTCAGTAGAAAAACCTTATTATTTTGGATTTAAATTGAAACAACTAATAAACTTTTAGACTAAAATTAAAACAGGATATAAAACTTTAAAAATAAATTAATATTTATAATATTTTGAAAAAAAATTATTATTTTTATCAAACCTCCTTAATAATAAAATCCAACTTAACTCAAAAATCAATAATATGATTTAGATCTGCCAGCTCACCAACAGGCTTTCAGCTATTAATACGCACCAATCCATCTTCTTGACGGTTAATCCTCCACTCACAAAATTCTTCAGATTCGATATCCCAAACATCTTTCTTCTCAATCTAACCCACCATTTTTCTATATATATATATATATATATATATATATATATATATCCTCAATCTCTAGATCTATCTGCATTCCATCTTCAACAATGGCGATCAACAGCTTCATCTATTTACTTTCCTTCACACTCCTCTTCACTCTCTCCCTTTCTTCAGATCCCGCCGGACTTTCCCCCGCTCCGCCTCCACAGCTCGGTTCCGACGATTCACCTCCGCTCCCCTCCGCCTCCGCCTCACCTCCAATCGCTTCTCCTCCGTCACCGCCGCCGGAGTCAGATCTGCCTCCAACTCCTGCTTCTTCTCCGGCAGCCGACCAACGGCCTACTCCGTCGTTGTCTCCGGCGCCGGAGACGGCGGATTCCGGTGATCTGTAACACCCCAACCCGACAAGGCTGACGTGTCACTATCACACTAATCAAGATCCAAAACATAATTTCGTAATTATTAATGATAAAACATCTAAATTGTAGAAAATAAAACATTAGTCTAAAACTCAATCAAAGTCTAACACATCAAAAATAAATTTAAGTCTTCTTATCCAGATTTCCACTCTTCACTCCCCTCCTGAATGACCCTGCTGACCTGACGTGCATGAAAACAAAAGCACGTCTGAGCATAAAGCTCAGTGAACGGAATAGCAGATAACAAAAATAACAGATAGGCTGATAACTGAGAATAACATAATATCAAATAGAACATAACCCGAGCTAGTAATCATATCATATAATAACTGAACAGAGGGAACACAGGTAGCGAGCCCGTGAACCAACGTGAAATGGAGTATGGGCAGACATACAAACCATTCACCAGAGTCCTAAATGGAGTGGTGTGCAACCACCCATCAGGAAATACAGAACTAACCTAGGATCGATCCATACGCCTATGAGGAAATAATAATATAACAGAATGGCCAATTGAAATTCAGAGTCCTCTTTATAGACGCCGTGATCTCAGCTCACCGCCACGGTTGGTGCCACGCCATTGATGCCGCAATGACGCGTCTTGGTCACCCCCAAGATAGGGAGAGCTCGGGTAACAATTACAGAATTATAAAGTAGTCTAGCTAAATATAACAGAATCAAAACAAACTAGCTACGTATGACCGGATCAAAACTAGAGACGAACAGGAATCAATAATTAGACAGGAATCAGGAATCCGTACCTTACACGAGTAGACAAAGAGCACATATAAAAGTTAACGTCCACCCGAGCAAATACCTATAATTTAGTTAACAACTTTAATAAATTATATAATTTTCTTTCTCTTTTCTTCCTATAACCAAGTCGTCTCCTTGACTCATTGACTCCCGGCTAAAACCCAACAATATTGTCCATTAAGATCAAAGATTTTAATTTATTATCCGGATAAAACAATCGATTTGTTTATAACATAAAGGTTTTAGCAACTTAATTTAACATCACCCACTACATTAGACTAGTAGTATTTTTCTTATAATTCTAAATATACGTATACATATATATAGATGTAAAATCTTGAATTGTAGCCACACCATTGTAATTATCATCATTCTGCTTGTTAAGATTTCATATGTCATATTTGTTAATATACATCACATTTGATTTCCATCCAAAATATACTTTGCATCTACATTCATAAAATAATAATTTCTTTACAGTGGTATACGTATATATATATTTATATGACTCCCACTTCAAAATTTAGGTACATATTATCTAAACCGATGTTTATTTAAATGAATAAATATAAGTATGTAACAACCCAATTTCGTCGCTAAAGGAATGCAACTAATAATAATAATACCAGTAATTGTGGGGATTACTATTTGATAACAAAAACAGGGAGTCGAAGCCGCTCCTTCACTATATGTTATTGATTGTCTCCCTCATTCAAAATTTTTAATTATTCAAGTTGCGGGTCGCCGGAAACAGCCAACGGTCTCAATCAATTTGAAGAATTTACACATTAAAACACGAACAGAGGATGTAAACTCGTACCTTAATTGCCAAGCAACTCGATTCACGTTTTATGGCTAACAAACCGAGGTGAGGAAGCAAAGATGTTGTCTGTCGTATGAAGGTGGCTGCGCAAGTCGTCGGAATGAATCAACAACTCAATAGGCAACGTAACCCAAACCGGGTTCAAAAGAACAAGGTTTAATGCTACATACCTCGTGTCTTGATTCAGAATCGAAAATCTTGAGTCGAGTTGGATACCAAACAGGTACGTGACACGTAGACGGTGGCGAAGTGACGACTAAAAAGGGAAGAAGAGGCTGATTTAGTGGTGATGGCGTGGTGCTATGTGGTTCACGATGGTCGCACGGTTGGTGGGTTGCGGAGAGCGATATGGAAGCAGATTGGGGTGTAATTGGGAGCTGTAGGATATAAATCGTCAAAGGAATGGTGGTTGAGTAGTAATCATTATCCCCATCCTCTCGGAAGTTCGTTTCAGAAGATAAAACGTGGAAAAAAAAAGTGCCGATCAAGGGGATTTGGTCAACAATTCTTTTAGAAATAGTCTGATCACGTTTTCTTTTCTTTGATTCCAAATGAACTGAAAGTTTAATTTTGCTAAATACTTATATATATTCATCATCCTCGTCGTCATTACGGGTATTATAGATCTCTCCTCCACCAATGCGAAGAGCGAGGAGTCGAGTGATTCGTCGTCCGGCGGGATGAGCGGCGGTAAGAAGGCTGGGATTGCGATCGGAGTTATTGCTGCTGCTTGTGTTGTTGGATTTGGTGGATTGCTGTACAAGAAACGTCAACAGAATATTCGTCGAGCGGAGTTCAGTTCCGCTGCGAGAAGAGAGTTCCTCTAGAACTTCTTCAATCAGATCACATTATCATCATCATTATCATCATCTAGATCTAGATCTATACCGAGTAACAGTATCGTTTCATACTTTATGCTGTAAATTTCTGTCAGATCTTGTGGATCCATTCGTTATATTCATATTCATTACATTCAAGTTTCTGAGAATTTATAGGAAATCAAATTGGATTTCTATCGTATTTAGAAAAAAAAAATGGTGGGTGTGATCTTACCGCCTTTTCAAATTTGGGGTTTCTCGTCATCATTCATCGAACACCAAAGATTTTCACATAACGAATATGCTTTCACGTTTCAACAATCCAACTTTATCCAATTTTGTATCCTTCTAAATGAACCTTTGAATCTTTCGCTTGAATCATTTCTCCACACTATCCAAATCCATGCGACTTATATGTATTGAAGAATGATTCAACTCCCGCCAAATTTAATCAGGAACTTTTTACGCACTTGCTTCCATGCATGCGCACGTGTTTCTTTTAGTATTTGAAGAAGTCATTTGTTTTGAATAAAGTGGCTAACTACTTGTTTGTTATAGCAGGCCTAGTCACATGGGTTGTTCCATTTTTCATGTAGCTTTCATCAGTATATAATGCTGATGCTTTTCATGTATTCGATGCACCTTTCATTTTGAGTATCACTAATACTAAAAAGTTTCTGAGCATTCTTGAATTATTTGTCTTTACTTGTGTTCTATATACCAACAAATTGGTATCAGAGCTCAAGTGTCTGCTTGCTGCTCTTTTTTTTTTTTCATGGCTGATTCGACTGTCCCATCTGCTTCCACTGCTCCCTTGATCCCGATCTTCAAAGGGGAGGGTTACGAACATTGGAGTCTGCGTATGAAAACAATCTTGCGGTCAAGAGAACTTTGGGAAGTTGTGTCTCTTGGTGTCACTGCAGTAAGCGAAGGTATACCGGATAATCGAGATGTGAAGAAAAAGGATGCCCTAGCCATGTCACTCATACAACAAGGTGTCCATGACAATCTCTTTTCCCGGATCGCTGCTGCGAATTCGGCTAAAGAGACTTGGGATACTTTACGTATTGAGTTTCAAGGCGATTCTCAAGTCCAATCTGTCAAGCTTCAGGGTCTACGCCGGGCATTTGAAAATCTCACCATGAACGACGATGAAACCGTGGGAGACTATTTCTCACGTGTGATGAATAATGTTGGGCAACAGAGGTCGTATGGTGAAGAACTCACCGATCAAAAGGTAGTTGAAAAAGTTCTGCGAAGTTTGTCTTCCAGGTTCGATTTTGTCATACCATCTATTGAGGTGGTTTATGACTCCTCCGATATCACACCTGTCAAGCTAATGGGACTTCTACAGTCCCAAGAGGAGAGAATGAACAGCAGAAGCTCTCCCGATAGTCCTGTCAAAACAATTGAAGTCCAAGAAGAAAGAGCATTACAGGTGATGCAAGAACAAAGAGCTCCTCGTGGCAGAGGGCGTGGCAGAACTTCATTCCGTGGACGAGGAACTGGTCGCGGACGTGGCATGCTTGACAGGAGTAAGGTCCCACAGTGTTATTGCTGTAAAAAATTCGGCCATGTCAAGAAAGATTGCTGGTACAACAATGAAGACCAAGTCAATGTTGCAGAGAATGAAGATAATCACGAACAAGAAGCAGTTGAAGATGATCAACACTTGCTGATGGTGGCCAAAATCTCCGAGTCGGGTAACTCAAATCATTTATGGTTTATTGATTCCGGATGTTCTAACCATATGACAGGATCGAAAGAAAGCTTTGTGACTCTGGATGAGTCTTTTAAGTTGGGAGTACGACTCGGTGATAAGAAGAAGCTTGATGTCGAAGGAAGAGGGACCGTAAAGATTCGAACCGGTGATGGTACGTTCAAATTGTTGGAGAATGTCTATTATGCACCCAAACTCGAATACAATCTTTTGAGCGTGGGTCAACTTATGAAGAAAGGATACGACTTGCGGTTCTCAAATGGCAAGTGTGTGATTCAGAACAAAGAAACCAGAAAGACCTTACTGGTTGTTTCAATAGCCAGTAACAATATGTTCTTGTTTGATGCTACAAGTCTTGTCACGGTTCAAGAACTTTCAGCACGAGATTCTGCAGCATACCGATGGCATTGTCGATATGGCCATCTTCACTTTGAAGGCCTCAAGAAATTACATGATAATGAAATGGTAATTGGTCTCCCCAGAATTCATAATTCTGTGTTTTGTGAGGCATGTGTTGCAGGGAAACAAGTCAGACTTCCATTCCAAGGTTCATCATGGCGTGCTCAAACCAAGCTTGAGTTAGTACACACCGATGTGTGTGGTCCCATGCATATTCCAAGTTTAGGTAATAGCTTATATTACCTACTTTTCAATGATGAACACTTTCGAAATGACTGACATGGGAGCTCTCAAGTATTTTCTGGGTTTGGAGGTGAAACAATCTGATGATGGAATTTTCTTTGGTCAAGAAAGATATGCTAACACTCTTCTTACTCGATTTGGGTTGAAGAGTTGTAAAGAGGAGATGACACCCATGAATAGTAATGAAAAGTTGCAGCTACAAGATGAGGCTGACAAGGCAAATGAAGAAGTGTTTAGAAGCTTGGTTGGTGGTTTGATATATTTAACTCATTCTAGGCCTGACCTTGCCTATTCAGTAAGTTTGGTATCTCGGTTCATGCAACAACCATCCAAAATTCACCTGGGTGCCGCTAGACGAATCTTGAAGTACGTAGCTCACACTACCAAGTTTGGGATATGGTATAAACGAGCTCATGACATTACGTTGGTTGGGCATAGTGATAGCGACTGGGCTAGTTGTGTAGACGATCGAAAAAGTGTTTCAGCTTATGTGTTTTCTGCGGGAAGTGGAGCAATTGCTTGGAGGTCAAAGAAGCAGCAAACTGTAGCCTTATCGAGTACGGAAGCCGAATACATTTCAGCCACTGAGGCTGCTCGTGAAGCCATTTGGATAAGAAGGGTTTTGGAAGATCTCGGGTTCAATCAAGATAATCCTACGATTATTTTTTGTGACAACAACTCAGCAATCAATTTGTCAAAGAACCCAGTCATGCACAGCAGATCAAAACACATTGAGCTAAAGTATCACTACATAAGAGAGATGGTTACTCAACAGCAGATTCAATTGGAACCATGCAGCACTCATAATCAACTTGCAGATGTATTGACAAAGCCTCTGTCCAGAGACAAGTTTATCTACTTCAGGCACAAGCTGGGAGTTATGGAGCTTGAATCACGGGAGGGTATTGAAGAATGATTCAACTCCCGCCAAATTTAATCAGGAACTTTTTACGCACTTGCTTCCATGCATGCGAACGTGTTTCTTTTAGTATTTGAAGAAGTCATTTGTTTTGAATAAAGTGGCTAACGACTTGTTTGTTATAGCAGGCCTAGTCACATGGGTTGTTCCACTTTTCATGTAGCTTTTATCAGTATATAATGCTGATGCTTTTCATGTATTCGATGCACCTTTCATTTTGAGTATCAATAATACTAAAAAGTTTCTGAGCACTCTTGAATTATTTGTCTTTACTTGTGTTCTATATACCAACAATATGCACATTGTGTGAGTATAATCAATTGATTCTCCAATGCACGTATGTTGTTCGATGAAAGTACTCAAAGAAAAAGGGTGTGATCGAGGAGGAATTAAGGATGCGGGCTTCGATTATTGCCGGAATTCTGGTAAGTTTGACATTTTCCGGCATTGCAATCGCCGTATTGTTACAGGGGGTGGCTGTTGTCTGTAGTTTTCCGGTGACTTTTAAACTGGAAAGAGCTTTTTCGCATGATGATGTGGTGGAGTTGAGCGAACTTAGAGATAGAGATGATTTAAGGCACCGTAGATTCTTACAACAGGCTGATATCTTTGTTCTTCAGGTTGAGCTTTACGCAGAATATGATCAAAAAATGCTACTTCCTTTTCTTCGTAGCAGTCAGCACTATATGCTTGAAAAGGTTTGCTTAATTGATGACTATAAAGTTTTAATACTCCATGTCTCCATGATTTAATTTGATATGTTATCATGATGTTTCTAAAATGTGATTTTTAGGCCTATGAAGTTTGTGTTAATAAAGATTTACTTAGTGAGCAAGTTTTCATTCTTGGAAGAATGGGAAACACAAAGCAAGCCCTTGCTGTTATTATTGATAAACAGGGGGATATAGAAGAGGTTCTTGACAACTTTCTTCTTCTTTCGATTTGGTTTTTGACCATGTTGATTTCCTTCGAAAAAGTGAGATAGCATAACCTTTTTACAGGCTATCGAATTCGTCAGTATGCAGCATGATGACGATCTTTGGGAAGAACTTATTAGACAATGTCTTGATAAACCTGAGATGGTATATACTTGCTTCTTTCACTGAATAATTTTCCGAGTTTCCCTATGTGTATTATTAAAGCTTAAAATGCTCTAAATCATTTTATTTATAAATTAGATTTTTACCGAAAGAATGTCGTTGTTGTTTTCATGCTTGACTAACTAATTATATGCAAAAAAAAGATAAAAGAAAATGGACAGAAAGTGTAACTGGCCAGCCTAACCTGTACCCAAAGAGTATCAATCTTGAGTTCTTGACTCTTTAGTCAACCCACCCGACCCTCTCATTTTAACACCTCTGACATAATCATCTTTCTTTGTTTCACAGGTTGGTGTTCTGTTAGAGCATACTGTTGGCAATCTTGATCCCCTTTATATTGTCAACATTGTACCAAGTGGTTTGGAAATTCCTCGGTTAGTAGTATTTATTGCTTGCTTTGATATCTGTTTGTCTGATGCAAAAATATTTTTTCAATCCTTATCATAGATAATCAAACTTCCATATCTTTTGGCAGCTTGATATTTTGTTTTATTATTGAAAAGAATTTGATTCACTTTTCGCAGGCTGAGGGACCGTTTAGCAAGATTATCACAGATTACAGAACATAAACTTCTCTGAGACATGGCTGTAATGATATACTCAAGGTATTTGAAAATTTTACAATTTGCAATACAACTATTTCAATCAATTTACTTATGAATAGGTGGCTTCGATTATGTTTTATCTTTGACTAGTTAAACGGGTATTATAAAAAAATAATTAAAAAAGATTTGGATCAAATTATTCGAATGAGTTGTCAAATGGGTCAAGAGGTGCACAAAGTGTATTCTTAATCCACACAACCTTCTAAACTGTTTTATTTTTTATAAAATAGTTTTAGACGTCCTTGTGGTTTTGTCAAAATTATAAATATAGCTCCTCGTAAAAACCTTTTACGTTGAGGGACACTATCTGTATTTTGGTTATCATATTTAACAGAGTAATTGTTTATTATAATTAAATGTCATATTGCTATTATGAAAATAGTTAAAAAGGGAACGGGCCAAGAGTTAGTCAACGCTTATTATGAATTCATAAAACCTTCTGAGTTTATAAAATATTATTGGAACAATATTGTTTTGTTACCCATCCTGCCAACTTCATCTTTATTAATAATCTGTTAACGTGATATTGTCAGGCGGATATTGTAAACCTTTTAGTGAAATATTACAAAGAAGCAAGATGAGCAATATACCTCAGCAATGAAGAAAAAGAAACGCGTTCCAACATGAATAATGAGGGTAGTAGTAATCCAATGGAGCGAGCCCCTGTCCTAAAATCCATGGAAGCCAAATCAAAAACCCGAGCAGGTGGAAGATGTTGCATCTGTTTTGACCCGTTATCAATTCAAGGTGCATCAATTCTAGTGTTCTTTTGCTGTCATGCATACCACTTGCATTGTTTAATGGATTCCACCAATAATATTACCACCAAAAAAGGATCAGGAGTCACATCTAGTAACTCTTATGCCAATGGTGATTACCTGGAGGATGAAGATGATGAAAATGACCAAAATACCCCTTCAGGTGGCTCTCGGATGCGATGTGTCTTGTGTACCACTGCTGCCGGTTGATTTGTGCATGTGTTTGTTTTTTTATTCATGATTCAGTTCGATGTAGTGCTTGTATATTATGTATTGGTGTTATTTAATGGTTGCCAAGTGTAAGTGGTGAGGAAATGAGGCTTTTTGTTGTTTAATTTGAGAGACTGACTAGTGAGAAGAAGTTGATGTGTTTATGGACGTAATATATGCTGATATTCTTGAATCATTCACGGGAGAAGAAATTATACATGTAAAAATTCATGCACTCGTTGTAACTAAAGATGTCTTACTTTTTTTTTTCCATCTGTTGTACGAACTTATTTTTTTTAGAGCTGGTTTTGGTTACAGGTGATTATGTGTTGGTCATTGGTTTAGTTAGATTACTAGGCAAAGTCAAACCCTATTATTGATGTATGGTATTTGGATTTTCATAATTGATTGGTTTTTGTACTAGAAGATTTTTCTTTTCTTTTCTTTTTTTTTGTGTGTGTGTGTCACAGACTCACAGAGGAAGGTGGTTTGGTTTATTCAATACACATTCAGTTAATGAATTCAATCCTGCATTAGATAAAAATAAGCATGTTATTTATAATAAGAGGTAAATGATGTTTTCACTATAAAAGCTAGAGAAATTTTTTTATTTAACAAAAATATAAGTATAATTAGCTTATTAGATGTTAATAACGGTCTATTTAGATTATTTTTTTTATTTAACAAAAAAATGTAACACTCTTTTCAATTTTATCATTATGACCATTTTAGTAAATGTAACATGTTATATACATTATAGAATGTGTTTTATGTAGTCGTGTACCGAAATGGTAATGCCAATGGGACGTGGTGAAAATGATACGATGTTTCAAGCGAAGCCGTTTGATATGGCTAACTATTCAAAAGAATGCCAACAAGTGTTTAATGTTACACCAAGACCTTATTGGGCACCAATAGAGTTTGGAGGCTATGTAAGTTAACCTTTTATTATTTTTTTGTTGATCGTGGTGTAGAAGTTATGGATTTATATGTTTGGCAAGATATTAAAAACGTGTTGAACGAATTCGCAAGTAACATCATTTTTTCTAATAGATTACGGGATCCGTATAGCTCTGGAGGGTAAGAAACACGACTTCGTATATACGTTTAAAATGCAGTCATAACATTATTTATAGTTAACAGTATGATTCTTCGTTTAACTGACAGAGTTCTTCAAAACATATAAGATAGCGTAGTAGCTATTTATACAACAGAAGGTACGTTGAAAGTTATACTTGCATATGCTCATTCATTCTGTGTTTATAATCTATTATATATTTAGAATGTGTTCAAACAAAAACTACAGAAATTTAAGAACTTTTTAGTCCCCTAATAATATGGTATTTATAAAATTATTTGATGTTTTAGCATATTATTAATTAATAAAATAAAACTCTAAGAGGGTTCAGGAGCTTTCCTCTAAAGAAATCCCAGTGGGAATATAAAAAGTTAAAGCGAGTTTCCTCTCAAAATATTCACCAGTAACAAAAGAAACATTCTTGTTTATCACATAGTTATCGGCATTTATTCTTATTTGTGTGGTCTTTATTGAAATGAGTTGGTCATCATTGTTGGGATTCATATGCTCCAATGATTAGTGACCCACAATGGTTGATTGAGCAACGAACATCAGAGATCAAAGTCATAGAAGGATGGCTAGCAGCATACCCATCACGTCCTTAATATCAATATTGTCACACGGGAGACAATGTGTGTGGTGATTGTCATTTATTGAATTTAAAGATGTGAAAATCGACATCGTTAATGTTTATTTTATCAAGATCACAAAATGTTATTCAAATACCATAGTCTTCTTTATTTGCAATATATACGATGTAACAGATTAGTTATAAGATTTGATACGTGAAAAATATGATATTTAAATATGATAATAATAGTGCAATATGACTCGTAGGTGTTTATATTACTAAAGATTAGGTTATTGAGCTTTGTTAAACAGCTGTATACTTAACAAAATTTACCTATCTAGGTCATTTATCTGGTAATCAAATTTGCGTTTTATTATTGCTTTAATAAATGCTAGCTAATTTGTACTTTTTAATGTACTATTTAAGTCGAGGAATATTTAATGAGACTGAGATATTATGATCTTGATCAGAATCCATCACAATTCATTTGCTTCAATAAATATGATGCATATAAACAAAGTTGTAAAAATATAGATTTAAGATCAAGATTGTGATCTAAACAACAATGTAAAAAGCTACTTGCTAACCAAGTGTTGACTATTTTCATTTATCGCAAGTTTTATCAAAATCATGTATAATACAAAAATATGTACTTGTGTTTATTTTAGTGGGAACTTCTGTCAAAATGACATGATTTTGTTGAAGTAAAAGATTATAGAGTTGATGGTTCAAACTATGAATAACCCGTCGGCTTGATTTGATTAAAGCCGATGAATTTGGTAAACAAAATAAGACTTGAATGGTTGAAGACAACTTGAATCAATTGATATTGTGCAGCTCTAATTCTTGAAGTCAAGTTTCCGCCTTTCTTTATAGACCAAGAAGAATCACCAAAAAAATGAAAATCCTATCATCCCATTTAAGGGAAAATCTCCAGATTTGAACCAGGCTGGAGGGCGTTCAAAAAAGACATAAATTAAGGGAAAAATAAGGAAGATGGAATCTTCTTCAATAAGAGACAAATCCAACATTGCATAGAGTCCCTTATCTTTAAGCAAAAGCACCCAATGAACCCTCATAAAAAAATAAAAAAAAAACATTACAAAATATAAGAATATAAGAATATAAGATTGCTACATGAATTAAATATAATTTTAACAACTTCCTAGATGATCACTCGTTCTAAGACTATTCATACTCAAGCATGATAGTTGTTAAGTTATCATCTCATTCACAATCCGTGACCTCACAACACACAACAGTGATAGTTGAGGTCTAACATTACTTATAGTTCTATAATGTTTTATATTTACGACTAACGTGAGATTTGGCAAACATAGTATGAAACCCTTAAAGTTTTTAAAAGTGGTTTTATCATCTTATACACAACATTATATAAACAAAGTAGGATAACTTAGAAAAAAAGAGTATTGACCGCGAACTCTCATTTATCTATCATTAATATTGGTTGAGATAAGTTTTTTGTTTAAAACGATAGACGCACACACTCATCTAATCACACATCCATCTAATGCTACTCCTAAAATTAAAATAGATATCAATATACACATCACCAGATAAAGTAAAACTACAAGCCATTGATATCGGTTGAGATAGATGGTGAAATGTAAAGCTAACTATAAGAAGGCTAGTAAATAATTATTTCATTTATCAATATTTGAAAAGAACATCATCTATGAATCGAGTGTCCCAAATCCCAATCATATTTCACAAAAAGAACCTCTTTATTTGGGCTTTAACTAAATCGGTCTTGAACCCATCTAGACCAACAAAATTTTGGGCCGAGATCCACCGGCCCAAGATGTACGGAACCCGTCTCAAAAACCTCCACCAATTACTCGTATCACGGACGATAAAGATCTCCCCCACACACCGAATCATCGCCGTCGTCGGTGACGGAGCCGTACAGAAGATGTTGAGGTTGAAGCAACTAGCCTCTTACAGATCTACGGTTACTCTCACTTCTAGATTGTTGTTCGCTCAAGAAGATAGAGCACTTTTACCAGCTAACATCCCCTCTCGTTTGACCTCCAATCGTTTTCTCGACTTCTATCAGGTTAGTTTATTTTTACATGCATTTATCCCCGAAATCAAATCATTAGGCGTTGATGAAGTCGTATTAAGTGAATTTGATCGATTTATAGTGATTGAAAGCTGCAATAACGGCGGTTTTTGTTCTTAAAGGTGTTTGGGTTTCTATGTTGTAATGTGTAATTAAACCTAATTTGAACAAGTGTAATGAAGTTTTATCAAGTGAATTTGATCGATTATAGTGATCGAAAGCTGCAATTAGTGCGTTTTCATTTCTCAAAAGTGTTAGGGTTTCTATGTTGCAATTGTAATGAAGCGTAATATGAATGCAGCTCGGAAATAAGGATGCGATCAAGAAGGAGCGTGCTCGACTGTAAGTGTTGCTGTTTGGTGTTCTATGATTACAGTTGATTGCTGTGTGGATCTTATTGTAAGCTGTGGTTGATTTTCTTTTGTGAAAATTATGTGATTTAGGGCAGTAAAGATGAAATGAATAGGGGATATTTGCTGATATGGCAGAACTTAAAGAACATGGTGGTAAGGTGAGTTGTTTCTTGAATAATGAGTGTTTTGATCTGTGAAGATTGTTTGAATTATTTAGGTTTTATGTTTCATAGTTTAGGTTTGTGATTTTGGCTGATATATGCTATGGATACACAGATTGCTACAGCAAATAAGGTTATCATTCCAGCAATGGCAGCTGTGAAATTTCCTCAGCTAGAAGTAAATTCTTCAAATGGCAAATGTTTCAAACTACCGATCACTAGTTTTGGAACTGACGCTGAATCAATGGAGGCTGATACACCGAAAGCTACTTTGATGTGTCTTTCATTCTGCGCAACCTCTCAGGTTCTAGACTTCTAGTTTCATTTTTTCTTTCATCAATTTAGCTAAAGGAATTGTGTTAATTTGTGTTGCATCATGATACTTGATTAGTTTCTGATATGTGTATTTCTAAAGGCACTTGAGTAACATACTTGGTTATAAAAACCTCTAGGCCCTCGGAGGTCAAAGCCGAAGTGCGAGGCGTTGTTGTTTTATGTACAACCGAAAGCTGCTTTTCTCTCATTTCTTTTACATATCAGCCTTTCTCAAATTAACAGTTCATAATCTCTCAACCCTTTAGATCATTTTTACTATGTAGGGCTCCTCCAGACCCTAATTTTGAACCGCGTGCACATTTACCACTGCCTTAATGCCATGAGCTAATATATTTGTTAATTTTATCTTGTATCACCCCTACGTGTGCTTTGTAAAGTTCCTCACTAATTTCAGTGTTCCAACTTGAAACATTAAAGCTTTTCTGATGCACTAGCCTGCATACCTAATCATTTACTTTTGGTTTGACTTTTTCTGCTGTTATGGCCAGCAATGAATCACATTATGATTATATTGAAAGTTTAAAGATTCATGCCTGTGTAACTATGCATGCATGTGCTTATATATTTGGTAGAATTAGTTAAAAAAAGTAGTTGGATTAGCAGCCATCACATCCTTTCCTGCTAGAGCGTTACCGCTTCATTCGTTTCTATTTCTTAGTTTTTCCTTTTTGAATGTTTGACTTGCTGATCAAACTTGTATCCTTTCATATATGATAAATCTATGCCTTTTTTTTTTTTCAAATATTTTTGCTATTATTTGTTAATCTTACCAAAATTATTAATAAACCAGCTAGAGAGATAATTTATATGCAAATTTCTGGATTGTCACAAATGTGATAAAATATGAATTACAGTTTGACGTAAACCTTATAACCTGGAATTTATATTATATATTTGATGAATTTGAATTTGAATTCGGATTGGGATTGGGATTGAAACAGTGAAATGCTATTCCATTTACAGGAAATGTCAGATTCTTGGAGTGCTCCCTTTGTTGAAGCTTTCAAAGATTCGAATAAAGTTCGGTTATATGAGGTATTAAATGTAGTAGCATCTATCACTGCATAGTTCATGATTAAGATCCTAAATGCCATTATTAGGACTTAGACTTAACTAACACATCTTAATTCCATCTTACATTCCTAGTTTTAATATAGTTTAGGTTTTCTCAGATATAGTTCATGAGTTTATCTTTTCTTATGTGTTCAGATATCATTCATTGAATCATGGTTCTTATCTCTGACCCCAATAAAGAAGCTTTTACTTCTGATGCTGAAGAAGTCTAAACCCCAGAAAAATGGTGTGTTGCATAAACAAATCGTGTATGCTTTTGGTGATCATTATTACTTTAGAAAAGAGCTGAAAGTACTCAACCTTCTAACTGGGTAACAATCTATTTTGATATTTCTTTCTGCTGCATCTTTCTACTTTAGAGGCATCATGATGCCACATTTATAAGTATAATCTTTTCTAAAACCATGTACACACAGAGTGTGTGTGAGCATTTAGCGATATGTTGGCATGGATAGAACAGAGACATTTACTGGACCTCACTAAGAAATGGCTATCTACCAATAGTCTTCCCCTACATCCTCCCCAACCCAAAGTACCATACCCCAATCCTACCATAGACATTGACTACAAAAGTCACTCGAAAGAAGAATATACACAGTCCCAGCCCATATTTGTACCCATACTATTAGCATGATTAACATGACTACTACCCCTAGCCTTATTGCCAATCAAATTGACATTAGAGGAGAGGCGTTTACCATACTTAGCCTGAAAGGCTGAAACTCTGGATTTAGAATATGCAGGGTGATGAATTGTTTGCTTTGTTCAACAAATTCCGGATCAGCATCAGAACCATCAACAAAAGCCACGATAGCCTTCTCTATTTGATCATTAACTTCAAAGACACCAATGGAACTCCTCCCACCATTGACAATTTTAATTTCTCAATCCAATTAGCCACTGAATCATCTTCATTCATTGCGAGATCATTAATTCTCCCCTCACTGCCTTCAGCTTGCATTGGGACATCAGTCGAGCATTCAATTTGAGCATCACTATTCATCATAGACTTTTTATCTTGCACATTTGCTTCATCTATAGTTAATTCACCAGCATTAAGCTCCACCTTTGTATCTCTATCCCTCTTTTGATAACAATTTTCATAATTATTATTAAAAAAGATAAATAAACAAGCTGATAATTGTAAAATCTTAAAGAAGCAGTAAGGTATTTGGTATATTCAGCTGAGGTGAGTGTTAGTATAAATTATTTGATATAATGGAAAAGATAAATGAACAAGCTGATAATTGTAAAATCTTAAAAATGTATTCTGTACATTTAGCCCGGATGAGTGTGTGTATACATTGTTTGATATTAAGTCAATTGTATAAACTGTATCACGACATTCAAAAACAAGATGGTCTTAGGTTTTAGTCACACTCAGAACAAAAATGTTTTGGGTTAAAGCAGATGGTTTTCCTAGTTGTGATTTTTCTTTTACATGGGTTAGTGGTGTAGTTCCGATTGGAAAACGAATAGCTAAGCTCGATTAAAATAACACATATAATGTGAAGTAGTGGTGTACACTGCTATTCAAAAAATCAAACAAAAGTCGTATCATGAGAGTAATTAATAATAAGAATTTCAGAATCTATACAATCTGAGTTAGTTTTATTATTTTCGTTATGCATTGGGGTTTTTGATTATATATTTTAAAATGTTGATACAATAAAAGTGTAAAAATATGTTACGTTGAATTAAGAGAAAAATAAAAATGCGTTTATGCTGAAACAAAACTTAAAAACAAATAAAAAACTTAGAAAAAAGGAAAAAAAAGGTGGAAAAACAAAATTAAAACTAGATTAAGAAATAACTAAAAAAACTCAAAACAAAAAATACAGATGACATAAAATGATAAAAAGAGAGTAAAATTCTTACCTCAAGAACCGAACTAGGGTGAATATATAGAAAAGTTGGGTGCTGTTCCTACTTCCTACCAAGACGGTCAACGTTTTTATATTTAATTTTTGTTATCTAATCTAATCTCCCTACTCTAATCTCCCTATTTTAATAAAAAAATATCAAGAGTGACACATGTCAACAACATATTTTTTCTCAATAATTTTTTTTTCGCTTCTCTCTTCTATTTAATAAAAATTTTAATTTATTTATTATAAAAAACATTTAAATTATATCTTATTTAAGAATATATATATAATATATATATATATATATATATATTTATAATTAATAAAATTTTATTTTATTTAATATTTTTTATTCAACCTGTATAATACACATATTTAATAAAACTAATCTAATTTATATACATAGAAGATATTCGGTCTAAGAAAATAATAATTAAAGTAAATGATACCCAGATTTCCCAAATCTTCGGTGATACTAGTTTCCATATTCAGGGTAACGGACACCCCCGCCCAAATGGTCTTATATCATTCAACATCCCCTTCATACATATACTATATATGTATATATATATATACTATACTAGAAGAATCAGTTTATAAACAAATCAATTCTCTCGCAAATGAAACCCATCGATGCATCAAATCATCATCAACTACAAAAACCAAAGTTCTGTTAATTTGTTCGTCTCCGGCCACCGCAGTCACACCACCGCCGGTGATCGAGTGTTTCACGAGCATTGCCCATTCCGTTGTTTCTATTCCGGTGATTTTCTCTCATTCCCCTTGCCTCAATCGCACGACACCAAACCCTACCGATAACAACACCAACAAATCTCGATCCTTTCTCACAAATCAATCATCAACACGCATTTCCGACAAATCATCAACTACAAAAACCAACGTTCTGTTTATTTGTTCGTCTCCGGCCACCGCAGTCACACCACCGCCGGTTCCGTTGTCTCTATTCCGGTGATTTTCTCTCATTCCCCTTGCCTCAATCGCACCACACCAAACCCTAGCCGATAACAACACCAACAAATCAATCGGATGATATCTGCTTCTCAATATTAATTAGGGCATTTCTTATTACTTACTTTCTCGATCTTTACTCTACTTCAGACGATATTGCTTTTCTAATTATTTGATAACAAATGCATTCTGTTTCACGAGCATTGCCCATTCCCCTGATTTTCTCTCATTCCCCTAGCCTCAACTCAATCGCACCACACCAAACCCTAGCCGATAACAACACCAACAAACGCTCCTTCCTTACAAATCAATCATCAACACGCATTTCCGACAAGTCTATTCTATCCCTTCAATCGGATGATTTCTGCTTCTCAATATTAATTAGGGCATTTCTTATTACTTACTTTCTCTTTACTCTACTTCAGATATATTGCTTTTCTAATTATTTGATAACAAATGCATTCTGTTTATCAATAACACGATAATTTTTACATTGGATGCCAAATGATTGGTGATTCATCTGCAGGTTGTGGATTATCATCAACAACGGGTAGAACAGGAACATCAGATAAACCAATGGACGCCAATCATATATTATGGGTTTTTTGCGTGGGTTCTGCTTTCTGTTATCAATAACATGATAATTTATAAGTTACTAGCTACTTTGTCAAACTGCTAGCTAAGGTTTTGTGAGGCCGGTGGTCATCATGGTTTAATCTTGAACTATTTTCATGATATTTGACCATTTGTGTATTCAATAACTAATTTTATTGCATCTACTTTGGCTCTTTACATGTTTTTTTTAATAGAATTGTGAAATCTGAAGTGCTGTAGATGATGATGAATGAAGTTTGTATTTGGAGTGCAGCCATTGCAAGTGCAGATCACTACGGGATACGAGGTTCAAAAAAGGTATGTTCATATGACCTGTTAGCAAATATCTTCATTAATTTTAATTTCACTTTTTTGTTGGGCATCTTATTCACTCATGTATCAGATTGTAGTTGCATATAAACCAAGGACAGGAACTAAAAGAGCTAAGCCACAAGCATGATTGATTAAAGGTTTGTGTAACGTTAGGTCGATGCATACCAAGTGTTTGATGAAACGTTTGTTTGTATTTCTTCTTCATCACAACTGTGTGTGTGTACATTAGAAACATTAACATATATTTTCTCATTTACATTAACTGGAGCATTTAACTTTGTAGGTTGCTGGCAAAGTTAAAAGATATAATACGGTATGATAAGTATGTATTTTGAGACTTACGTATACATTTTGTTTTACTTCTCACTGCAAGGTGTTTTCATCGATTCAGATTTGATAGAGCCACTTGGACTCACTTTGATAGCAGGAAGGACAAACGTAAAGTTAAAGATATAATATGGTATGATAGGTATGTATTCTGAGATGTATACATTTTATATTACTTATCATGGCAGGGTGATTTTATCAATTCAGCTTTAATAGAGCCACTTGCACTCACTTTGATAGCAGCAAGGACAAAGGTAAAGTTAAAGATATAATATGGCATGATAAGTATGTATTTTGAGACATACACATTTGATTTTACTTCTCATGGCAGGGTGATTTCATCAATTTAGCTTTCATAGAGCCATTTGAACTCACTTTGATTCAGGTTTCTTCTGATAGTTAACTAGGGCTGGCAAGATGGGCTATTTGGGTAAACGGGTCAAAATGGGTTAGATATAAAGTCACCAACTATCAATCTCAGCTCTTTGAACGCGGTCGAGATGGGTTCGGTTTGATATATTTTGCTTTTTTTAATAACATTGCTAAAATTTTATGGTCTTGAATAGAAAAATCATCACTCTTATTCTAAAATCCCAATTTCTAGTGATTGCAAAACTTTTTGTTCTATTTGTTTTTATATGTTAGGGGGATGATTTGAATGATAATTTCGAATCTTGTTTTAAACATCTTATTCTAATGTGCAGGTTGTTAATATGGTTAGAAGAATGTTATGTGCGATGTATTTTAATTGGGTGCTCCAGGATTGTACAGGTTGTATAATATTTATTTTTAGTTTTTGATACAGAGTATGAAACTAAAAGAAGTTCAGCAAATATTACTAAGATGATCAAAACAGGGGACTATTTTGGTTGGTGGGTGGCTTGATCTTAATCTTGTTCTTGATGCAGTGACGTACGCAAATTATATGTTAGATCGAGGGATCAAATATAACCCTTCCACTTTGGCAAGATTGATCCCTGCCATTTCAAAGACGTAAGGTACTCTTTTTTCAAACTTCAACGCAGATTTAAGTTGCATAATTTTGTAGTTTAGTCTACTTCTTTGTGCTTAGATATTGGTTTTGTTATTTGATTAGAAATGCATGTGTTCTAACAATTATAATATCAGGAAAATGTAGAGGGTTAGATCGCAAAGCATATAGATGGCAGACAATTGGTAAATCTGCTGATGGGAAATTTAGTCCATCATCTGCAGGTGGATCATTATCAAGAAAGGGTAAAAAGGGCAGTTCAGATAAGCCAATGGACGACAATTATTATGGGTTTTTCGCACGGGTCAGGTTTGTGTTATCAATAACATGATAATTTATATTTTATCAGTATGTTGTGGATCCGCTAGCTAAGGTTTTGTGAAGCCGGTATTGAAGTGGTCATCAAGGTTTAATCTTAAACTGTTTTCATGATATTTTGCCTTTTGTGTGTTCAACAACTAATTTAAATTTTTCTGGCAATATTCTTTGTGTTTTGATATCATAAAAAACCATGTACGAGTTGCTTTCAGTTTGCTTCCTGACATATTTTTTAACCGAATTTGTAAAGCCTAAAGTATTGTTGATGATGATTAATGAGGTTTTTATTGATAGTTCAGCCATTACAAATGTAGATCACTGTGGGATACGAGGCTCAAAAAAGGTATGTTCATATGACATGTTAGCAACTAACTTCATTCATTTTAATTTCACTTTTTCGTTGGGCATCTTATTCACTCATGTATCAGATTGTAGTTGCATATAAACCAAGGACAGGAACTAAAAGAGCTAAGCAACAAGCATGATTGATTAAAGGTTTGTGGGACGTTAGGTCGATGCATACCAACTGTTTGATGAAACGTTTGTTTGTATTTCTTCTTCATCACAACTGTGTGTGTGTACATTAGAAACATTAACATATATTTTCACATTTACATTAACTGGAGCATTTAACTTTGTAGGTTGCTGGCAAAGTTAAAGATATAATACGGTATGATACGTATGTATTTTGAGACGTACGCATACATTTTGTTTTACTTGTCACTGCAAGGTGTTTTCATCGATTCAGCTTTGATAGAGCCACTTGGACTCACTTTGATAGCAGGAAGGACAAACGTAAAGTTAAAGATATAATATGGTATGATATGTATGTATTCTGAGATGTATACATTTTATATTACTTCTCATGGCAGGGTGATTTTATCAATTCAGCTTTCATAGAGCCACTTGGACTCACTTTGATAGCAGCAAGGACAAGGTAAAGTTAAAGATATAATATGGCATGATAAGTATGTATTTTGAGACATACACATTTGATTTTACTTCTCATGGCAGGGTGATTTCATCAATTTAGCTTTCATAGAGCCATTTGAACTCACTTTGATTCAGGTTTCTTCTGATAGTTAACTAGGGCTGGCAAGATGGGCTATTTGGGTAAACGGGTCAAAATGGGTTAGATATAAAGTCACCAACTATCAATCTCAGCTCTTTGAACGCGGTCGAGATGGGTTCGGTTTGATATATTTTGCTTTTTTTAATAACATTGCTAAAATTTTATGGTCTTGAATAGAAAAATCATCACTCTTATTCTCAAATCCCAATTTCTAGTGATTGCAAAACTTTTTGTTCTATTTGGTTTTATATGTTAGGGGGATGATTTGAATGATAATTTCGAATCTTGTTTTAAACATCTTATTCTAATGTGCAGGTTGTTAATATGGTTAGAAGAATGTTATGTGCGATGTATTTTAATTGGGTGCTCCAGGATTGTACAGGTTGTATAATATTTATTTTTAGTTTTTGATACAGAGTATGAAACTAAAAGAAGTTCAGCAAATATTACTAAGATGATCAAAACAGGGGACTATTTTGGTTGGTGGGTGGCTTGATCTTAATCTTGTTCTTGATGCAGTGACGTACGCAAATTATATGTTAGATCGAGGGATCAAATATAACCCTTCCACTTTGGCAAGATTGATCCCTGCCATTTCAAAGACGTAAGGTACTCTTTTTTCAAACTTCAACGCAGATTTAAGTTGCATAATTTTGTAGTTTAGTCTACTTCTTTGTGCTTAGATATTGGTTTTGTTATTTGATTAGAAATGCATGTGTTCTAACAATTATAATATAAGGAAAATGTAGAGTGTTAGATCGCAAAGCATATAGATGGCGGATAATTGGTAAATCTGCTGATGGGAAATTTAGTCCATCATCTGCAGGTGGATCATTATCAAGAAAGGGTAAAAAGGGCAGTTCAGATAAGCCAATGGACGACAATTATTATGGGTTTTTCGTAAGGTTTTGTGAAGCGGGTATTGAAGTGGTCATCAAGGTTTAATCTTAAACTGTTTTCATGATATTTGGCCTTTTGTGTGTTCAATAACTAATTTAAATTTTTCTGGCAATATTCTTTGTGTTTTGATATCATAAAAAACCATGTACGAGTTGCTTTCAGTTTGCTTCCTGACATATTTTTTAACCGAATTTGTAATGCCTAAAGTATTGTTGATGATGATTAATGAGGTTTTTATTGATAGTTCAGCCATTACAAATGTAGATCACTGTGGGATACGAGGCTCAAAAAAGGTATGTTCATATGATCTGTTAGCAACTAACTTCATTCATTTTAATTTCACTTTTTTGTTGGGCATCTTATTCATTCATGTATCAGATTGTAGTTGCATATAAACCAAGGACAGGAACTAAAAGAGCTAAGCAACAAGCATGATTGATTAAAGGTTTATGGGACGTTAGGTCGATGCATACCAACTGTTTGATGAAACGTTTGTTTGTATTTCTTCTTCATCACAACTGTGTGTGTGTACATTAGAAACATTAACAAATATTTTCTCATTTACATTAACTGGAGCATTTAACTTTGTAGGTTGCTGGCAAAGTTAAAGATATAAGACGGTATGATACGTATGTATTTTGAGACGTACGCATACATTTTGTTTTACTTCTCCCTGCAAGGTGTTTTCATCGATTCAGCTTTGATAGAGCCACTTGGACTCACTTTGATAGCAGGAAGGACAAACGTAAAGTTAAAGCTATAATATGGTATGATATGTATGTATTCTGAGATGTATACATTTTATATTACTTCTCATGGCAGGATGATTTTATCAATTCAGCTTTCATAGAGCCACTTGGACTCACTTTGATAGCAGCAAGGACAAAGGTAAAGTTAAAGATATAATATGGCATGATAAGTATGTATTTTGAGACATACACATTTGACTTTACTTCTCATGGCAGGGTGATTTCATCAATTTAGCTTTCATAGAGCCATTTGAACTCACTTTGATTCAGGTTTCTTCTGATAGTTAACTAGGGCTGGCAAGATGGGCTATTTGGGTAAACGGGTCAAAATGGGTTAGATATAAAGTCACCAACTATCAATCTCAGCTCTTTGAACGCGGTCGAGATGGGTTCGGTTTGATATATTTTGCTTTTTTTATTTAACATTGCTAAAATTTTATGGTCTTGAATAGAAAAATCATCACTCTTATTCTGAAACCCAATTTCTAGTGATTGCAAAACTTTTTGTTCTATTTGGTTTTATATGTTAGGGGGATGATTTGAATGATAATTTTGAATCTTGTTTTAAACATCTTATTCTAATGTGCAGGTTGTTAATATGGTTAGAAGAATGTTATGTGCGATGTATTTTAATTGGGTGCTCCTGGATTGTACAGGTTGTATAATATTTATATTTAGTTTTTGATACAGAGTATGAAACTAAAAGAAGTTCAGCAAATATTACTAAGACGATCAAAACAGGGGACTATTTTGGTTGGTGGGTGGCTTGATCTTAATCTTGTTCTTGATGCAGTGACGTACGCAAATTATATGTTAGATCGAGGGATCAAATATAACCCTTCCACTTTGGCAAGATTGATCCCTGTCATTTCAAAGACGTAAAGTACTCTTTTTTCAAACTTCAACTCAGATTTAAGTTGCATAATTTTGTAGTTTAGTCTACTTCTTTGTGCTTAGATATTGGTTTTGTTATTTGATTAGAAATGCATGTGTTCTAACAATTATAATATCAGGAAAATGTAGAGTGTTAGATCGCAAAGCATATGGATGGCGGATAATTGGTAAATCTGCTGATGGGAAATTTAGTCCATCATCTGCAGGTGGATCATTATCAAGAAAGGGTAAAAAGGGCGGTTCAGATAAGCCAATGGACGACAATTATTATGGGTTTTTCGTAAGGTTTTGTGAAGCCGGTATTGAAGTGGTCATCAAGGTTTAATCTTAAACTGTTTTCATGATATTTGGCCTTTTGTGTGTTCAAGAACTAATTTAAATTTTTCTGGCAATATTCTTTGTGTTTTGATATCATAAAAAACCATGTACGAGTTGCTTTCAGTTTGCTTCCTGACATATTTTTTAACAGAATTTGTAAAGCCTAAAGTATTGTTGATGATGATTAATGAGGTTTTTATTGATAGTTCAGCCATTACAAATGTAGATCACTGTGGGATACGAGGCTCAAAAAAGGTATGTTCATATGATCTGTTAGCAACTAACTTCATTCATTTTAATTTCACTTTTTCGTTGGGCATCTTATTCACTCATGTATCAAATTGTAGTTGCAAATAAACCAAGGACAGGAACTAAAAGAGCTAAGCAACAAGCATGATTGATTAAAGGTTTGTGGGACGTTAGGTCGATGCATACCAACTGTTTGATGAAACGTTTGTTTGTATTTCTTCTTCATCACAACTGTGTGTGTGTACATTAGAAACATTAACATGTATTTTCTCATTTACATTAACTGGAGCATTTAACTTTGTAGGTTGCTGGCAAAGTTAAAGATATAATACGGTATGATACGTATGTATTTTGAGACGTACGCATATTACTTCTCACTGCAAGGTGTTTTCATCGATTCAGCTTTGATAGAGCCACTTGGACTCACTTTGATAGCAGGAAGGACAAACGTAAAGTTAAAGCTATAAAATGGTATGATATGTATGTATTCTGAGATGTATACATTTTATATTACTTCTCATGGCAGGGTGATTTTATCAATTCAGCTTTCATAGAGCCACTTGGACTCACTTTGATAGCAGCAAGGACAAAGGTAAAGTTAAAGATATAATATGGCATGATAAGTATGTATTTTGAGACATACACATTTGATTTTACTTCTCATGGCAGGGTGATTTCATCAATTTAGCTTTCATAGAGCCATTTGAACTCACTTTGATTCAGGTTTCTTCTGATAGTTAACTAGGGCTGGCAAGATGGGCTATTTGGGTAAACGGGTCAAAAAGGGTTAGATATAAAGTCACCAACTATCAATCTCAGCTCTTTGAACGCGGTCGAGATGGGTTCGGTTTGATATATTTTGCTTTTTTTAATAACATTGCTAAAATTTTATGGTCTTGAATAGAAAAATCATCACTCTTATTCTGAAACCCAATTTCTAGTGATTGCAAAACTTTTTGTTCTATTTGGTTTTATATGTTAGGGGGATGATTTGAATGATAATTTCGAATCTTGTTTTAAACATCTTATTCTAATGTGCAGGTTGTTAATATGGTTAGAAGAATGCTATGTGCGATGTATTTTAATTGGGTGCTCCAGGATCGTACCGGTATAATATTTATTTTTAGTTTTTGATACAGAGTATGAAACTAAAAGAAGTTCAGTAAATATTACTAAGATGATCAAAACAGGGGACTATTTTGGTTGGTGGGTGGCTTGATCTTAATCTTGTTCTTGATGCAGTGAGGTACGCAAATTATATGTTAGATCGAGAGATCAAATATAACCCTTCCACTTTGGCAAGATTGATCCCTGCCATTTCAAAGACGTAAGGCACACTTTTTTCAAACTTCAACGCAGATTTAAGTTGCATAATTTTGTAGTTTAGTCTACTTCTTTGTGCTTAGATATTGGTTTTGTTATTTGATTAGAAATGCATGTGTTCTAACAATTATAATATCAGGAAAATGTAGAGGGTTAGATCGCAAAGCATATAGATGGCAGATAATTGGTAAATCTGCTGATGGGAAATTTAGTCCATCATCTGCAGGTGGATCATTATCAAGAAAGGGTAAAAAGGGCAGTTCAGATAAGCCAATGGACGACAATTATTATGGGTTTTTCATAAGGTTTTGTGAAGCCGGTATTGAAGTGGTCATCAAGGTTTAATCTTAAACTGTTTTCATGATATTTGGCCTTTTGTGTATTCAATAACTAATTTAAATTTTTCTGGCAATATTCTTTGTGTTTTGATATCATAAAAAACCATGTACGAGTTGCTTTCAGTTTGCTTCCTGACATATTTTTTAACCGAATTTGTAAAGCCTAAAGTATTGTTGATGATGATTAATGAGGTTTTTATTGATAGTTCAGCCATTACAAATGTAGATCACTGTGGGATACGAGGCTCAAAAAAGGTATGTTCATATGACCTGTTAGCAACTAACTTCATTCATTTTAATTTCACTTTTTTGTTGGGCATCTTATTCACTCATGTATCAGATTGTAGTTGCATATAAACCAAGGACAGGAACTAAAAGAGCTAAGCAACAAGCATGATTGAGTAAAGGTTTGTGGGACGTTAGGTCGATGCATACCAACTGTTTGATGAAACGTTTGTTTGTATTTCTTCTTCATCACAACTGTGTGTGTGTACATTAGAAACATTAACATATATTTTCTCATTTACATTAACTGGAGCATTTAACTTTGTAGGTTGCTGGCAAAGTTAAAGATATAATACGGTATGATACGTATGTATTTTGAGACGTACGCATACATTTTGTTTTACTTCTCACTGCAAGGTGTTCTCATCGATTCAGCTTTGATAGAGCCACTTGGACTCACTTTGATAGCAGGAAGGACAAACGTAAAGTTAAAGGTATAATATGGTATGATATGTATGAATTCTGAGATGTATACATTTTATGTTACTTCTCATGGCAGGGTGATTTTATCAATTCAGCTTTCAAAGAGCCACTTGGACTCGCTTTGATAGCAGCTAGGACAAAGGTAATGTTAAAGATATAATATGGCATGATAAGTATGTATTTTGAGACATACACATTTGATTTTACTTCTCATGGCAGGGTGATTTCATCAATTTAGCTTTCATAGAGCCATTTGAACTCACTTTGATTCAGGTTTCTTCTGATAGTTAACTAGGGCTGGCAAGATGGGCGATTTGAGTAAACGGGTCAAAACGGGTTAGAAATAAAGACACCAACTATCAATCTCAGCTCTTTAAACGCGGTCAAGATGGGTTCGGTTTGATATATTTTGCTTTTTTTAATAACATTGCTAAAATTTAATGGCCCTGAATAGAAAAATCATCACTCTTATTCTGAAATCCCATTTTCCAGTGATGGCAAAACATTTTAATTCTATTTGGTTTTATCTGTTAGGGGGATGATTTGAATGATAATTTCAAATCTTGTTTTAAACATTTTATTTTAATGTGCAGGTTGTAAATATGGTTAGAAGAATGCTATGTGTGATGTATTTTAATTGGGTGCTCCAGGATTGTACAGGTTGTATAATATTTATTTTTAGTTTTTGATACAGAGTATGAAACTAAAAGAAGTTCAGCAAATATTACTAAGATGATCAAAACAGGGGACTATTTTGGTTGGTGGGTGGCTTGATCTTAATCTTGTTCTTGATGCAGTGAGTACGCAAATTATATGTTAGATCGAGGGATCAAATATAACCCTTCCACTTTGGCAAGATTGATCCCTGCCATTTCAAAGACGTAAGGTACTCTTTTTTCAAACTTCAATGCAGATTTAAGTTGCATAATTTTGTAGTTTAGTCTACTTCTTTGTGCTTAGATATTGGTTTTGTTATTTGATTAGAAATGCATGTGTTCTAACAATTATAATATCAGGAAAATGTAGAGTGTTAGATCGCAAAGCATATATATGGCAGATAATTGGTAAATCTGCTGATGGGAAATTTAGTCCATCATCTGCAGGTGGATCATTATCAAGAAAGGGTAAAAAGGGCAGTTCAGATAAGCCAATGGACGACAATTATTATGGGTTTTTCGTAAGGTTTTGTGAAGCCGGTATTGAAGTGGTCATCAAGGTTTAATCTTAAACTGTTTTCATGATATTTGGCCTTTTGTGTATTCAATAACTAATTTAAATTTTTCTGGCAATATTCTTTGTGTTTTGATATCATAAAAAACCATGTATGAGTTGCTTTCAGTTTGCTTCCTGACATATTTTTTAACCGAATTTGTAAAGCCTAAAGGATTGTTGATGATGATTAATGAGGTTTTTATTGATAGTTCAGCCATTACAAATGTAGATCACTGTGGGATACGAGGCTCAAAAAAGGTATGTTCATATGACCTGTTACCAACTAACTTCATTCATTTTAATTTCACTTTTTTGTTGGGCATCTTATTCACTCATGTATCAGATTGTAGTTGCATATAAACCAAGGACAGGAACTAAAAGAGCTAAGCAACAAGCATGATTGAGTAAAGGTTTGTGGGACGTTAGGTCGATGCATACCAACTGTTTGATGAAACGTTTGTTTGTATTTCTTCTTCATCACAACTGTGTGTGTGTACATTAGAAACGTTAACATATATTTTCTCATTTACATTAACTGGAGCATTTAACTTTGTAGGTTGCTGGCAAAGTTAAAGATATAATACGGTATGATACGTATGTATTTTGAGACGTACGCATACATTTTGTTTTACTTGTCACTGCAAGGTGTTTTCATCGATTCAGCTTTGATAGAGCCACTTGGACTCACTTTGATAGCAGGAAGGACAAACGTAAAGTTAAAGGTATAATATGGTATGATATGTATGAATTCTGAGATGTATACATTTTATGTTACTTCTCATGGCAGGGTGATTTTATCAATTCAGCTTTCAAAGAGCCACTTGGACTCGCTTTGATAGCAGCTAGGACAAAGGTAAAGTTAAAGATATAATATGGCATGATAAGTATGTATTTTGAGACATACACATTTGATTTTACTTCTCATGGCAGGGTGATTTCATCAATTTAGCTTTCATAGAGCCATTTGAACTCACTTTGATTCTGGTTTCTTCTGATAGTTAACTAGGGCTGGCAAGATGGGCGATTTGAGTAAACGGGTCAAAACGGGTTAGAAATAAAGACACCAACTATCAATCTCAGCTCTTTAAACGCGGTCAAGATGGGTTCGGTTTGATATATTTTGCTTTTTTTAGTAACATTGCTAAAATTTTTTGTCCCTGAATAGAAAAATCATCACTCTTATTCTGAAATCCCAATTTCCAGTGATTGCAAAACATTTTAATTCTATTTGGTTTTATCTGTTAGGGGGATGATTTGAATGATAATTTCAAATCTTGTTTTAAACATTTTATTTTAATGTGCAGGTTGTAAATATGGTTAGAAGAATGTTATGTGCGATGTATTTTAATTGGGTGCTCCAGGATTGTACAGGTTGTATAATATTTATTTTTAGTTTTTGATACAGAGTATGAAACTAAAAGAAGTTCAGCAAATATTACTAAGACGATCAAAACAGGGGACTATTTTGATTGGTGGGTGGCTTGATCTTAATCTTGTTCTTGATGCAGTGACGTACGCAAATTATATGTTAGATCGAGGGATCAAATATAACCCTTCCACTTTGGCAAGATTGATCCCTGCCATTTCAAAGACGTAAGGTACTCTTTTTTCAAACTTCAACGCAGATTTAAGTTGCATAATTTTGTTGTTTAGTCTACTTCTTTGTGCTTAGATATTGGTTTTGTTATTTGATTAGAAATGCATGTGTTCTAACAATTATAATATCAGGAAAATGTAGAGGGTTAGATCGCAAAGCATATTGATGGCAGATAATTGGTAAATCTGCTGATGGGAAATTTAGTCCATCATCTGCAGGTGGATCATTATCAAGAATGGGTAAAAAGGGCAGTTTAGATAAGCCAATGGACGACAATTATTATGGGTTTTTCGTAAGGTTTTGTGAAGCCGGTATTGAAGTGGTCATCAAGGTTTAATCTTAAACTGTTTTCATGATATTTGGCCTTTTGTGTATTCAATAACTTATTTAAATTTTTCTCGCCATATTCTTTGTGTTTTGATATCATAAAAAACCATGTACGAGTTGCTTTTAGTTTGCTTCCTGACATATTTTTTAACCGAATTTGTAAAGCCTAAAGTATTGTTGATGATGATTAATGGGTTTTTATTGATAGTTCAGCCATTACAAACGTAGATCACTATGGGATACGAGGCTCAAAAAAGGTATGTTCATATGACCTGTTAGCAACTAACTTCATTAATTTTAATTTCACTTTTTTGTTGGGCATCTTATTCACTCATGTATCAGATTGTAGTTGCATATAAACCGTGGACAGGAACTAAAAGAGCTAAGCAACAAGCATTATAGATTAAAGGTTTGTGGGACGTTAGGTCGATGCACACCAACTGTTTGATGAAACGTTTGTTTGTATTTCTTCTTCATCACAACTGTGTGTGTGTACATTAGAAACATTAACATATATTTTCTCATTTACATTAACTGGAGCATTTAACTTTGTAGGTTGCTGGCAAAGTTAAAAGATGTAATACGGTATGATAAGTATGCATTTTGAGACGTATACATTTTGTTTTACTTCTCACTGCAAGGTGTTTTCATCGATTCAGCTTTGATAGAGCCACTTGGACTCACTTTGATAGCAGGAAGGATAAACGTAAAGTTAAAGGTATAATATGGTATGATATGTATGAATTCTGAGATGTATACATTTTATATTACTTCTCATGGCAGGGTGATTTTATCAATTCAGTTTTCGTAGAGCCACTTGGACTCACTTTGATAGCAGCAAGGACAAAGGTAAAGATAAAGATATAATATGGCATGATAAGTATGTGTTTCGAGACATATACATTTGATTTTACTTCTCATGGCAGGGTGATTTCATCAATTTAGCTTTCATAGAGCCATTTGAACTCACTTTGATTCAGGTTTCTTCTGATAGTTAACTAGGACTGGCAAGATGGGCGATTTGAGTAAACGGGTCAAAATGGGTTAGATATAAAGACACCAACTATCAATCTCAGCTCTTTAAACGCGGTCAAGATGGGTTCGGTTTGATATATTTTGCTTTTCTTAATAACATTGCTAAAATTTTATGGTCTTGAATAGAAAAATCATCATTCTTATTCTGAAATCCCAATTTCTAGTGATTGCAAAACTTTTTGTTCTATTTGGTTTTATCTGTCGGGGGGATGGTTTGAATGATAATTTCGAATCTTGTTTTAAACATCATATTCTAATGTGCAGGTTGTTAATATGGTTAGAACAATGTTATGTGCGATGTATTTTAATTGGGTGCTCCAGGATTGTACAGGTTGTATAATATTTATTTTTAGTTTTTGATACAGAGTATGAAACTAAAAGAAGTTCAGCAAATATTACTAAGATGATCAAAACAGGGGACTATTTTGGTTGGTGGGTGACTTGATCTTAATCTTGTTCTTGATGCAGTGATGTACGTAAATTATATGTTAGATCGAGGGATCAAATATAACCCTTCCACTTTGGCAAGATTGATCCCTGCCATTTCAAAGACGTAAGGTACTCTTTCTTCAAACTTCAACGCAGATTTAAGTTGCATAATTTTGTAGTTTAGTCTACTTCTTTGTGCTTAGATATTGGTTTTGTTATTTGATTAGAAATGCATGTGTTCTAACAATTATAATATCAGGAAAATGTAGAGGGTTAGATCGCAAAGCATATAGATGGCAGATAATTGGTAAATCTGCTGATGGGAAATTTAGTTCATCATCTGCAGGTGGATCATTATCAAGAAAGGGTAAAAAGGGCAGTTGAGATAAGCCAATGGACGACAATTATTACGGGTTTTTCGCACGGGTCAGGTTTGTGTTATCAATAACATGATAATTTATATTTTATCAGTATGTTGTGGAACCGCTAGCTAAGGTTTTGTGAAGCCGGTATTGAAGTGGTCATCAAGGTTTAATCTTAAACTATTTTCATGATATTTGGCCTTTTGTGTATTCAATAACTAATTTAAATTTTTCTAGCAATATTCTTTGTGTTTTGATATCATCAAAAACCATGTACGTGTTGCTTTCAGTTTGCTTCATGACATATTTTTTAACCGAATTTGTAAAGCCTAAAGTATTGTTGATGATGATTAACGAGGTTTTTATTGATAGTTCAGCCATCACAAATGTAGATCACTGTGGGATACGAGGCTCAAAAAAGGTATGTTCATATGACTTGTTTGTTGGTTAATTCCAAGATTTTGGCAATCAAGGAAATCAAGGCAATCTTTGATTGAGGAATATTTATTGCTGAAAATAAGCTGTAATTGATTCCTGTCTATCAATTACAATCTTTCTTCTTTTAGTTGATGTTTTCTTTTCTTATAAATAGAGGCTAGAACAATGAGATTGATGTACCAATTCTCTACTTGTTTTCTTAATAAAATCTGTGCCGACTACCTTGAAAGTTAGCCTTTGTGCCATTTGTTTTTCTAACATTTGGTATCAGAGCCTGCTTAAAAGGTTTGATCAGCCACTGTTCTCGAGTCGAAGGAATCGTCTGCTGCCATGGGAGATAATGGTGGTAACAACAACCAAAACAGCACTGTTTCGGTTAAAGAGAGTGGTTCAATTTCGTATCAATGTCCTATGCTTACTGCAACAAACTATACATCTTGGGCAATCAAGATGGAGTCGATTATGGATGTCCAAGGTATTTGGGATGCCATAGAACCGCCGGGTAACACCGAGGTAGATGTGAAGATCCGAAAAAAGGCACGGGCCTTTATCTTCCAAACGTTACCAGAAGAAATCCTGCTGCAGGTGGCTAAGCATAAGGAAGCAAAAGAGGTCTGGGATGCTCTTAAGATACGAAACCTTGGAGCCGATCGGGTGCAAAAGGCTCGGATTCAAACGTTGAATCGGGAGTTCGAGTTGTTAAGCATGAAGGAGAACGAGAGTGTGGATGACTTCACAAGTAGGATTGGTGCGATTGTATCCAAGTTTCGAGCACTTGGATCGACAATTGAAGAAGCTGTTCAAGTGAAAAAGCTTCTGAATTCAGCCCCTGACAGATTGCTGCCGATTGTTGCCTCGATTGAACAATATTTAGATTTGGAGACCATGCCTTTTGAAGAAGCTGTCGGGCGTCTCAAGGCGTTTGAAGAGCGGGTTAAACCTCGTGTTCAGAGCAAAACTAGTTCTGATCAGCTCCTGCTAGCGAAAGGTGAATGGCAGGAAAAACAGAAACAGCTTGGAAGGGGCCGGGGCTCAAGCTCATCGGATTACCAAGGTCGTGGTCGGGGCCGAGGCAGATCCAACTACCGTGGAAGAGGAAGAGGAGGAAGATTCCCTTCTAACAGCAATCGCAAAACTGACCAGGAAGGAAACCAAACTGGTAAACAAGAGAAAAGATGTTACAATTGTGATAGATATGGTCATTTTGCAGCTGATTGTAGAGCCCCTAGAAGAACCGAAGATGAAGCACATTTGACAAAAGAAGATGATGATCAGACTCTTCTGATGGTGTCAAAGGAAATTGTGTTGCTAAATGAAGAAAAGGTATTCCCGAATGTCTATGCACGAGACAAGAGTGAAGTCGGTACGTGGTACTTGGATAACGGAGCAAGTAATCACATGACCAGAAATCGAGAGCTGTTTAGCGAGTTGGATGAAAGAACAGGCCGGGTCAGATTTGGAGATGAGTCGACATCAAAGGCAAAGGTTCAATCCTTGTGCAATGCAAGAACGGAGACCAAAAGCTTATTACAAATGTCTATTACATTCCTGATTTATGTAATAACATTTTAAGTCTTGGTCAATTTGATGAAGGAGGATGCAAAATAATTATAAAAGATGGCATCTCGCATCTATATGAAAGTACGGGAGCCACACTTATGAAGGTAAAAAGATCAAATAATCGACTTTACAAGGTAAAACTACAAATCGCCCAACCAATCTGTTTTCTTACTAAAGTAAACGAGAAAGCATGGCTTTGGCATGCTCGTCTCGGTCATTTAAACTTTGATGTTCTTAACAAGTTGGCTGGAGGAAAAATGGCAGAAGGAATTCCTCTGATTGACCATCATTCACAGTTGTGTGATGCATGCTTGGTCGGGAAACAAAGAAGATCAGCATTCCCGTCCAAAACCTCGCACAGATCATCGCAGCCACTGGAGTTAATACACGCTGACCTTTGCGGGCCTATTACACCGAGTACTCCATCGGGTAACAGGTACTTTTTGCTAATTGTTGATGATTTCAGCAGGTTCATGTGGGTTCGCATAATAAAATCCAAGGATGAAGCTTATGAAGCCTTCAAGGAATTCAAACAAGCTGCTGAAACAGAAACTGGTTACAAAGTGAAAGCTTTGAGAACAGATCGTGGAGGGGAGTTTATTTCAGCAAGGTTTGAACAATTATGCAGCGAACATGGGATCAAACGGTTCCTAACAGCCCCGTATACGCCACAATAGAACGGTGTGGTGGAAAGAAGAAATCAAACAGTCCTTGGAACCACAAGGAAAATGATGAAAAACATGAAGATGCCAAGATGGATGTGGGGTGAGGGTGTACGACATGTTGTGTACATACTAAACCGAACCCCAACTAAAGCTGTTGAAGGAAAGACTCCCTATGAAGCCTTAAAGAATCGAAAGCCAAAATTGAACTGTGCACAGCTCATGTTAAGGTTCCATCGGTCAATCTCACAAAATTAGATGATCGAAGTGAACCTATGGTGTATCTTGGAAGTGAGCCGAGAAGTAAAGCCTACCGACTTTATAACCCACGAAGCAAAAGGGTTGTAGTTAGTCGGGAAGTGAAATTTGAAGAAGATAAGCCGTGGAATTGGTCAACCGAGTCCAAAGGAGATGAAAAATGGGTTGAATTTACTGTTGAAACTGAAACACAAGAAGCTGTGTTTGATTCTGCCCAAACCTCGCCCAATCAAAGCGAGGGAATTTCTGCAGTAGGTGACTCAACATCATTTGGCAGCACGGGAAATGATAGCAGCAGCCCTTTGGACGATTTTGGTGACTCAACATCACCAATTTTGGGCCCAAACAGCCCAATACCCGAGCCATTCAGTCCAGAACAGCCTGGTTCATCAGGTGGGAACCCTGTTCCTAGCTCTCATTATGATGACACACCTCCTAAAGGTTTTCGACACGTGAATAATGTGTACTCAAGAACACAATCACTGCACCAGATCCCATTCAACCCACCCCAGTTTGATGACTCAGATTTCTTGTTGCTGAATGAGACACCAGCAAATTTCAGAGAAGCCAATGAAAGCAAAGAATGGAAGCTAGCTATGGAAGAAGAGTTAAAGTCCATAGAGAAAAACAACACTTGGAAACTGGTTCAACCGCCTACTGAGGTTAAACCAATTGGTTTGAAGTGGCTTTATAAAGCAAAACGAGATGCCAAAGGTGACATAACTCGCTACAAAGCGAGATTAGTTGCAAAGGGTTATGTTCAGAAATATGGTGTAGATTATGAAGAAGTTTTCGCCCCTATTGCTCGGATGGAATCTGTTCGGCTAATCCTTTCCTTGGCAGCAACAAGTGGATGGCAAGTTCACCACCTCGACGTCAAGACTGCCTTCTTGAATGGTGATTTGAAGGAGGACGTCTATGTATCTCAACCCGAGGGGTTTGAGAAACCAGGGAAGGAACACCTTGTATACAAGCTAAATAAAGCCTTGTATGGCTTAAAACAAGCACCGAGGGCGTGGAATTCTAAGTTGGACACAACTCTAAAGCACATTGGTTTTGAACGATGCCCAAGGGAGCACGCAGTGTACAAACGTGTTGCAAAATCAGGACCATTGGTGGTAGGAATTTATGTTGATAATATGATTGTTACAGGTCCATGTGAAGAAGAAATCAGAAAGTTCAAAGCCCAAATGAAAAATCATTTCGAAATGAGTGATTTGGGGCCATTAACCTACTATTTAGGCATTGAGGTAGACCAAAGTAATGATGGAATCACTTTGAAACAGGCTGCATATGCCAAAAGAATTCTGAAAGAGGCAAACTTGTGGGAGTGCAACCCCACAAAGTTTCCCATGGACCCAGGGATTAAACTTGGTAAAGATGAAGATCAAGAAAAAGTTGATGCAACCAAGAATAGAAGACTTGTGGGCTGTCTTCGGTATCTTACACACACTCGACCTGATCTTAATTATGCAGTCGGCATCACTAGCAGGTTCATGGAGACCCCAAAGGTATCACACTTGCAAGCTGTTAAACAAGTGCTACGTTATGTAAAAGGAACTGTTGATTTTGGGGTTTGTTATCATCGAAATGGAGAAAGAATGCTGGTTGGATACGGGGATGATCTTTTATTACGGGGGAGGTCCGGTAACATGGTGCAGTCAAAAGCAACAAACTGTTGCCTTATCTTCCTGCGAGGCAGAATTCATGGCAGTTGCTGCTGCCGCATGTCAAGGAGTCTGGATGAAAGGTTTGCTTGAAGAAATTCTAAGGAAGCAATCACTATTTATGTGGACAACACATCAGCAATCAAGTTAGTTAAGAATCCAGTTTTTCATGGACGTAGCAAGCACATTGACACGAAGTATCACTTCATTCGTGAATGTGTTGAAAAAGGGTTGGTTAAAATCGAGCATGTTAGCGGCAGTGAACAGAAAGCTGATATTTTGACTAAAGCCTTGCCATGTATGAAGTTCTTGGAGATGAGAGAATTCTTTGGAGTCAAGGAATTGAAGGCTGGAATTAAGGGGGAGAATGTTGGTTAATTCCGAGATTTTGGCAATCAAGGAAATCAAGGCAATCTTTGATTGAGGAATATTTATTGCTGAAAATAAGCTGTAATTGATTCCTGTCTATCAATTACAATCTTTCTTTTTTTAGTTGATGTTTTCTTTTCTTATAAATAGAGGCTAGAACAATGAGATTGATGTACCAATTCTCAACTTGTTTTCTTAATAAAATCTGTGCCGACTACCTTGAAAGTTAGCCTTTGTGCCATTTGTTTTTCTAACACTATTAGCAAATAACTTCATCAATTTTAATTTCACTTTTTAGTTGGGCATCTTATTCACTCATGTATCAGATTGTAGTTGCATATAAACCAAGGACAGGAACTAAAAGAGCTAAGCAACAAGCATGATTGATTAAAGGTTTGTGTAACGTTAGGTCGATGCATACCAACTGTTTGATGAAACGTTTGTTTGTATTTCTTCTTCATCACAACTGTGAGTGTGTACATTAGAAACATTAACATATATTTCCTCATTCACATTAACTGGAGCATTTAACTTTGTAGGTTGCTGGCAAAGTTAAAAGATGCAATACGGTATGATAAGTATGCATTTTGAGACGTATTCATTTTGTTTTACTTCTCACTGCAAGGTGTTTTCATCGATTCAGCTTTGATAGAGCCACTTGGACTCACTTTGATAGCAGGAAGGACAAACGTAAAGTTAAAGGTATAATATGGTATGATATGCATGAATTCTGAGATGTATACATTTTATATTACTTCTCATGGCAGGGTGATTTTATCAATTCAGCTTTCGTAGAGCCACTTGGACTCACTTTGATAGCAGCAAGGACAAAGGTAAAGATAAAGATATAATATGGCATGATAAGTATGTGTTTCGAGACATATACATTTGATTTTACTTCTCATGGCAGGGTGATTTCATTAATTTAGCTTTCATAGAGCCATTTGAACTCACTTTGATTCAGGTTTCTTATGATAGTTAACTAGGGCTGGCAAGATGGGCAATTTGGGTAAACAGGTCAAAATGGGTTAGATATAAAGACACCAACTATCAATCTTAGCTCTTTAAGCGCGGACAAGATGGGTTCGGTTTGATATATTTTGCTTTTTGTAATAACATTGCTAAAATTTTATGGTCTTGAATAGAAAAACCATCACTCTTATTCTGAAATCCCAATTTCTAGTGATTGCAAAACTTTTTGTTCTATTCGGTTTTATCTGTCAGGGGGATGATTTGAATGATAATTTCGAATCTTGTTTCAAACATCTTATTCTAATGTGCAGGTTGTTAATATGGTTAGAAGAATGTTATGTGCGATGTATTTTAACTGGGTGCTCCAGGATTGTACAGGTTGTATAATATTTATTTTTAGTTTTTGATACAGAGTATGAAACTAAAAGAAGTTCAGCAAATATTACTAAGATGATCAAAACAGGGGACTATTTTGGTTGGTGGGTGACTTGATCTTAATCTTGTTCTTGATGCAGTGACGTACGCAAATTATATGTTAGATCGAGGGATCAAATATAACCCTTCCACTTTGGCAAGATTGATCCCTGCCATTTCAAAGACGTAAGGTACTCTTTTTTCAAACGCCAACGCAGATTTAAGTTGCATAATTTTGTTGTTTAGTCTACTTCTTTGTGCTTAGATATTGGTTTTGTTATTTGATTAGAAATGCATGTGTTCTAACAATTATAATATGAGGAAAATGTAGAGGGTTAGATCGAAAAGCAAATAGATGGCAGATAATTGGTAAATCTGCTGATGGGAAATTTAGTTCATCATCTGCAGGTGGATCATTATCAAGAAAGGGTAAAAAGTGCAGTTGAGATAAGCCAATGGACGACAATTATTATGGGTTTTTCGCATGGGTCAGGTTTGTGTTATCAATAACATGATAATTTATATTTTATCAGTATGTTGTGGAACCGCTAGCTAAGGTTTTGTGAAGCCTGTATTGAAGAGGTCATCAAGGTTTAATCTTAAACTATTTTCATGATATTTGGCCTTTTGTGTATTCAATAACTAATTTAAATTTTTCTGGCAATATTCTTTATGTTTTGATATCATAAAAAACCATGTACGAGTTGCTTTCAGTTTGCTTCCTGACATATTTTTTAACCGAATCTGTAAAGCCTAAAGTATTGTTGATGATGATTAATGAGGTTTTTATTGATAGTTCAGCCATTACAAATGTAGATTACTGTGGGATACGAGGCTCAAAAAAGGTATGTTCATATGACCTGTTAGCAAATAACTTCATTAATTTTAATTTCACTTGTTTGTTGGGCATCTTATTCACTCATGTGTCAGATTGTAGTTGCATATAAACCAAGGACAGGAACTAAAAGAGCTAAGCAACAAGCATGATTGATTAATGGTTTGTGTAACGTTAGGTCGATGCATACCAACTGTTTGATGAAACGTTTGTTTGTATTTCTTCTTCATCACAACTGTGTGTGTGTACATTAGAAACATTAACATATATTTTCTCATTTACATTAACTGGAGCATTTAACTTTGTAGGTTGCTGGCAAAGTTAAAGATATAATATGGTATGATAAGTATGTATTTTGAGACGTATATAATTTGCTTTACTTCTCACTGCAAGGTGTTTTCATCGATTCAGCTTTCATAGAGCCACTTGGACTCACTTTGATAGCAGGAAGGGCAAACGTAAAGTTAAAGATATAATATGGTATGATATGTATGTATTTTGAGATGTATACATTTTATATTACTTTTCATGGCAGGGTGATATCATCAACTCAACTTTCATTGAGCCACTTGAACTCACTTTGATAGCAGCAAGGACAAAGGTAAGGTTAAAGATATAATATGGCATGATAAGTATGTAATTTGAGACATATGCATTTGATTTTACTTCTCATGGCAGGGTGATTTCATCAATCTAACTTTCATAGAGCCATATGGATTCACTTTGATTGAGGTATCTTTTGATAATTAGCTTGAGCTGGCAAGATGGGTGATCTGGGAAAGGGGGTCAAATTGGGTTCAATTTGAAGTCACTACTTTCAATCCCCTCTGCCATTTAAACGGCGCCACGATGGGTTTGGTTTGATGCATATTGCTTTTTGCTGGTCTGGTCTATTCACCTATGTCATTCTTTTTGGCCCATTTACATTCATTTACTTACATGTTGCTTTTTTATAGACATTGCTAAAATTATATGGTCTTAAATAGATAAATCATCACTCTTATTCTGAATTCCCAATTTTAATGATTGCCAACTGTTTTGTTCTATTTGGTTATCTGCTAGGGGGATGATTTCTGTTGGACCAATCTTGAAATTAATTAAAGTTAGGGGTCTATTTTGTAATTTTTTTTGATCTCTATCTAGTAAAATAAATGGATAAGTTTATTAGGTAGTTTACAGCTTTATCTCAAAAGGATTTGAGATAAGCTTTTGTGATTTAACTTTATCTTAAAAGGATTTTGAGATAAAGCCTAATTTGTAGGAGTTGATTAGCTTGATGGGCAGGGCTGATTAAACTATAAATAGGAGATAGTTTTTACTTATTTTTTGGAAGTTTTTCTATCAATTAAATTGGAGGAGTTCCAGAATTGTTCCTCAATTGTTCTTGTTTTCTGGTTGTTTTCTGTTGGTTGTTTTCTGGTATCAATTTACTTCAATTGGTATCAGAGCTCGGGTTAAGAGATTTGGGATTTTCTGTTGATCCAACGAGGTGGATCAAGCACTTAAACCACCAATACACCAGCTGTACAAGCGTCGATCAAAGGAGGGATCGATGGGGGATGCTGTAGCACCAAACAACCAACTAACGCAGGTTGAGAAAACAGGAAACCTTCCGTTCCAATGCCCGGTTCTAACTCCGACCAATTACCCAGTCTGGTCACTTAAAATCATGGCGATTTTCAAAGCTTATGGAATTTGGGAGGTGATTGAACCTGGGACAAATCCGGATCAGAAAAAAGACAATGCAACCATAGCCTATCTGTATCAATCGCTACCTGAAGATCTTGTTTTGCAGATCGCAAGCTGTGAACATGCGAAAGACATTTGGGAATCAATCAAGACTCGACCCTTAGGTGTTGAACGAGTCATGGAGGCACGATTGCAGTCCCTGAAAACTGAGTTTGATCTGATCAGAATGAAGGAAGGCACAACAGTGGATGATTTTGTGGGAAAACTCTCTGGAATTGCTTCAAAATCAGCCACCCTTGGATCTCCAATCAATGAACTAGCCCTGGTCAGAAAACTTCTAACGAGCGTACCTGACAGCTTCATTAAAATGGTAGCAACAATAGAGCAGCTGGTTGATCTAAAAACAGTCAAGTTCCAAGAAATCGTCGGAAGGTTGAAGGCGTATGAAGAAAGAACTAATACCAAGACCAATAACAGCAGCCATGACCAACTTCTATTATCCTACAATGAATGGGAATCCAAAAGAAAGCAGGAAAAGGGCTTTGGTCGAGGCCGAGGGAATGGCCAAGAAAATCGTGGAAGAGGCCGAGGTCGTGGGCGATCAGGGGGTCGTGGAAGGGGTTCAAACCGTGCTCAAAACTCCTAAGATGGAAACCAAAGTTCAGAGAACTCAAAGAAAGATCGGTCTAAACTACAGTGTTTCAGGTGCGATGCATTTGGACATTTTTCAGCCGACTGTACCAAAAGGAATGATGAGAAGGCCCATCTAACACAAGCCACCACGGCTGGTACAACACATGCTAATGCTGACAAGCCTGCGTTGTTAATGGCTATAGCTGATCAAATCAAGAAGGAACTAATCTATGTGAATGAAGAAAAGGTATTTCCGGCTAAATACGGGTCACATGATGATGGGCAATACATGTGGTATTTAGATACCGGGGCAACAAACCATATGACAGGTAATAAAAGTTTATTTTCAGCAATTGATACAAATACAGGGGGTAAAGTCAGATTCGGAGATGACTCAAGTGTTGAAATCGAAGGAAGAGGTTCTATCCTTCTCGAATGTAAGAATGGAGAACAAAGGTTGTTGACCGATATTCTTTACATCCAGTATTTAAAGAGCAATATTTTCAGCATCGGGCAAGCTGAAGAGGGAGGGTGTGAATTAACAATTAAACAAGGAATTTTATCAATATTTGATTCTGATGGGACTTTGCTAATGAAGACTCACAGACTAGGTGGCACCGAAACGGGTACGGGAGGTGGGTACGGGGACGGGGAACGGAAAATATAAAAAATTCTAGATACGGGTACGGCTAAGGTACGGCCAAAAAAAATATAAAAAAATAATAATATATCAATCAATTTCCAAAATAAACATCAAAGTATTAAACAAATTCTAAAAACAAATTCCTTAGTTAATTAATTATCAATAATCAAATCATTTTCATATCCCGGTTCATCTAGTGTGAGATCAGCAACCTCCAAAAAGCCTACATCTTCCATTGAGTCAAAAGCATCTCCACCCACGTCCCACATCTTTACAGCATCATTCGGATTTCTTGACAATAGTCGAAGATTATTGTGAATGTAAACCAAGTCTTGAGCACGACTTGTAGTCAACCTGTTCCTCCTAAGCGAGTGAATAAATGCATAAGTACTCCAATTACGCTCAGCACATGAAGAAGAACTAGATTGCCCAAGTAATCTAAAAGCCAAAGTCTGAAGGAAAGGAGTTTGGGCACCAAAGTTAGCCCACCAATTTTTGGGTTCCATACTAGCCATCTGTGAAATGCTTGTTAAATCTTCAAAAGGACTACTCTTCATTGAAAACATTGCATATTCATCAAGAACTTTTTTATGCTCATCTTCATTAGGAAACAACCTTTTAAAACATTTAATTCTTTCTTGTGATATTTCACCATCTCTATATGGAGCAAGTCTTTTAGAATTCTCTAGTAACCATTCATCACTATAATATCTACAACATTCAAAAGTAAAAACATAAGTAAGTAATAGAAATCAAGCATATAGTTTAAAATTTTTACCTTGGATTTAAAGAATGAGCTAAACAATGTAGGGGAGTGTTATTCTTCGCCCATCGAGCCACTAAAATATCATGCACAACATCATAAAAGATACTTAAATCAGATGCCGAACGTTTTTCTTTCTTGTAGATCTCAATCTTCACTTTCTCAATCATCGAATCCCACATCTCATAGACCAAGTGTAAACATGGTTTGTCGGTGTCGCAAACTCTTATCATCTCATATATAGGTCGAGTAAAACTAAGAATATATGATACTTTTTCCCACCATTCATCATCCAAAATTTTTTCTTTAACAAAGCTTGCTTTCACAGTGTCATCTTCTCTATAAGAAGACCATTCTTCGCTTATGACCATAGCTTGAAGACCCCTTTTGATTAGTTTCAGTCTTTTAAGCATCACAATGATGGAGGCAAAGCGAGTATCCGCAACCGAAAGCAGTCTAAGAGGAGTGAACTTGTTGAAAATCGAGAGTCTCATGTTATGATTCATGATGAAATTTTTTATTGCAAGCGCATCTAAGTGAATTTCTTTTATCCATTTGCACTCTTCATATGTTGTTTCATTTGTTTCCACATTCCTTGGTGAACAAATGTTCTTCAAAGCAAGATTAAGTGTATGAACAACACATGGTGTCCAATAGATATGAGGAAACTGACTCTCTATAATTTCTCCAGCCGCCTTACAATTTGCTGCATTATCAGTAATGATTTGGACAATTTTTTGATGACCAATTTCACTAATGACTTCTTTCATCAAATCAGCAATAAAAAATCGATCTTTTATTTCCCCAAAACAATTAACTGCCTTCAGAAACAAAGGACCATTACCTGAAGTAGCCATGAAATTGATCAGAGGCTTTCTTGTAGGATCACTCCAACCATCACTCATAATAGTCATACCTTTTTCTTTCCATGTAGACCTAAGTGGCTCCAATAGCCTATGAACATTATCTTTTTCTTTTTGTAGTAAGGTTGTTCTAAGCTTATTGTAACCAGGAGGGACATAACCATCAAATTTGTTGTTAGCAGCAAACTGAAAAGCCCTTACATAGTGAGGATTTCTTGCAAGATTAAAAGGTAAACCTCCGGTATAAAACATCCTAGCTATTTCTTGATCTAGTTGGTCTTTAATTTCAACACCAAAAGCTCTTTCAATAGGGTTTGAAATTCCTTTTCTTTTCTTAAATCCAACACCAGATTCACATGGCAACCCGACTTCTTTGGCTTTTGACTCGGCTTTCTTCTCTTCATGCGCATCTTCTAATTGTTTCATCTCAAGTTTGTCACCTGCTGTTGCTTTCTTGCAAATAGAAATTCCAAGACCTATATAAAATACAAATTATAATTTATAAATATACAATACGAATCAATGAATCATAAAATATGATTGTATGATACAATCAACATATAATACGAATCAATGATTCAATGATCATTACCTTTTATACCAAGCAAATGTGCTCTAACCCTAGAATATGACCCTTGTCTGATTTCACTGCAAAAGTTGCACTTAAATTTCCATGTTCCTCCGTTACCTTGCTTTTCGATTTTAGTCACATACTCCCACAATGGTGGTTCTTCTAATGATGTTGATGATCCTTGTGTTTCTTGAGAAGCCATAATCGATTGAAGCCTTATTATTCAGCTTATGACACCCAAACAATGAAAATAAACAATCAAGTTCACCTTCAAAGCAAAAGTCAAACTATAATATATTATTAATATATATTATAATATTATATAATCTATCAATGATACTGTTGTTGCAACTTGCATCCAAATATTTAATTAGCATTTATTCATTTAGTCAAAATTCAAATATTCAATGGCAATTTAGTTTAAAAAACTCACTGATAAAAGGATGAATTGATATGTTCACAGTCACCACTTTCCAATGTTCACCATTTTAATAATCAGCTTTCACCTCCAAAGCAAACACCTCCAAAACAAAAGTTGATCGGACGATGATTTTCAGTTCACAACTTCACTATTCACCTCCAAAGCAAAAGTCGTTGATGTTCGATGATGTTCGGCCTGTTCACCTCTAACGCACAGATCGTCAGATCGATGATTATGCTGCACAGATCGTTCGAACTTTGAAGCGAAAGTCGGTGATGTTCGATGATGATCACTGTTCACCTCTCGCACAGATCTTTGGAAGTTGATTAGGAGGAGGCGGACTGGCGGTTTAAGGAATCTTAAAGGTTATACGAAAACCCTAAAATTAAGTCGAAACTTTTTGGAAACTTGCTGGAAACGTTTCCTTCAACAACACCCGATACCGGTACGCCGTCGAAGCGTTTCGGACGCGTTTCCAATTCCTAAAAGTACCCGAAACGGGTACCCCACTGTTTGGGCCGTTTCGGTGCTTCCGAGCTCATAGATCTCCTAATCGCTTGTATAAAATCAACCTAAAAATCGGGTCACCGGTTTGCTTAATAACCAAGATTCATGATGCAGCTTAGCTGTGGCATGCCCGCCTTGGGCATGTAAACTTTGACACCATCAAGTGCTTAGGGATGAGTGAACTAGTCCATGGAGTACCGGCTATTGACCACCCTTCACAACTATGCAAAGCATGTTTGGCAGGGAAGCATACGCGACAAAGTTTCCCACTTTTAGGGCTGCAAGACCGCTGGAACAGGTTTACGCAGACCTGTGTGGGCCCATAACACCGGCCACCGAAGCTGGAAACAGGTATATTTTGCTATTTGTTGATGACCACAGCAGGTTTATGTGGCCATTCATGTTAAAAACCAAGGATGAAGCACTTGAACGATTCAAGATATTCAAAGCTTTGGTTGAGAACCAATACGGGGAAAAAATAAAGGTTCTTAGAACTGATAGGGGTGGAGAATTTACCTCCAAGGAGTTCATTCTGTTTTGTGAACAAGCTGGAATTACAAGGCAACTAACTGCACCCTATACACCTTAGTAGAATGGTATAGTCGAAAGAAGAAACAGAACCGTGTTGAGCACAACAAGGAGCATTCTTAGTGCAATGAATATGCCACAAGTGTTCTGGGCAGAAGCGGTATGTCATGCAGTCCATGTGCTAAATAGGTTACCTACGAGGAGTTTAAAGAATCAAACACCATACGAGGCGTTAAAGGGTAGAAGACCAAGACTTGACCATTTACGTGTCTTTGGGTGTGTTGCATATGTAAAAACACCCTCAAACCAAGTGAAGAAACTAGAAGACAGAAGTGTTCCCATGGTACATTTGGGAATAGAACCAGGGACCAAGGCTTATCACATGTACGATGTTGAGGAAAAGAAGGTGGTAATCAGTCGAGATGTTGTGTTTGATGAGGCACGCAAATGGGAATGGAATAAACACCAACAACCGAACAAAGAAGCTGAGTTTGTGATTCATATAGAGCCATTTGAAGCTGGATTCAGTGGCTCAAAACAACAGACATGAAGTTGATTCTGCAGCCCAAAACAGTGGGCATGGGCCTGCTGAACCCAACAGCCCTGTAAGTCCACTAATTAGCAGCCCATTTCAAGGAAACGGCCCATTAACTCATGCTGAAACAGCAGACTCAGCCTATTCTAAACTTAGCAGACCAGAATCAACTGTAAAAGAGCGTGGGCCAATGTTACCATAGCTTCAAATAGACACTGTTGGTGAATCAGACCCAACTATGGCAGAAGATGAGACTTTTGATGATACACCACCACAAGGTATGAAAAATCTGTACGAAGTTTATGATCTTCTCCTCACTGAAGGGGAACCAACAAACTTCAAGGAAGCTACAGAGCATAAAGAATGGGAGCAAGCTATGGTGAGTGAGATAGCTTCCATAGAAAAATGTAAAACTTGGGAATTAATGGACCTACCTCCGGGACACCGACCCATTGGTTTAAAATGGCTTTACAAATTTAAAAGAGATGCAAATGGTGTAATTACAAGATACAAGGCACGATTAGTCGCAAAAGGTTACATCCAACAACATGGTGTAGACTTTGACTAGGTATTCGCGGCCGTAGCTAGACTTGAGACGGTTAGACTCATTCTAGCATTAGACTCACAAAGGGGGTGGAATGTTCAACACCTTGATGTTAAAACGGTGTTTCTACAGGGGAACTCAAGGAAGAAGTGTTTGTAACACAACCGGAAGGCTTTGTTAAGAAAGGAAAGGAGCAAAAAGTGTACAAATTAACCAAAGCTCTTTATGGCTTTAAACAAGCTCCACGAGCTTGGAATACAAAGTTAAATGGGGTTCTAAAGGAATACGGATTCCAAAGGTGCAAACTTGAACAAGCTGTTTACACAAAAAGAACCCATGAAGGTTCATTGCTAGTAGGGATCTATGTGGATAATTTGATTGTAACCGGAAATAACATGGAGAAAATACTGCAATTCAAAAGACAAATGGAAGATAAGTTCGAGATGAGTGATTTGGGTTCACTCTCCTATTATCTCGGGCTAGAAGTGATGCAAGGCAATGATGGAATTAAAATAAAGCAATCAAGCTATGCAAGAAAGATCCTACAGCAAGCTGGTATGTAGGAGTGTAATTCTACTAAATACCCAATGGAACCGGGACTGAAATTAACAAAGGAAGATGGCAGCAGCAGTGTAGATGCAACAGAGTACCGAAAAACAATAGGATGCCTTCGGTACTTGACTCATACGCGGCCAGACCTTGCATACTCAGTTGGATATGCAAGTAGGTACATGCAAGCTCCCAAAACTACTCACTTTCAGGCTGTAAAACAGATTCTTAGGTATGTAAAAGGAACTATAGACCTGGGCATTCACTACCGAAGGAATGGAAGTAATAATCTGCTGGGATTTAGTGACAGCAGCCTTTTAGCCGATCCAGATGATGGAAAAGGAACCACGGGGCTGGTATTTTACTTCGACGATGGACCCATTAGCTGGTGCTCGCAAAAGCAACCAACAGTCGCTTTATCATCTTGTGAGGCCGAGTTTATGGCTGCAACTTCAGCAGCTTGTCAAGCAATTTGGCTAAGGGGTTTATTAGCTGAAATTACAGGAAGAAAAGAAGAACTTGTACTCATAAAGGTGGACAACAAGTCTGCAATCAACCTGATGAAAAATCCTGTCTTTCATGGAAGGAGTAAACACATCAACATACGTTATCACTATATACGAGAGTGTGTAGAGAAAAATCAAATCAAGGTTGATTTCATTAGTGGGGATCAACAACCAGCTGATATTCTCACGAAGGCTTTACCAAAGATTAAGTTTGCTGAAATGAGAGAACTATTGGGAGTAAAGAAGATTGAAGACTCGGGAAAATAGCAAGAAGACTCCAGGTCAAGATTGGGGGGGTGATTGTTGGACCAATCTTGACATTAATTAAAGTTAGGGGTCTATTTTGTAATTTGTTTTTGATCTTTATCTAGTAAAATAAATGGATAAGTTTATTAGGTAGTTTACAGCTTTATCTCAAAAGGATTTGAGATAAGCTTTTGTGATTTAACTTTATCTCAAAAAGATTTTTAGATAAAGCCTAATTTGTAGGAGTTGATTAGCTTGATGGGCAGGGCTCATCAAACTATAAATAGGAGATAGTTTTTACTTATTTTTTGAAAGTTTTTCTCTGGTTGTTTTCTGGTATCAATTTACTTCAATTTCAATGGTAATTTTGAATCTTCTTTTCTATACATTTTTATTTAAATGTTTAGGATGCTGATATGGTTAGAAGAATGTTAGATGCGATGGTTTTTAATTGGGTGCTCCAAGATTCTAGAGGTTATAATATTTTATTTTAGGTTTTGATATAGAGAATGAAATTAGAAGATGTTCAACAGAGATATTGCCGAGATGATCAAAACAAGAGACTATTTTGGTTCTTATTAAAGTGGTCATCCAGGTTTAATCTTAAACTATATTCATGACTTTTTCCCTTTTGTGTATTTAGTTACTAATTTAATTTTTTTGGCAATATTCTTTGTGTTTCGATCTCTTAAAAAACCATGGAGGTATTGGTTTAAGTTTGGTTCCTTACATGTTTTCTAATCCAATTGTAAAATTAAACTGTTGTAGATGATGAATAATGAAGTTCATATTTAGAGTGCAACAGATAAACCGTGTATTGTTAATTGATTATGAATTACAAAGGAGGCTCTATGTATAGAGCTGGATATTACACTAAGATACCTTCTAATATTATAAATATTAAATACCATCTAAACATAATCCAAACATATTGTTTAACATTCCCCCGCAAGTTGAGAGAGGGGAACGACCTGCAACTTAGATCGTAAGAATAGGAACCTGTGTGAGGATAAGGGCTTTTAAAAACATCAACAATCTGAATCATTTGTAAAGATGAAGTTGACATTCAACTGTCCCTGTACCACTTGTTCTCGAACGAAATGAAAATCCACCTCGACATGTTTTGTGCGGCCATGGAACACGGGATTGGCTAACAGATACGTGGCTCCTAGATTATCACACCAAAGTGTAGGTGGCGCCTTTGTTGAGATGCCGAGTTCATGTAGAAGAGCCTTTAACTAGATCAATTATGCCATAGTGTCTGCAATGGCCTTATACTCTAATTCAGTGGAAGATCTTGAAACCGTTCGTTGTTTCTGGGCTGCCCAAGAGATAAGGTTCGATCCCAAGTATATAGCAAAGCCCCCTGTGGATCGGCGATCAACAGGCCCGCCCAGTCAGAATCAGAGTACGCATGAATGGTGTTAGCGGTAATGTGCTTCCAATGTGCATCAGTGAAAGCCTGCAGTGTGAACCCTGAGCCATGACTAATAAGAAGACCTAGGTTGGTGGTACCCTTAAGGTAATGTAAGATGCGTTTAACCGCTGTCCAATGGTTTTCGGTTGGAGCATGCATAAACTGACAAACTTTATTGACTGTGTAGGCAATGTTGGGTCGAGACAGAGTTGCATATTGTAGAGCACCAACTGGACGATGTTAGCCAATTGGTCACAGAAACACAAAGACAGCAGTGATTTTTGTGGGAAAACACACCCATGACTCTTTTCTTTTATTGAATAAAAACCACACCAAAAACTCTTAGACAATGACCCTATTTTATACTAATCCTAACCTTAATTACTAATGAAAACTCCACTCAAACACAGCCAGAATGACAGCCCATTCACAGCCAAAAACATAAACACTAGTACCTAAAATAAAGCTAGTTAAAACTTAATAAATAAAACAAACATATCTTTAGACTCTTGATGATTCTCCCCCCTAAACTTTCACATATGAACCACAATTAGAATTAACTTTCAACAATCACCCCCTTAATTCTAATGTGGTCTTCCTTCTTTAAAGTAGAGTCGGCTCATCATCTTCACAAACCAAGTTGGCCTCCTCGTGCTTTGGTTTTGACTTTGGACATTCATATGCAAAGTGTCCAAACTCTTCACATCGGTAGCATTGAACCCATGACTTGTCTCGTTCTCCCATTATCCCCCGTTGATCATTTCTTGAACCAGGTCGATTCTTGCGGCCCCTTCCTCTTCCCAAACTTCGGCCTCTACCACGACCTCTTCCATCTCGGTTTACCCATTCTAAGATGGTCTCCATCATAATAGACCATGCAGTGTAGTTTGTTGTGGTAAGTTTTGGACAGTGCAAAGTCATATTGCTTGGTTCGCGATGGGGTTCAACAACTGCTCCTGCACCTTCTGTCATCTTCTTTCTGAACTACCTGAACACCCAACTTTTCTCAGCCTAAATCAATCCCTACTTGCTTGTTGATTACGTGCACCTCAAGTCGACTTGTCTTAAGTCAACCTATTCCAGTAGTTGGAATCGTGTTTCTTCCCCTTTTGATCAATCACTGATCTTCAAAACTGCCTCACACAGCTACTGTTTTGCTATAACTTGGGTTCACCCCTTATTCTTCTTCTTTGATCAATCATAAGTGAGTTCTTCTCAAACCTGCTTTCACAGCAAACTTGGTTGCTTCACACAATTTCCTCTACAGAATCATCTCACACAAATACAAACCTGAATCGCACAAGTGTTCTTCTACTGTGGTTGCGTTACACAACTTATCTTCAATCGATCTGTCACAGATCAGTCTTTTAATTCTCCCTGTTTTGATTGCTTCTCCCAAAACTCCAGCAGCAAAAACAAAAAACAATCTTTTTTAAGTCACTTCTTCTTCCGAACCAGTGAATAGATCAGCCCAGATTTTGATCAATCCTTCACGGATTGATAGACTTCTTCAACACGGTATCGCACACACCACCTAAGTCGCACAGGTTGTCCTAACAGCACCTTCACTGTTCTTGATTAGCTCATAGCAGCCTTCACAGCCCTTCGTTCAGACCCTCACAGCCTTAACAATCGATCAGCAGCTCTGATACCAATTGTTAGCCAATTGGTCACAGAAACACAAAGACAGCAGTGATTTTTGTGGGAAAACACACCCACGACTCTTTTCTTTTATTGAATAAAAACCACACCAAAAACTCTTAGACAGTGATCCTATTTTATACTAATCCTAACCTTAATTACTAATGAAAACTCCACTCAAACACAGCTGGAATGATAACCCATTCACAGCCAAAAACATAAACACTAATACCTAAAATAAAGCTAATTAAAACTTACTAAATAAAACAAACATATCTTTAGACTCTTGATAATTCTCTCCCCTAAACTTTCACATATGAACCACAATTAGGATTAACTTTCAACAGACGATACTCAGTTGGGTCCGAGAGAAGGTGATGGGAAATTGAATATTGATGAAAGGAAAAACTCAAACATTAAGATGAAAAAGAATCGAAAGGGAATAGAACTTGATATATTAAAGAAACTAGGAATGGAAAATACAGAAACAACCAGAGCTATGCTCTCTCTCCATACAAAAAGTAGGAGCCACTTATATCTGACAACTCTGCCTACCTCACTCTCCTTTATTACTACTAATATATAATACTTTTTTTTAACAAACTCTCAGCCACTTTTAAGGTTGACATGTTTACCCCTTCTAGAATAAACAAGTAATTCTTTTGAGCTTCCTTTAATTACTGGCTTTCCATCATTACTCCCTCCTGCAACAGCAGTCTTGTCCTCAAGACTGATATTGCCAAATTGATCTTTCACCCACGCAGCATCCTCCCAAGTCGCATCATCTGCAGATTGGCCTTGCCATTGTACCAACCATTGTTCCGTAGAGACCGACCCATCCGGCAAGACTCTATTCGCCGGGATCGCATGCGGACGTAAAGGAGGAGAGTTTGACATATCCAATTCTGGCGGAAGCACCGGCTCCACAGGGGAAGAGACCGCTTTTTTTAAGAGTGAAACATGAAAAACAGGATGGATTTTGGAAGTCACCGGAAGCTGCAGATTATAAGCTACGGGACCCACTTTTTCGATTATCTGAAAAGGACCAAAAAACTTGGCGGCTAACTTCTGGTGGATACGATCAGTCACGGACATTTGACGGTAAGGTTTTAATTTCACATAGACCCATTCACCCACCGAAAAATGAACATCCCTACGTTTTTTATCTGCCTGAGACTTCATGGAGCTTTGAGCATTGGATAAATGGATTTTAAGCTGTTTCAAAAAACTTGACCGCTTTACTTTGTTTTTTCGCATGCCTACTGCTTTATACGTGTAGCCAATTCCAAGTCCATACGCACTTTCTGAGTTTATTAACATGGACAAGGCATCATCTCAAAATGGTAAAAAGGTTTATTATTTGCTTTTTCTTAACTTTTATATTAGTATGTGTTATAAATAATATTTTATGATGATACGTGCTCGTTTAACTTACTTGCTACTTGATACACGTTGATCTTCTACCATTGAAGTATGGTCGTGCAAGTTTCCTTTGCAAATGCAAACGGAAAATAGTCTCTGCCCAGGATTCCGACTCAATCAATGCTTCTAAGGGTTTCAAATTCCATTGGGGAGTAGTGCCAACAGTTCTTACCTTTTTTATGATAGCAAACATGTTTTGAACTTCCTAATTTCATTCTAACTTTTCTTCTATATTTTCTAAACTGATTTACTTGGTTTTTGTGCTTACTGGTGTAAGGTATATGTAGTCAATTCTGAGTCCTTACACACACTTTCTGAGTTATTTAACCTCATAAGCGGGGCATTATCTCAAAATGGTAATAAGATTTATCAATTTTTATTAAACAAAATCATTTCTTCTTTGCATTGTTTTCATGACCATTTCTTTTTGATCGCTTTGAAGGTCATCAACCTTCAGATACTATGGACTGAAAGCTTCCTAACCATAGAATTAACCTCCAATCTCGTGGCATGCACTCATTAGCAGCTTTGAAAGTTGTTATTGACATGCACAAAAAAGATCTTCTTAGCAGGCATGTTGTTGATTCTTTATCGTTCTCTATACTTAATTTTTTTAGCATTTTATGCTTGCATTTACTTTTTGCTTATGTGATGTGAAGTCGCTTTACATGATTTTCTTTATTTATTAAACGAATATTTTACAATGTTACATTTTAGCATACAACAAGAAGGCAAAAGCAATGCAGTCGGCTTGCTAGGCAACATTTTGCTAGAGCTAGATTATAAGTTGCTGACATTCCGTGTTGAGAATGCCTTTTCGTTTTTCTGTTTTCAATAATATAATCTTATAAAAATTTATCATTCAAACAGATTATGGAAAACATCTGTGACTGAATCTTCGCTAATGCTGGGTTGTGGTTTACTATCTCTTTTTGGTCCTAATCCTGTGATGTAATTGGTACTCGCAAAACTTAGCCAAATATAAGGTTATTCATGCTCTTTCTCAATATGGAATGTGAGTAATGTATACTAACTTTAGATCAACAGAACCCTCTTCTAGCCTATCTTGTTGTATGCTAGTAAAATGTAACATGTATTCTAGCTTTAGAGTTAATTATATGGATAGTCTCTGAGGTATACTCAAATTTTATCTTTGGTTTCTAGTTATAAAAAATTACAGATGAAGATCTGAACTATGCATGTTACACACACTAGCAGTACATGTTACTAACAGAGGTTAAATTTTTCTGTTAACTTTTAAAAAATATCCAAAATACCCGTCTACCAAATAATTAAACTAACTAAAAAATTAATATACACCCTCCCTTTTCAAGTGCCGGATCAATAATATGAATTGATATGAAAACAAATCATAGAAAACTAGAATAACTCTCCAAAATTTATAACAAAAAAAAAACTTACTTAAAACTTGATTGTTTTAGATACATAACCTACGACTCAGGCTATGTTTATATGGGCTAGCAAAACTTATCCAAAAGGATCTTTAATATAGCTTAAACTCTATCTAAATTGTAAAATCATTATCTTCTTCTGGATAAACCAAAGTTAATTATTTTAGATTTATACCAACTTGACCCACTTGTCAATATTGGTCCTATATTCTTGGTTGGATTGCCGTCTCACCCTCCAAGTTTCGGGAATTAGACTCGAGCCAACACCCTTCCCCTTGTTTCCATCCTGTACGCCATCATCACAATACCACCATCACCACCATACCACCACAACCATCACCAAAACACCACCTCCACCATCATCATCATTGAAACTAGTAATATATCTAACCAAAAATCAAATGGGTTTTGTAAAGATATCAAGGTAGTATTATTCTTGGTTTGCGGTAGAACTGTTGCCTCCGTCAAGATAGATGTCAGCATGCCACCGGAAGGTAGATGTAGAAACGACATGCAATTTAGCGACAGTTGTGGTGGGGCTCGATTACTCCGGTGACATCAACCCTAACTTTTCAGACAACGACATCAATGGGTGATGATTGATGGGTGATGATTGAAGGCGAGTGGTGGTTGTGGTGGAGCTTGGTTACTCGGGCGGTTGTGGTGGAGCCTATCACCTTAGCCGCCCCATTTTTAATTGTTTTGGTATATCATCTTAATCATTTGAACTTAGGATCATTGGTTTTAAGATTTTACTTGTAATTAGACATCGAGCAATTTTGGTTTGAAGTCTATACATATTAAAAAAAATTGCAAAGAAGCAAGAGGTTATTGTCGCGGACATGGTAAACTACGAAGTACGAAGCTTGATCGATCGGTTTCCATGAGCGTAGTATTAGTTTGGCTTCAAAAGGTTTAGTGCAATGAAATTAAACAACAAGCGGGGATAGCTCAGTTGGGAGAGCGTCAGACTGAAGATCTGAAGGTCACGTGTTCGATCCACGTTCACCGCATTTTATATTTTTACGATTTTTTTATTGCAGATCGATAGAAACAACGATAAATGTTTATGAACATATGATTCAGCTATGAAGCAGTATTCTGAAGTGATAATAGTGCCAAACTCAAAGGTATACAAATATTACAGTTACATATTTAAATGTTCTTCACAATCACGAAAATAATCAAGATTCAAGAGACTGTTTTTCTTCCATAAATGAACATCAACTATAAGCATTCAACTTTACATCAGGACTTTATAAGGCTCCAAAACAAATCACAAATCTTGATCCCATAACCGAAAATGCTACAACAGAGATGAGACCGTGGCTGCTCGGCTTCTTCAAGACATCAAGATAACATAATTCTCTGATGTTTGTTGAGAAATGACTATATCGAAGATACACGAGTGTGATTATAAACAGTTTGATGCAGAACTTGACTGCCATTGAAGTTAGAAAACGAGCTCGTGTTACTCTTCATGGTTCCAGTTACAGAAACTGTATCAATGTGAACTCCCAAATAAGCAACCAAGGGGTCCGACCGAGACTGGTCAATAACAAGCCGTAGGTTCTGAGTTTTGACCGTTTGGAACCGCAACAGCCTCCGGTATCCAACCGTAGTCCCACTGAAGACTTCACACCATACACCATCTTTGTTTACAACATCTACATGAAACTTAACAATCCTCTGCCCCATTTGAATTGGTTCTTGTATTTGTACAACATTAAAACTCACAGATTCTTGAAAATCAACATATATTTCCCAGTGAGACTGGTTTTTATCAGGAGCCCAGTATGTAAATATACCTTCTTCCAAGATCAAAAGAGGGGTGAACCGCGTATCATTGTAGCCACCACGCATGCTGCTAGCAGAAACGATTGCAGTTCTCGCTAGATTATAAGAAAAAATTGATCTTCTTAGGTGAGTAAACTCTCCAAGAACCTTAACATCTTCTTCAGATATGAGACCCGAAGAATTTGGCGGCACGTTGAGTAGTAAAAGACAGTTTCGCCCTACCGAATTGTAGTACAATTCAAGTAGTTCTGTAGCGGATTTAGGACTCTCAGACGGGTGCCAAAACCAGCCGGGCCTGATGGACACATCACATTCAGGCGGCACCCAGTCGTGTCCTAGCAGATCCCCGCCTTGTGAGTAGCGGGGATCAGTGCCGCCAATGACGGCATTGCTACGGTTAAACAGTGACCAACAAGTGGTGCTCGCGTAACCAGCCTCGTCGCCCACCCATCTCACGTCTGGACCTGCATCCGAGAATATGACCGAACCGGGCTGCAGCTGGTGGATTAGGCTAAACCAGTTGTCAAAGAAATAGTCCATATCTTTCTCTCCTTCCCCTTTAGCACCATCTAGCCATACTTCCTTCACATTCCCATATCTGTTACAATCAATCACTAACTAATTACATGTGTCTCCATTCGATTTTTAATGCGATTAAGCAATGTATATGATCATTTGATCAAATCAGCAAATCAGCAATATCATGTAATCAATTATGAATCAATAGTTTACAGTTGCCCCAATTGAATTCAAGATCACGAACAGAGAAAAACAAGAAATTGGGGAAAAATAGAAATTTGAATACCTCGTGAGCAATTCAGTCATCTGACCCAAATAATACTCATTGTAATCATCAGTTTTCCCATAAGTAACTTCATGTCGATCCCATGGAGAAAGATAAAGCCCCAATTGAACCCCAAATTGTCGAGCAGCATTAGCCAAATCACCAACAACATCACCGGACCCATTTCTCCAGGGGCTCGATTTGACACTATAATCGGTGTAATCGGAGGGCCACAAGCAAAACCCATCGTGGTGTTTGGCTGTGAGGATGAGCCGAGAGAAGCCGTTGTCCTTGGCAACGGTGACCCATTGGGTGGCGTTGAGGGCGGTGGGGTTGAAGATTGATGGGTCGGTGTGGCCGGAGCCCCATTCGGAGTCGGTGAAGGTGTTGGGTCCGAAGTGGAGGAAGAGGGCCATCTCCGATTGCTGCCATGAGAGCTGCTGTGAAGTGGGTATGGGTAGGATTGGGATGGGTGGTGGTTTGGGGAAAGAGGTGGTGGGAGAGAGGAGAGTGATGATGATGGTGATGAAGATTAATGGGTAGGTTGAAATGGGTCGGGCACTCGGGTTGGGAAGACGATGGTGATGATGATGAAGTTTGTTGATCTCCATTGTTGCAGGTTTTTGGAATGATGGTTGACTAAGGACAATTGAACAAGTGGTAGTTGAAGCTATTATTAGTATTATCCCTTGACTTCAAAGTTGGAGTAAATCATGAAAATGGTTCATTGTGTTAGGAACAATGTTTTCGGAACAAAGAGACGTTTTATTGGTTTGAAGGTCGGACCGGTCGGATTGAATTTAAAAAAAAACGGATGATATTATAATTATATATATATAGTTATATATATAATTAAATATAAGTAATTTACGTGTGTATTTTATAGTTATAAATATCCAACGTTGAAATTAATCATCTGATTTGCCCGTTAAACCCATTAAAATAAAAAAATGAAAAATCCGGTCCGAACCGGTTCCTGGTTCAACCGCCGAACCGGTTCGAACCGGCCGGTTCAACTAGGAGGAAACGATTTGGGGTGGATTGAACCGGTGGCCCAACCGAATCCCTGTCGGACCGACCGATCCGATCCGGTCTTGAAAACAGTGCTTATGAAAAACTTATAGATTTGTGTGTAACGGATGATAGATTTATTTTAATCAGGTTTATCTATTTGTTTCACAACTAGAGTTGTATCCTCAATCCTATCAGGATGAAACTCAAAACTTGGAAAAAAAATCATGATTCAATCAAGAGCATTTTTGTCTCAAGTGATATTGAAACCCAAAACCTTTTATTCTTTAATTATTTTGGGTATCTTGTCTCAACAACCATTTGGTCTAATGATAATTGATAAAAGAAAAAAATGTATCGATACTCGACTTAGCTTTTGTTTTACGTAAAGCCTGAAATTTTACTCTACACTTATTTATGATGTCATTTCTCATGGTATAACTCTCTTTTGAAGTTACACAATGAAATTTATTTTTTTGACAAGGACCTTAGCTACCTTTTAATTCTCCTCAAAATAACCTTCGTGCCTTTAAAACAAACTTACATTTTCATCTTCGATTGCAAAATAATCTTTTATCATCTTCTATCTTCCTTTCTAGTGTTCATGAATGAAGAACTAAACACTTACAATTGAAAAGGGTTTAGTTACAATTGAAGCCATTAACTTGTTCATGCCCGTTGAGAAAAATGGAGCAACGAGAATGGTCAAATGTTAATGAATCAAGTTCTTCTCGAGTTCTTTAAAGAAGAAAGCTTTATGCCGCTTAAGCATAAAATCCACCTAAAACTTTAAACAAATAAAATGAGAGATCAAAGTTTTTGTATTTTGTGTTTTTACATCACCATAAAACGTGTTACATAATTTTTTTTTTGAACGACCAACGAATAATTTTTAAGCCCGGTCACCCGGGTAAACCCATTGGCGAAAGGCCACCCACGCCCGCGAACACAGACAGCGCTGGTGACCTGGCTCGCCCACCATTCCAAGGGAAACCCACCACCCAAAGGCCCACTGTGGTAAAACCCTTGGCCCATTTGGAGCATATTGCACCTAGTGAGACTCCAACCCATGACCTTCACTTTGAAAAGTCATAGGGTGCCTCCTCTTAAACCAGTTGATCTAGGACTCATTGGCACGTGTTACATAATTGTTACATAAAATGCAGAGTCGGAGGCTTTGCCCCTCGGATCAGCTATCGAGGAGTTCTCCCCAGACCCCTGTGGTCTAATGGTTTTTAATTCTTGAAATCATAGCATTCTCGAAAAGTATGCACTTCAGAGATCCCAACTTGTTTGATGTTTGATTATGATCTTACATTTGATCATTATAGTAAAATCTAATTACTCAAAATAACTTGATGACACAAAATTATAAACAGAAAAGACTTTAAATGAAAAGGAGAGAACAATTTGTTGTAGTAGTTAACTATTAACATACTATACATTGTTAGATAAATTGTTGTAGTTGTTAAAACTTGAAATTTTCTAATAACTTGGAACTCCTATTTTAGAATGAGTTTAAGATCCAAGTTAAGATTATTTAATAACCGCCAAGTATATAGAACAAACAAGTCTATTTTTGATGAATCTTGATAACCATTCAATCAATCCTTACTTTATAAGTTATTGGAGAAATATGAAATTATTTCATTTTAAATGGTTATGCAAAATTTCTTCATAAAATAAAGATGTTTTTAAGGGCATGTTTGAAGTAGAACGCTCCTATCACTTCTATATGTTTTCTAACTACTCAGTAGCAGTTGCATATGACTCTTCATAGATGTTTTCTTGCGCCACCCTTCTTTAACCTCCATTGCATCATCATAGATCTCAAGGTCGGTCAATAGATTTCGAGCAAGGACGGAGGATATAAGGGGTCGGGGGGAGGGGGGCTCTCTTTTTTTCGTCAATAGTGTTGATTATCGTTTTGTTAGTATAAATTTTTGGTCCGGTAGAGTCAATTTTTTTATATATATTGAGTTCGTCCCCCCTAACAAATTTAATTTCGTCCCCGCCACCTATAGAAGAGCTCAAGCTTTCCCACTGGTTTCAGGAGTCTTGAGCGACAAGTAATAGTAGACCCCTTAAATTAGAAACTTATATATGGTAGGGTCGAAACTCAAGGCCATAGGCTAAATCCTTGGATACAAATTGATTGGGGGCGCAAGTGATTCGGGGTAATCGACAGTCGACGAGGTTAATTCGGTGTAGCAATAAGTTTATCATTTTTAGAATATGTTTATTGGCACATGGTGTGAGCGGTAATGTTTTTAAAACCAGAACGAAGATCGAAGCAGTCATCTTAGAGGTTCACTAGTTGGACCGGATTTGAAAACCATAGACTATTTTCAGTCCGTATATGGATTTCATGATTAAGAAAAATACAAAACTATAAAAAGTATAATAAATATAATGATATATTAAATAAAAACAATCTTAATTATATATTAGAGTATTTCTTTTCTTAAACTTTGATTAGAATCTTGCATTTAAATTGGGCCTGGTAGCCCATAACTCAACTTTCACGTGACCATTCAAGTCGTTACTTCCCTGAGTCCCTCTACTATCTACTTTCACAACCATCGGCCGCATACACAAAAGCATTAGTCAACAACGTATTTTTAAAAAGTAATTTTATAAAATAATAATCAAGTTTTAATATTATTCTAATTAAATCACTAATAATTTATTTGTCCTGATCAAGTCATTTGTAAATTATTTTGTTCCAGTCAGATCACTAAAATTTTAGAATTATTCTAATTATGTCATTTATAAATTGCAAAAAGTTTTAAAAAAATTAAAATATTTAAAAAACTAACAATATTTATAAAAAACTAATAAAAATATGAGTGATATAATTGAAACACTTCTAAAACTTTAGTGATCTGATTGAAACAAATAAAAATATTAGTGACATAATTGGAACACTTTTAAAACTTTAGTGAGTTGATTTAAATAAATAAAAATATAAATAACCTAATTAAAATAATGTTAAAACTTGTGTATTATATTTTTTTAAGTTTTCTCTATTTTCAATGCCATAGTCATCTGGTACGCTCTCAAGGTAGCCGTGCTAGGGCACACTGTTCAAAGGCGATGCAATTGAAAAAACGTAACAATATAAGAAAGTTTTTTTTTTTTTTACACTTTTTTTAAAACTTCAAGAGGATGAATAGGAAAGAAGAATTATAATATTATATTTTCTTTAAGATTTTTTTTTTACTTTTCTAGAAAGTCAATTTAGTCATCTGTTGCTATAGTTGGTTAGTTGGTGTAACTATTTATGTTAGCACACTTGATTTGTTAATAGCAACTAAGTTCATAGTATATAAACAGTACAGGACTATGTAATACACTCTATGGTTGTGTGAAAGATACAAAATACAAATACATCTCCAAATGTTTGTCTTGCACGTTACTTTAACATAGTATTTTGATTTTCTGTTTTCTTTGTCGGATTAGGGTTTTCAACACGCTCTTATTTACCTTGTTAATATTTTCTTTCTTCAACAACCATTATAATAGTAACCTAGTGGTAAATGTGTTGAGACTTCAAGTCTCACTTGAGACGTGAAGTGGATTTAAATATAGTAGAATAGATTAGATTAAAACCATTAAAATTTTTTTTTCTTCTATATTCAGTTGATTAATACGAAAATTCTAAAAGAATATTTCTGGAAGGTGATCAAGTAATGAGCCGCATGGGCCTAAGCAAACGAGTAAGAGAGCACATTGTCACGACCCGCCAAAACGCAGATCGCAACACCCTAATTTTTATCGATTAGGGGCACTTTTGAAGCAACCAAGGCTGCCCGGAAGACTCCGGAACAGCCCACACAATTCTGCAGCAACATGGCAACGTCGAAAGGCTCTAGAACGTCCCACAAGGCACTAGAAAACGTGGCTCAAAGGCTACTAAGAAGAACTAACTAAACAGCCATGAAAGATCATGGAAGAATCTAGATAGAGCTACATAGTTCACCCTTGAAAAATATCTTGAAATGTCTTGGACCAACTAGAGAGTTCCATCAAAATATCTAGTCTTAGATATTATGTATAGATTAATCTAGATATAGAAAAATCTAGATTATGGACAACTAGTATAAATAGGATGATGGTGCTTCATTTGCACCACCCAAGTTCTTTGTAACTCAAAAGCATTGTACATGTGTTCTAGTAATACAAGCAATCTACTTGTGTTGTAATCACACACCACAAGTATCTTACTTGCATACTACAACTCTAACGTTCCCTTACAAAGACTTCCGCTGCGAAACCCATCCATGCGAGACCAAGAAGGCTGACTTAGAACCAATCTAAGTGCCGCACGAGAGTTAGGAAATCACTCCGTGACATGGCCTGCATATCGAGCCATCAAAGTACTAAACCCGCATTTAGAAAAATATGAAGGCTTGGATGATTGGATCTATTATCCATGTTAGGGGTGGAATTCAAGTTTTTTAATCAGGTTTGGTTTTCTCGGCTTTTTAGGTGTAGAAAATTAATACAAAAACCAAACCAAATAAGTAATATTTAATCGATTTTTGGGTTTATTCGGGTCGGGTTAATTGGTTTTCGGGTTTAGATTAAACCATTAAGCTTTAAATTATTTGTTATCTCTAATGTTTGTGTAATCAATATGTATATTATCAAAATGCATGTATGAGATTTAACATGTATTATCAATATGGAATTTGTTTACTATCTTGATCCGAAAGTTTTTGCATATTTACGTTCACTTTATTATACATATTTAAATTTTAAATGACATTATATTTTATTATCTTTTAAAGTTTACATAATAAAATTAAACCACAACATAATAATATTTTAAAGTTTACATAATAAACTTGAACCACAACAATGAATCAATTAGGTAAATGTTTTTTTTTGCACACGTATAGGTATACTTATTACTTTTTGTCTACATGTAGTATTCAGCTAAATAATCATTTTATTTTTTTTTTCTAAAAATAAAAGTAGATGGACGATTTTATTAAATAACATGAATAAAAAGCATAAAATGAAATGAATAAAAATGATATTTTATATTTTTTTTAGGTCCTCTTCAATACTTTTATGAAAATATCACCTACAATGGCTAATATATGATAAGAAAATCAGAAAGTGTAATATTATAAGAACAATGCAAAAGTACAATTACAGAATAATTTTACAAAAAGTTCACATAAAAGCTAAGTCAATATGCAACTAAGATATCATCGTTTCTAGTTGGTCATTAGGTCACCAAATGGATAAAACTTTACAAAGAAAAGTCAACTTTAATAACCTACACGTACCGCTTTTTAAGTACCTTAATCGAAGAAAAGATAAAAGAATTTATGTTGCTATTTATATAAGGATAGGGTTATAGTAAAAAAAAATATTTATCAAAAAAATTTAAAAATGATTGTGTGCTTGACACGTATTATTTTATTAATATATTTTTCAAAAATCATAATGTTCAAGATTATAAAATAATGATAAAAAAAACACAATGAGACATTGTGTTATTTTGTCATTGTTTTTAATGTATTATATTAATTAGTTATTAATTTATTATTGTGTTTTACGTATTAGAGATACATAACAATATGATTCCATCATTACACTTACACAATAATATTTAGAAAATCACAATAACCAACAAAAAAACACAATTAACTACACGAAAAGTCACGATTACGATATATGAGTTTAAAAATGTAAAAATTTATTAAATTTTTACATAGCAATATTGTACTTGTTTAAAGATAAAACACGCTCGTTTTTACAATGTAATTTTTATAAAAAAAATAATGTCGTACATAAAAGTTATGAATGTTTAAAAAAATGAGGAACTTGCAAAAAGTCAACAAAACTAGTTATTTCTAAAATACCAACATAACAAACTTTTTCCTGTAAACTGATCTAAACCATTAATCAAGTAGATGGATAGTTGATAGTACTTCTTATACTTTTTAGTTTTAGAGCTCTTTTTCAATTTGAACCTTTCCATTTATATAATTACTAGAATTAAGACCCCCGCGTTGCGGCCGTGCATAAAACCATGTCAAATAGCATAAATGTCACACCACCGCCACCTATCACCAACACTAGAATTGTGATGTGCTAATGCGAAGAAATTAGACTAAAACGTAAAACATAAAAAAGTATAACTAAGTCGATCTAGGATCAGCGCGTTGCGACAAACCCATCGAACGAAAATAAATAGATGTAAACTACATTGAACCACACACGCACGTTACGTCGTGTTAGCTCATAAAATTTAGAATAAAACTTAAAGCAAAACGTAAAAATGTTGAAACACACATGCATGTTGCATTGTGTTTACTTGCAAAATTTAGAACAAAATGTAAAACGAAAATTTACGAAGAAAAATATAGGAGACAAAAGTTGAAAGTAAAAAAATTGTGAGGTTAAAATGCAAAAAATGAAAAATTTTGGGTTAAAGTAAAAAATCAAATTTTGTAAGTTTACATTGCTAAAAATAAAAAGCTATGGGTTAAAAGTGAAAAATCAAATTTAAAAAAAAAACACCCTAGGCATAAGATGCAATATCATAACGCTTAAATAATTTGAAAATTAGTATAATTTAAATATCTAATAAATTGACAAAAAGTGTCACACCCTCAATTTACACAAACGGGGTTTTACCGTGAGACGCGTGATACCAGGATCTCAGCCGATAGCTACACCAAACGACACATTAATTACAAAACATAGCATTTAACATTATCAGACAATTTCAAAATATAATTTGATAATAAGTTTAAATAAACATTGCGGAAGCGAAATCAGTTAAACATTTATAAATTCAAATAGCGGAAAACACGCGCAACCCAGATAAATGTAATTTACAGAAAACATCGTTTGACCGTTTTAATAATTCAGAAATGAATGAAGTGATGAGATGCTTCTAACCGTGCGTACCTTAAGAACCTGAACCTGAAACATGCTAAAGTGTCAACACAGGGTTGGTGAGTTCACAAGTTTGAGTAAACGGTAACAAAATCAATAAACAGATCCTGTAAACAAAGTATATCAAGTAGATAGCTAGTCTACGTAGTAAGTTACATAGTGTATGAAGTGCGCAACTGAAGCTGATAAGTAATGAATGTCTCGGCTGTGGTTACCAGACCACAACAACGTAAATTAGGTCAATTAACACCCGTTTGACATGTAGTTATGCTAGTGCGACTAGCTCGGATGGGGTTTGTCAAACCCAGTAGATCTACTCAAAATTATCTCGCTAAAGTACATAAATTAACGGTTTGAAAGTGAGGACTTAAATTGGTACAACACTAGTAAACTTGTGATAATACAGTAATACTAATCTAATAAAAGAATATTTAAAAAGAATATGTTTTTTCCCCAAAAAGAGTACAATGAAAGTGGGACTATAAACTCACATTGAATACACAGCAACAGATTAATACAATGAATAAATGATTTAAATTTCTATTACATTTAACATTTAATTAATACTAAATATAAGCACTAGAACTGTACGGTTTCGTGTTAACGAATCGGACACAACGCAGGTTATCAATTTTTTCCCATTCACATGCAAAGCACACTCGAACACCACTTCACCTTAAATGCATGAGACCTAATTACCCTCGTTTATTCTAGATCACGTATAAAAGTACTCATCATATGTTTTAATTATAAGACTTTATATAAAACTCTATACGTTTAATAATATATAACTCATTTATCTTAATGCATCATGACCATACACAATACAATTACGATAATATAGCTATATGAATTTATGCTCACCTAATATACATAAAATTTAACACCCATATATAATATATTGCATTATACCTCACATGTATATTATTTATATCATACACACCCACATATAATATATTGCATAATTTGTGCACAGCCACATTCACATGCATACAAACATTAGTGCACATATAATTTTACATACGAACCCATTCACAGAACCCAAGCAACACAACTATGACCCCACTTAAAACGCACACACATTACTCCATTCCAATATATATTTGCTTGAACTCATTCACCATATGTAACAGTATATACGCACACAACCACTTAAAAATCACCATCACATAGCATTGCATGTATATGCATGAACGACCACAAGCATACTGTCACCACTTACGAACATTCATAATTATATATATACAAACCGCCGACACCCACAATAACACATACATTCGCAACTACATATATATAAATATATACATACACATATTCCCGAACGCATTACACGCACAACTCGATTTCCACAACCCTCGTACCCGTATACAATCATAGGCGGAAACCCTAACCCGAATCCACGAAACCGTATCGTAATGAATACGAGGAAAGAATGAGAAGGACCATACCGAACGGGGCTGTTATGATCGTCTTCGTCTACTGCCGGTGGTGCGGTTTGCAATGAAGGAAGTTGACGGTGACGATCGTTGTCGCAAAGGGGTTTGATGTTGATATCGCCGGTTGCAAAGGCCGGCAAAAAGCAAACGAAAGTTGTTATATTCCGGTGGAGGTAGAGAGGAATCGCGGTGGTGGTGGTGATTTGGTGAATGAACTGAATTAAATTAAGATATTTAATTTAGATAATCTAATATTAATTAATTAATTATATTATTAGTATAATAAATTTGGTTAGTTAAATAATATTATTCCATTTATAAGAAGAAAATTACATAAATACAAAATAATAAACAGAACGATGACGGGAGTTTAGATCGCGAGGTTAACCTGAAAACACGGGGTTTCATAAAAAAATATTTATACCCAACCAATATGTGGTTCTTCTACCATAATGGTCACATTAGCATGAAAAAAAACCTAAATTAAGAAGCCATGCCTTTTAATTTTTTAAATATAATTATAAATATTAGATATTTAGATCCCCGTATATTCTCCTCTATTTCTTTCTTAACAAAAATATACCTCTATTTCTTTCTTAACAAAAATATAAATGTGACTCGATTGATGGTTTAGTGACTCAATTTGAGTAAAATATACATGATTGGTTTAATTGAAATATTTTTAAATTTTAATTACTATTTTTATGACATATTGTCTTTATTTATAAGGTTATCTTATTCTTGGAACCTGTCAGTTTAGTAAATTAATAGAAATGGACACGATTTTGACATTAATAACAGTCTCGCTCTAACTATTCTTTAATTCCGTTAGTTTTTATGTCATATTACGTGATGTGGCTCGTGACATAACGTATAACGTAGTTTTAATAAAAAATATAGATATACTACTCGATTCTTTTTTTAAAAGATCATTTTTGAAGTTATTAACGTAATGTTTTTGTTGCTGGTTGAGTAGCTTGAAGATAAAAAATACAAAAATTGAGTGATATATTTATATTTTATATTAATTATGTAATAAGCCATTTCACATGCCACGTCACGTGCCAAATCATAAAAAACTAACGAAGTTAACTAACTGTTAGACTGGTATTATTATTAGTATCAAAATTAAAAGTTGGGATTAATACTAGTCAAATTGTTAGTTGAAATTAATATTACCCAATAGTTAATAGTTTGTATCGTTAAAATCCAATTTCCTATTTGATTTAATAATTAATATTTCTAAAGTAGAATCACGATATGTAGTTGGTGGTGAAATTGCAATGTGGTTCCGTAAAGGGAAAATGGAGTAATGTATGGATAAAGATGGGGCAAGGGTCAGGGTCCGATAGACCAATCAGCTAGCCATGACCATGAGCCGCCTGGGCCTAAATCTTAATAATAAAATAACTCAGCCCTGGGTCCTTTGTGACGTGATGAGTTGGTCCTCAACCAATGGGTTTCCAACCCTATTTACGCAAACTCTAGCTTGCTGACCTCATCGTTGCATATACGGCCACCCAAACTATCTTGTCGTTCACTCGTGTTATGGTATGCCACAAATTTAACCATTACATGTTTTTTCTTTTCTATTTTTTCAAGTGGACTTCTACGCATAGGCTGTAAAAATATCATAAATTTCTTAAAATGTTTATTTTTTTTTTTACTTTTTTAAAAAATGTTCCTTTCAAATAATTATTCCTCAAATGTTCACACCGGACAAGATGTCGGTGCTTGTATAGAAGGACGGGTGCCTATACGGCAATACTAGTAACAAATGGACACGTGTCCCAAGCAGTGTTGTAAAAATCGCGACTAGTCTCCGATTAGTCGGCGATTAGTCGCTAATCGGAGGTTGGCCGCTTCGATTTCACCAAATCGGAGGTGCTAGGCGGTAGTCGGTCAAAATTGGTCAAAGTTGGACCAAATCGTCCAAATCGGTGGTGTTCCAGCGACGATAACTGTAGGATTTTCCCATTCCGGCGTCGGATTTTCCCATTCCGGCGCCGGATTTGCCGATTCCGGCGAGGATTGTCTACTCCGGCGAGGGGAACGATGGAAGATTACAGCGGTCGATCGGTAACTGGAACGATGAAGGGCGGCTGTTTTTAAATTTAGGGTTTAATGATTTAATAAGTTTGTGTATTTTTACATTAAACCCCTTCAATTTTCACCAATTTATAAATTATCCCCCAAACTTGTAAATTAATTCATATAAAAGTATAAAATTATACATAAATTTGCAAAATAATATACAAAAGTCTGATCCGATTAATCACGATTAATCCCTAGTCTCTACCTCACCGCCCGAAGCGATTTTTACAACACTGGTCCTAAGTAGACGCCTCTCTGACATCATTGTCGTGGTTGTTGACGCTTTCTATTTTTTTATATTTTTATATGATTAGTTCTCTTTTTATATACAAACAGCCTAGAACAAGGCACCCGTCTATTTATGACTGGTTCTTCTATACAGGCATCTGCTCCTACTCGTACAAGGCTTTTTTGGTTTCAACGGATGGTTGGACGATTTTTGGGTTTGGCAGATGGGTTGAACAGTGGGTTTGACATTTTATTTGTTCATGTGTCTGTTACCATGTTTTCGACCTTTAGATCCTTCATTTGTAGAAGATAGCATCGCTCAAGCTCTCATGTGTTGTTGTTTACTGTTTTGATAGAGGTATTTCTGATTATTAAGTTTAGAGTAAGTTGTCGTTTTCCTCCCTATTATTTGGTCACATTTGTAATTTTTATTCAAATTTTTTTTTCTTACATTTGACTCTCAAAGGTTTGAAAAAGTTTTTATTTTCATTTAAAAACATGAATTCCTTGAAAGAAATTTTATCAGCAACACGTAAACATAAATTAGGATTTTGTTTTTATATGAAAATTTATATAAGTACCATTTTAACAATGAATATCTAACATTTTAAAATAATAAAGATAATATTTTTGGATGAAAATGGTAATTTTTTTAAAATTTGAGGAGTCAAATACAATAAAATTTATTAGATGAAAATAACAAATATGATCAAAATATAAGAAAAAAAATAACAATTCACTCTTAGACTGAATGCAATGATTGATATCAATTTTTTAATTAAAGTGCCAACTATATGTCATGTCATAACAATTAATATCACTAAAGCCCCTTTTAATATGTTTGTAGTGCCTTTGATGCCATATTAAATAGTTTAAAATCTATCTATACTAATAAAATAATATTTTTAGAAGCCACATGACACAATTATAGGGCACTTAAATTTTATTTTTTTGCTTTTCTATCCTAATAAATATCATATTAACTACTAATAATATTATTTAATTTTTTTTCATATTAATTTTTTTATTAAATTAAAAAAGAGATCTTTATACAAATGCAATTTTTAAAGAAATAATATTTATAAAAGGGTTATTGGATTTTAATAATCTCAAGTTTTATTTATTGGCCGAGATTAATCCCAAATCAGAAAATGTTTGTAGACACTTCCAACTTTGAATTTATTTTCCTCCAACGATCTTTTACTAACTGAGAGTTACTTCCGTTAGTTTTTTTTATAAAATGGGGCCAACATTGAGCCATTTTTCAACTACGTCGCCGCCCAACCTTTATCAAGTCCGTTTTTCGGTTTATAGCCTCCAACATCACCTGAAATCTATCTCGAATAAGTTAAGTGGTTCAGATCAGAAGGTGGAGATTGACGGGTTTTAGGGTGCAGAAGTTTCAGATTGATGGACTAGATGTTTGATTATAACTTACTGCTTAGTGTTTTGGCTATATTAACAGCCCACGTCATCGAAAAACTAACGGTGTTAACTCTCAGTTAGTTGGTGATCGTTGAAGGAAAATAAACTTAAAGTTGGTAGTGTCTGTAAACATTCCCTGAGTTGGGATTAATCCCGACCAATAAATGAAAGTTGGGATTATTAAAATCCAATAACCCTTTATAAAATAATAAATTTTTTTTAAAAAAATATCAAACTTAAAAAAGCAATATATTTAAAACCTATGTTTTCTAAAAAATAAAATTCTTATGAAACAAAAATAATTAAAATTCAAAGTTTAAAGAAATTATTAAAAATGACACTTTTTTAAAAATGATTTTTTTAAACAGTTTGTTTAAAAACCAACTTTTTATGAGAAAACAAAAAAAAAATTTAACTAAAATTTAAAAAATAATATTGTTTTTTTATCACTTGCACATAATGTCAATCATATCTTATATCAAAAGATTATTTTATGATTTATTAATTTTTATTAATAACTATTTATATTTTATTTATTCAATCCATATAATACACAAGTTACTATATACGTAGAGAATGTGGGAGAGTGGCACCCGTTAACATCTTTGCGTGAATGATATTGGCGCTCGCTTTTAATATGATGGTAGTGGATTTTGGCGTCACCTTGTTATCTACTTAAATAATTTGCTTGAAGTAACTCATATCTACTTGAATAATTTACAATGTTCATATGTTTCTTTAACATTTTATAGTTCATTTTGCAAATACGACAAGAAGAATACAAAAGATTTACAATATACATAAATCAAGAGTAAATCATTTTTCTAATATTATAAGAAGAATGTAAAAATAATATACACATTAATTGAGCGACGGGTTGATGTTACTTTACTAGATCATGTTTAATGCAACCACTAAAAGGTTATGATGAGTGAGGTGGTATGTGTGTGGTTATTGGCAAACACCATTACCTTTATGTCTTTTGCCTTGTCCTCGGCTAGTCACGACGGTGGCGTACCGATGCACACCGTGACTTTTTATTTTTCTTATTTCTTCTTCCCCCTCTCACATCACTTTCTTATTTTTCTTATATTATTTACTTTACTTATTTCTTATTTTTCTTATTTCTTCTTTCCCCTCTCACATCACTTTTTATTTTTCTTATTTCTTCTTCCCCCCTCTCACATCACTTTACTTATATTATTTATTTAATAAGAGAAATGGTATGGTATGAATTGGTGTGGTACGGTGTGACATGATTAAAGCATAGAAAGAGAATTGTGTGTGTTGATGTATCGTCAAGTTGAATTGTAGTATGTTGTGTTGTGATGACGACACTAAAGGTAGTTTTAATGTAATAGGTAATAATATACTCAACATTAATGATTGTTGATGGAAATTAAGTACGAGTAATTTTTCTTAATGATGAAATTTTTTACTCCTATAAAATTTGGACAGAAGGCCTCAAAACAACTAGAGGTTTCAAGAGTTTTTGTATCCATCACTTTACCACAACCCCAGTATATTAATTACTAGTTTCGTGTAATGCACGGATTGAATAAATAAAACATTAAATAGTTTGTAATAAAAAATTAAAATTAAAAAATAATATTTTTCAGATAAAATATGATTGAGTTATTATAATTAAGTACTTCAACTAAAACAATAATAACACCATTTTAAACTTTCACTTTATGAATTCATTTTTTTAAATTTTTTTAAACATTATGCTTTTTAAAAATATTTTCATTTTTTTAAATCAACCTTATAAAACTTTAAACAATGACTTAATATTTTTTCATATTTTCAAAAAGATTTTTGTTTAAGAAAAATTTAATAACTTATACTTTTAGTTTTTTTTTAATAAAAAAATTTAGTTTTTTTTATTTTTACAATATATATATATATATTGTTAACTTGAAAATATTTTAAATAATATAATTATTATGTATCATTATCATTTATTAGGAAAGAGAGCCGAGAAATTTAAAATGAAAAAACTTAATTAATATTTCTACCGGTGACAATTCAAAACTTTCATTTATTAAATTAGTAATTAATTTGAATACTTCCTACGTACCAATAAGAATATTAAATGATATTTTTGTTGTAAAAGAATACATAAAGATAAATGATTCTCGTTTGTAGAGTTCGCTTTTTATTTTAATTTGCCGACCGGTTTTTTAATACGTAGTATCTTTGTTGATTGTGTATACAACAATGACCTCGTTCCCATGATTGCAATATATAAGAAAAATAAAATCCATTGTTTATGCAACTGCGAAATGGTTTTCAAAGAATGCGGATTCTTTACGTCTCGTGAATTGAAGAAGTGTGATTTGTCAAAATGATTCCGTTCGTTTCAACGTTCACAACAGTTATTCGTTTTATATATAACAAGTATTATGATCATCATGTTGTTGTGTACGTCTGCGTAAAACCACGAGAAAAACTAAAGTCGAAACGTAGTAATGAACCCGCGCGTAGAATGAAAAGTTGATAACATATGTAAAAATAGATAAATAAATCCTAGACGTTGTTGATAAAATTCGAAATCTTATATAAGAAAAATAAAACATAGTGTTGCGGCATGGACGTAAATTAAAACGTCTTAACTTTAGTAAAACAAAAAATAAAATGGTTATTCTATAATATATTTATAGTAAAATAAATAAAAAAGAGTAAACTTTATATTTTTTTAAAGTGAGAATTTATTTAATTTTGATTTTAAATTTACGAACTGATGTTACAAACCGTACACATGCTACAGACCGGCAACTCCGGCCAAAGAGAGACCCTAGAGAATTTATTAGCACTAAGTGGTTAACTTATTTTAAACTTCATTAAAATACAGATATGTTTAGTATTCAAGTCTCAACTGAGTCAAAAAAAAATAATAAAAAAAAAAATATTTCTGGTTATAACACAAGAGGGTTTTCTCTAACCTACGGTGAGTTCCTCCTATGATGGTCTTTAATTTGGTTGAGTACTAGAGTAATGAAGATAATCGGATGGATTAGAGTTAGCCGTTAAAAAAAAGAGATATCCTAAAGAAGGCATTTAGTAGTGAAGACTGATACTTCACTAAAGAGATTGCTATTGTTACTACCAAAAGGATGTTACAAAAACATTAGATTATGTTTTTTAAATCAAATTGCATTCAATTAAATGTAATTTCATATACCACTTGGATTGATAGTCTAGTAATAAAATCAAAAAAGTTAAATGAAAAATGCCAAGTTTAAATTTTGAAATTAAGTAAATTAGGAACTGATGTAGTTTGATAGTAGTAGAGTATGTGAGATGCTATTAAAAACAAAATATATAACTCCATGTATTTATATAAACATTTTACTCTATGTAATAATATGATTAAAAATAAAGCTATCATAGTTAAGCAATCAACATATATGTTCTAGAAGGTGCGACCATTGAGAGGCATATATGTCTATTCTATAGCCATCAAGTTTTTTTATTTGATTTCTTAATCACTTGACTTTATGTTCTTGAAGAAGAAGTAAGAAGGTAATTGCATATGGAAATTTCCATCAACAACTACCACCAACATTACATATATAAAATCAATCCTAGATTGTTTTCATTTTACGGCTTTTATTTCAAAAATACAAATTTTAAAATAAAAATAAAGATTAGTATTATATCAAAATCACATCATAACAATTAATTTTACATCTGTAAACGGATATTTAATATATTTGTGACATAGTAAAATTTTTATAAAAAAATAAAGGGAAAATGTCACAGAATAGTAATCAAGTTTCAAAAGTGTTCTGATTTAGTCACTCATGCATGTTTTTCTCAAATTGGACCACTAAACGATCAAATCGAGTCATAATAGAATTTTCTTATGTCAAGAAAGTAACAGTGGAGAAGATGTGGGGGTCAGAATTTTCAATATATAAAATTATATTAAAAAATAAAAAAAACATTTTAATTATGAAATAAATAAAAAAAAGTACCTAAAATTTACGTCAACGTTCCATATCAGCATCAAAAAATAGAAAAAAATATTTTCTAACTGAAACAAGAAGTATAACATGCTAAAAAACATGTTAACGCTTTTAATTTATATAAAATATGAAAACTGAGTGATCTAATTGGAACACTTTTAAAACTTGAGTTATCTAATTAAAACACTTTTGAAAGTTGGTTACTATTTTACAAAGTTACCCCAAAAATAAATGTCACCAAACTTTACATTTTTTCAGGAAAAATAGATATTAACACGTACAAGAAAGTTATTAGAAAGAAAATAAGTTAAATAAAAAGTAAGCATTTGCAACAATCAAATTTTATTAAAGCAAATTAATATGAAACCAAACTAATACTCTCTGAGAATGAAAATTTGAAATGACAAAATAAAGTTCATTTGTAGGAAAGATGTTGCAACAAGCAAACAGAACTTGTAGCACATATTAAATAAGTTACAACTTTATTGAAAATGAATTATTAATTAATACTTTATATCCCAAAGTTTAATAAGCCAATCTCCTTCTTTGAGTTTGACTTGTGTTACCATGTTGTTTATAAAATCTTTTCTTTACTGACTTTCATCCCACAAGGTTTCAAAGTCTCTCCCTCCATAAAAAGCCAACTAGCAAAACCACCAAACATATCTGTCAATTCACTTAAAGAGAGAGATAAGAGAGAGAGAGAGAGAGAGAGAGATAAAGAGATAACTAGAGAGAGATGGGGAGAGCTCCTTGTTGTGACAAAGCAAATGTGAAGAAAGGGCCATGGTCACCTGAAGAAGATGCAAAACTTAAAGATTTCATTGAGAAATATGGAACTGGTGGTAATTGGATTGCTCTACCTCAAAAAGCTGGTAACTTTCTCTCTCAAGAGCCCTAATTTTTTTATGTATTTATTGAAGAAACTTAATGATCTCTAATTTGTGATGTGGGTTTTGATCTTGAGTTGCAGGTCTTAAAAGATGTGGAAAGAGTTGCAGGTTAAGATGGTTGAACTATTTAAGACCCAATATAAGACATGGTGAATTCTCTGATGAGGAAGACAGGATCATTTGCAACTTGTATGCTAGCATTGGTAGCAGGTTCATTTCAACTTTTGAATCTTTATCTTTTTTGTTTGTTCTTACAAATGATTATTATCACTGAAATACATATGAACTCCAACTAAAATTTAGGTCAAACTTCATGTGAGAAGGTAGAGTTAATGCAAAAAAAAACATAAAGTGGAGAGAGAAAATGTGTTCACAGACAATGATTGATTACCCTCTAGCTAGAAAAAGATTCTATAATATCTTGAAAACTATAGGTGCATGCATGATAAGATAATACATATGCAGTTAGTCTCTTAGAAAGCAGTTGTTAGGTGTCTTTTATTTATGTAAAGTTTGATTGCTATGTGATTGATTGCTAAATTCAATTCTTCCTAAAAATACTTATGCAGATGGTCGGTAATAGCAGCTCAGCTACCGGGAAGAACCGATAACGACATCAAGAATTACTGGAACACCAAACTGAAGAAGAAGCTTTTGACTATGCTTCCTTCTCTTCAAGAAAAAACAACCTTTTTTCCATCTATGCCCTTCCAACAATTACCTCCACCATCAAATGATCATCCTACATCACATCAATTCTTGAACAATCCATCATCATTTTACACTTTCACCCCTAACTTCATGAATGTTGGCAACACTTCTAACTCTCTCTTTGTTCATGATGATCACAACATTGTTAGTGATCTTCAGTCACCACCTCCACCACAACACAATGCAAACAACTTGATGTGCAACAACAACACTGATGTTAATGGTAACTGTTATAATTATATAGGGTTTAAAGATGAATGTAATAGCATGTGCAACAGTCCAATGCAGGAGTATTATCATACCCCATCAGCTATGAAAGAAGGCATGCTCATGTTTGGAAGTACTACAACTTGTTCATCCTCTGAAGGTGGGAGTTGCTTGAGCCAAAGCAATCATGGGAATTACATTAAAGATCATGAGGAAGAGAAGCAAAAGTATCCAATAAAGCAAGAAGATTATCAAATAGGCCTTCATGATCATGTTTTTGGATATCAAACTCAAAACCAAAGTTTCATGATCAAGAACCACGCAACCCCATTGCAACATGATCTTGAGGAAGTGAAGCAACTCAACTTCAGCAACTACTTGTTCCATGATGGTGATGAAAGCAAGACAACCCATTATCAAAAGGGGATGTGCTCCTATTATTATTGATAGATTAGGTTAATTAATTTGAGATTTGTTGTAATTAATGGGTATTTAAGAGAAAATGATTTGGTAGGTTATGATTTGAAAGAGCATTTAGGGCCTTTTTTTGGTTTTCTAGAAGAAGTACAGTCTAGAGACTATGACACAGTATCATGTGGTTTTTGTTAATCTGTACTTGATGGTTGAAATCAATGGAAAACTACTAAAAAAGTGAAGTATTTTCTTTCCAATCTTTAGTTTGTGATCATAGTCATATTAGAAGCTAGTTTTAGCTTACTTTTTGTGCAATTTATTTGGGGTGTTTTTTATTGTTTACCAATATATTACCATACTAACTTTAATAAAAAAAACCAATGTGGGGTATTACACAGTTTGGATAATAAAAAACATAAATTTGTATATACTTTTAATTAGTAAAATAATTTATTATATATAAAACTGTTTTAAAATATAAAATATATGTAGTAAATTTTCATTTAAAAATGAGAAGTAAATTAAAAAATATTGAATTATTTATTTGAATAAAAAATATTGAAACGGTAGTAATAAAAGTATAAATGAATTAGTGTCTTAATAACTAATTGCCATTAAAAAAACGAAAGTTAATTGCCATAAAAAGGTGAAAGTAGTTTGAGAGGGAAAATGATATTTTTTATAGTGTATAATTGTAAGATAATATTTTATTAGAGTGGTAAAATAAATTCACAAATCCTAAGCATGTATAACTTTCAAGAGCATCAATAATAGTCGATTCCGAGCATTTTTCTAATAAAAGATGGGGTGATGTGGAGGAGAGAGATCATGGTGGGCGTTGTTGTCCCCAAAATGCCCATGAACAGTATTTGTGAGTGAAGGAAGGAGAAAGAAAATATGTTTTTTGAGCTGGTTTTTTTAAAACCTGGGCAGGATGGACATTAGCTTAAGTGAAACCGGTTTTGAAGCTATGTTCTCAGCACATAGTTTTGTGTTCTTAAATGGACTATCATATGACATCATACCTTGATTTTCAACGTTGCAATATATCATTATGTCAAGGCGGCCCTGGACATCCAGAATAACAAAAAACACTTTAATTAAAAGTGCTATCTAATTAAACTGGATTTATAATGTGGTCTTGATTAAATAAAGGTTAACCCGTTAAAGTGTCACCTTCACTTCTAGATGGTCAAGGATGCATTAAAAGTTTTTTTTATAGGTAACTTGAGAATATGTACAAGATCATGTGTGACAAAAGTATTCTGTCAATTTCAAGAAAGCATGCATGAGTTTTATAAGAATTGCTTGCGACCAAAAGACATAATATATACGTGTTTGTGTTTGTGTTTTTTTTTTTTTTTTTTTAATTTAAAAGATTTAGTAAGGTAATAACTGTTGTTTTTTTGTTCTTATCGTTTTAAGAATTAGGTGGGTTTGATGTTGATTAATTATTAATAGATTTGAAAATGAGAACACTCAAAGATATGCTTATACAATATGCAATCTCATATTTGTCCAACTAGCTTCTAATATAGGAGAAGACAAAAATCAAACACACGAAGAAGAACAGACCCAGAGTAAAAAATGACATATATTAGTGTATACACAAATGATACCGTGATTAATGTTTGAAGTAGTTAAACACAGTTTTAAACTTGATACAAGATAGTTTATGGTGTAGTTGATTAATAGAAAAAGTAAAATAAAATTTATAATTTTGATATCTTCGTTGCAGTGTTTGATATAATTTAGAAATATTAAAATTGACGTATTCCCAATTTTATTTGTGCATTTGTGCATCACATATGTATTTATTGACCTTCTTGTCGAGCACTTTAATAACAATATAAGACCGTGGGATTTTTTAATTTGTTGACTTGTAATATTCAAATCAAAATTTTTGATGTATTATTACGTTCCTGAAACCTTTTATAAGACATCAAATCTTTCTACTCTAATAAAAGAGTAACTTAGGGTGACACGTGTCAGCATCACTTTTCACCTCATTAAAATTTTCCCGCTTCTCTCTCCTATTAAATAATTACCTTAATTAATAATATATTATTTAACTCCTTTTAGAATAAAAATAGTTTTTTAATAAATTAAGAAAAAAAACTTTTTATTGATGTTATTTCTAACAAATAAATTTTTATAAAACATCAAACTTTTTTAAAATTAATGTTTTTAAAAAGTAAATTTTTTATAAACCAAAAATAATTAAAATTAAATATTATAATATGAAATTTTTTAAAATGATAATTTTGAATATGATTTGTTTTGAAACAAAATATTTATATATTTTAGAAAAAAGTTTTAAAACAAAAGTTTAAAAAGTTGATATAATTTTTTTATTAATTATAGTTATTACTCATACGTAATTTCAATCATATTTTATCTTAAAATATCGTTTTATACTTAATAAAGTTTTATTATATTTAATATTTTATTTATTAAACCCGTGTATTACACGGGTTTACTATAGCTAGTAACTATATATATCTCTATCGTAGTTCTTAAGATATTTAAAATTTAAAGGTTTTTAACTTAATTTTAAATTATATAAAAATGATACATAAATATTAAAATGATTTTATGCTCTATTAAGAAACGCCAATCTCGCTACAATTCAAATGGGTCACAGCTCTCCGGTAAGAAGCTGTCAAATGGTCCCATGTATAGTTAAGAACTTAAAAGCACTAACCATCTTTCTTTTACGTAGATATATTAAGTTATTTTTTATTTGTTAACGGATCGTATTGTGATAGGTGTCTCACATTTATTCAAAAGATTAAGGGTTTAGACATGATCGTGTCTGTAGAGTACTCGGCAACCGTATAGATGTACTAAAGAGGGCCCAAATGTTTTTTTTTTTCTTTTTTGGGTACCTTTGGTCAATTAAAATATATAAAAAATATAAACTTATTTGTAATTACACGTTATTGAGCAGACTCAATTAATAAGTAAAAAATAATTTGTGAAAGTCTCATACTCAATCTCTTAATAATTACATGTTTTAAGAAATGTCATTTCTAATACTTGTATAGGACACCTGAAATCTTATAGACGGCACAGGGTTTATATCTTACAACATATAAATATGATGACTAATAAAAGTAAATTGTATTTTTTAAGAATAAGTATAAGTTTTTTTTTAATTTATTCCCACTTTGAAGAACACACCACCCTAATTTCTTTAAGAGATAGGAAAGTCAATAAGATAAGATGATTAGATAAGGGACAAGAGAAAAAAAGGATGGAGCAAATAAGCTGCATGTTTAAACAATTAATTTTTTTCTAGTAAGGAAATAGCCTATAAGGAATTTTATCCTCTACTTTTTCCTTTTTAATAAGAAAGGCAAAATGTATGTTTTTCTCGTGCTTTTCAAGGGTAAATAAAAATTAATTTTTATGATATATCCCTTCATGGGGACTTTAGCCATGATTTGAAGGCCTCTTTTTTATCGGAGCATCGCAAATCAAGATCTAATTTTTTTTATTTCATAAATAAGAAATATATATCCTAAAAGATCAAAAAGCTTTTTTAAGAAAAAAAAAAAAAGAGTTTACTTATCTTCTTTTCTTATCAGAACACTATGATCTACCCATAGTTAAAGAGATTTTAAATTCACGAATCGCGAGAATCAATAGAAAGAATTTGTTTGTAGACATATCAATATCAAATTATATTATAAAAATAAGTATATACTAATAATCAAACCATATAAGTTTCTTATAGAGAAGTGTATTATTTTATATGGTTATTAAACATACAAGATATGTTATAATTTATTATTACTCCTATTGGTATATCTTATTGTATTTTAATCATGATAAGTACTTTATTTTCATTTCAAATGTCCTTTTTAACATATATTCTAACAAGGTTTATAAAGCAAAAAAAGATTTTTACAATTGAGCCGTCTTTACCTGTTAAAACTTTGTTAATTGTATAATTGTTTAATTTCAAATTTTTTCTAATACAATCAAATACAAAATACGAGTATGGAAGTTCTATTAGTAAAATAATATTATAAGTTATCTAAATGAAGCAGCTTAGACAGTTAAAAGAAATTATTAGTTGGCATGTTCAACAAGTCAAAAAACATCTTCTCTACGTTATAAACTAAAATATTTAAGTACTAAAATGATTTTTTGGTATTTTAAATTGAATTAACGTTTAATAAAACCAATAAACTTTTAATATTTTAACATGTATCAAGAAATTAAATATAATGTTTATGACTTATGATAGACTAAAAGGAAAAAAGGGATGCAAAGTACTTCTGGTGTGTGAAGTGAATCTAATACCTTTGGGCAATCCCTTTTGGGAAGCAACCTTGACGTGGTCCAAAATATTATGATATTTCACAAGATCTTCCTTAACATCATATTACCCCTACATGTTCCCATGTCAGCCTAATTTTGTACCAACATAGGTTATCAAAATCAAATATTATATTAGTATAATACCCTCCAATAAGTAAAATTCATTTTAGATAACAATAATATAAATTATATATGTATGGATGTATGTATGTGATCACTTATGAATAAAAACTAAACTATATTATCAAGTCAGCTTAAATATATCTCTCTTGATTTTTACACTCTAAAACATGGTTAATACTTGTAACTTTATATGATCAAAAATTTAGTTTACATTGTTAAATAGAAAGTTTGTTTATGTTTATTAATTTATTAGAAGAACAATATGAACAAGAATTTTGTTTTAATTTTATAACCGATCGTCATGCACTATTGATGAATGTTTGTTACGTTCATCAATGTTTGTTTATGTCCTGTCATTTATTTCCATTACATTCATTCAAAGTTGTTTTGTCCAACCAAATTTAAAACCATTGAGCGAGTCCAACCAGTAGTCTCGTTTACTTTTAAAATATTATTGATAGTATTTAGACTTTAAGTTGAATATTGTTCTTCACTTCAAATCATATCTATTTATGTGAGTTTATCTACTATTAATGAATAAACATAAATTAAAGAAGACATACGTATTCATGTTCTGAAAAAACGAACAAGCTATCATTCTTATTCATTTGATTAATTACCATTACTATTTCTGCTTCAATGTGAAACTTAACAAGTAAATAATATTTCATTCCAAAGTAATTTTTATGATGTAGGAACTAAATTTGATATCACATAACTGGATTGTGTGTTTTTAGCGGTAAAATTCAACTAAAATTAAAAAGAAAAAAAATAACCAATGACATGCCAGGGGCAGGTCTTTTCCAGTGAAGTCTTTATTTTAAGGTGAAAGGGCATGGACCATAATGAGACAGACTGACAAATAAGTCCTATAATTTAAACATAAATTTCATGAATACTTCTCATCTGAAATCATAACCCTTTACTAATAAATTAACTATTGTTTTTTGTCACATAAAGACATAAAGTTTTGGAAATTGGCAGAGATGACAAAGGTGGAGCATAGAATTTTGCTTCTGTGTCAAACCATCATATCAAACTTAACTCATTCACAGAGGGGATAATATTTACCATGATCTTTTACAGTCAACTTCAACTATTGTGTTTGTACCACAATTATATAATACTTTATCATGAAAATTGAAAATTAACATCACAAAACTCTTCATTTACACTCACCTAATATTGGAAGGGGTTCTCGCACTATAAACACCACATCATACAATCACCAATCATATTTTGTCATGTCATATTACATTACAAACTCAAATTTAGTGGAGGCGGTGTTACTACACTATGTCACGTCACACCACTGTATCACAAGCACACACAAAACTTCATGGCGTGTACATGCCGAGAAATAGGAAAAATGCAGCATAGAGTGGGGCAGCAGCGGTGTTGCCGCTCGGCACGGCACATGCCATGGCCTCGCGGCATGGGCGCCTCCACTCCCCTAACAAAACCAGACCCACAAATTTAAAATGTGAAATGAAGTAACACTATCGATGACCACGGTTGACGACCTCATACATGGATCGAGAATGTTAATGACATGTGAAAAAATATTATATTTCAAAAGCGGATCAAAGTTCACGTTAAGAACCAAGTTTTATTAGCTATAGATATATTGATAGATCATATAACAAATTAAATAAGTGATTCGTCCGGCATATAAATGATGATTGTGAGATTATTAAACGTTTGCTAGAATACATCAGTTTGCTGAAATAGCAACTTCTAGATTACAAAAATCATATGATAATTTGAATTCTCTCCACGTACATCATATTGGGCTAGCATATATGCCAAGTACATGTAGCATAAATGATGATAAAGAAAAGGTATGTATAGTAGGTTTCATGCAAAGTATCCTAGTATAACTCTAAGTGGCATTCTTTTGAACTATAGGGGACACTAAATAAAACCAATAATGGGTTTTGCTATCTTTTTTACTGTTATTAACTTTAAATATGAGTACAAATAGGGAACATGCATGGTGAAGTACATATTAGGTAGTTCCATACCTAATCCAAGGAGTTCTGAGTTCCCATTATGGTATCTTTTGAAACCATCATCTTTGTATGTACCTTTCAAGTGTTGTTTAAATCTTTCATGCATAATAATTATATAAGTATGAATAAGGGATCATCCCAATACCCGACACAGAGTAACGACAACACGAAAGTAAAACATGACGAACGTAGATTCACATGGTTCAGCTGATATGTGGAAATGACCTAGTCGATCGACATCCACACTAAAGTCTTTCTTATCGATTTAGATGTGTTAGGGTTTACGATTACAAATTAAAATGTTTATAGAATGCAACAAGAGGTTCTTTTATGTTAACCAGTTAAATAGACCATTTGTTAATAATTGATCTCCATTAATCGATAGTTACTTAAAAGTGCCTCATTAGTTTCTAGGACATGCACATAAAGGTTTTAGCATGATAATATTGTTGGATATTTGTAATCAAGAAATTAGTCTATTGAAGTCAAATCAATAAAATCAAAATAGAAAAGTCAAACTGATTGTAATTAGTGAAAACTTTAGGGGGTTAGTTTTGTTAGTTTGTAACCATCATTGTATGGTTATAAATACCCAACAGAATTTGTCATTTGTATTGTGGAAATCATATTGTATTGTCTGTGTTTTGAGTGTCCCGTTTGACCATGTTTTCCATGTTTTCCACCGAGGGGCCTCAACAAATATCAAATGATGAATATAATCACCAAGATGTCTTTGGTGCCATCAAAGCTTGCATGAACATAGATTTAAGAAGTTTCATACGATTCATTGCAGCGATAAATCAAAATTAACTCGGATTGATCGTTGCATAATGTAGTCCTTGACTGCTTGGTGTCATTGTGTGTTCTCTAAACCTTTTGTACAAAAAATCTGTTGGTCCCAACCATCACAACTGATATTCTCCGTTTTGGGCTTCAAACTATCGGCTTGGCCCAATTATCATAATCTGTTAAAATATGAATTCAATATGTTTTCTCATTTCAGTAATAGTAATTTTTTTATTCTTAATTTTGGCCCAACAACATGAATGATTCATTTCTATAATCTTAAAAAGTTATAAAAAGATTATATAAATATAATTTTTATTCATTTCTCTTGAATTTCAGAAAAAGGAAAAACAAAATTTAGTTATGTATACAACTGCATGCTATGTTTAGGTAACATATGCGATATAAGTTTAATGATCTTTTATATACATAAACATATCTATTTGTATGTATGAAGTAAAATTTTAAAAATATGATATATTGATTAAACTTTTTTAAATGATTTAAGTTTTTTTTTTTTTTTTTTTTTTTGTTATTGTAATAATTTAGTGTTTTGTAATGAACCTTGTCTTATGATATATACATATATGTACATGTGCGTACACACATGAAGAAAGCCACTCATTCACTGGTTACCAGACCACTTGAGTTACTCCTCTAATTATTCTGAATAGTTTCATCTGTGGTTAAAAGAGTCCATAATATTTGTATGATGCTCGTAATTTTCAGGTTGCACAACAAATCTTGAATGAGTTTTGTTTCACATTCTGAATTATTAGATTTAACAGTAGTTCTATAATTACATTTTGAAGATACCAAGAGCACCCATGCAGTGGTAACTTGTGACGTTAAGCACACATCGTTGAGGCTAGACGCCTAGACATAAGGTGTACATGATGCACGCTTTCTAGCGTTTTCCATGAGGCGTGGCAGCCCGGGTCATGTGTTTATGGACCCAATGTAAATGGGCTATATTCAAACTCCAAATTGCTTAGCAAAAGCTCATGTGTGATGTACTTATCGAATCATGCAAAATTACTTTAGGTTGCGAGACCATAATATGGGGTGTTGTCCTTTAAACCCATCATCCGATAGCTTAAACTAGTAGACGACCCATAACCCCATGTCCCCATACACAACTTATAGATAATTTAAAATAAAATTTGTTTAAAGAGTAAAGATTATCTCCTATATGTTATATATGTTACATACATTCAGTAGCCTTCCAGGTCAATTTGGATATCAATAGGATCGGGGGAGTAAGTAAGTTTTTCATTCCTTCCTTTCAATGCTTCCTCCATGCCTCTAGTACTGTAATATGAGAGAAAGCTCTAAGAAGAAGAATTCTAAATCATATTACATCTATAAGATAGAGAGGTAAGTGAGCCGGGGCTAAGCTAGTACCATAGATTATTAGTAGATTAGATATACTCAGGTGGTGTTTGTTTTTGAAGAGGTAAAATGTCTGCAGTCTGCAGACCAGATCTGCAGACATCTGAAGCAGAAGAGGTTGACCAAACGTCTGCAGTCTGCAAAAAAAAAAGCTGTTTGTTTTAAACTTCTGCAGACCAAACCAAATTGCAAACCCAACCAAATAACAAACCACTAACCATGAACTAGCTATGAAATACGCAAAACTTGAAAATTCACAAAAGAAATCAACAACTGTTGTAATATACAACAATACAATTTGTTTCCTTCCCCAAATCTATTTATGTTCTTAAGCACTATAATATAAGCTCATAACCACACTGTCACACACCCCTTTAGCAATTACAATTGAGCTTAATCACCTACAAACTGAATTGAGGAACAATTGAGCACAATCACCTGCAAAATCACCACAACAGATCAAATAACAAAGGAAATCGAAGCTTCAATCGGAAAATCAGATGCAAACGGTGAAGAATTGGTGATTGAATTGGAAGATTAAAAGGAAAAAAGAGAGAGATGAGGGGATGAAATACCCAAAACTTGAAATACCCAAACCACTAACCAGAGGGAGGCGGTAGGTGCGAGGTGCGACGACGAGGCGGCGGCGACTAAGGGGTGGTGCGACGACGACGGCGGGAAAGGGTGGGTGCGACGACAACTGTGGGAGGGGTGAGTGCGACGACAACGGCGAGAAGGGGTGGGTGCGACGGCGACCGAGAGGGAAGGGGGTGGGTGCGACGGCGACCGGGAGGGAAGGGGGTGGAGGTAGCGATCAAGAGGAAAGGGAGGTGGAGGTGATGGAAAGCTGGAGGGGAAGAGCTGGAGGTTAGAATGAGAAGGTAGAGTATGAGAAGAGGATTGAAGACTTGTGAAGCCAATGGTTTATGTCTGCCTCATGCAGACCTCAGGAAGATATTTTTTAATGAAAAGTCTTCCGGAAATCAAACAGTCTGCCCTCTCAAAACGTCTTCCCTCGTCTGCGTGCGCGCAGATGAAGAGGTGGGGAAGAGGTTTTTGAAAAAAACAAACACTACCTCAATAGCTTATTGCGAGGCTTTTTTCGAACAACAGAACAGATTTAATTTCCTATCTTGAAACGATGAGAGACCATTCTACTGCCAACGGTGGAGGAAAAAAAAGGTGGTCTCCTTTATTTTGTAGTATTTGCATATGAACATCTTAGAAATCTTAAAATTTCCTTGTAAAACAAGTGTACCCACATCAGTGATACTTGCATTTTCACCTTAAGTTTTGAGACCTCAATACCTCATGGTCTAAGAGCATCTCATGCCTTATAAAACACATTTGGTTACTTAAACTTTCTACATGGAAAATAAATGGATAATAGGTTTGAACTATGTTTTATACGCCTGACTATATACAAACACAAACAAAATATAAATAACTAAAGCTAAAATACTAGTCCAAATATTATTTAAGAAGATTCATATATGTGGTATAACTTCCAATTACATGACCACACGTGCATTAAGGTTTTCATCATTAAACACTTGAGTTGCATGCGTGTAATTAAACATATACCCGGGCACATTTACATATTGAGGGTACATGTATTGGCCATGACCAGTGAAATACTCCATCTCATGGTCATACCCCGCCATCATCGGCCCACCCCCCACCACCACTTTCCTCCCCCACACCATCACTACCGCCACCTTTGCCTTCTTTGAGTTCTTTCCACTGCCATCGTTCACAAGGACAATCTCAACCTTTTTATTCAATTTGTCCTTAAACGCTGCCGTCAACACATTCATGTCCATTGCTCCTTTCACCGTCACCAAACTTTTGTTCTCATCAATTGACATTATTTGATATTTATATTTTGTAGTTTCTCGTAATTAAATTTATACAAGTTAATTTTATGGTCATCCGATATACGGGTTCGTTTAATTATTTTACTTATAGGGCCAAAACTAGAATTTTAAGTTTCATTATAAAAGCGCTTCCTATAATTACACATCATTTAAATATTCGAATGGTAACTAGACCCACTAAGATATCAGGCCTGTGGCCTATTAAGGTCGATAGGTCATAATACATATTTATGTCAAAACCCATTAAGTGTTATGGACTAATGGTCTATTTAGGGTTTGATGGGCCAAAGCCCATTAAGATGTGTGTATGTGCGTCTAAGCCTAAGGGGGCGTTTGGTTGGAAGGAATGGAATGGAATTGAGAAACTAGTATAATTTTCAAGCAAAATTATGTTTAAGTGGGTAATGAAATGTAAAACCCAATGAAATGTTTCACCTCAAATTCCCTTGGTTGTGGGATTTCAAATTCCCTCTCTAGGTGGAAGGATTTTGAAATCCCACAACCAAGGGATTTTGAGGTGAAAGATTCTCTTGGATTTACTTTTAATTGCTCACTCAAACACAATTTTACTTGAAAATTATACTAGTTTCTCAATTCCATTCCATTCCATTCAATTCCTTCCAACCAAACACGATGTAATTGTTATTTGGCTTATTTCATGAATTTTCATGTCTAGATCAAATCTAATGTCATTGGGTCATCCGATGTAAGTTCCTAAAAAAAAATTATAGGCCCAAAATCGAAGTTTGAAACTTAAATGGTGAAAACAGCAATCGTGAATATCATAAAGTGAGGGGATAAGTACAAGAAGTTTACAAGTACTAGGTGGAAGTTAAATCACTCTATTAGCAAAGTTTTAATATTTTATTATTCCTTTCCATTCTAAGACTTCTTTTTATTGTTCATTACTTTGTTTATATTACAGTAATTTTTAATTTTGATTAATTAATTTATTTTACAATGAAAATATAACATTTTATTTCATAATGCTTGTTATCGATTATTGTATTATATAATATTTTATTTGTTTATATTTTTAAGATTTGAGTTATTATTTTTAAGATTGTTTTAAGATTGTATTATATATTATTTGTTTATATATTATTTGAAGATTGTATTATATATTATTTTATTATACTCATAAAGTGAGTGGATCAATACTACAAGTTTACAAGTACTAGGTGAAAGTTAATTAAATCACTCTATTAACAAAGTTTTAGCATTTTATTATTCCTTTCCATTCTAAGACTTCTTTTTATTGTTATTACTTTGTTTATATTACGGTAATTTTATTTTTGATTAATATATTTATTTTACAATGAATAAAACATTTTATTTCATAATTCTTGTTATCGATTATTGTATTATATATTTTTTATTTGTTTATATTTTTGAGATTTGAGTTATTACTTTTTGTTAGTGTTACTATCATTATTTAAAATACAAACAACTACTGAATATTTTTTTATCATGCGGAGATGTTTCTTTCAAAATGTACTTTGGTAATTGAAAAGCTTAATCATAATTTTAAAACTTAGTCAAATATTAATAAAAGGGTAAATACGAAATTTCAGGTTATTATACGAGATAAATGGTAAAATTCATCCACGGTGTCGTCATATTATCAATGTAACATTTAGTTTTAAGTTTGATATGAATTGTATTTCTCTTTGGTTTGTCCATATGAACTAAAAAAGGTGTTGGGAGAATGTGAACATCAGTCTTGATTCTCGAAGCATATGTTAGAATCAATTTATGATTGACTTAATAATAATAGAATTTACACAAACTTCATAATAATAATAATATTAGAAAGTTAATTATATTTGCCGCTCTTTAAAATTGTTTAGAATTTCATCTTTTGTCCTTTAACTTTATAAATCACATCATACATCCTTTATTTTTAAAAAAACTTATCTCGATTTAATCCTTTACACTAACAAACATTAAAATTTCCCATTGGCTATCCATAAGAGACAAAGTATGGACATAATGTTTAGTCATTGTATCCGTAGCTTTTTTTATAATCGCCTTAATGTTATTTCATACATGAAACAACTCTTGTTAAGTTAGAATTAATAAAAAACAATATGATTGTTGTCGTTTGTTTTTTGTAAATCCCACCATTTTATAAAACATAATGTTGTTTCACATATGAAAACAATTAAGTTTTTAATACAACACTTATTTACCTTTAGTTCCTTTATAAAGCCCAATTCTTTGTAGTCTTGTATTGTTCATTCAATTTGTTGTTTTTAAGTCGTAAAGAAATAAACCTTAATTAGTTTATAGAGTGTTACTTTTTTCGTTTGCTAATTCATATATTACTTGTAATTGAAAAAAAAAAACCGTAAATCGCTTTTTTTAACCAATTTTAATAACTATAAGACTGAGCGTAGTATAAGACTGAACGTGGTGATGCCCATAGAGGGCCTTAAATTTGCTGATGTGGACGCAATTGAATTGTTAAAACCACTACATCCTTTTTAAAAAGAGCTTCAAACTAATGTTTAATCAAATCCTTAATGGATGTTAAAAAAGACGAATGAATTTAATTTTTTTTACTTTTAACAATCTTTAACTAAAATGAATTTTAAACTCACTAAACTTGATTTAAAAGAACTTTAATAAATTTATATTTACATAGATTACATTTTAACTAAATAAAACACTAGATACAGTATCATCATTGAAATTATTATATAAATCCTTTATTTTTGTTTTAAAAAAAAAATTTATAGGCCTAAAATCAAAGTTTCGCACCTAAATCATGAAAACCTTAACTGTGAAGCTCATAAAATGAGTGGATCAGTACTACAATTTTACAAGTACTGGGTGGAAGTTAAACCACTCTATTAACAAAGTTTTAATATTTTATTATTCCTTACCATTCTAAGACTTCTTTTTATTGTTTATTACTTTGTTTATATTACAGTAATTTTTATTTCTGATTAATTTATTTATTTTACAAGGAAAATTAAACATTTTATTTCATAATGGTTGTTATTGATTATTGTATTATATATTATTTTTATTTGTTTATATTTTTAAGATTTGATTATTATTTTTTATCAGTGTTTAAACCCATTACATTTGATTTAAAAATGTTTTAAACTAATTACGTTTGATTTAAAATAATTTTAATTATAATAAATTCATATTTACGAATGTGTTACACATATTCTAATAAAGGAATTTATTATAAACTTATAGTCTAATAAATGAATTTATTATAAACCTTTTTTTTGTTTTTTAGTGTGGGCGTATCTTTGCAAATCATGTCCCCAGGATTTCCAAATATTCACCCCGCGTCCCAACGATCATATCTTTGCAATCGATTGTTAAATGACACACTGCCCAATGTTGGTATTCTTCTTCTTCTTCATACACCAAAACACACTTGGATTTCATCTTCTGAATCATTTGATTTACTCACTCGTTGAGTAATTAGTAATAATCATATTGATCTCCGAATTGTTGAAGAACTCGATCGATCGTATATACAGTTCATCTTCTTCCTCCGATCCTTAGGTTACTTTCGGTTATCGATTCGATTGTTACACGGGATGCCTGCCAACATTCAACCTCTGCCGGAATCCCTCCTCACCACAATGTTCCGCTTCTTCGTCCTCACCACAAGCACACTTCCATTGTTGCAGGTTTCTAACATTCACATTCGTGTATTAGGGTTTCTAAGGGTTTTGTGTTTATTTGTGTGTTTGCTTGAACTCTTTTTATAACATATCGTTCTGATTTAACGCTTTAATTTCTTGTTTCATGAGGTTTGATCGGGGTAAAGCAGAGTGTCGCCGATTCGAATGCTCCTGTACGACATTAAATCCTCTATGCGCTAATTGCTTCATCAGGGAGGACTACTCACTTTATTTCTTCTCTGTTTCATAACTTGTTGAAGATGAAGACATTGGTCTCGATGGTGATGATGATGACTGGAAAGGTTATTTTCTCTTTCATATTGTCTGTTTTGCTGTTGTTTTGTCCTGACATGAATATCATCTCTGTTTGTTTTGTTGCTGTTGATGAGGAGGACATGATTGATTAATACCTGGCTGAGAAATTTAACCCATCTAGTCAAGGTCATTGACATCCAGATCACATCACAGGTAACCTAGCTATCTTTGGTTTTTCATCTTGGCAAAATTGGGATTGTAAGATCTTACCAAAATGTTTTGCTTCATTTATTTGTGATATAATTCATATTAAAAGCTAGTTATATGAGAATTTCATAAAGTATATAATATATTTTTGTCTTGTATATTCCCAAAGTATATAATGTATTTCACTAATCTTGAAATTAGTCACCCATGGTGTAATTATATTTGACATAAAATACTTACCTCATCAAAGGAGTGGGTTGCTGAAAGATCACATGTGAGTTTTGCAGGACTTAAAGATTTTTTCTGAATTGTTATTTTTATATGATTGTTAACATTGGTTGAATGTATTGAACTTGCTACATCAATACTTTTGATACTTTTTTGGCATGGAGAGAGATTTTGAGCAGAATTAGCCAAAGTAAGTTACATAAGTAGCATATTCTATTATTTTCCATTATCTGCTTCCTTTACTATATAATAAAAATAATAATATTATTTGCATCATCTGATTCCTTTACTGGCAGGCAATGGTTCCAAAGTGGAAGAGCTTCTGCAGTAAGTTATTCTTTTAGACATTTAGAGGATTTATATGAATGCAAATTCATTTATGGGGTTTGTGTTTCAAGATGCGATAGCAATTATATTGCAAACAGCCAAGTATGCAGCTGGTTTAATTTTACATATCCTAATCGTTGAGACCATACTATCAGAAGTTTATTTCATATAGTTAATTTTAACGTGCTATCAAATTAATAGCAATATTATTTGTTGTTAGTTTGGGGGTTTTGTGATGGGATTTCCAAATCCTGTCCACCCAGGGATTTTCAGATATTGACCTCCTGTCATCATCACCCTTTCCTTTATTCTTTTTCAATTGTTTCTTTTGTTCTTCCTTGCACACTAGACTTTGATTTGGTCATCTTTTGTGTAGGAATCATTAACTTATATAGTTTTAATGACTTTGGATGAGAAGTTGTCAAGAAGTTGCCCTTGCTTGTTACCCAAGAACTAGAAGGTCCGCCAACGTTGATATGCAAGGGTAGGTTAGCCACTTTTATTTTTTATCAGGATTTTTTGTTTGTTTTATTTTATTTTTTTTAAATACCGTCCTTGTTTTAACCTTGATACCTAGAACACATGTCAAATATTGCTTTTCTAGTTGATATTTTTGTGAGGTTTGATTAGGAAATTTTTAAGAATACTCTTGCTGATTGGAATGCTCCTGTACAAGATAAAGCCTCTATGCCCAAAGTGCTTGACCAGGAAGGTTTTAATCACTTTACTCCATCTCTGTTTTGATAACTTACATTCTCAACTACTACCTGGTTACCATCTTTATATATGTAATGTCCACTTTTCCGTTATTAAACTATGCATTTACCAGTGAATCTGTGATTAGGACGGATTCAAAGCCTCTATCTGCAAGTTTCAAAGCGTAACAGCGCTACGGTCTGTTGATGGATAGGTGAAGTTATAACTATGACTGTTAATACTATCTGATTTTAGAGTACACTCAAGCAATCGGGTTGTGAGAATACTAAACAATCTCTTCTTGCTCGCACAATCAGGTCTGTTTTTTTTTATTCCTTTCCTTTTAAGCATGTTTTAAAACCAGTAGACTTATCTGTTTCAATTGTGTTTGAGGCTCTTATGTATCCTCTTTTCGTGGCTGGCAAGTCTATTAGCAATTTTCATAGAGCTGCAGCTTAAGAAGCGGTTGACAAAGCTTGACGGCACAACGGCCTATTGATGGATCAGGTGAGTTTATAACCGTGACTGTTAATATGATTTGATTTTACATTTTCTGGATTTAGCTGACAGCAAAGTCACTTGTGTTTTGGTGAACATAACATTGAGGGAATGCTAAGTCATTTCTGGACTATTCATGGTAGTGAGGGAATGCTAAGTCATTTCCCTCCTTCGGAACTGAAAATAATTTCTATCGGCCGATGGGAGATTTTCCTTGTTTTTTACTGAAACAGAGATCCTTTCCACAATATTAATTAGGTATAGTTTCTAAGGGTTTTTTGTTTATTTGTGTGTTTGTTTGAACTCTTTTTATAACATATCGTTCTGGTTTAACGCTTTAATTTCTTGTTTCATGAGGTTTGATCGGGGTAAAGAAGCTAATTGCTTCATCGGGGGGAATTACTCACTTTATTTCTTCTCTGGTTTTCATAACTTGTTGAAGATGAAGACATTGGTCTCGATGATGATGATGATGACTGGAAAGGTTATTTTCTCTTTCATCTTGTTGAATTTTTTTTGGTTCCACCCTTGGTTAGTACTATGTGTGTTTTGCAATCCTGACATGAATATCATCTCTGTTTGTTTTGTTGCTGTTGATGAGGACATGATTGATTAATACCTGGCTGAGAAATTTAACCCATCTAGTCAAGGTCATTGAGATCCAGATCACATCACACAGGTAACGTAGCTATCTTTGGTTTTTCATCGTGGCATCATCGGGAATGTAAGTACGATCTTACCAAAATGTTATACTTCATTTATTTGTGATATAATTCATATTAAAAGCTAGTTATATGACAATATTATAAAGTATATAATATATTGTTGTCTTGTATATTCACAAAGTATATTATATATTTCGCTAATTTTGAAATTAGTATTACTGTTAATACGATCTGATTTTAGAGTACACTCAAGCAATCGGGTTGTGAGAATACTAAACAATCTCTTCTTGCTCGCACAATCAGCTGGTCTGTTTTTTTTATTCCTTTCCCTTTAAGCACGTTTTAAAGCCAGTAGACTTATCTGTTTCAATTGTGTTTGAGGCTCTTATGTATCCTCTTTTCGTGGCTGGCAAGTCTATTAGCAATTTTCATAGAGCTGCAGCTGAAGAAGCGGTTGACAAAGCTTGACGGCACAACGGTCTATTGGTGAATCAGGTGAGGTTATAACTGTGACTATTAATATGATTTGATTTTACATTTCTTGATTTTACATTTCTGGATTTAGCTGACAGCTAAGTCACTTGTGTGTTTTGGTGAACATAACATTGAGGGAATGCTAAAGGTTTTAGACCAACGCTTGAAGAAGGTTCATTGTGGATTGGCATAAGCGAGCTTTCATTCAGGTACACACATGTCCTCAACATGGATATTGTTTATTTTCTTGTATAAAATATAAACTATTTAATAAGATTCTTTTATTGTTGGCGTATCTTGATAGAATTTCAGCCATATCATCACCTTTTAAAGGCGTGTATGAAATATAAGAAATTTTTGTCCAAAGGTAGAAGCTTACAGTTGTCAGCTATGTAATTTACAGTTTGATTTGACGTGCGCAAACAACTCAAAGTTCATTGGGATGAGACATTTGAAACAGCTTGTTTTTATAATTCTTCAAAACATGCTAGAGCGAGTCGTTACTTTTCAATATCATGCATAAGGTAAGTTATTATACTTTACTACCATGCATGAGGTGACATTGTATACTCCAATACCAAGCATGATGTGGCTCATTTTTCTTTAAAGTAATTAAAGTCTAACATGAGACACTCATTGTCATTATTCTAATTAATACTTTTACTGCTAATCATCGGGTCCCGTAGGTTGATGATCGATCACGTACTGCTAGAGAAGTTTCTCAGAATAATACAAAAGAAGATTGCACGAAATGGATGAGGCATTACTGCCTTAAATTGCTGAAGGAATCACCTCTTCGCTCTACAAACATGTGCTATGCTTGCACAATTAGTAAGTGTTGCTTAATTTATATTTGTGTAAATAGCTGTCTTTGAGTTTCAAGTTTAACCAAATATATATGCAGCCTTTGTTGGACGAGAGATCTTTGCAGCATGATTTGTTAACGTGGTCAAAAGACTTGAAGCTTCACGGAGATGGCGCTTTATTCTCCTAATATATATACCCCTTGAAGTTCTTGCAACATTACTAAACCGGTATGGCCTTACCTTTTGGGTTGACAAGTTTTTCAAAGTGCCAACTTCTTGATGCTGCTTTCGTATGAAGTTGCTAGATCCATATCTTACATTATATGCACTTTTTGCCACATTTACCATAATACCAAGAAACTGGTTTTAATTTACATGAAGAAGATAACCAAGAAAAAGGCATGTCATTTTTTAATTGTTGCCTATAGTGTGCTTCTTCATCAGGATAACTTATAGTCACTACATTTCATTCACTGTTTTGGAACTAGGGTTTTGATCACTTAGTTTTTGCTATCAAATGTTTTCATGTTTTGTTGATGAAAATGATATGTGAATTTTACTCACTTCATTCCACTTTTATGCCCTACTTTTGTTTTAAAATTGTAAAAAATGTTGTCTCATGAGTTTCTCAATTTATATTTTGCAACTATGGTTTTGTAGTGTTGTTGTCCTTCCTCTGTTTTACATGTTACACATTAAGTTATGCTATAGATTCTTCACTTGCCTTTCAAATGTGTATTTTCATGTTTTGATATTCGTTTGGTATTTACATATTCTATAATCCATCTCATCATGCAACTTCTCTTTGAAACTGATTTCCAGAACCCTGAAATGGCTTTGTTTTACTTCCTATTTACCTCATCAAAGGAGTGGGTTGCTGATAGATGAAGTATGACTTTTTGCATGACTTCAAACATTTGTTCTGAACTGTTTTTTTTATATGATTGCTAATTTTGGTTGGATGTATTGAACCTGGTATATGATAACCATGCTGCATGGAGAACCGTAGATACTTTTTTGGCATGGAGAGAGATTTTAAGCAGAACTAACCCTTGAGAGAGCCGAGTAAGTTTCATAAGTAGTATATTTAGTTATTTTTCATTATCTGCTTTACATTATAATAATAATAATAGCTATTATGGTTGTTGCGAGAAACATCACTTGTAACGATTAAAGAAAAGAAACTCTCTGACATACAATGGTTTCAAAGGGGAAGAGCTTCTGCAGTATGTTGGATTAATCGGGTTCGTTCACGGGTCATACGGGTCACGGTTTAGCGGGTCAACGGTTCAAACTGTTCACGGGTCGATGTTGTGGATCATTTCATGAATTTAGCAGATTTTAGGTCTTTTCTATTTGCTTTATTATCACATGTTTAATTGATGTTTAATTGGTCAAAGTGGTGGACTTGTTTTCCGGCTTTAATGCACTTCACGTAGTAGTAGTGGGTTAGGTATTTTCTTTGGAATCAAGTTTCTTTATTTCCTATTTAATGTAAAGTTTTGCTATCAATGAAGTAGAGTTCAAGTAGTACGCATTATGTGAGTTTGTGTGTGTTTAATTAAAGGGGCCCGAACCAACATTTGGTATCAGAGCCTAGGGCTCGAGAGACGGAGAAGGCCGGTTTGAGAGTCGACCGTCGAATGGCAGCCTTTTGCTGCGGGGCAAACGCAGCATGTTACCGATGTGTTTCGGGACAGCAAGTGGCTGTTTCGGGGCTGTTCGACAGCAGAAGACGGAGCGTGAAGGTGTTTCGGTGCAACCGTTGTCGTGGTGGAAGTACCGTTTGGGATGACGGGGGTGACCGGTGATAAACATTGTTGTTCCGGGGCTGTTAGAGGTGATCAAAGAACCTTTGATCGGCTTGTTTCGTGATAAGAGTTTTACCGACGGAAGTGAGTGAAAAACGGGCGTTATGGATCCGTCAAAGCAGGTGGCTTTGGATTCGGTTTCGTTTGGCAGGTGAAAGAAAGCGGTAGAAGGCGATGGCTTTGCTTTCTTGATCGGTGGAAGAAGTCTCTTTGAACAAGCGTGATTGGAGAAAGGTATGGTTGTCAAGATTAGAAGAAATTGGAGAAACTACATGATGTTAACATTATGGTGTTGGAGTTCAAGTCGAGTGACTTTGGATGTGACCGGGGAAGAGGTCGTTGATCCGTGAAGAGTCAAGATGTTAGTGAACGGTTCCAACGGGATGCCATATGTGATGTTGCAAGTGTGGTGAACTTGATTCGAGTAGAACCGTAAAGATTTTAGACTTGATCGAGGTGGAGGTCGTGTGTATGGGAAAAGTCAAGATGGTGAGAATGGTGATTCTACTGCTGTGAACGAGTGGTGTGAAAAAACCGATTAAGGGGGTGAATGTTGGATTAATCGGGTTCGTTCACGGGTCATACGGGTCACGGTTTAGCGGGTCAACGGTTCAAACTGTTCACAGGTCGATGTTGTGGATCATTTCATGAATTTAGCAGATTTTAGGTCTTTTCTATTTGCTTTATTATCACATGTTTAATTGATGTTTAATTGGTCAAAGTGGTGGACTTGTTTTCCGGCTTTAATGCACTTCACGTAGTAGTAGTGGGTTAGGTATTTTCTTTGGAATCAAGTTTCTTTATTTCCTATTTAATGTAAAGTTTTGCTATCAATGAAGTAGAGTTCAAGTAGTACAAATTACGTGAGTTTGTGTGTGTTTAATTAAATGGGCCTGAACCAACACAGTAACTGAGTAAGTTGTTCTTAAACATTTAGTGGATCTATATGATTGCAAGTTCATTAATGGGTTTATGTTTTAAGACGTGATAACAATTATATGGCAAACAACACTGGTTTAGTTTCAATTATCCTAATAGTTTAGATCACGCTATTAGAAATTTATTGCTTATAGTATGTGCTCAAACCTTTGTTAAGTTTAACGTGTACATACTTAAACAAGTCTAGAACTAGGTCATGTTTGCATATATGTCAAAACTGAAATGCCAGGATTGGTCTGAAACGACATTTGCCCAAAGGTGAGTTATTATTCTTCTATACCATGTATGAGGTAATAAAAGCAAAATGTGTGGGTTGTAACTAGTCAAACAGTAAATCTTTGTTTGATATGGAGAATGATCCTTTTGAAGATGGGCACAAACAATTAAAACTTAATTAGTAATTCTTATCTATTCAGTTTTTTGTTGAATTAGGACAGTTGAAACACCTTCTGTCATTCTTCAATTCTTGACGCGAGTCATTATCTTCCAATATCATGCATAAGGTGAGATATTATTCTTCTATACTATGTTTGAGGTGACTCATTTTTCTTTAATGTAACTGAAGTTATTAACATGTGACTCGTTGCCATTTTTCTTCAATACCTTGATTGTAAATCATCTTGCCCCACAGGATAGTGATGGTTGATTACACACCAGGAGAAGCTTGTCAGCATAGCACAAAAGAAGATTGGACAGAGTGGATGGGGCATTTCAGCATTGAATTGCCCAAGGATCTTAACAATCAGTTCATCAACATGAGGTGCATGAGGCATTTCAGCATTGATTTGCAGATCTGGGATGATGCCCTTAAGGCATACACTGCAAAACTGCTCAGGCATCAAGTCGACATCTCCTTTGGGATGCTACATCAGGGATTGTTTAGGTTGTAAGATGTTAGATCAAGGAACATATATTTATCAATATCCTTCTCCTGGAAGGTTTTACTCCATCAGGAAGGTTTAAGTTATAAGAAGCATGTATGCCCTAATTGTTTGATCAAGAAGGTTTTAATCAGTTCAATCCATCTTTGGTTTTGATAACTTGCATTCTCAACTACTACCTACATCAGGTATTGTTCAAGGCTTTTGTGATATATTATATAAAGTTAATGAGTTATCTATATGTTGTAATGTTCACCGTTTTCCTTATTAAACTATGCATTTACATGTGATTAGGACGGATGTGGAGCCTTTACGTGCATGCTTCACGTTTCACAGTGGTGACAATTGCATCATTTGCAATTTTGCACCACCGCTTGTTATCCTTACATCCAAACAACGACCCATAGACTTGACTATTCATCGTTGTGAGGGGACAAGTCAGGGAGGTTTTCCTTGTTTTTATTGAAACTGAGATCCTTTCCACAATATTAATTAGGTATAGTTGCTTTCCACCTTTTTCTATTTGACAGCTTTTTGGTTTAGTAAATACTGTACTAGAAAATTTCATAAAATGATCTTTCCTTTCAATGATATCGTTGTCAATTTTTTGGAGTATTGACATAAAAGTTTTAACATGCGTGGTTGTCTTACCTCCCAGAGTACACTCTGATAATTGACAATTGTGTTTTGAGAATACTAATACAATCTTTTCTGGTTCGCATAGGAATATAGGATAGAGCAACTTGCAGGTCTGTTCTTATTTTATAATTTTCTTTTTATATTCCATCTTTTTAAGCGCGTATCAACACCTGTAGACTGACTTATTTCAGTTGTGTATCCGGTTCTTGTAGCTGGCAGATCTATTAGCAGTTTTCGTAGAGTTGTAGCTCACAAAGTGGCTGACAACGCTTGACAGCACAACGGTCTGTTGATGGAGAGGTGAAGTTATAACTATGACTGTTAATACGATCTGATTTTAGAGCACAAGCAAACAATCGTTTTGTGAGAATACTAAAATGATCTCTTCTTGCTCGCACGGGACAAAGCCATTCGTAGGTCTATTCTTTTTTATTCCTTTCCTTTAAAGCATGTTTTTACACTAGTAGACTTCTCTATTTCAATTGTGTTTGAGGCTCTTATGTATCCTCTTCTTGTGGCTGGCAAGTCCATTAGCAATTTTCGTGGAGCTGTAGCTCAAGAAGCGGTTGACAAAGCTTGACAGCGCTACAGTCTGTTGGTGGAATAGGTTAAGTGATAACTATGATTGATATGATTTGATTTTACATTTCTCGATTTAAGCTGACAGCTAGTCACTTGTGTTTTGGTGAACATAACATTTGAGGGAATGCTAAAGGTTTTAGACCAACACTTGAAGAAGTTGCAATGTGGAATGACATAGCCATAAAAGCTAGCTTTTATTCAGGTATGCACATGTGGTCAACGTGGATATGTTTTTTTTATATTCCTTTCTTTTTTTATTCCAAGTCTATCAGCAGTTTTTGTACAGCTGTAGCTCAAGAAGTGGTTCACAAAGCGTAGCAGCGCTACGGTCTGTTTATGGATAGGTTAAGTTATAACTATGATTGTTAATACGATCTGATTTTAGAGTACACTCAAGCAATCGGGTTGTGAGAATACTAAAGAATCTCTTTTTGCTCGCACAATCAGCAGGTCTGTATTTTTTATTCCTTTCCTTTTAGCACGTTTTAAAACCAGTAGACTTATCTGTTTCAATTGTGTTTGGGGCTCTTATGTATCCTCTTTTCGTGGCTGGCAAGTCTATTAGCAATTTTCATAGAGGTGCAGCTTAAGAAGCGGTTGACAAAGCTTGACGGCACAACAGTTTATTGGTGGATCAGGTGAGGTTATAACTGTGACTGTTAATATGATTTGATTTTACATTTTCTGGATTTAGCTGACAGCTAAGTCACTTGTGTTTTGGTGAACATAACATTGAGGGAACGCCAAGTCATTTCTGGACTATTCTTGGTAGTGAGGGGACAAGTCAGGGAGGTTTTCCTTGTTTTTACTGAAACAGAGATCCTTTCCACAATATTAATTAGGTATAGTTGCTTACCACCCTTTTCTGTTTGACAGCTCTTTGGTTTAGTAAATACTATACTAGAGATGTTCATAAAATGATCTTTCCTTTCAATGATATCGTTGTCAATGTTTTGGAGTATTGACATAAAAGTTTTAACATGCGTGGTTGTCTTACCTCCCAGAGTACACTCTGATAATTGACAATTGTGTTTTGAGAATACTAATACAATCTTTTCTGGTTCGCATAGGAATATAGGATAGAGCAACTTGCAGGTCTGTTCTTATTTTATTATTTTCTTTTTATATTCCTGTGATTAAGACGAATGAGGAGACGGATGAGGAGCCTATACTTGCACGCTTCACGCTTTCACCGGTGGTGACATTTGCATCATTTGCAATTTTGCTTCACACCTTGTTGTCATTACATCCAAACTTTGACCCGTAAAATTGGCTACTCGTGGCGGTGACGGGAACAAGTCAGGCAGGTTTTCATTGTTTTTCTGGATATAGGGATCCCTTACATAGTTTATATTAGTTAAAGTCGCTGACTTCTTTTTATTTGACTGCTCTTTGGTTTAGTAAATACTGTACAAGAGAATTCCAGAAAAAGATTTTTCCATTCAATGAAGTTTTTCTGTTATCTCCAAACAGTGGGTTGAATGCTGGGTTGACCTCTTCTTTTTCTTTTCTTCTAATTTCAGGGTTATGTCACAGTTCTCATAGTCACCTGAACTAGTTGTGAATCAATTCTTAGTTTTTCTTCCGTCATTGTTTTTCTAGTTTCAGGTTTCTTTGACGGTGCGTGCGGTAATGAGATGCCTTTTTTGTTGTTATTTTATTTTTAACCTTACCTAGTTACTTCATTTCTTTCATGTCAGGCTTTTTAAACGACCTGGAGCTCTTTGAAATTTCAAGCTTTTAACAGGTGCGTTTTCAGTTTTGGTTTCTTCGGTTATACTAATCGACTATCACTCTTACCACTACTTTAAGGCGTTCACGCGGTGCACTAAGTCTTTTTCTCACACTACTAATTAGAAGTTAACAAGGTATGTTCTTCAATCCTTAGCATACTTCAGTTATTCTAACCAAATCTTACTTTATTTTTTTGTTCATAATATAATAATGTTAAGATATGAAAAATATATAATCATATATATATTAATTAAATCAAAAGCAATAAACAAAAAAACTTATAGTTAATTTAAAGAAAAATAAAATTTGATTTTAACATATAAAAAATATATAATCATATTTATATTAATTAAATCAAAAGCAATAAAACAAAAGTTGTGAGTATTATTGTTATTAATATTGTTATCAGTATCATGGTGGTGGTTGTTCTTATTATTGTTGTTGTGATTATTATTGTTATTAATATCATTATTTGTTTAATGTTAAAGTATTATTCATACGCTATTTGTTAATCAAAGTAACGTATTGAACGTTTTTTCTAAGAGAACGAAAGTATTGAGCGTTTTTGTGATTTTTGATAGTAGAGAGCGTTTTAAGTTGTTGTGGTTCAACCAAAACATCCAATACATATATATACTAACCTAATGGGGTATAATAGTAAAAAGACCACAAAAAAAGTGTCAAAAAACCAAAAAAACAGCTATATAAGACGTTATACAACAGCTATATTTTTAAAACCGGTTTGGGGTACCCGTTTGAATGAGGGAATCTACGAACCGAACCTAAACTGTCGGTTTGGGCCGGTTTGAAACCGGTTTGGGCACCAAATCGGTTTCAGTTTTTTTTGCCGAACCGGTTGCCAAACTGGTTTTTTTGGCCACCTCTACCCAAACCCTCTTAATAACATCATTATGGATGGGATGTACTGTGTATGGTTAAGGTATAATTTTATAGATGATGAGAAAAATAACTTTATCACTAGGAAGTTTTAGGCTTTGACGAGGTACATTTTAGGATTTTTGATTCTTTTTGGATCTTGGCCCATCTCTGTTAAGTTTTTAAGTTTTCTGTTATCTTAGCTCTATCCTCTTTCTTCTCATCACCGTGTTCTTATTTTTGTTCGTGATTCTTCTTTTTGCTCTTTGCCATGGCCAAAAATGGAAACACTTAAAAAGCTTGAATCCTTAAATCCGGTGCTTAATGTGATAAATATCCAAAACAATGTTTTGGATGGAACCTAAGTCTCCTACTCATTTTGAGTCGCACGGTTTTTGTTGCTTAGTTTTGGATACAAGGTGTTGCATTGATAACACAAAGTTTCCTCCCAAAGACATTTGTCTGAACTATGCGTCATGGTTGAAAATCGATGCAATAGTCTTCTAATGGAGTGTGGTCTTGCTTCAAACTCATCTTCCTTAAAAACAAAGGATTGAGAGTTGATACACTTAGATCGATGTAGTATATGCTGGAAATGGTAATCGAGTGCATGTTCAAAATTAAGTGGCACAATTGAAGGGATCTCTTCGTAGATGATACTCTTTATCGAAGTTTAGTTGGCGCCTTGTAGTTCTTACTTTCACTAGGCTGGACATTGCCTACACAATTCAATAGATATGTATGTTAGATGCATGTTCTTAGGAAACCTCATTTTACTTTCATGAAAAGGCTTTTACAGTATATCAAAGGCACACTTGATCATGGTCTTCACGTAACATCTTTTTTAACAATTTATTTTGATGCTGGTCACGGAGGATGCCACTGTTCTAGATGATCTACATTAGATTTGCGTGGGACAATCTTAGATCTTGGTCGTCTTAGACAAACTACTATTTCTAGGTCTAGGCCAAGGAGAGTATTGGGGAGTTGCAAACACGATTCCCAAGTTTAGTTGGTTATGGAATCTTCTACTTGAATTACATGTTTCGATCACTCGTGCCACACTTATCTATTGCGATAGTATCTCGGCCCTATATATCACTCAAAATCCCACCCAACACCAACACACTAAAAATGTTGAAATAAACATTCATTTTGTACGAGAATAGGTACGATTGGGTATGTTATTGGCTGTACATTTTCTGTGGTTTACTAATACGTAGACGTATTTACCAAATGATTGTCGTGCTAGTTATCCACCTAATTTAGATCCAATCTATGCTTTAGTTATTCTAATAAACATTAACTAGTTTTCAACTTTAACAATTTTGAAACACTTTATGAGGAATGTTTTTAGTTATTTTCAAGTTTACCCAACAACTCTATTTTTAAAAGTTTCAAGCTTTTAACATGTCTGTGGGTCTTGGGTTTTCTGAGCCTATGCTTTATGGGTCTTAGTGGTTGGCTTTAGGCTTTAGGTCGTAGCCTCCTTGAAGTGTTTTAGGCTTTTAGACTTAAACTAGTTTTAAGCACTTTTTGAGGTATGTTATTATTTATTTTTAAGTTTACTAAACTGCTCTCTTTTTAAAAGCTTCAAGGGTTTAACGGATGAAATTTTATTTATTTAGTTGTCTGTGGGCCTTGGGTTTTATGAGTCTTAATGTTTACGGGCCTTAGTCGTTGACTTTAGCCTTTACAGCTTTAGGTTGTAGCCTCCTTGAAGTGTTTTAGGATATGCGCGTTAGGCTGCCTTTAAGGCCTCATGATCTATTGACCTAAGGCTTTGTAGATATTGGGCTATATGGGTGTTAAGTGTTTGGCTTTAGCTTTAAAATTCGGCTTCAAGCCATATGCTTTATAGACCTCGTGCTTCATAGGTGTCAAGCTTTACGGGCCTCAAGTGTTAGGCTTTTGTCTCTATTGGTTGTAGCCTTTTTTAGGCTTTTAGGACTCAGGTTTTGGGCCTTGCATGTTAGGCTTTAGGCTTCACGTTTCAGGTCATGCTTCATTGCTTCTATCTTTAGGCTTTGTGTTTCAGCTTTACGCCTTATGCTTTATGGACCTCATGCTTGATGACACTTGGGCTATATGGGCTTCATTTTCTTACTAGTTCACCACCATCACCCCACCCCAGCACTAACTATCACGATATAAAATAATGATTCATTTCATTCTTGTAAGATGATCAAATAGGATAATAGAATGATAATGAGCCATTTCATTTATTTGTTTTTTTATTTTTCTTGTCCATTAAAGTGCATGCATAAATGTTTATGTTGCAATAGTACATGTTCTTAATTAATATTTTGAAAATTCACTACATACAAAAAAATAACAAAAACTATTTGCGGGTTGATTCAAACCCTTTGATCCATTGAGACTCATACAAAGAAACTTCTCATTTGACTTGTTGCCAATGAGTCCTAGATCAACTGGTTTAGGAGGAGGCACCCTATGAATTTTCAAAGTGAAGGTCATGGGTTGGAGTCTCACTAGGTGCAATATGCTTTAAGTGGGCTAAGGGTTTTACCACAGTGGGCCTTTGGGAGGTGGGTTTCCCTTGGAATGGTGGGCGAGCCGGGTCACCAGCGCTGTCTGTGTTCTCGGGTGTGGCCGCGTGGGTGGCCTTTCGCCAATGGGTTTACCCCGGTGACCGGGCTTAAAAATTATTCGTTGGTCGTTCAAAAAAAAAAAAACTTGTTATTGGTTCATGGATCCAGAAATTTTTAATATCTTGTTGATATCCAAATCTCAGAAATCATTTAATACAAATGGAATTGCATAATCAAAAGTTAATATCTTGTAGTCCAAATCTCAGAAACATATTGATAGAACCCAAAGGTCAGCTTGATTAACTTCAACTAAGTAGTACAAGGTTTATAAACTTTACTAATATAGCAACGATCAAGTTATCAAACAAATAACACCCAACAATACTACTTAAATTAAAACTTCCTTAACTTCTCCCACAATGTTAACGCCTGATTTCATGGAACAGCCACCCCACCCCTTTGAAAAATTGAATCTTTCCTGCCAGCTTTTTTCCCGCCATCAAGCACCCACCGGATTCCTATCAAATAATGGGGTTTGATAACTATTAAGATGAAAATAGAATTCATGATGAGGCCTAATAATAAGATAAAAATATGATTCATGATAATTTTTAGTTATAATATTGAAACTGAATGCTGATAGGAAATAAGATGGGGCCTAAAAGAAACTGAGATGGTTGCCTAATGCAATTTAGAATAAGCAAATGTTTTACACTGATTAGGATTATTTGAGTGGGGCCCAAGCCTCCAAATGGATCCTTTTAGTTTCACACCCCACTTACCCTTTTAGTTTTTAAAGAGAATTTGTACGACTCTCAGACTCTGCTTCGGAAGATAGATACTATTTTTATCGGGCTTACATATCCACTTACCCAGCTAGCTATTTTAAATATTCTCATATATGGTCAAAAGAGTCTTAAACATTTGCTTAATGCTCATAATTTATCAGGTTGCACAAGAAAAAACTTGGATGAGTTTCATTTGACATTTTGAATTATTAGATTCGACAATAGCCCCATAATCACATTTGAAGATACCTAGAGCAACCTAGTAGTAGTGTGTCGATGCTTGTGATGATGGGCACATGTTGATAAGCCTAGACTTAAGTTGTACATGATGCATGTTTTGTAGCATTTTCCATGAGGCGCGGCGACGCATGAAAAGACCTTTTCATGGGCTTGATGTAAATGGGTTATCTTTGAGTGCAAATTGCTTAGCGAACAACCATATGTGATGTGCGTAACGAGTCATGCAAAATTACTTATAGGTTGTAGGACCGTTATAAGGATGTTGTCTTTTGAACCCAACCATCTATTGCAGTTGGATTAGCTTAGCTTAGTTGATAACCCATAGTCTCATAAGCAACTTATAAATGCTTACAATACAGTTTTTTTTTTTTTTTTTTTAATATAAATTAGTATTAAGACCGTTGCATTTCGACGGTAGCGTTGAACCAAAAACAAATTGGTGTCAAAATGTTGATAAAAATAAGTATATTGATGCCCCACACGTTACTACTTGCTTGGCGTGTTGCGGCTTAAATAGTACTTAGTTCTTGTGTGTTGTAAACATGTCTTAGTTTTAAATGAAATTCTAGATTATATAAAATTATGAATTTACGTTGATAGAGTTTAAATGTTAATACACAAAACGCAGCCATTTAATAAATTAACTTTGAAACGTCGAAAAAATTAAAAATCGAACACCATTAAAAACTATATCAAAATGACAAATTTGATAAATAAATTATTAACAAAGAGAATTAAATAATTTAAAAAACAAATATAAAAATAATAAAAACAAAATAAGAAAAAAAAAACACTCATGAAACTTGACTCAAGTTGACCAGAGTCAAGTTTGTTTGATTTTCCCTTACCTAATCTATGTATAAAAATCCAAATCACGTGATGTAATTATATTATACAGTATTCATTGACTTTGCTTTTTTAAGGTATATACAATAATATACACTGTAAACCTTATATCGTATACCTTGTGTATGTTACATAGAAGGGGTAATTATTTTTTTTCTAAAAAAAGATAAGTAATATTATTGATAATTAAAGTAATTATTATTTAATAGGAGAGAGAAGCGAGGAAATTTTAGTGAAAATAAATATGATGCCGTCACGTGTTACCCAAGATACTCTTTTATTAGATTAGAAATATTCATTGATTTTGCTTTTTTAAGGTATATACACGCAAATCTTATATCGTATACCTTGTGTATGTTATATAGACTTATCTCTTTTGTTTTGCTCTATTGGCATATAAACATTTTAAAAGGGTTTTATTTATATTATTTTTATGGAACAAGTGTACCCCACACATGCAATGCTTGCATTTTCGTCTTGAGTGTTAAAGATCTAACATTCTTATAGCGCGGTTCTAAAGCACAAGTGGTTACTTGAATCTTTTTGTATTGAAACAAATGGTAATAAGTTTGGATATCTATTAGCTATTTTTCATCAATCCAATTTGTTAGCCCGGTTATGTATACAAGACAACAAAACATATATTATTAAACAATAATCAAAGTACGATTTAAGAATATTCTTACATGCCGTTTATCTTCTAATTACATGAGAAAACATGCATTAGGGTTTTCGTCACTAAACATTTGAGTTGGATGCATGTTATTAAACATATACTCGGGCCGGTTTACATACTGCGGATACATGTATTGACCTTGACCGGCGAAATACTCCATCATATGGTCATACCCCACCACTCTCGGCCCCGCACCACTACCTTCCTTCCCCTCCCCATCACCAGCGCCACCCTTCACCTTTTTCCCATTGTCGCCCTTTGTCGGAACAATCTCAACCTTTTTATTCAGTTTGTCCTTAATTTCCGCCATTAATATGTTAATGTTCATTGCTCCTTTCACCGTCACCAAATCGTTCCTCTCATCAATTGACATCTCCACAAACCCTGTAAACATAAACGCCATTATTAAAAGATGATCTACCACAGTACTCTGAATACAATATTCATGATTAGTTAACTAACATTTATCATACTTATAGCTTACTCATAGACTCATAGTAGTATCTGGTGTTTATGCCTATTAAATTATTGCAGGTTCGAGTCACGCAAAACGACTAATACGTGAATTATAAGATTAGATGCAAAAAAGAGCTTAATTACCCTCGGTTTTCTTGACCAGCTTTTGAATCTTTTCGATACATCCCGGCAGTGTAAAGACACCTTCAACACCGTCGTAGTCACCGGAATCTGATTCACCGGCAAACCACACAACATCAGTAAAATCAATCGCCGGTGAGGCGTAAGTTAGCGAAGTGACTAACCTTTTTGTGCATACTCTCGTCTTTCACGGCGGCGATTTGCTGTTTCTTCTGTTCTCCGCCACCGGAGTTTTGCTTTTTAGTCGCCGGAGATATCAATTCCACCTTCTTTTTCAATTTCCATTCAACATTCTCACACAGTTCCACCGGATCCACTTTTCCGACCACCGTGATTTTCTTCCAATCGTTCTCCCCTCTCTTCACCGATTCCACACCTAAATTTAATATCAAACTCATACATAATCGCTTACAAAATCTCACAAAAACCAAATTGTTTCGTCGAAATTATCAATAAACGATGGATTACCGTTGAGAGATTGAACGGATTTGACGATTTTTTCAGCACAACCTTCGCAATGCATGTCGATCTTGAGAACCACTGTTACAGTACCATCATTGGCTTGATTGTTGTTACTCTGGTTCTTCTTCTGCAAAACCCGCAAACATAATCAACACCCAACTGAAGAAAAGTTGATTACAGTTGATTTGAGTGAAAGAGAGAGCTACCTTCGCCATTGATGGATGTGAATGAATGAATGAATTGGGAGAATGGGATTGGGGGTTATTTATAATAGTTGTGACAGTGTGAAATCAATAATGGTAATTGGTTAGATTGAGTGGAGATTGAAGATATGATTTGAAGATGAAAGATGTAAAAGTTGATCGGAGGGTTCATGGTGGTTGCTAAGAAATTTCGTTAAAAGCAGGGGAGTATGAAGACAAAGTAGTAGGTTGTGTGGAAGTTGACCTCACGATGGTCAATTGGTCATTCACCTTTACCAAAAAGAAAGAGTGAACCACTTTTGCTTTTGAGGATTATTATTATTTTGATGGTGATTTTTCATCCTCATAATGAAATTTTCTTGCCTCAATCGATTTTTTGAGGAACGCTTGATAAAGCTAAAAATACAAAAGAAAAGTAGTGGCGATGTAGTAGTAAATGATATCCTCAACCAACTAAAGATTGTGGTTTCAAGTTCCGGAAGTGACATTTTATCTTGGATATAAAGGTTAGATGTAGTAGTAAATGATATCCCCTCATCCAACTAAAGGGATGCTAAGATGCGTACATCGGAGGTGATGAATAGGTGGGATAGGGCGCCGGTTTGTGTTTGTAATTTGTTTGAGAATGTTTGATGGTTGTGGTTTTGTAACATATAATGATTTGTCTTTTTTGTTTGATTGCTAAATTCAAGTCAAGTTTGTGTTCAGGGTTTTTGGATTTAGGACTCCTAAGTACACCACTTTAGCTAATTATGCATGGGTTGTCTTATGATGGTTAGACAAACCTATCTAGGATTTTAGTTCTTTAAATACGATTTTTGTAACACCTTAAATGGATCTTACATTAATCATTAACAAGAGATATGTTTGATTTGTAAGTTATATATGCTAAAGTGTATAAGATGTTTCGGGATTTTGGTTGTGAATGAAGGTAAAACTTCATAGTTAAACATGGTTGGGTCATGGGAGGGACTGATATCAAAATGAGTGGCCCCCAAGGAAGCTTACATCAAGGTAATCGAAATAAAGTGGTGAGCTATTAACTCTTTCCATATCTCCTCCGCACAAGAAACATTTTATGATTTTTTTTCAAGGATTTAGATAATTTTTTGCGGTTTTTAAATAAGAGAGAGAATAATATACCAATAGGCTACTAAGGACTGACTTAAGCAAGCTAAGTTGACCTCCAATGGAAAGTGTTCGGGCTTTCCATGTAGATAACTTGGACGCAAAAGTTTCGAACACCGGTTTCCATTTGCGCACTAGATTCATGTTTGCGTCAATAGGGACTTTGGGATACTTGAAAGGGAGAGATCCATTTTGATATTTTAAGACTTTTGCTTTATAGTACACCTCCTCTTATCAACATCAATGACATATAAGCATGACTTCCAAAGATTAATTTTTAATCCAAAATCACATGAAAGCACTTGAGTATCCTGTTTATATTATATATATTATAAAGAGACTATTTGCCTATAATAAAAATCATAAAAGAAAAGGGTAAGTAAGGGTTAGGCCTTCCAATGTAGTTTCAATCCCATGGAAATATGGAATAGCCATAGAGTTAATGCACTCTCCTCATAATGGATGTAAGAGATTCCATAGCTAAAACGAAGGGAACAGGGGAAAGTGGATCTTCTTGCCAAAGGCCCCTAAAACTTTAAAAAACACATGTGGGGGAGCCATTAACAAGAACCAAATATTGTAGGAAACCATGAATCTAGGTTCACTAAAGAGGATGGAAATTCATTTGTTTAAGCATGGAGTCCATTAAGGTCCAATCTAACGAGTCAAATGTTTTTTAATGTACAACATGTAATGTCATTGCTTTTTGTTTGGGCTTTTAGGTTCATGTTATTACTTCATTAATAATCATTGGACCGTTCGATATGTTTCTGTCTTTTACAAAAATTGATTGAACATCAGATTCAACCGACCTTATACTTTTTGAGTTGGGTGGCAAGTACCTTGTTGAAATCCCTAATTAGACTGATAGGCTGATAATCTTGACAATATAGAGGGTTTACCTTTCTTAAGTACTAGGGTGATAAAAGATGAACTCATAATACCATGCTTAAAGAAATGATAAAAAATTGTGCATGAAGTCTTTCTTGAATAAAGCCTAATATTTCTCTATAAGATTAAAAGAAAAATCGTACGGCCCAGAGGCTTTGTCTGCCACGAGGTTGTTGTTATAAGTTATCATCGAAATTTTATTACGACCAACTAGATGAAACAAGTTTTTATTGAGAGCAATTAAATATGGTTGGAATTCAAATCTTAATTCTATTAAATTTCATAAAACAAGCACACACGAAGTGTTAGATTTGATTTCAACTTAATGTCTTAATATTTTAATGATTAAGTGGTATATCCCACAACTAAAAATTAATGGTTTAAATCTTACATGTATAGATAGTGATGTATATACATTAAAAATTATGATTTTATTTTTTACGCACCATAACAAACTGAACCCATACCGGCATAATTTCTATCGTGTTCGGGTCTAAGCATGCTGATTAAACCACACTACCTCTAGCTTTCATACGTCGTGGAGTAAAATAACACGCCATAAAACGTGAACCAAAATTTTCATTTGCCTAACAAAAAAATAAAAAAACATCTAAAATGGTTAAAGTTGCAAAAAATGTATTTGAATACGTATGCTCCCAAACTAAGATCCGACACGTGTTTCCTCTTTCGTATCACCACTATAAAATATCGTAAACCTTCATTCTCCACTTCTCTCAAACCCTCCTACTTCTGAGGCGTCGTCTTCCTCACCGTCTATACACACCTGCAAATCCACCGTTGAATCTCCTCACAAACCCTAGATCCTTCGCTTTCCGATCTCAAGGTACCGATCTGATCGATTATCATGTCGTTTAGGGTTTCTGTTACGTGTGTTATTGATTTCGTATCGATTCTCTGCGATTCTGATGATGTTTCTTTTGTTGTTTGTTTGTTTCAGATGGTGTCAGATGCCAGCAAGAAGAAGGCGCTGCAGAAGAAGGCTGCCGCCGCTGCCAAGAGAGGAGGGAAGGCCGCCGCCGCCGCTAGTTCCGCCAAGGCGGCGGCGATTGGTACGATGAACGGTAGTTCCAGTTCGGATAATTTGTCCAATGGGATGGGGGCTCTTACGATTTCTGACCGTACTTGTACCGGTGTTCTTTGTTCTCATCCGTTGTCTAGGGATATTCGGGTAAGAAAATTTGTGTAAAATGTGATTTGTATCGTGTAAATTTGGGGCTTTTGTTGTTTTATTTGAATTGATGCATCTAATCATATATATGTGTAGTTTATTGAATGTTACCGGCAATATATAGGATTTGGGATTCAACAACCATAAAATAAGTGTTTTTATAATTTGTAATGATAGATATTGCTTTTAGGGTTCTTGGTTTATGGGAATGATTCTTATGGCTTATTATATATTTATATGTAAACAACAATATGATATGTTTCTTAGTTGTTGAATATTATTGGAATATGACAGTTATATGATTTCAAGCATCTATTGATTGGTTTGATTGCTTGTACCTTTAAGTTTTTCTGTAACTGACACCGTGAAACTTCAATTGTTAACGGGATAATTGTTTGTGTTGTACGTTGCAAAAGAAAAACTATCTGTGATTACTTACAGAAATTTGATGATGTTGGTGGTGGCAGACCTTGTTAGTTTCGTTTTAAAAGTGGCTTGTTTCCATGGATTATTAAAATTTTGTTATTTGGTTGATTTTGATGCGTGGTGTCTTATTGTTTATGATTTTGTTGCTTGAATCCTATTTTTACACAAGTTCAAGTGCTATATTTTCTTTGGTAATCTGCATTGAAGTGCCGCAAAGGTTAACATTTTAGAATGAGGAATTATTCAAACATATTTGATATGTTTTACGGTAATTGTGTTCCATAATGTTGTCAATACGTTACTGGTTCACCTGCAGAACTTCAATAACTAGAATAATCTATCAAAATGCTACAGCTTTGCTTATTCTTTACAATTAGTTATGTTTTTTTAATTTCTCCGTATGTAAATAACAAGAATAAAATAGTGGTGTTTGTTTTCCATCAGTGTGTAACCAAATTTCAAAATTTCATAAATTTATCTATGTTATTATTGATTTTATGGAACTCATTAAAGATGTCTCAGTGTTTGGTACCACCTTTTAAAACTTGGCTAACCACTAAAGATACCTCAATGTTTGGTATCACTTTACCGACCATTTACTAAAGATATTTCCATGTTTGGTATTACTTTATAAATTATAAAACTCTGTAAAGACATCAAATGATCGGTATCACTTTTGACTAAATTGTAGCCTGACCTTAAATTGTGATTGCAGATTGAGTCTCTGTCTCTAACTTTTCATGGACATGATCTTCTTGTTGATACTGAACTGGAGCTTAACTATGGGAGGTTTGCACTCTGCACATTTTCTCTTTTGCATGTTATTATTTTTTGCGGCTTTTTATGATTTTTTATACATTTGTTCATTAAGTTATTATTTTCTAGACGTTATGGTTTGCTTGGGTTGAATGGTTGTGGGAAATCAACTCTTCTTACTTCAATTGGACTGCGAGAACTTCCAATCCCTGAACACATGGATATATTCCATCTCACTAGAGAGATTGAAGCTTCTGACATGTCCTCACTCGAGGCTGTGATGAATTGTGATGAAGAGAGACTGAAGTTGGAAGCAGAAGCCGAACGTTTAGCTGGACAGGTTTTAACATAACCAAAAGTTAATTTTTGAGCTTTTTCAATTGGATATCTTGTAGTTAAGGTGTAATTTGCTTATTGATTTAGGATGATGGTGGTGGTGAAGCACTTGATCGTATCTATGAACGTTTGGATGCTATGGATGCATCCACCGCAGAGAAACGTGCTGCTGAGATATTGAATGGTTTAGGTTTCAACAAAAAAATGCAAGAAAAGAAAACACGAGATTTTTCTGGTGGTTGGAGAATGAGAATTGCATTGGCACGTGCTTTGTTTATGAACCCAACTGTGTTGCTGCTGGATGAACCTACTAATCATCTTGGTGAGTTATTGTTTTTTTAAGATTTAAAAGAAAGACAATAAGTTCTGGTTTTAATATGTTCTGAATGGATTGTAGATCTTGAGGCTTGTGTCTGGTTGGAAGAAACATTAAAGAAGTTTGAGAGGATTCTTGTTGTTGTGTCACACTCTCAAGATTTTTTGAATGGTGTATGCACTAACATCATACACATGCAAAGTAAGAAACTGAAGATGTATACTGGTAATTTTGACCAATATGTTCAAACCCGCTCAGAACTTGAAGAGAATCAGATGAAACAATACAAATGGGAGCAGGACCAGATTGCTAACATGAAGGAGTACATAGCCCGTTTTGGACACGGGTCGGCTAAGTTGGCTCGACAGGCTCAGAGCAAGGAGAAGACCCTAGCCAAAATGGAACGTGGTGGTCTAACTGAAAAGGTGACTCGGGACAAGGTTTTGGTTTTCCGGTTTGTTGATGTGGGCAAGCTTCCACCACCTGTCCTTCAGTTCGTTGAGGTTTCTTTCGGTTACACGCCTGATAACCTTATCTACAAATCCCTTGACTTTGGTGTTGATCTTGATTCTCGTGTTGCGTTGGTGGGACCCAATGGAGCTGGTAAGAGTACTCTTCTGAAGCTGATGACAGGGGAATTGGTTCCTCTTGATGGCATGGTGAGGCGCCACAACCACTTGAGGATTGCCCAATACCACCAACATTTGGCTGAAAAACTCGATTTGGAAATGTCTGCTTTGCTGTATATGATGAGAGAGTACCCAGGAAACGAAGAGGAAAAGATGCGAGCTGCCATTGGGAGATTTGGGCTGACCGGGAAGGCTCAAGTGATGCCCATGAAGAACTTGTCAGATGGTCAAAAGAGCCGTGTGATTTTTGCTTGGTTGGCTTTTAGACAACCACAGATGCTGCTTTTGGATGAGCCGACCAACCACTTGGATATTGAAACAATTGACTCTTTAGCTGAGGCTTTGAATGAATGGGATGGTGGTATGGTCCTCGTGAGCCATGACTTCAGGCTCATTAACCAGGTGGCTCATGAGATATGGGTGTGTGAAAATCAAACCATCACTCGGTGGGAAGGTGACATTATGGGCTTCAAAGAGCACTTGAGGAGCAAGGCTGGTCTCTGAGTAGATTAGTGGAGTCCGGTTTTGTAATCATGGTCTCCATGTAATACCAAGCTCAAGGACTACAAGGCGCGCATCCTTATGGCAACTTGGGTTGGACCATCATGTGTGGTGGTGGTTCATGGTGCATGCTGACGTGGGACTATGATGCTAAGTTATGACATAAAGTGATATGATGAGCATGGTTAGCTTGTGAAAGTCTAAGGCTATTGAACCTATTTCATTCTTTTTTGGACCTCTTTAAGTTCAATTTTCACTATATTTGAGTTTGGTTTTACCAGCAAAGAACATATCCTCTATTATATTGCTACAACTTTATTGAAGATTGTAATGATGTACTTTTAAGTTATATTTGAATTTCATATTTTGTTTGTTTTGAGCTCCATCTTTTTTTCCCCTACCCAATGGGGAAAACTCAGGACCCAAGCATTGCTTGTTACCTAGTAGGGTGTGACCAGAAACAGTGTAGCTTACGCTTACGCTAGATAGATGATCTACAAATGGTTGTCATAGGAAACTACTAAAAGTAAATAATGGACGGCCTACTAAGTATTAACATGGGAATCCATGTAGAATTAACATGAGAAACCAATGAAAGTTGGATTTTAACTTTGGATGTGTTTTAAAATGGAATCTGGTGCTTACGATTGTGTCACCAAAGTTCTTTGGTTTCTACTAAAGCATTTTTGAACATTTGGTCCATTTGGAGCTCGAGTTGTTTAGTTTTAGCCTTCATCAAGGCTTATCAAGTTATCAAGCTTAGATTAGACTTCATCGAGTCTAGTTCAGCAGTTTGCAATCTAAAATACCGAGTCTAGCTTGAGCCTAGTCAAGGTGTTAAGCGACTCATTAAAATCAGGTTTAAGTTTAGTCTAATTTAGTTGAGTTGGGTCTGCCTGAAAGAGCTCATTGCAGTATTGTCTAGGTGGAATTAGAAAAAGCAAAGTCGAACCTTGTCTACGGGCTAATGACCCGCGTTTCTTTCGCTCACTTTCTTAACAGTGAACCCTACTTTTGTCTCTCCAGTCCTCGTCTCTTGCAAACAATTGGCTTGCTTGGGCTACTGGTTTGAACGAATCTTTGTTATCTTTTATTTTTTATTTTGAACAACTAAAGGATCATTGACAGGCGATTGACCAACCCAATCATCTTCATTATTCGAGTACAGAACCCGAGACCACCCTTCATCTTAGGTGAGAAAATCATCTGGCCCAACCTGAAACTATTTATTTTATTTTATTTTATCACAGATGAGACTTGAACCCAAAAACTCTTATTTTATTGAAGTCTTGGGATACATCACCTCAACCACTTAGGCTGGAGATCATTGGTCTTTGTTATCTCATGTTCATGTTTATTTCTTAAGAAACTGAGGTCAGAGAGCAAAAGATCCACTTTATAATTATAAACATTTGACATAGTACAACAATTCACATTCTTGATATGAACAACAAATCAATATTAATTATCAAATGATCTTTCAAACTTTGCCTAAAAACAGGAGATCTGATACAGACAGAATTAGTTTTCTCCAAAATGGGCAAACCAGATCTTTGAAATTCTACGCAACTTGATCAAAAACAGAATGAGATTCAGTAACTTTCCAGTGCAGTATTACATGAACTCCAACCGACATCATCTCCTGAACCGGACTCCCTCTGTGTCAGCATCCACTCGAGCTCACTCGGCCTACACGGCACCATGAGTGCACCCTCATGGTCAAACCCATACTCGTCCGCTGCTCTCTCCAACAATCTTCTAAAAGATGGGTGATCAAGGCACGCTAACGGAACCACAAACCTCCTTTCTTCATCATCATCAGCTGCAATCACAGCAAAATGCCCTTCTTTCACATCTTCAGGAACCGCTTCTTGGCCCGACCCGAAACTGGCGTTCCTCGGGCCCCAATTCTTGGCCTGTAGAATACCTTTCTGCAGCTTCTCTATCACCACTTTAAGCTTCAAAATCCCATTGTTTTTCTTTGAAAAACTTTGTGCTCTCAGCTTTCCCATTTTGTATACTCTCTCTTTTTGATCAAACAGTTTGCTCTTTATTCGGCAATGTACATCTTCATCCGTTTAACATCCTTTTATAGACTAGTTGATGAAACTGTTTATGTGTGAATGAATGTGCAGCAGCTGCATGTGCATGGAACCAAAGCCATGAATGAATGGTCATTGTTTGTGTAGAGTCACATCTGTCCTTTATATTTCCACAAATTTAATGACCTCTCAGCTACGTCCAAATCCAATTCCAATATATAATATAAATCCACCCGTCTTAACCCAAAATTTGCGGCCATAAATGGTTCGCGCAGATGACTTAATCATAGAGGTTTTCGGTTAACATTAAACGTATGGTATGCATAGCGACTATGAGGATACATAAGACGGATATATAGCTTGTTATTTCTCTAACTCTCACTATGCGTCAAACAATAAATACAATTGTGTATTAAAGTTGGTTCTACGCCATAGCTAGTATGTATAGAAGGTCTATAGCAATCATAACATGAATGTTGGAATGTTAAAATAAAAGTAAATGATTACATATAAACAAAATAGGGCCAAACACAAAATAGGGGGCTGACATTTTGTTGTATTTTTTTTTCCTTTTTTGTTTTTATAAACAACAAGTTTATTTTATAATATGATAAAAACTTCACTGTGCACCTGGGCCATGTGTAGATAAAATGATTTGAACGGTCAAAGACATAAATACATTTTACATTTTGTTGCTTTCTATAAATTATTAAAACTTGATTTGATTTATTAAAAATATCTGGATTTAAAAAATCTAAACTATAATCTATTCGCCGAATAGCCGATAATAATTTAAACTATTAGTTTGGCCCATAATAAGCTTGGTTTTTATTTTTGCTGTAAATGGCACTCATAGTAGCATACTCTTCATTGATTTACACTTGATTTACACTCGTTTTTTATTCAATTTTGTTGTACGTTTCCCTATTTCATTATCAATTATCATCATGAGTAAAATCAAGTGAAAATCAAATGTAAATCACTGAAAATTATGTTATTAGAAGTGTTATTGACAACAAAAATAAGAGTTAGGATTATTGTTGGACAAATATTAGTATAAATTATTATCGGTCAATAGGTGATGGTTTGAATTATTAAAATCTAATTTGTTTTTATTAAAATAAAACATTATCAATTCGAATATGTTGAATTAAATATACTAGATGGAAAACGTGTTGGATAAGTCAAGTGGACCTCTAGGATATTTCTTTCTTTTGCCGTTTTATTCTGTTTCTAATTCTTTTAAATTAAAATAAAAAAAAAATAAAAATATCACACAATGGCAGACTAAATTGACTAACTATTCACGTAAAATTGAGCCAGGGGATTTGACATGTAAACATAGAAAGATGAGTTGAAGTTTCATTTTAATGTAAAATGTTTAGAGTTGAGTTAGTGGTTTTTTCAATAATGGATTTATTCTTGAGGGGGTTGGGGGTGTGATTCCGACTGAAAAACAGATTGGTGTATCCGATTAGGATAAGACATATCCTTCGAAACAGCGTCATACGCTTGCCATTCAAAAGAAACTATTCACATAAAGAATATTTATATCGAACTTTCAACTATTCTTAGTGCGGTTCCCAAGAATCATTAAAAAATTTTGGGCCCTAGACGAGTAATGTAAAAACTTGCTATTTATTTTATAAAGTGAATAATTTGTATATAAATTTTGGCCGTTGTGCGAGTAGAAAAAAACGAGACCCTGATTCGATCAATCAATTGCTCTGACCTCCTATGTATAGATCATGCCCCCACCCAAAATCATAAGTTTTTTTGTTTGAGTTTTAAAATAGGTTTAAATTCTAGTAACAGGTAAATGACAGTGAACTAAAGTAATTAAAATTTTAATAGATTTTGATGTTTGTTAGATTTATAATAATTAAAATATTAATGAGTTTGTTAATGTCCAAATGAGTTTAAGTGTTTAACAAAATATACATGGGCTTTTTTTTTACAAAAATATATGCATTATATACTTTTTTAGAAATTTTAGAGCCCTGAGAAGATTAAGTCTTGAACGATCGTCCACCTCGCCCATGTTAGGGCAATCCTTATAATATCTAAAGTATCGTAACTCCTTACTACAATGTTTCAAAACCTAAAGATTATTATGGTTTTTTTTAAACGGCTAATTGGATTACTGACGGAACACTAACTCACTCGATCATCTCCATTATTCAAGTATGAAACCTAAGGTCATCATTAGAAGAAAACTCACATTAAGTGAGAAAACCCCTTGATCACCTAGAACCTCTTTTTATTTTTTTCCATCACATATGAGACTTGAATTCAAGACTTCCACATATTTTTATAAGATCTTGGGATACCTTATCTCAACCAAACGTTCTTACCTAATGTATTTAGTATTAACATTACTAACCACACGTTCTTAATGTAAGAATAATAAATAGACAAAAGTATGTGATTAATTATACGAGAAAATTTTAAATAAAACGTGCTCTAAAACTAAAAAGTATAAAAAATAATCTCAACCATCTATATTTTTAATGAATGGTTGAGATCAATTTGTAAGAAAAAATTTGTTAAAGTCGTATTTTAGGAATAGCCATTTTTGTTGAATTTTTGCAAGTTGCCCTATTTTTTTAAACGTTCGTAACTTTTATGTACGATATTATTTTTTATAAAAATTACACTATAAAAAATGAGGGTTTTATCTTTAAACGAATACAGTATTTTCATAAATTTTTAATATATTTTTTTATATTTTTAAGCTCCTATCTCATCATTATGTTTTTAATACTGTTATGTTTTTTTTTAAATGATAAACTTTAAAAAAGTATAATGATAGAATAACATTATTGTGTATCTCTAATATGTAAAACACAATAATAAATTAACAATTAATTAATATAATACATTAATAACAATGACAAAACAACACAATGTCTCATTGTGTTTTTTGATCGTCATTGTGTAATCTTGAACACTATGAGTTTTGAAATATACATTGGTGAAATACTATCATTGTCTAATTTTAATTGTAAAACACAATGATAGATAACAAAAAGTCTATATAATGTATAAAAAATAATAACAAAAATAACACATTTGTGTTATTTTTAACATTATTAGTTTTGATAAATATATTGGTGAATGTATATTTTATGCACTCTAATTGTAAAACATAAAGAAATATAACAAATTTATATAATCTATAGAAACAATAACAATAATATCAAAAAATGATCTAAAACGTAAAATACAATGATAAATACATATAACAAATGATGTAAAATATATGATATAATGAACATATATGACACAATAAGTTAATGTATTTTACACATTGATCAAAATGTCCTTTTTAAAACAATAGAAGAACACATGTTAAGCTCACAATTCTTCTTAATCTTTTTAGATTAAATACACTATTTAGTATAACCCTACCCTAATTATATTGGAAAATTATTATATTAAAAAATCAAAATTCTAGTATTTAATTTAGCATATCATAAAATAAAAAAATATGAATCTTAAAAACTTAAAGTCATTTGTAATATGTGTAGCCATTGAGAAACATTTCCTTTTTTCCTTGTAAATATAATAAGACATCATAGATTTAACTCTGCTATCAAAAGAAAGAAATAGATACCATAATATGAAAGCATTATATTCTATTTTATTAGGTAAAATATTCATACATTTGTTTTAAAAAAATTGAATAAAAAATAGTTTATGTTTTATGCGTGTAACTTGCATGATTATTATTTGACATAGCTATAAAATAAATTGCATAATTATAAACATAATTTACATACTTATCATATAACTTGAATAATTACTTATGAAAGATTAGAAAAAGATTCAAATAAAAAAGCCTTTAAAACTAAAAAGTGCAATAAGTAATCTTAATCATAAATCTCCTTAATCAATAGTTGATATCAAATTATAGAAAAATTTTTTTAAGAGATGTATTTTAGGAATAACCACTTTGTATTGACTTTTATCAATTTTCTCCATTTTTTAAACATTCATAACTGTTATGCACGACATTATTTTTTAATAAAAATTACACTATAAAAAACAAATATTTTTATCTTTAAAACGAGTGCAGTATTTTTATATAAAAATAATTTTTTATGTTTTTAAACTCATATTTAGTCATTGTGTCTTTAGTGCATTTTATTGTGTCTTTTTGTTAGTTATCATGTTTTTCTTAATACTATTATGTTTTTCTAAATTATAAATTTAAAAATAATATGTATAATGATTGAATAACATTATTGTGTATTCTAATATATAAACACAATAATAAATTAACAACTAATTAATCTAATACATTAAAAACAATGACAAAATAACACTATGTCTCGTCGTGTTTTTTAATTATTATTATGTTATCTTGAACACTATAAGTTTTAAAAAAAACATTGGTGAAATAACATCATTGTGTACTTTTAATTGTTAGACACAATTATAGATAACAATAAGTTTATATAATCTATAAAAAACAATGACATATATAACACAATATGTTATTTTAAATATTATGAGTTTTATAAAATACATTGATGAAAGTATATCATTGTATACATTTAATTTTAAAACACAATATAGATAAAAAAAATTAAATAATCTATAAAAAAATAACACAAAATAATCTAAAACGTAAAACACAATGATTAATACATATAACATATAATGTAAAATATATGGCACGACTAATTGATATTTGACACAATTAACGTATAAGACACAATAAGCTGACTTATTTGAAACAATGACTAAAATAATCTTCTTAAAAAAATAGGACATGTGTCAAACACAAAATCCTTGTTAGACTTTTTAGATTAAAAATTCTTTGTACTATAACCCTACTCGCGGAATTATTATAGTGCGTATCATAAACATTTGTTGTGTATTTATTATTATGTGTAATCATAAACATAAGTTGTGTAATTATAAATATGGGTTGCCTAATTACATACCTTCTGTGTGTGATTATGGCGTGGACGAAATAACTCATCTTTCTAAATATACGTGGTGCGCCTTATGACTTCCTATACTTTATACGTATGTGTATATACGTAGTGTCATGTAGAGATTTAGAATAGATGCTCATAAAGATGGAGACATGAATCAGATTGAGGGTCCAAAAGGGTTGGGTAGGGCTTGCACATTGGGGTTGGGTAGGGAGATAAGGCAAGTGGCATGTGAGGCACCTATGTAATATGATTTCCTATTTGAAAAGATTTAAAAAATAAGGTACCTCCTTAACCATGTTAATTAACTAATTTAGATTTATTTATTATGTAATTTTGTTTAAAATTAAAATATTATTTTTATTTAATTTAAATATAAAGAAAAGTGCAGAGATATCTATTTCCTTAGTTAAATGGTTTAAAAGAGAAAGGAAAATGAGAAGTAACGATACGCTCACATCATATCAAGTGAAGAAAATATAGATAGATCCATACTTCATAGCCTAAGGGTATTAGTGGTACAATTTAAACTACCTAAACTACTTAGGTTAGATAATTAATAATTAACTGTAATATTACTTTTAATCAAATCTACTAAAAAAGCTACTCAAATTGATAAAGATACAACCCAAACTACCCGCTCTTCACAATTCATTTCGGCCTCTACCATCCGAAACCTCCTTCCTGAACCGCCGGCAACAACCAAATGGCCGGAGGCACCCGAAGCTTTGGCCGAAGGTGCCCTGAATACACTAAGATGAGTTGGGCCCCATGTCGTAAATACACCCAATTAAGCCGGATCCTCGCAAACCCAATAATTGTTGCAGAAACGCTTTATCATCTTGTATGTGTCTATATCTCAACAAAGAGTACAAGAAGTACAACTGTACCAGACCTATATCCAATATATAATAAATTAAATTTAGTAACTCGTGTATTATACGGGTTGGGTAAATAAAATATTAAAATAAAAAATTATTATTTATAAAACCATATTTTAAGTAAGATATCAACTCCTTAAACTTTTGTTTTTGAATTTTTTTGTTTTTTTTTCAAAAAATATTCAAGATTTTGTTTCAAAACAATCATTTTTAAAAATGTTAATTTATAAAACTTTATTATAACTCCCGATTTTAATTATTTTGGTTTATAAAAAATTTTACCTTTTAGAAACATCGATTTTAAAATATTTCATACTTTTAGAAAATTTTTTATTTTATAAAAAATATTTATTTAGAGATAACATTAATAAAAAGATCTATTTTTTAATTTATTTATAAACTATTTTAGACAGTGGCGGAGCTTGAACTCCTTCGTAGGGGGGCGGGGTCGAAATTAATTTTTTTAGGGGGGCGAACTCGATATTTATACAAAAATTTATTTTGCATGGCCAAAAATTTACACTATCGGACTAAAATTTACACAGGGAGGGGGGCGCCCCCCACCCCCCGGCCCCTATTAAGCTTCGCCATTGATTTTAGATCTAAAACTTTTTAAATAATATTTTTATTGATTAATGTAATTCTAAAAATAATTAAATAATATTATTAGTAATCTATCTACACTAATAAAAGAAGATTTTTGAAAGCCACATTGTATAATTCTAAACCACCTAAATTTTATTTTCTCTTTTCTCTCTATTAATAAATATCACATTAACTACTAATGATATTATTTAATAATTTTTCATATCAACTTTTTTATTAAATTAAGAAAAAAATCTTTCTACAAATGCTTTTTATAGAAATACCATTTATAAAATAAGAATTTTTTTAAGAAAATATCAAACTTAAAAAAACAATATATTTTAAAACCTGTGTTTTCTAAAAAAATAAAATTCTTATGAAAAAAATTTATTAAAATTTAAAGTTTAAAGAAATTATTAAAAATGACACTTTTTTAAAAATAGTTTGTTTAAAAACCAAATTTTTTTTTAGAAAAACAAAAAGAAAATTAACAAAAATTTATAAAATGATATTTTTTTATCAATTGTACGTATTGACAATCATATCTTATATCAAAAGATCGTTTTATGATTCATTAATTTTTATTAGAAACTATTAATATTTTATTTATTCAATCCGTATAATACACGGGATATTAACCTAGTTAATGTAATAGAAGAGGGAAGCGAAAAAATTTTGGTTAGGAAATACTTGATGCTGCCACGTGTCTTTCGTAGTTACCATTTTATTAGAGTAGAAAAATATTAGTATTCATAAAAATCATAAAATATCAATCATTTTCTTTTATTTAATTTTAGTTAGTAATACCAATTGGCGTTTAGCCAAATGATATCCTAGCATGTTAAATGATCTCTCTTCCTTAAAGGATGAGGGTTTGAATCCCAAAATAGACTATGAATTAGAATTAGGAGTATATTAGTTGAATTTGTAAGTTGTCGTTCTAAAAGAAACATGTGAGTAACACTATTATCTAGTAATTTAAATGTTATTAATTTGGGTTGGTAGTTTAGTGGTTAGAGTTAATTTTTTTTTTTTTTTTTCAAATTCAAACCTGGTTAGTAATAAATTTAAGGGTCCTCAAATGTAATATTGCTGTTAAAAAGTTCTAGTAATGTATATGTAACTATAGTTAATATAATAAAAGCATCACCCTACTAACATGGATTCCAATATTACAAAAGTAATTTAATATATTTATTAGTTACTAGTGGTAACGTCACGCGTTGCGGCGGTACGGCTGTTGCGTGATTTTTTGGGAATTTGATTTTAGTCAGTATCGGCTCGGTGCGTTATGATGTAAATTAAAAAATAAAAATATAATTATTGAAAAAATTGAATGAAAGAAAACAATTACGTATATTACAAAAGTCTTTAAGACAATTATATTATCCTAACAAGATTAGTGAAAGCATGGGTGGTATTTGTGGTCGGAAATCACTTATTACCAAGATTTTAAGGGTTTCGTTTTATTAATATAGGTTAGAGTTTTATGATCATCGGAGGCAACTTTCGGTGATGATTTGCATAAACCGGAGAAAGTTAATGGAGAAATTATCACAACAAATTACCATATTTATTGTTATTGAGCTTTTAACAACCGGCAAGGAAAAGGAAAAGAGGGATTACCGCTCAATCGTAGGGGATGAACCGAATTGAAAGTAAATGACGGTTTTGTTTGGTCACGTGTATATGCTTTAGCATTTGTATTATAAGCATCATATATTATATTTTATTGTAAGGGTATAAATAAAATAAAATGGTTAATTTTTTGAAATTTAAGCATTACTTTTATATGGGTGTCTTAATCCATATGTAAAATTATAATTCAATCATGTTTTCATTTTTATTATAAAAGATATAGATAAATATTAAAATTATTAAACTCACAATATGCTTCTAGAAAAATATTAGTATTATAGTTATTATAAACATAAAGATATATGTATATATATAAGTTATATACTTAAATATTTATATAAAATAATACTTAATTTAAATAATATTTAGTTATAAAAATATAATTACTAATATAAATTTAAATGTCAATTTATAGTATCATAAATAAAATAAAATTTAATGAAGTGAATTAACTAATATCATATTATTAAATAATGTATCAATAATGTTTATTAAATACATGAAAGAGACAAGGGTAAAAATACCAAGGTATATAAAATTTAATTGATAAATTTACCATATTGCCCGTAAATTATCTTAAAATCTTAATCAATTCTTTATTCTAGCCCTCTTAAATGTCTTATACTTCTTTGTACATGTTGATTCAAAACTTGTATGTTTGGTAAAATTACATCTCTATCTAGAGAGATTTATTATAAAGTAGTATAGATATAAGTATTTAAATAAAATAATACTTAATTTAAATAGTAGTTAGTTAAAAAATATGATCAATGATTATAGTTTTAAATATGAATTTATATTATTATAAATAAAATAAAACTTTAGTCTTAATAGTATGATTAGTAATTATAAATTTAAATATATATATATATATATATATATATATATATAAGTTATATACTTAAATATTTATATAAAATAATACTTAATTTAAATAATATTTAGTTATAAAAATATAATTACTAATATAAATTTAAATGTCAATTTATAGTATCATAAATAAAATAAAATTTAATGAAGTGAATTAAATAATATCATATTATTAAATAATGTATCAATAATGTTTATTAAATACATGAAAGAGACAAGGGTAAAAATACCAAGGTATATAAAATTTAATTGATAAATTTACCATATTGCCCGTAAAGTATCTTAAAATCTTAATCAATTCTTTATTCTAGCCCTCTTAAATGTCTTACAATTCTTTGTACATGTTGATTCAAACTTGTATGTTTGGCAAAATTACATCTCTATCTAGAGAGATTTATTATAAAGTAGTATAGATATAAGTATTTAAATAAAATAATACTTAATTTAAATATTAGTTAGTTAAAAAAATATGATCAATGATTATAGTTTTAAATATGAATTTATATTATTATAAATAAAATAAAACTTTAGTCTTAATAGTATGATTAGTAATTATAAATTTAAATATATATATATATATATATATATATATAAGTTATATACTTAAATATTTATATAAAATAATACTTAATTTAAATAATATTTAGTTATAAAAAGATAATTACTAATATAAATTTAAATGTCAATTTATAGTATCATAAATAAAATAAAATTTAATGAAGTGAATTAAATAATATCATATTATTAAATAATGTATCAATAATGTTTATTAAATACATGAAAGAGACAAAGGTAAAAATACCAAGGTATATAAAATTTAATTGATAAATTTACCATATTGCCCGTAAAGTATCTTAAAATCTTAATCAATTCTTTATTCTAGCCCTCTTAAATGTCTTACAATTCTTTGTACATGTTGATTCAAACTTGTATGTTTGGCAAAATTACATCTCTATCTAGAGAGATTTATTATAAAGTAGTATAGATATAAGTATTTAAATAAAATAATACTTAATTTAAATATTAGTTAGTTAAAAAAATATGATCAATGATTATAGTTTTAAATATGAATTTATATTATTATAAATAAAATAAAACTTTAGTCTTAATAGTATGATTAGTAATTATAAATTTAAATATATATATATATATATATATAAGCTATATACTTAAATATTTATATAAAATAATACTTAATTTAAATAATATTTAGTTATAAAAAGATAATTACTAATATAAATTTAAATGTCAATTTATAGTATCATAAATAAAATAAAATTTAATGAAGTGAATTAAATAATATCATATTATTAAATAATGTATCAATAATGTTTATTAAATACATGAAAGAGACAAGGGTAAAAATACCAAGGTATATAAAATTTAATTGATAAATTTACCATATTGCCCGTAAAGTATCTTAAAATCTTAATCAATTCTTTATTCTAGCCCTCTTAAATGTTTACAATTGTACATGTTGATTCAAACTTGTATGTTTGGCAAAATTACATCTCTATCTAGAGAGATCTATTATAAAGTAGTATAGATATAAGTATTTAAATAAAATAATACTTAATTTAAATAGTAGTTAGTTAAAAAAATATGATCAATGATTATAGTTTAAATATGAATTTGTATTATTATAAATAAAAAAAAACTTTAGTCTTAATAGTATGATTAGTAATTATAAATTTAAATGTCAATTTATATTAATATAAACAAATAAAACTTAATGAAGTGAATCAAATAATATCATATTATTAAATAATGTATTAATAATGTGTATTAAATAAAAAATAATAATTAGAAAAAGTTAATTAAATGGGGGCAAAAGTAGAATTATTGTATAAACCACTTGTACTCTATACTTAAAATGTTGTATAGGTGTCTTACATTTTAAATAAAATTACCATCTTATCCTTTGAATATGTATTATATAGTAGTAAGATAACTACAAACTACACGTGCATAACTACACACGCAACCTCTTCGTCTAGCGAAAGACGCTCTAAATCCACCTCCAGCTTAATCACACAATAAAATGATTGAAACATACTTGAATTTACTTGGTATTATTTTCATTATGTGTTTGCTTGGAAGTGCTTTTTTTTTAGCTCCAAAAAATATTATTGGGATTATGGTTCTGGTCGTGAGGTAGTAATGATATTTGGTTTTACTTCCGCAATATGTGTATTTAGAGTGTTATAACCTCATATTCGTGAACCAATGACCAAAGTAATCAAATACATATCCCCTATTAAATGTTTACTAAATATTATATATATAGATTTAGTAAATAAAACTTTGGGGTTAATGTAACAAAAGGTGTTTATCTAATTAACTTTAATCTAACATCTACTAGTTTTATGTTTTTAACTCTTTGTGGGTCGAATCCGGTTATAACACAAACTGTGTTATGTTTTTATCCACTAGTTAACATGATATTAATGGGTCTCTAAGAATTTTTTGATAACATGTTTCTCGTGATTAGAAAAAAAAAACATAATTTCAAATCGTTTTGTATAGTCAACATCTTATTTGTTGTTTCTTACCCTTTTCTCAAAACTTTTCAACATACCCTATATCATTTATAGGTTACACATGCATCATTTATACACTAAAAGATAAAATCATTTTAATTTATATTATTAATAGCACTTTCTAGTCAATGATCACTTTTCCTGAAAATCAACGAGAAATGTGATCATCTCACCTTGATAAACTATGATATTTATATAGAAAAAATAAATGATATGTGTGCTACTTATAGCTCCGCCTCTTATCATTTGGCTACAACCCAAATGGTCTCTATCTACTAATTGTTGGATTTGAGTTGATGTTTTATGTATTAAACGGCTATGATATATATAATAAGAAGCAGAAGTCATCATCGGATCGATTACATCAAGTGATTTTGCAATGATTGGGCATGGACATTTTAAGAAAAGTATCTACGTTTAATTTGTATAGCAAAGTACAAACATTGCAATAGCATCATCAAAGCAATAACTAACATAGTAATTAAGGATTTTGTGTTTTGTATCAAATCTCACAAAATCTGAAATTTCAAGTTGATTATTTTTAACCGACTAGAATCTTTATAATCCATACTAAAATGTCCTTTTTAGTATGCATGCATGCATGCATGTATGTATGTATGCATGTATGTATGTAGAGGGGAGGGTGAGTGTTGTATTTCAAAATATCTAAGCAGTTAATACATTGTTGTATAAAAGGGCTCCAAGGGGAGGTGGCCTTTTTAAGGTCAAGTCCTTTTCAATATTTCTAGCTCTCACCCCCACCAAAAAAACATAGAGACATGAAAACATGGACATTAGATGTTACTGTTAGGATATTTCATGCACTTTCTGACTAGATTAATTTATAGATGTTATAAGTTGTCAAAAGTCTAGTTGAGACATTTAGATGTTAGGATAATTTAAAGATTCTAAGTTTGTATATTTATGTGCATATGTTTAGTTAATTAGCATATGCATATTAATTAATAAACATAGGATTAACAATCACCCTTTTTTTTAAGTTTTAACCTACAAGGTTTTAATCATTTAATCCTGTGACATTTTGCCTAATGATTTACTTGGAACTTTAGTTTAATCATTACTTTTGCTTTATTAGCATAATAATACTAATATTAATCATCAACAATAGCAGTGGCAATAACAACAATTAACATTTAAAAGGCTAAATCATTACAAAAAGACATTTAAGATTTAAAACGTACACTCTAAAAAGAAAGTTCAAAGTTAAAACATAGTGGGGAAAAAGTTAGAGAATTAACACAATAATTGAACGTCGACATTTACACACACATGATTAGCATTGTCGGCTTACTCTCACGTTTTCCACTTGACCCCTCAACTTTGTTTAACTTATTTGACAAAGCACAAAGATTGTAATGATAATATCGCCCAATTAAACAATAACAAACATATATATCAAGATCACTTTTGTGATTTATATCAAATCTTACAAGTTAGAGATTTCAAGTCAATTATATGCAATTTATACTTAGTTAAAAGCGAGCTTGAATCTTTTATAAATCGTATCAAAACATCCGTTTAACGATTATATGTATGTAAAGGGTAGAGAATGCATTGTATTTCAAAATATCTAAGCAATTAATACATTATTGAAAAAAAGGTTAAAGAGCGTCCAAGTGGAGGTGACCTTTTTAAGGTTAAGTCTTTTTCTATACTTTTTAGGCTTCTAGTCCTCACCCCCACCACATAAACATATAGAAACATGAAAACATGACATTAGATGTTGAGATATTTCTTGCACTTTTTCCTGTATGGTTTCGGGTCAAGCTTTTGTGTTAATGTTGTCAAAAGTTTAGTTGAGACATTTAGATGTTACTACGTTAGGATAATTTAATGATTCTAAGTTTGAATTTATATGTGTATATGTTTACTAAATTAAATTAGCATATGCCTATTAATAAATATAGGATTATCAATTACTTTTGTTTCCTTAACCTACAAAGTTTAATCCTTTCGGCTTATCCTAATATTTTTAACTAGTTTTAGTAAACCCGTGTATTACACGGGTTTAATAAATAAAATATAAATATAATAAAAATTTATCAAATATAAAACAATATTTTATGATAAAATATAATTGAAATTATGTATATTAAGAACAATATGTAATAAAACAATTATATCAACTTTTTAAACTTTTGGTATAAAACTTTTTTTTCCAAAAAAAATAATAAATATTTTGTTTCAAAACAAACCGTATTAAAAATATCATTTTTAAAAATTTTCTTATTATAATTTTCAATTTTAATTATTTTTTTATAAAAAAATAACTTTTTAAAAACACTAATTTTAAAAAAGTTTGATGTTTTGTAAATATTTCTTATTCTACAAAAATTATTTTTAGAAATAATATTAATAAGAATATCTTTTTTAAATTTATTTAAAAAACTATTTTTGTTCTAAAAAGAGTTAAATAATATTATTTTTAATTAAGGTAATTATTTAATAGTAAAGAGAAGCGAGAAAATTTTGATGAGAATGAATGTGATGACGCCACGTGTCACCCCAAGGTACTCTTTTATTAGAATAGAAAGATTTAAATTTTGACTTTAAAATTAGTTACGCTATAATTTTTTTTATCGCTATATCAAAGGGGCCGAACTCAATAGATATAGAATTTTCAGACAAAATACGCATAAATTTTCAATTCTAAGCAAAATAAAGCATGCAGGGAGGGCACAAGTTCCTTAATCGCTCAGTCCATGAGGTTGAAAAAGATGTTAAATCATTAGGAAATAATATTTAAAAGTTAAACACACTAAAAACAAAGTTTAAAGTGAAAACGAGGTAGCCCATGATCTAATGAACTAGGGGCATGGTGTTTGTTCCCTATCAAAATGACATGAGTTAAATTATTGAAATCACAAGATAAATGGTATTTTAGATGTAAAGAGTTAGATGTGAAAAAAAGAAAGTAAAAATGGGTTGAAGAAGAAGTTATAAGATGATAGAACTTTTAAAAGTTCAAACTTTATTTATCTACAAAAATAACTTTGTGCATTTTGTTTTGGGGTCTTGGATAACATTAAATGGTATGCAGCTTATTCACTTCTATTCTTATCCCAACTTGAAGTACACAAACAACAAGATGGAGTGTTGGACCACTAGCAATTGCTCAAAACCGACAAAAAAAAATCATATAAATTAGCACAAAACTATATGAAATTAATCAAGAAATCATAGAAAATAGCATGAAATCATACACCTTACTCACATTTTCTCATTGATCTTGAGTTTACAACACAAAAGCCTGAAAAAAGAAAATTTGTTCTTTACATGAATTTGCAGCAATAAGAACACAAGAACTCGATAACCCATTGCCATAACCGAAAGTATCATCAAATTTTTCCACTTGGAATGATCGTTTGGAGACACGTCATATACGTTTTGAAGAGCTTCATACCCCGATACGGTCCTCACCTGCCCCAATGTAAATACAATTCCATTGTATTCATTCTCCAAGACCCCCTAAAAACAAAAACGTTAGATTGATGTACATAAAGATAATACAGGTTAATATCCGGAGTTCACAATAATTTAGCATAGTAAAATGGGTGGATCGGGTTGGACCAGGTAACGAGTTAAAAGAGGCCTGAGATATAAGGGTTGTTTTGAATATTTCTTGAATTTTCAAAAGTTTCATATCAACTTTTAAATTTAAAATCTTGACCGTTGTTTTTATCCAAAAATTAATAGAGTATCATGAACCTGAATCGTATACGTATGGAAAGCAATGTAGGACATAGGGTACATCCATACAAGCCCAGGTAAAGCGCTTCGAATTCTAAAATAGCCCGCCGAAAGCATCATCGTCACCTGCAAGTTAATAAAACGAACTTTTAATCCAAAAAGATAGTTGTGACAACTCCAGGTGTACGAGAAAATCAAATTATTTACCAGACAGATAAAATTATAAATTTTAGTGCAATTAGGAATTTGATAGCATGAGAAACAACAAAAGGAGAAAACTTACATGCATAAAGACCAGAATTACTATACTCCAAAAGATATCTTGCAAAATGGTGACAATTACCAACACTAGCCCTTCATTGACCAAAAGGCAAATGAAATAGTTGACCACAAAATACATCAAATAGTTGAACTCATTTCTAAGCCCAATAAGGAAGAAGAAGACTAGACTTGATGACATTGAGATTAGAAACAAGAACGGTATGCTAGCGAAGAATTGTCCTGCCAAGAAAACAAATGCTCCTGAATGCCTAATTGATTCTTCACAAGCATATACCTGCATATAAAATTTAAACTTGAATTGTGATGCAACCCACGAAACCCCGGGTTTGTGTAAATGGAAATAGCTAAAAAGGAAATGGGTCATATGCGTAGAACGGGTCAAAAGCAACTCAAAGGCAAAACTGCATACAACATTTTAAATACTTATATTGGAAAAATCAGTTTATTGTAAGAATAAAGTTTTCACAAATGAATTTAACATAATAGTTATTTATAAAAGATGTAACAGTATTAGACATATTGTGTTTTGAGTCAACCCGCCCGAATCCAAATAAAATTACCTGCTATGGCCCAAAACCCATTTTGACCCGTTATCCGATCCATCAATTTACCTTGACCTCCTTCAGTAGTGCAGGTACCCCAAAGATGCTCAATAATGAACTAAATGATATGAACATAAAGATTGCAGCTACTCTTGCCTGCAACATCGAATGTGGACCATCAAAATCAATTTATACTTTTTGAGTAAATTTCACACATTTAAAACATTTTAGAAATTATATAATCAATTCAACTCACCCCAACTGACGTTAGTGAATGGCCTAATCCAGAAAATAGAGTACCAATACATAGTGTAAGCAGCATATGAAGAATTAACCGAAACCAATAATATTTCCACTCTCTTGACATAATTAATAACGACCTCCATGTCAAAACTGTAATTCTCATTGCAATACTTGCCTTTCCTTTGCTTTTGAGAGATGGGCCATCCTGATCAATAGAGATGAATATATATAAAAATTATTAGTAGAATATGATCCAATTTTTCTAATACAGCAATTTAGGAGATTGTAAAAGCTCATCTATAATTATTATACCCTTTCTGTTAATTTTAGTATCATTGTTTCAACTGCTGCAGCATCAGCAGATGATTTATAGGTTTCTGCAAGTGTAAGAATCGCTGCACCAGTGTCCATATTAACAGGTGAAAGATCCCCATGATCATCCTGCCAAAGTTGATGCACAAAAAATAATGAAAAAAAGTATAATGTGTTATACAAATGATTGGTTATTAGAAAATGCACATCAAATGAAACACAATATTACATGTAAGCAAAATTACCTGCCAGTTTTTGCACACCGAAATAATTCGGTCAAAGTCTGTGTTTATCGCACGAAGAAAGTGATCAGATGGACTTTGCATGATCGGGCAAGGAAATCCAGCATTTGAGAAGTGCTGCATATGACGTTGATTATTTATGAAATAATATAATTTTCAGAAAAATAAATGGATTATTAAGGAAATATTGTGTGGACAAATTTTCTTTTTAGAAATGACAGAATCTTACCTGCAAGCAAGCCAATGTTTCGCCAAAAAATAGTGTTTTTCCATTCGAAAGAAGGCAAATTCGGTCAAACAAGCCGAAGACTTCAGTGCTACTTTGGTAAATAGTGAAAATAAGGGTGCAGCCTGTGTTTGCCAACTTCTTCAGGGTCACCATCATCAATAATGCCGAAACACTGAATATAGAGGGTATTATGGGGAAGAGACATTAGATTACGGGGGTCTGGTGTTGGTTTTGAAAGTGATTACTGTGACTAAAAGAATCCAAAGTAGATAATTAACTGATTAAGGGGGGGTGTTTGGATGTGCATCATAAAACTGATTATTCATCATCACATATGAGTTTCCAATCACCTAGAAATGAATTAGATAACAATATTTATTTCAATAATAAGTTTTCTTACAAGTTACAACAATGTCTTACCTGCTTACACAAATCTGATTACTTTGCCCCTAATAATCAAAAAACCATAATCATAAAAGCTTTAACCCAAACACTCAAATATATGATTGTTGCAACTCATTTAAACCCACATCCAAACACCTAATGAATAACATGTAATATAAAAGTGCTTAATTTAATTAACGAAAAGCGACCTGTCAAGGTGATAAAGAGGCTCATCTACAAACAAGTACTGAGGTCCCATCACAAGCTCCCTGGCGATGCTGACACGTCTTTTTTCACCACTAGAGAGACCCTTTGTACCACAATGGCCACCTATGAGGTTGTTTGCATGATCACCTAATGACATGGTAGCAATGGCATCCTCAACAACACTTTTCTTCTCACACAAGAAACCAGGAAGTTGAAGTAGTGCTGAGTAGTAGAGATATTCACGCACGGTCAGCGAGCCGATTAGCATGTTTTTCCTTTTGACATATCCCTGTTAATGGCAAAAGGATTATGATTTAAGAAAGTAAGTAACTTTTCACTATTATGAGCATGTTGAGTTAAAATCTTGAATTTTTTTAATACATACAAATATTTGACTTACATAAGATCCATAGTGCAAGGATGACTTTGTACCATTCACAAACACCTCACCATACATATTTGCTGAATCATCCAATCTTCCTAAAGGAGTCATGAGCAATTTGATAAAATTGATTATTACAAACTCAAACAACAATTGCGTATCCAAACACTATCTACATTATCCCTTTGGGATAATCATTACTCGAAACACCACTTAAGATTTGAAACTAGAAATAACCAACAACAGGATGCTACATACCTGCAAGGGCCCTCAAAAGAGTAGATTTCCCCGACTTTCTCGGGCCCATGATCACAGTCATTGTACCAGGTAAAGCATAACCACTTGAGCTTTTTATGACCCTATCAGAATACTTTCTTTTACCCTTTATAACAACCGTTAAGTCCTTCCATACAACTGAACTACCTGAAACATTCCATGCCGCCACTCCCACCTCCGGGTGTGCTGGTGATGTTAGATAGCCACTATCTGAGGCGGTGGTAGTGGCGGCAATATTATTGTTGTTACTATCCTCCACTCTAACCTCAACATCTGTGTCATCCCAATCAGGTGAATCCTCAAATGATATTGGTTTTCTCAAGGAACCTGGTTTTCTTAAGTAGTAAACATTATTTAAAGGTAATCTACTAACAGGACTACTTGCTAAAGATGATGCTGATGATCTGTAATTATCAGATTGAGACTGTATTTCTTCCATTTTGATGATCTTCCAGCTTATAATATCCAACAACCTACACAAAAGTAAACTCTTTCATGCATCAATTAACTGCTGAATCAAGTCAAAGATCCATAAAATCTCCAATTATTGTGATTTGAATTATCAGATATAGTTGATATAGTTACATATATCTTGATACTCAGTTTTCAAATTGCAATTTCTTACCATAATCAAGAAATTGTAGTCACCTAAAGACTGAATCAAAAAAAATTTAATACATTGTTCTTTACAAGCTTTTGCAACCATTAGCTAAAAAGAAAGACTACAAAGAAACCTAAAGACTGAATCTTTCCTAGCATTAATAACTGAAAGATTCAAGAATACATTGAAGATAAGAAGTATATCATTTGATTTAACTTTTTTTAACAACGACCCAAAACCCTGAACCCAAAACCCAAATAGAGTGTTCTATCAACAGAACCAATAAGAAGCATTGCAAAAAAGCCTAAAAGAAATATGAACAATTGAAGTGTGAAGAACATATAGCTAAATTGGTAACTAAAACAGGGTTAGCGGGGAAGAGAATCAGACAGACCTGGATATCAATGAGAGCGACAGTGGAGTAGTGTAGTGAAGTGAAGAGAAAACGAAAGACAAGCAATAGAGTACTAGTTATAGGGGTCACTCCATGTTTTTCAATCAGGGGGTCATTAATTAAGTAAATATTGAGCTTGAGGTATAGAATATTAGAATTGGGGTTGGATCAAAAGGGTTTTTTACCTAAGGGTGAATGAGTGGTTCATCAGTAATTTAATTTGTTGTTTAAAAAATTTAAAGTTTACAAATTTGTAACTAATAGGTAGCGGAATAGATTAAAAATAGATTGGAAGCCGTTCTAAATCTTTTGGATTTTGATATGCAAATCATTTTATTTTAGAAGGAAAAAAGAAAATCTTTTCCATATAAAAATTTGATGTTGAGATATGTTTAGTATAAATATAAACCCTTTAACTCATTATATCAATGAGGTTTTTACGTTCCTTGAGACAATTCTAATGAAGATATTAGGCTAATGTTAACTATGAATTTAGACAATAAATCAAAATGGTCGAGTTGGATGGGTCGACCGAACAGCTGGTTATTGGTTCGCTTATTGCGGTTTAATGGTTTAAAGTTATTTTTTTATTTTTTAAAATCATTACATTGTATTAGAGGTTTTAAAAATATAAATGTACTTCATAATTTTCATAACATACATAACTACATTTCCTAAAGAATAAATACAAATCATAAGCGAAGGATAGTGAGGGCCGGGGGGTCCACCGCCCCCTCTTTTTTTTTCGTCGGTAGTATTAAATTTTAGTCCGGTAGTGTAAATTTTTTGCCCGGTAAAGTAAATTTTTATATAAATATCGAGTTCGCCCCCCCCCCCCCAAAAAAAATAAATAATTTCGCCCCTGCCCCCCGTACGAGTATATTCAAGCTCCGCACCTGAAACAAATATAAATAACAAAATTAAACGGTTGGTTCTATTGTCCATGTCTCAAACTGGCACGAAGTGTTAAAGTAACCGTCAAAATGGCTAGTTTCAACTGATTATGAACACCATGTTTTCTAATATTTCCAAACAACCTTTTTGTTTAAAAAACATAATTATTAGTTTAGATAGTTGTTAGTTAAAATACATACTTTAACACTTTTTTATAATTTTTTAATAGTAATTTCTAGATTTTCATGATAAACACATCGTAATTGGCATCTTACATAATTAAAAATCTTAATCGTTTGCATGTGAGACACATTACTTAACCACCCGGTAAAGGTGATAGGAGTTAGATTTGATTTTAATTTCTAAAAAAAGTTAAATTTAATGGGTATATAATGAATGATAAAACTAAATTATCTATAAGAGTAAAATCTTAACTAGTAACAAATCTTTACTTTATATTAGTTCTTACTTTCTTGTAGATATAATCATATGGTTTGCTTCAAAAGATTTCTATATATTCAAAAAGAGAGGGCTAAAAGAATGCATTTTGACTATTTTGCATATATGTTCAAGTAGGTGGGTTCTTAGGAAACTTTTGACACAACAAATTTCTATTGATTGCGTGATTAGTGGCTTTAAATGGAGAATTTGATGATTGGACAATTATCTTTTGTGGCGCGGCAATGATGGTTTCATGGTATCATAGATAAGGTTGAGGTGATATTGAAGGATTGTTACATACATATAAACTACTAGCTTAATAACCCGTGTATTATACGGGTTGAATATATAAAATATTAAATAAAATAAAATTTATTAATTATAAAACGATATTTTAAGATAAAATACGGTTGAAATTATGTATAAGGACAATAAGTAACAAAATAATAATTTCAAGTTTTTAAACTTTTTTTGTTTAAAAAAACTAAATACTTTGTTTCAAAACAAAATGTTTTATAAAATATATTTATAATTATTTTTTTTTATAAATATTTTACTTTTTAAAAATATTAATTTTTAAAATATTTTATATTTTTAAAAAAGTTTGATGTTTTTGAAAAAAAAATTGTTTTATAAAAATTTATTTCTTTATAAATAATATTAATTAAAAGATTTCTTTTTTAATTTATTAAAAATATTTTTAGTCTATAAATAAATTAAATAATATTATTAGTAATTATTGTAACTATTAAGTAAACCCGTGTATTACACGTGTCCCCCTTAGTTACTCTTTTATTATAATACTAGCTTTAGTAAACCCGTGTATTACACGTGTCCCCCCAAGTTACTCTTTTAGTATTATATATAGATAAAGATAAAGATTACATGTTTGACGTTTTAGTGATCCTTTTATGGTTTTAGTGGCCCTTTTATAGTTGTATTTCATGTATAGTAAAATAAGTTTTCGATGCGAATAATTACCTAGAAGGAAAATTGTATGCTGGTCACGAAACTTTTAGATTTAGTTATTTGAAAGAAAAAAAAAAAAAAAGAAAAGAAAACAGCACACTTAATATGTCTAATGAATTAACTATTGACATTTGAATGGGTGATAAGTAATTGTTTAATCGGATTCAAGTGAGGACATTCTAGCAAGCTATTAAATGTTCATAGTTCATACATCTTTTCTTGTATGAGATTTCATTAATCTTTACAAGTTAAAAGCTAAGTCGTTTTAAAGGTGGAAAATATATGAGAACTAAGGGTTGAACGTATCGTGTGTATGGAGTCAAATAGATCTAAAGCTTTTAAAAGGGTGTACTAATATTCATGGTATGTCTTCATTGAAGTATTTCACGAAGTTTTCGAAACATTTTTCAAAATATGTGACATATTTACCGATGCACCCTGCGCCTAAATATGTATAAGAATCAGAATGCATTTACTAAACATGCATGATATTAATCTTCAATAAAAATTTGTTATAAAAAACTTGACCAACACTTAAAAGAAGATACAACTATAAAAGCTATTAACTTTTGATATGGATTTACAAAAAATAATCAAGTTCTAAATTGGTTTCTTGAAATATACATACAAAGTTAGAGAGATCAAGAAAGTGTGGATACTATATAATATTAAAAAAAATAATAATAATAAAATAAACCTCACATTTTCTATTTTAAAAGAAGACTCTTTGCTTGAGATAAAACATGAGTAACGCAAGTGACAAGCCCTCTTACCACCAAGGCAAGCACCTATATATTTTGGTTATAACTTATAAGTGGGCATTACCTATATAATTAAAGGACATGTCAAATGAATAGTGCTTTGCATAATTTAGTCCGTTCATTCTAAAGCAACGATGGTAGATCCATGATGAAGTTGATGGTTTGTTCATCGGGGTAGATCGACGAGTCGGATTTTCGTGATTTTGGGTTAATTTCTTGAAGGTTTAAAAGGTTATAAATTCGATTAGGTTCTTGGAACTAATTGATGTTATATCTTTTGATTGAGTGTTCTTTATTTTATGAATTAGTATTAGTCTGATTTAGTGATTTAGTATTCTTTATGTTAGGGGTTAATATCTTAAACGAGTTTTGATTTACTAGTGAACTTGATGATTTGATCTCATTTGGAATCAATTGATAATGTTACCTTATTTCGAATTAGGTGTTAAGAAACTGGAAGAGTGGTTTTACAATTTTGTTTTCGTGATCTTGATCGTGATCAAAAGAGTATAACGCCATCATGGTTAGTTTTTGTGAAACCACATATAAGGTGATGAACCAAATAAAAAAATGACATATCATGTTTTTTCATCATCCAAGTTTACGTTTTGACCACTATCACTACGACCCACTAGTTTTATTGTATTTAACATAAACATTAGTTGAAAAAAAATATATAACAAAAGCCTGCAACGCAGACTTGCACCCAATGCTTGCTGCCTTGTAAACAATGACGTGTTCATATTATACCACGAGAACAATCAGTTTATGGTCACTTATATATATGCATATTGGCCATTGATTCACATACAGTTCTTGTTACAGAGAGTCATAAAGTGGATTTCATGAGTCATGTGGATGTTATTATTAATAACATATATCGATCTGTCCAAATAATGAAATAATTACAGAATACACAGATCGATATGATGAGCGATGGAAGGTGTAGTTACTACGGTTCTGGCCACCTGCAGATATATGACTGCTGCTGGTTTGTGAATTTAATACGTTCATGCTACACTCATTGTACGTACATCCAATTAATGGATCATCTTATATATATATATAGAGATCAATATCTAATAACATGCATATATTAGTCATTTTAAAGTTAATCGACTCCAAAAACTCCTTCAAACAACTGGGATCGAGCATTTGAATTTATAAACACACATAGATTTCTTTATATCTCTCACGTGAGACAACTCTAAAACGTAACATAACATTTGTTTATATAAAAAAGGGATGACTTCCAACATTGTCTATCGTTTGAACATATGGTGGGTTTAACACACCACACGAAAACAATACTTATTACCATTGACAAATTTCCGACGAACAATGCCTCTGAATTTTTCACAAAAATACAACGCAAGACATTGCAAAAAAAACTTTCACTATTTCTCTTTTATGAAAATGAAGCTTGTCGGTAATCTGTCACAAACTTGTTGACGGCTAATAATTCATTAGTAATCCATTGTTAATTAATTAGCAGGTGTTATGTTACTATGTGACCTGAAAGTCCGATAGAAAACAAATTACCCACAAATGTTTACCTGACGGAGTTTCACCAAGGTGTCACTGATAATCTGTTTGTTAGTGAAAGTCAAGTTTTCTTGTAGTGTCAACCTCTATCGTAGCAGTATGGCCAAAACGGATAAAATTACTTGAGCATGAGAGGCTAAATGTTAAAATCATGTTTCATATTATTATTTTTTGAGTTAATTTCAGTTTTACTCCCCTAAGTTTTAACTAAAGTAACCATTTTCCTTCAAAAGATTTAAAAACATCAATTTACCTCCAAAAGTTCATATGTCATTTCAATTTCTCCAAAAGTTCATATGTCATTTCAATTTCTCCAAAAGTTTCATTATTTTGGATAAAATTAAAATAATTTATGAAACTTTTGGAGGTAAATTGATGTTTTTAATCTTTTGAAAGAAAATAGTTATTTTTAACAAACCTTAAGGAGTAAAATTAAACTTAACTCTTATTTTTTTTGTAACACCAAAAAAAATAAAATTACATGCCATTTTTTTAAAGTCATAACATGGAATTTTTTCACAAGATCCACAAAACTACACTTCAAACATAACATAGCCACCTAAACTCATATCTACCATTTAATCAAGCACTTTGAGCCAACTTTTTCATCTTTCATTTGACAAAGGTAACGTGTTTGTACCTCAATTGAAGCAACATTTGTTTCAATACAGAAAAATACACCAATCAGAGCATTCTTGGAAGCTCAACAATAATTACACATATATTATCAAAAAACAAGAATAATAAATACACTAAGTACAAAAAATATAACACATGTATAAACCTAAAACTAGCATATATCAATATCAATCAAACATGTACTTATACATATCGCTTGCAAACCCACGACTCAAGGTCTAGCCACATTAGAGCATCCGAGCGAATGGAACAACGGCTGGTTGTTCACATATCTGCTAGGAGCCGAGGACCGCCTACGCCCTTTTGGCATACACCCACTCAGTTCTTCCCCATGAGAAAACGAACCCTTTTGTGTCACAAAATCTTGAACCCTAGGCTCTGCCAACGTAGTCGGTTTGACGACGACGTTAATAAGCCTGTGTCCTCTACCCGCACATTCAGCGTGTAGGGGAGAGAAAATGATAATAATAAGAAGGTAAATCAAAGTAATGTGAAGGATGATATTAGTTGTGGGAATAATATTATTTGACATTGTGTTGAATATTGTGTGTTGTGTTTGGTTGTAAGATGTATAATTGAAGAGTTGTGGTATTTTATAAGAGGTGTGAAGGGAAATAAATGGTGGAAACAAGGGGAGACTCGTGAGTTTCAGAGTAGGCAGATAGATGATGATATGATACTGCATGTACAGCTCAGAGTCAATAGATGAGGTGTGCTGTTTAGCCCGTGAGTTACAGTCATGCAAACTTTAAACTCAATTTTTCAAACCTCATCATGCCACGTCACCATTTTCTCTCAAAACTTCTCCATTTGTTTAAGTTTTAAAAAAGTTGTTAAATATATTTCTTTTTAGCGCTTTTATCAATTTAAATAACTTTAAGTTTTAATATTCTTGTCATAATTAACAAAACCACATAAATTGGTGCGAAAGCACAATTAAGATAAGGATATGTGTTATTATTATTATTATTTATCTATCATACTGATCAGACAGATTGAATTACTGATCATCAGTAAGAAAGTTGGTTAGATAAATGGTAGTTGGACCAAAGAGCCTTTAGCGTAGCGGTTTCCAGGTGTACAAAATGGTGTCCTTCGCGCGTGTTGGCTCTAGCATCTTGTTAGTCATCATTTCGTTTGATTGATAAAATATCCATCGTTCCAAAAAAAAAAAAAAACGACAAAATGGCTTCCCTCCCAGTAAAATCGAGTGATTGAGTCCTCCAAATCTCCAATACACAATGATGTAGAATTAGTATTAACAAGATAATTGTTAGGAAAATGTATGGTAGTTGGTTGGATGCTTGATACTATTTTTAATAAATATTTCATTGATTACAAAAGGAGAGGGTGGTAGCTTTTAAAATCTTGTACCATGAAGAGATCTCCGAGACTGGATTTGTGTCCATTAGAGGGTGAAAAGGAAGTCAAAGTTGAAGCGTATGCATGAACATATGAAAAGTGAACAAGAAAGTTGAAGTAAATTGTGGTATAAATCAACTCAATAATCAATTGTCACATCTCGAGACAAGTGGATGTATGACACCTTTAATCTTGATTCAATTTATTTTCTAAACACAGCAAATATACACATTTAACTTAATTATGTTCTTAAATCTACATGACCGCTCCTTATTATGAAATTTTAAACCCTTAATCTCATATCAAGGGATATTACTATGTACATCACCTAAACATCTAGCCACAAGTCTTTGATTAACGTAAATTTATTGATTTAAATAAAATTCAAACTCATAACATCAAAGTTCTATGACAAATACTAATTCTAGTAAACTCCTTAGAGCATTCGCATCCCATTCTTTATATATCTATAAGTGCGTTCTTCATATTATAGAGAATAGTTGTGAGTGAATGATAGAGAGCATATTACTATTCATTTTTATATTTGGTAAAGCACTATTCATCTTTATTAATTTTGTAATATTTTATTAAAGTGGTTGTGAGTAGAGAATAGATAAAATGTAATAGTAATGTGTAAAAATATTATTTAATTGGAAAAAAAATAATTTTTAGTGTAATTATAGAGATGAAGATGAAGAATGAGATATGAATGTTCTTAGTTATGCGTTACCATCATGGTTATAGTTTACTACTAAACATTCAATAATTTTATCCAGAAAATCAAAATGAACAAAAGGGTACTAAAAACCAAGATAATTATTTAGCACGATTAAACTCGAACTTATTTAACCGATAAACACAAAAATGAAAGAAAATTGCTTCTCCTTGATGATGTCAAAAATGGATGGGATCTATGTGATTGGGAACGGATTGTGACTTAATGAAATCATTTATTAAAAATGATGACCGTATCTTTTATTTAAAAATAATGGTTTTAAAAAGAAATCTCGGCGCGATGCTATGATATGATAATGGTTAAAACAAATTTCTACATGAAAGAAGTTTAGATAGAATTTTACATGTTTTAGATTAGATTAGCTGGTTTTGAAAGAGAATATGAGTCAACCGATACCTACTACGATGTTAATAAACACAAATTAAACTAAGCGGATTGGTTAGGTCAACCAGACATCTAGCGAAGTGCCACAAATCTTTTAAGGTAACTCTTATTAAATCAGATTCAAGTTAATTAGTAAGCTCTTAAATTATGCTTGTATTTCTTCTTTTTGAATATATTATTTATCTAAGGCTACTGACAATTGTTTTGTTTTTTTTTTTTTTTTTTTTTTCTTGTGATACATGAGCTTCTTTTATTTCTCTAATTTTTTTCAGTTTTTCTTTTTTTACATAATGTCATCCTAGTTTTTCCTGTTTTCTTATTTTTCCTGTTTTTTTTTCAAAACTGGTTGTATTGTGTACCGGCGAATCCCGACAAAATTTCACCGTGAAGTAGTTCCACAAAACCGGAGGATCGGTGCTCACACCCGGCCTTCTAGGCATTCCTGGCGTTTATTTGCCTCCACTCCGTGGGTCCTAATGCATTTTACAACTATGTAAATAGTTATATTTCATCATTGGATTGGACCAAAAACTTCTTATTTCATTTTTATTTATTTTTTTCATTTTTCTTCCCACTGTTTTTAGTGTTTTCACCCAGTTTTTCTATCTGCTAGGTTTTGGTTTAACTTTTTTTCTTTTCTTTTTTTTTCAATGTTTTTAGTTTTCTTTTTTTCTCAAGTTTTTTCTATTTCCTTATTCGTTTAGCGTCTCCTTAACTATGCAAGAAAAAATTATTTTTCTCTTATTTTTACGTTACAATACACCTTTGTTGTATCGACGTTTTAAGAACATACGACCACAATTTACGGCTCTAGGTAAGCAAAACATTATTATCTAGGTAAGCAAAACATTATTATCGAATGCTAGATTTCTTAATTTCTGAATGTATCATTTCAACTTTATTATTATTATATATAGTGCCTTAACATTTACTTTTATGATAATGTTTTATTAAATTCTAAATGTATCATTTTCGTTATACATTTTGATAACTTTTATTCAAAATCGATGACCAATCGTACACGGATAACTTATAAGCACATTGATTATTTTACTATTTCACTGGCTATTTTTCACATTAAAAAAGTCTGAACCATGTCATGTTTTTCGAATTAAAAAATCCAAGATTTTCTAATTATTTTGTTTATATTTCTCGAGTGACGTTAACGATTCAAATATCTTTTGTTCAAAAGTGAAGACTCTAGATTTGAACCAAAATGTCAACTGTGTGTGCGTGTGTATGTTGTGCTGTCATCTCAGTATCTCACCAGCTGGCGATACCTTTAATTAATTAAGATTAATTAGGAAAAGTATCATTAGTATATTCAATAAGGTTCTACGCTGGATTCCTTGCAACCTCTTCGGAATCTCCACTTGCCATACATGATTAATTAATATCCTCTATAGAAAATTTCAATGTAGAACCATCATCAAACGCGAGAAAAGTTACATACACTACAAAATTTTTTACTATTAGAAGCGACACGTGTCGCCTCATCTCATGATTATTACGAATAATGTTAGGTTATATGTATCACAGTTAAAATAACATAAATAAATGTTTATGTTACTATTTTAAGTAAAACTTGATTCATGCAATCATACTTATCTCATGTTAATGTATCTGGAAGACTAGAAATAAAGTGGTCTTTAACCAAACGAAAGCATCACTGAAAAAAAATTATTGAAGATATTAAAGTCTTATGTTCACTATGGATAAAGGCTAGCTAGAATAAGAAGAAAGGCAGGGGAATGGTGTCTAACTAGCTTTCCTATTGATAAATAATTTTCTTTGGTGTTTGTAGTTTTTGTTTTTGTAATTTTAATTCTTTGTACTCTTTGAGCGTTTTTTAGTATCTTGCTAGCCCTTTCTTCTATTAAAATTTTGCCGTTCAAAAAAAAGATGTTTATGTTACTTTTGTTGTTTTCTATACAAAAATAGTTCTATAATTAAAATCCAACATCTAGCGTATATTTTATAATGTCAACCGTTTGATTAACTAACCTTGATAAAATACTCGTTATTCTATTAACACTCCTACATACTTGAGAAAATATCTCACCTAGATGTTCAACTAATTAAGGCATTAACTTTAAAGATAATAGAAGTTGTATAAAGTGATCGCAATTGATGGATCTTCAGGGAGTTCAATACATGGAGCTAGTCACTCGACAGGAGTCGGTGCTGGTAATCTTCGTCTCATCTTTGATGATCCTTACAAACCCATCATCGAATTCAATGGATTCTCAAATCTCTTACACAAGGCGAAGTTCTTCAAGTTTTTCTATATGTAGCAAACTGTCATTCTTTATGTTTTAATATCTAAGTGTGAACGAAAAATCTTACATTTTCTTCACATCTATAGACTTTAATTTTTCGTAGCCTTTTTAAAAAATACAATTTTAAAAAACATTTTATGTCTAACAAGTACATGATTTTGCGATGTTTCTAAGTATGCGAAATATATATTTTAAAGCATGAAAATTAGAGGTCGTGTTTGGATTGATATGATTATTCAAATAAATATTTTGTACTTCAACTTGTTTTGATCAGTCAATCGTTTGTCTTATCTAGATTAACATGTTACATGTGTTTTATTTGCATTACATGAATTTATGTGTCTGGTTTAGACTTGTTGGACATAGTTAAAACGAATAAATAAACAATTTGTGTTTAAGTTGATCAATATATATTAGAATGCAAACCAAATATCCGAAACAAACACAAACCGTAGATAATTGTGTTTTGGTGTGTAATCTTTTCTCCAATAAAAGCTAGCTTTGTACGTATACTTGTATTAAAGATTGATTTATAATCACATTCCTTTAGATTCATGATATTCAAAGTGTAAATATAAGAAAGGCTAGCTTAATCATTAATTATACATCAAAATATATATATTACATTGGAAGAAAACATACGTTATCTCTAATATTTCACATAATTAGCTTAGAGATCACATTTTTTCAAGATGAAAAAACCCAAAACCTAATTATATTGAAGTTAAACACAGTATTTTTTAAGAGCAATACTTTATATATATTTAATTTAGTCTCTCTAATTATTTTTAACTAGTTTTGAACATGTGTGGTCTCGAATACCAACCCAAGTGACAGTTAAACATAATTAGGAGTAGAATTAGGTGGCGTCGGAACCGACGCCACCTTCCTACCACGCTCCGACCGACTATTCTCGGCGAACCTAAGACTCCCTTGGTGCATCCCCTTAAGCTTCTCCTCATCGGTCCACTCCGAAACATAGTAATGCTCTTCACTACCTTTCACATCATCATTACTAGGCGGCAAAAACATGCTCCCCCACTGCGGGAAGTGCACTAAACTCACCGGAAGCGTACAACATATGATCATGATCCCCATGTAAGACAACCCTTTAGCCGTCGAGAACGACGCATTCGCGAAGAACACTAGTTGTGTTAAACCGGACCCGAAGTTTCCTCCCGCCCCGGTCATCCCCGAGATGATACCGAGGGATCTTCGGGAAATGAACGGGATGATGCCGAATGTGGCCCCACATGCAGCCTGGGCTCCAACAGAAAATAGGATCATGAATGTGATAGCTAATGGTAAAGAGTTTACTAGACCAAGGCATAGACAGAATATGCCTCCAGCCGTCTGTAGGAGCCAAAGGTTCCACAGACGGCCGCGCATGCCAAATCTTTTGGCCATGAAATCGGATGTGAACCCGCCGAATGGTCGAGCCACAATGTTCGCCATTCCGAATGTGGCCGCGATGATTCCCGCTAGGTGAAGTTTTAGATCAAATCTGTCGTAGAAGTACTCGGCGATGACGTTGTCGATGGTTAATTCGACACCCATGGAGTAGCCATAGAGGAGTACAAAGATCCATGTTCTATAGTTCGTCACCGCATACCATAGCACCTGGAAATTAATCAATCGAATCAAACTAAATTCAGATTAAAAATGGCAAACATGATTATATTAAAATTATGATTGTTTTCTTGTTCAAGGTCCTATGGAACTATAAACATGGCATGTACTGTGTGGTTTTTAAACAATATGTTTAGGGAATCCATAGTTGAATTAATTGATGTGTAAAAACCTAAAGGCTATTTGATTGTTTTTAATGTTCATTAAGATGTTACATTTTATAGTTTATATTTTCTAATAATTAAAAGATAATATTAAGTTTGAATGATTAAACAGTAACCATTAAGATTAAAATGTTACCTATTAATCATTAATCATGTAAATCATCCCGAAACTATCAAACAACCCCTTGAAATTCATTATGTGGGTTTTTTTATTCATTAAAATAACTTTAAATTGTAAATTGATTTTTTAACAACTTGTAATATTTATTGTGGCATATAGTTTTGTTTTATTTAGCTGACTTGATTTGAAAAAAACAAAGTATTTCTTTGTTAAAAAAGTACCTTTTTTAAATGAAAACGATTTTTAATAAAATTTATCTTGGAGCGTTAGTAAAAAACAAAAATACTATGTATGATATTTTAAAAAAATTTAAATATTACATGTTATAATATTAAAAAAAACAAACTATATGTAAAATTGATTCTTAAAAAGTAGAATAGCAAAAGAAACATCCGCTTCATCAACGAGCGGATCTTATAACTCCAAATCCTCCAATTCAACTAATGAAACAGCTAAAAACCAAAATTTTCATGAACCATCAACCCCATATAGCAAAAACTTCTTCTAAAATCACCAACCATCAAACACACGTATAAAGAATGATTGGTTGTGACCTAATGATAAAGATATATGTACGCCCCTCACCTTAGTAATGTTAGATGCAAGCCTCAATTGAAAAGTGATTTAGGTTGAAGTAAAATAATATTAATTTTTGTTGGTTACAAAAAAAAAAAATCAAACATATGTAAAATGTATATACCTTGCCAAATTTGTCTTTTGCAACATCACCTTGCTTCTGAAGCGCACCAAGGTTACCATCAGGTAAATCTTGACCAAGAGTCAACACCAATATCCCCATCACAACATTAAGCCACCCCGGTACAAAAAACGCAATCCTCCACGCCGTGAACGGCGTCGCTCCGGCCATCTTAATCACCTCAAACAACACCGGCATCAGCAGCTGCGTCGCCCCACCGCCCATGTTCCCCCACCCCGCCGCCGTCCCGTTCACCAGCCCGATGATCTTCCCGTTGAACATCGTGCTCATCCAGTACTGGCATGACACGAATGTCGCCAACGAGAACCCGATCATGAACCGGACCGCGATGTACCCGCTCGCGTTCTGCACGAACGACATGCAGAACACTGTGGGAGCCGATAGCATGATGAGAAACGCGCACCCGTAGCGCGGTCCCAGCATGTCACACACAGCTCCCATGACGAGTCTAGAGAAAATGCTGCCGGACACTGAGGAGACACCGGCGTTCCCGATGTCGGATTTGGTGAGATCGAGGTTGTCCCTTATGATGGGGACAAGTGGGGCCGCCGCGAAGGTGGAGACAAAAGTAGTGAAAAATGAAAGCCATGAGAGATGAAAAGTTCTCATGTGAGGGTTTGCTAATGAGAAAAGCTTGAATACCTTAGCCTTGTGTTCCGAGTCCACCGGAAGTTTAAACTTCGCGGTGGTGTCGGTTGGGACGGTCGGATCTCCGACAGAGAATACCAGCACCGGCTCTCGGCCGGTGACTCCGTGCATTGAACTCCCCGGAGATCCTTCAATTTCAGGCATTTTTTATGATTAAAATGCTTAATAATAATTATATGTGTGATTGTATATTTTTTGAAGCAAAGAGGAGGTGTTTATATAGAGGCATTGTGAAAGCATGTTGGAAGTTAACTTGTGACTTGTACGGTACAGCTAGGTGATGCATGGATCCCTATGTGTAGTGTATATATATTAATTAATAATTAGGCCTTTTAAAATATTATTAATAATTAGGGTTTGAAGCAAGTTGGATATTTCCAAGAGGTTGTGAAAGAATCCTATTTGCCGCATCCGATCAATAGAATGCTATTTAGCCTCGTCGTATGCCCCAAAGGATAAAACAGCGTGATTATTACCGTTTGTAATATTAATTAATATATTATTACAACAAATATTGAAATTCTTCTACTTATACAAGGAAAATGCATAAATCTAAGCTTTATTGGAATTTAATAATCTTAAATTTAATTTATTATCATGATTAATCTCAATTAATTAAATGTTTACGAATACTCATTACTTTAAGCTTATTTTCCTCCAATTATCCTTTAGTAACTAAGAGTCAACACTCGTTAGTTTTTTTTTTTTTTTTTTTTTTTTTTGATTAAATTGAACCAACTTTTAGCTATTTTTTAACTACGCGGCCACCCAGCCTAGTATTTTTTTGCATAGTATTTAGGTGCAAAAGTTTCAGAATGAGGGAGCTGATAATAGATTTCAACTTTCAATTTAGTATTTTTGTCACATAAACAGTCAACGTCATTAAAAAAACTAACAGAGTTAAGTCTCAGTTACTAAGGGATCGTTAGAGGAAAATAAGCTCAAATTTAAAAGTTACCATAAACATTTATTGAGTTGGGATTAATCCCGGTCAATTAATAAAAGTTTGGATTAATAAAATTCAATATCCCTAAATCTAATGAAAGATAAATATGAAAACTATGCATTTAAGTTCGGAACTTTTTTTATTTTTTATGTGGGCTTAAGTAGTTCTAGATGAGTAAGAACTGATGAAAAACTTTTTGTGGTTGCATGTCGTTTTTCGGCTAGATCCGACGATGGAGAGATTCCGACAGAAACTCGCACTATAGTAGGTCCATTTTGATGTTCGTTTGATGTTCTTAAGGGCCTATGGTGGTGCAAGTGGTTGTTGATGGTGAGATTCCAGCAGAAGACTCACATTAAAATTTATCTTTTCAAGATATGTGATTGTTTGTAACTTTGGCGTTCTGTAAGGTTGAAATCATATTCTTTGAGTGTGAATTATGTATCTTTTTTAAGTGGTAGGAATGCATTTTGCAATCAATGACGATGATAGACACAACATATCAAGTAAATTTCTTATTGCATTCTGGAGATCTTAATCATAGCTAGATTTGTTCATGTAATCTTTTTATATGAATTTTTATAGCTATCTTCTTTAGATGAACTCCATTAAAAGTGTATTTATGAACATTGTAGATGCACATAAACAAGCATTATAGCCATTGATGCCAGCGGAAGAACACAAAAAGTGGAATGGTCAAAATGGTAAATCGAATGATATCGCAGGTTTGGCATAGCTTTTTTTGGGTGGTTTTGATAATTTTTAGGACGGTTTACCAAAACCGCTTTTTAAGGATTTTTTGGAGCGACGTTTCTTGAGGCGGTTCTAAACCCGCCCCAAATGGGCTTTTTCACTGCCTCAAATAATAGCATTTGTACTAGTGAATTTACGTCGAACCGTAAAGTAACTTGAATTTTTATCATTGAACGAAAATATGTTATACTTTACCCGACTCTTTTTCAAATAAAATTATGTCAAAACGTAATCCAACTCAAAATGTACATAAAAAAACACATGCAGCAGCGCCGTATGTGACGTGATAAAGTAGGGTTATTTGATTTTAATAATCTCAAGTTTCATTTATTGGCTGGGATTAATACTAACTCAGAAAATATTTACATACACTCTCAACTTTAAGCTTATTTTCCTCCAATGATACCTTACTAACTGAGAGTTAACCCTCGTTAGTTTTTTTGATGAAATGGTGCCAACTTTGAGCCAGTTTTCAACACCGCCGTCACCTAGCCTCCATCATGTTTATTTTTCAGTGTCTAGCTTCTATCGTCACCTGAAATCTACCTCCAACGAGTCAAGTTGTTCATATCAGAAGGTGAAAAATTATGGGTTTTAGAGTGCAAAAGTTTTATATTGACAGACCAGATGGGTGATTTCAACTTTCTGCTTGGTGTTTTGATCATATAAACAGTCAACGTAATCAAAAAACTAACGATATTAACTCTCAGTTAGTAAGGGATCGTTGAAAGAAAATAAGCTCAAAGTTAGAAGTATCTGTAAATATTTCTTAAGTTAGAATTAATCTCAGTCAATAAATAAAAGTTGAAATTATTTAAATCCACTAACCCGATAAAGTATAGAATTTACGCCAAAACGTAAGCGAACGTCGAAACGTAGATCATCTTAAAACGTATATATAAATACTAGTTTAGTAAACCCGTATATTACACGTGTTGAAAAATAAAATATTAAATAAAATAAAAAATTATTAATTATTAAATGATATTTTAAAATAAGATATGATTAAAATTATATATGAGTGAGAACTTATAAGTAATAAAATAATGGTATCAACTCTTTAAAATTTTTTTAAACTATTTTTGTTTTTTAAAAAAAACATTTTGTTTCAAAAGAAACAGTTTTTAAAATATATTTTTAAAATTTCCTTATATAGCTCCAAATTTTAATTATTTTTATTTTATAAAAATTTTCTTTTTAAAAATATAAATTTTAAAATATTTTGTATTTTTAAAAAAGTTTAATGTTTTAAAAAAAAGTTCTTATGTTATAAAAATTTATTTCATTAAAAAATAGCATTAATAAAAATATATTTTTTAATTTATTAATAACTATTTTTAATCTAAATAAAATATAATAATATTATTGTTAATTAATTTAATTATTTAATAGAAGAGAGAAGCGAAAAAATTTTAGTGAGAAATAATGTATGTGGAAATAACATTTATAAAAAAGACATATTTTTTAATTTATTAAAAAATTATTTGTAATCTAAAAAAGAATTAAAATTATTTAAATCTTTTTTTAATTTAGGTAATTATTTAAGATGAGAAAGATGCGGGAAAAATAAAATTATGGGGCCTAGAAATGTGATATTTAGACACAACAATTTTTGTTGATTTTTTTTAAGTTTCTCTATTTCTTAAAACATTTATAATTTTAATATACAATATTATTTTTTTATAAAAATTATACCATAAAAACAAAACGGTTTTTTATCTTTAAAACGAGTAAAATATCATTATAAAATATTACATTTTTAAGCTAATAGATTTCTGCTCGTCATTTTATCTTTAGTACAATTTATTGTGTATCTTTTTATTATTGTATTTTTTCAAATACTATTATGTTTTTCGAAAACAATGAATTCTAAAAACATATAATGACAAAATAACACTATTTTGTATTTCTAATATGTAAAACACAATGATAAATTAACAATTAATTATTCTAAGGCATTAAAAACAATAACAAAATGTTTCATCATGTTTTTTGCTACTTATTGTTTTATCCTAAATACTATAAGTTTTGAAAAACAAATTGGTGAAATAACATCATTTATATTTTTAATTCTAAAACACATTGTTAATATAACAACAAGTTTATATAATATATAAAGAGCAATGGCAAAAATAACTCGTAATTATATAAAATGTAAAACATAATGATTAATACATATTACAAATGATGAAAAATATTTGATAAGATTAACTGATATATGACACAATTACCTAATGTATATTAGATGCAATTACCTGAAGTATATGAAATAATAATCAAAATGTGCTCCCTTTTAAAACATAAAATGATACATGTTAAGGTTAGAATCTTTTTTAGTTTGTTTAGATTAAATATAATTTTTACTATAACCTACCTGATAATAATACATAAAAAGTATTATTTTCTGTAATTTAATTAATTGGACCAACGAATGTGCATAAATTAATTGAAGTAGAAAAAAGAGGTCTACTTCGAAGACTTTATGAATGGAGACACCGGTGTTTAAAGACTTTTTATCATTTTGGAAAAATTGGATTCATCCATCTTTTTCTTGTATGCTTTAGATATCTAAATTAAAACTAAAAAGTGCGTACCTATTTTATTTGACTTCTTATGCTCATTAAACTTTTATCAATTATACTATTTAAATAAAATATTATTATTAACAATAAAATAAACAAGTTTAAACAAGGTTCACTCTCACCTTTTTAAGTGACACAAGAAATAAATATTTATATGTATTTATATGTGATATTTGAATATGTGATGTGATCAACACAGGTTAGTGAGAACTTTAAAGACGTACACATGCGATGATGAAAAAACATATTTATTTACAGTAGAGTTTTTTTAATTGTTTTTGAATAACCGAGTTGAGATATATAATACAAAATATATAAGATTATGTAATATAATTTTAAAGCATGGGCACAAATTAGATCCAAAGTAGAACATGTAAGATTCGAGCTCTATTGCAAAGAATCTCACAAGTCCGATCCTATAAGTTTTAAGACCATAACATATGTATGATAAAATTATATGTTGATGAATCAATCATTTATATATTAAAAATGATAAGTTATGGTGTGTGACTATATGAGTGTAAGTATTCATGCATAGATATTTTGATTTATGTTTATATTTATTAATATAAGTATAAACGTTTTCCTTTTCTTTATAAAGCCAAATATGATGGCATGATAATATTGTAGCTGTACCAATTGAATGAAGGTCAGCCGTGCGGTCTTTTTCATGTTAATTTCCATGGCTTTTGTTGCGTATATATTAATGGTAAGATGTTTTTTTTCTATTCAAAAAATTAAGATTTAAATCTTACAAGATACAAATATAAGTGGTTAATAGGTTAATAGGAGCACATAATAAAAAAATAACTTATTGCATTCGTAGTCCGAATGGTGACACAAAGTGTTAACTCGGCATCTAGCGGGTAACGTTGACTTGTGGTGGCGTACGAAGAGAAAAAGCACGCCATTAATAAGGATAGGATCTTTGGAAACCTCAAATGTTAATTATGAGTGATCATAACAAGGATTATTATTAATATTAATGACTGTGCGTATGCATGTGTCTATGTATGTATATGTGTATACGTTTGTATATGTGTACATGTATCGTGTGTGCATATGTGTGTATATTTATGTCTATATGCTTGATACATTGTTTCTTTACTAAGTTGGTATGTTCAATATTGATTATATGTTGCTTGTTTAATAATTATCATGTAAAACTTTTAGTTGCGGAAATTTCAATTTGAAGTGGAAGTGTTGCAAACTCAATGAACTAACGGTTGATTGAAACATATCCAAATACAGTTTATTACGATCCATCATTGAATGACGAATGTAGGGATACCGATCTCATGGAAACAAAGTGATTGAGTAGAGTTGGACGTTGAAATTAGAGTTAGAGTGGTGGGTTGGATCCAATAACAAAGCCATTGGATTTGGAGTGGTGACATTTTATTTAAGGTCAAGAGTTCGAATCATGTACTCATGATGCAATTTATTATAATGTAGAGTAAACAAGTGTTTTAAGTTGTTTTTCAGAAAGAAAAAAAAAACAATAAATAGTCAAATTCACGATGACAACATAGTCGATGATTCTAAAGTATAGAATATTCTGTTGTGAATTTTCAATTATAATGATGCATTATTGAATCCACATTAAAATATTATACAGAACATATTTTAATTATTACGTGAGGCAGTTTTGGCCATATGGGTAGCGACATCGAGTAAAATTCGTGAACATTTTTTTGAATGCAAGCAAAATATTCAAATGTTGTGATCCGGTTCGTCTCTTTGTACCGTAATTTTCTCACCATAGATAAATGTTCTAACCATTTATATGAAGTATATGTATATACATGTTGTTACTATGAATAAGCCTTAAAGTATTATGTTTGATGATTAGGTACACTTTTGACATCCTAACAACTCTTTAACTTAAACACAACTACCCCTCATTTCTTTTTGTCGCAAACAAACTTCCATTCAACTAGAAATCAGATTTCTAAAAACTAAACGACATCCATCCGACTTGTTTTTATACTAAATAATTCAAGAAATAATTGTTGCAAATCGAAGCATGGGATATCACTCAAACCATCTATTTATAAACCGCCTATATTATCCCCTTTTTTTCCCTAAAATACAAAGTGTCATATAATTTTAACTTAACTATAGTTCATATGTGTGTATGCATGCACCCATGTTATATGAATATTTCACTTTTTGTAAAACATATTAAAAGCTGGATTAACTCAATCCCACTTGATTTTTTTTTTATTCTCTCTTTGCGACCGTCGACTTGAACATATATGGATACCGATCACTACTCGTGCGAAAGTGAATGAGTTTAGTTGAGAGTTGACCTAGCGTTTCTTAGAAAAGTTGTACTCCCTCAATTATTATCTATAAATGCAAAATTTTATTGACCAAGTAGACCAATATGTACTCAATAGTCAAATACAACGATTACAACATATTCGGAGTTTCTAAATATAGAATATTCTATTTGTGAATTTTCAATTATAAATGATGCATTATTGAATCGACATTAATTTATACTGTATATTAATGTATATTATATAGGTAACATTCATTTTAATTATTATGTGTGACAGTTTTGGTCCGATGGGTAGGTTTAGAACTTAAACGAATCTTAAGAGTAAGAAAAAAGCAAAAATCATCTTTACTTTTATTATTATTATTATTTTTTTTTTGTTTTAAAATAGCAAGCACCTCATTCAAGGATCCGCTGGCGCTAACAACCTACTCTTTTCCTTCTCTAGTTTTATATTCCTTACTTATCTTTTTTATAACATTAATTAATATTGAATAATTATCTTTTTATGACATTAATAATAATATTGAACTTTTTTCGAAATTATACATACAAAGACGTTTTTATTATAGAATGTCATAACCTAATTTAGATAGAAAACGAGGATGATCTTATAATCAATAGTTCATAATGTATGAAAAAAAAAAAATCATACATGTGAAAGAGAGAAAGAAATACCGATTTAAAGTCATATGTGTATTATATACAAAGTTATTGTTTTATCAATTGTTGTTAGGTAAGTAAAATAAGTTTGTAAAATATATTTTTTTCAATAGTAACAAACGAGTATGTATACACTAACTTTAGCAAACCCGTGTATTACACGATTTGAATAAATAACATATTATATATAATAAAAATTTATTAATTATAAACCGCTACTACTGAGATAAAATATTATTAAAAATGCGTATAAGTAAAAAATATAAGTAATAAAACAACGATATCAATTATTTAAACTTTTGTTTTAAACTTTTTTTTCAAAAAAAAATTAACATTTCTTTTAAAAAACCATATTAAAAATATTATATTTAAAAATTTAATTATTATAACTCTCAGTTATAATTATCTTTCATTTATAACAAATTTACTTTTTTAAAAACACCACTTTTAAAATATTTCGTATTTTTAAAAAAAGTTTGATGTCTTAAAAAACATTATTTTATGCAAATTTATTTCTTTAGAATTAACATTAATAAAAAAATATCTCTTTTTTAATTTATTAAAAACTATTTTTAATCTAAAAATACTTAAATAATATTATTAGTAATTAAGATAATTAATTAATATAAGAGAAAAACGAAAAAAGTTTGATGATTATGAATATGATACTGGCACGTGTCCTTTATAGTTATTTTAATATTAAAGTAGAAAGATGTTTAAATAACTAGTCATCTAAATATCAATGCACAAACAAGTAAAATAAGTATTTTTTTTTTCTCTAACCAAAATCAGTATAAACAAAAATGGGAACAAATTAATGAGATATTTTTCTGACAAATATTAATGAGATATTTAGCAAGTTCGGTGAGTTCTAACGACCTTGCCACGTGTTACATAACCATTATTGGACCTCCCTGAATTATTTCCTTTTCTTTTTTTTGGTTTATCTACGCTTACTATGTTATATATATACATGTTTCTGAAACTAAGTTATATATGTTTTTCCTTTTTACTTTTAAAAACTTAATGATATGTCATTTCACCTTCTTAAGTTTCTAAAGTTTCAATTTACTCATGTACAAGTTTACCTAAATAATAATTTTTTGCATTCGTATTTTTATACACGTCTTACTTACAAGTTACAACCACTTACGTGTCGGTATAAATTCGATTCAGTCAACGTTTGGATGTAATTGAAAATAACTCAGGCATTGACGTAAATTTAGTTAGGAAATAAGTCAGGTAGATTGTAGTCTATAACATATAACGTCACGTACGATGCCACTGCAAGGCTCAACAGGGTAAAAAACTAGTTAATCTTATTTATCATGTTTTATTTGACAACTAAGTTGACATAAATAAAAGAGTTAGAAACTTGAGAGTGCTAGTTTTGTTACTTGCCAAATGTAAAACTACAAGTCTATATACTAGTTGTGTATGGAATTATGGACCACTACATAACTCTCTTATTAAATGGGCCAGTTTTGAATATTGTTTCCAGCCCATATACTGGACTTTGGACTCATGAGCTTATCACAATACAAGAATAACAGAATACATTGCATTTATATAACTAAATTTCACAGATATAGTAGTCAAAATCTAATATAAAATCCTGAAGTATGAGGCGCTAATAATATATCTTTACACTATTATTTATATAACATTCCTATTTTCAAATAATATACAAATAATACAATTTTATATGTACAATTCTTCTATAGAAGTCTATAACACTTTTAACTAATTCATGAATGCAGAAGATACATTATATGTAAAAGATATATAAATTTATTATTAGAATCTTACTTAAAGTGCTTGGTTATAATCTTTATAGTTTTCAAAATTTAGGCAAAATTTCATCCGATTATAATTATCTTCAAAGTGTTCCATCAATATCATTAATGTTTTTTTTCCTGCGAAGTCACTCACTTAACGTTTAGTTTAAAATCTTATGTAATGTTTTCATAAATGATTAAAAATCTCAAAAAATTTTAGGTGGCAAATAAAATCATATATTAATATTAGTTATTAATAAGTTAAGAAGAGTTTCAAATTAACCTAAAGTAGAAGTTTATAATGAAGAAAATTTAATTTACAAAATAAGAGGGTGAGAGTCGTTCCAAGTTTTCCCAGTTTCCCGGTTATCAAGTCAGAGTCACATTAGTTTTTTTATTTTCTCTTGTTTTTTTTTCTTTATACATGGTGTTGTTTCCAGTTTTCCTTGTTTTTTCTCACATTTTTCCCTGCGTGCTTTGTGTGATAAGATACAAGGTGCAAAGCACCACCCCATCTATTGAAGCTCAATGATTATTTCCTGGTTCGGGTGTTTATTTGTTTTCACCGGAACCCTAGTGGTTCCATTCGGTCCCAGGATTTCCCCATCCCTTCTACAGTTCCACTCTGTGTCCTCTAGTAACCAAAGTTTTATGATTTGTTAAAGTAAAGACAAATTGTAAGAGAAGGATCACTGAATACTAAATACGATTTATATATTTTACAATAGTTCACTTAATTTAAAAACTAAATAAGTATTTTAATATATTACATGAAAAATGAACCAAGTGAAATTTGATTATTTCAAAGAGAATATATTTCCATGATTCTCATGAAACACATTAAAACATGCCTAGCTGATCTCATTTATGGAATAAATTAAATATGATAGAATTTTCTCACTTATTCTTTTCACTTGGCTTCTCTTACCATCTAAATGACCACTCAAAACAACACACTTTCTTGATTGAGTTGATGAAGACTATTCAAAAATCCTAGCTTATCCCCCGAATCTTAACAATAAAGAAAACGCCAAGACAGAACTTTAAAGTGCGGAATCCCCTCCTACTGTAGGGATTGGAAATTGCGGAGTATCCGGATTTAGGCTCTTGCAAAGAAGGCAATTCATTTGCAGTAGGATATTAAAACTGTTTCATAAAAACTTGGTTAAATTTTAAAACGTTTACTTCTAAAAGCTTCTCTAATGATATGTTTTTAGCAATTTTTAAAGAAGAGATATGATGAGTTAGAAGATAACTTAAAAAACAAATATGTGAGAATAACTTAAAAAATCAAATATGTAAGAAGAAAGGAAAGAGAGAGAAGAGTGTGTGTGGCTTTTGAGTTTGTGGGTGAGTAAGAGTGAAAAATAAAGGGCAGACGTCACCTCATTCACGTTTTTATATTTTCTATCGATGATGCTCTAACTAAATATATATGCTTAATAAAATAATAATAACTTTCTAAGTGAACTATAATACCTGTCTAAAAAAAAGTTAATGTAATAAGAGGCATTGCCTTTATAGTAAATATTAATGACTCAAATGTTACTCGTAATTGTCAATGAACCACATATCAATTGGTTTGAAAGGAGTCATCTCATGGCTTTTTAAAATAAAGTTCATGAGTATAAGTCTCACTTGTTATAATATGTTTCAAGTGAGTTATGAATTTTACTACAATAGACCTTTGGGTGGTAAATTTCTCCTGTAATGATGAGTGGGTAGGATCACTAGCGTTGTTTATGTTAACAGATGTAAGAAGTCTTTCACCAATTATTTTACCTGGATGATCAGTCTTAAATTACCTTTAATATTTAAAAAAGTCCTACAACCAATTCAGTTTTGAGAATAAAAAATAACACCAAGTCACCTTCATTTGAAAAAAGCCCCAAAACATGTAATAATACTTTCAGTATTCCAATATGTGCCACAAAACACCAATTCTACATTGATTACAATATATTATTACATAAACTCAAATCCCCTCTTTCTCTACCCCTGTTCTGAACCAAAAACCCTAGAAAACTACCATGGACCCAGCCCCTGATAACATCTTTATCAACAGATTTGATCAAGCCCCACCACCGTCGTCCACCACCGACAACCACCACCAACCGCCTCCTTTCACCAGTCTAGTTCCCATTGAAACCACCGCAATCAACCCACCAAAGAAGAAGGACCGCCACTCAAAGGTCAACGGAAGGGGCCGGAGAGTCAGGGTTCCGGCACTCTGTGCTGCTCGCATATTCCAACTCACTCGAGAGCTCGGTCACCGAACCGACGGTCAAACCATTGACTGGCTGCTGCACCATGTTGACCCATCTTTGTTTCCCTCATCACTCACCGGAGCCGGTGCCGGAGGTGCTCCGACGACGGTGGCGCCGGAGGACAAAAGGGATGTGTCGGAGCTGGACCTGTTTCCAAACATGTCGTTCACATCACTGTTGATGCAGGTTGAAGAAGATGAAGTGAAGACCAAGGTGCAGAAAATTGCGGATGTTTGGAAGGTTTAGACTTTAGAGGTGTGGGTCTGTGGGCCATTGATGAAATCTTCTGTAAAAATGTTGACTTTTTAAGGAAGAAGTTGACTTTTGCAGGACCACCAATGTGTACTTGTAGTCTTGTTTGTGTATCATTGATTTAAACTGTACTTGATCATTCAAAAGTTATCCTTTTCAAGAAACACCTCATAAGTTGGTTTCTTGATTTTACAGTTATAAATCAAGATTCAAGAATCATGATTTAGTTGTCAACAATGTATTCAACTTTTGTTCTATATAATGTACAAAATAAAAAGAAAAACAACAATTTATAAGATCTGACTATCTGAGTTGATGATCAACTTACTTGAATTATTGGTCATTCCAAGCTAGCTAACCAATCTAATCTTCTTTGTGGAGACATTGCCATGAACATTTCTCTCCAATCCACATCTTTAAACATTTTAATTGCCTTTATGTATGTAGCAGCATCAACATTAGGAATTGACTCCAAACACTTAACGCAATTGGTGATCGAAAAGGAACTAGATTCGGTACGCCCTTCGAGATTCTTGAACATTTGGGTCCTATCTCGTATTGGGTCAGACCCTTGTTTGTTTGAAACCGTTATTGTAATTGTTTCCTTAGAAGATTTATCTTCGGTTCCTGCTACCTTTGCTTCCTTGTTCTTGTGAAGATGGTCATTCTGTGTTGGGGTTGGAGACTGGCGTTTTCTTGTTCCTGAATTCTGGGAGTCTTTATCGGTACTGCTATTATCAGTTGGGAAAGGTTGAGGAGTTGCATTAGTTGATTCGTTTTCTAGATCGATTTTTTGATCATTAAGCATTGGATATTGAGCAAGTGGATAGGCATCTTTGTAATCTATCATAGTATCTCCAAATATGATCTCGAGTTCATTGTACATGGGACAACCTTTCTTCCGGAATCTTCTAGCTTTTTTGTTAGTCTACATGTCAACCAACAACACATTATTCAATATATACACATTTTTCAGATAAGGTATAAAAGATTAGAAGTGGCAATTTCATCCAATAACTTTAAATGGGTTGTTTATTTATCTCGAAGTGATCAGATAAAATTTCTTTAGCTTAAAGCAAACCAGCTCAAACAAGTTGAAAGTCATCCGAAGTATACTTTTAACGCATATATAGAAGTGTGTGTTGCGTCAACTCAACTCAACCCAACCTAACATGTACCGAAATGACTTGTTTAAAAAAAACTGTTTTAATCATTACCCAACCTGCCTGATCAACCTATGTAGACAACTATGTAAAAAAAAACCTTACAATCATTTTTAGAAACTTTTACAGATTAACTTAAGTTGCAACAACTACTTGGTAATATAAATGTTGCAAGTTTTCTGAAGTGCAATTCACATCAGAAAGTGAAGTTGTCAAGTTATGCCCCACCCCAGAAAACAGTCCAAATTTCATTTTCAATGTTCAAACAATAACTTACATGGATCTATATAGATTTTATCTAAAAATGTTTATAATATTGAAACACTCTTTATATATGTCATGAGTAATTAACTTCCCTAGCCATCATATTTCCCTTTATGTTGCACACACACCACAAATCTAGCAAAAACACTAGTTGCAAAAACTATTGAGTTAAGATGAAATGTCAAGTGTGTTGATAGTCTTCATATTTGTAATTTCATAAGAATGATAGCTTGTTTGCAACAAAAAAGAAGTATGATTGCTGGAAAGCTTATAACCATTACATAGGAAGATCCAGTTATAGTTTTAGTCAATACTGAAGATATTAAGCTAAGATGGTGTGTGGGATGTCTTATGGAAACCACTAACTGCCTTTTAAGACAAGCAGTCTGAAACAATAAAGTTCAAAAACAGGTTATCTAAAGCGCAACTACGATAATAATAATTAGACAAGCAGCCTAGATAAACAATCCAAATAGCATCAAAACAACCTATTGTTGAATCAAAAACAATAACCAGATAAGCAGCTTTAATATCATTTGGTACATCTATGATTAGCAGAGTATAGAATTGAAAAGGGGAAGTTTACCTTCAAATATGATTCCCATACATCATCATCTGCTATCACAGTACCAAGCTTAGAATCCCATGTAAATCCAGGCTCCTTCAACAGCTTGGTGAACCATAAATAATGAATCCTTAAGAGGTTATATTTATTCCTGAATTGAGCGTGAGTATACCTCCTGTTAGTTTTTTCGTAAAACTCTTGTTCGATAACCGACCAACTCGATCTAGAAAATGTGGTCGAGTGGCGACTTCCCCTTTTCACCTCTTTAGCCATGATACTAATAAAAATGTTCTCCTCTAATAAGGTCCAAGTAGCAGGATCAGACACAATCTCTAACTGATCATCACCACCACTGAGTGCCATCTAATTACACAATCAGAAACATATGAGACAACTTTTGTAACATAAAATTATCAAAGATTATAAATGTTATCAGATTAATGAATTACTATCTTCGTCAACCAGTTGATTAATTCCTTAAAATCGTAACTCAATATATTGTTGTTAATCAAATTTGCCCTCATTTTAGCAATTACTTAAAAGGAAATGGGTAGAAAAAAGAAATGAAACCTAAAACCAGCAATCAAAAACCCTAGGGGGTTTTCTTCCGATTTCCTTGAGGCGATGAGAATAATGAGAAGGCAGTAATCGAAGAGTAAACTGCTATAAGAAATTTCCGATGAGAAATGAAGTAGTAGATTTGAGATTAGGGTTTAGTATACCTGTGAGAGCTGATGGTGGTGGTGGTTGACTGATCTGCCGGCTGGTACCTGCACCAAACTACCGAATTGGGTCGTTTCAAACTATATTTGTTATTTTAATCGGATCATCTATTTGTTTTTCGATCGGACTACAACATGTGCTTTCAGTCAACCCTGAATATTTTGTGTGAAGTGAGACTTGAACTCGAAAACCTTTACATATTTATACTGAAATTTAAATATAAATAGGCATGTTCCAATCACATTTTTGAAATTTTATAAAATATTATATTTTAAATGTTACAACTTACAAGAGAAAAATAAAAATAAATAAAATTTTCTGCTCTAATAAAAAATTATGTAGAAGGGACACATGTCAGCATTATATTCCTGCTCAACAATTTTTTCTCATTTTTATCTCTTATTTAATAATCAAATTAATTAATAATAATATTATTTATTTTTTTAGATTAAAATATAAATTAAGTAAAAGATATTTTTACTAATGTTGTTTCTAAAAAAATAATTATTTATAAAATTAGAAAACTTTTTGAACATCAAACTTTTTAAAAAATACAAAATATTTTATATTTGGTGTTTTAAAAAGTAAAATTTTTATAAACAAAGAATAATTATTGAAAGTTATAAGAAAAAAGTTTTAAGTATGACATTTTGTGAAACGTTTGTTTTGAAATAAAAATTTTATTTTATTTATTATAAGAAACATTTCATTCATATCTTATTTTAGAATATCGATTTATAATTAATAAAATTTTATTTTATTTAATTGTTTTTTATTCAACCCGTGTAATACACAAGTTTACTAAAGTTAGTTAATTATTATAAAGTAATAAAAAATAATCAAAGAAGTTTATACGTTTCATTTTGTATCAAGTGATGTACTCTTTAACAAAGAGATTGCAGAGTTCAATATCATAGGAATAAGGAATTGCTCTTATTAAAGAAGATCAGTAAGCAACTGTAATTTGAGTTATTGGGCTTTTGGATGTGAACTGTGTTGGGTTTGTCCTGTTGGTAGTAAAAGGTGTTAATGTTGACTTATTGGGCTCCTGTAAGGTCTTCAAATTGTCAACCTTCCCGTGAATAAGTGTAAACTGTGTAGTGTGAACGTTGAAGGTTTCTTTTTCTTCTGTCCAACCGAACTCACTTGTGGTCTACATTTTATTTATTTGCTGATGAATCAACTATTGAGTTCTTTCTTCTTGCCATGCTGGATCATACTGTCCTCTTGCTCGTGGATACTAATATGTGTGATCAGTAAGTTATTTCTGAAATGGTTGGTATTGTTTATTTCGATTACTTTACATTGTTGATGAACGGGAATTTATTTAAAAAATGCGCATATCTCTACCAGCTGCCAGCAGGCATGATTAACCATAGTTATTATGGAGCGGGGCGTTGTTGGTAACTTTAGTGTCATCAATTCAATTAGGTGATTGTGATTTACTTTGGATGAAAGGCAACTCATTTAGGTAATTGAGGCTTATTTATGTGAGAAAAATACAAAAAAGATTCAATACAATCGAGTTAGTAGGTGTTGAGTGCTTGAGCATTCAAGACTAACATGATTTCTGGGTTTCGGCGAACAACTTAAGTTTAAGAGGGCAACGATCCACTGCGAGGTCCAAAGTGCAACACCACTATCAAATGTTAGAGCCTCTGAAGTTAGCTTCTGATCCACACAATTGGCATAAACTACACCGCCAGTAGTTGCCAAGCGATCGGTAGAACTAGGAGTTGGTGTTCGAATTGACAACTAACCACTAGTAACAACTTCCTTCCTACTTCCAGAAGCCAATCATCGGTGGTAATAAAGTTCGTATTAATAGAAGGCAACCATAAGAACTAGGGTAACCAATTTATGAAATTAACCGTCAACAGTTCCAGCCGTAAAATTGACACGTTTTCTTCAACATTTTGTTATTTCAACACAAAGTTGTGATGACTAATTGCTTCTAAAAAGTAATCTTTGATACATTTTAGGTACAAGATCACAACAAAAACATACATACCATTTCTTTATTTTAATGAAAAGTCTAGTCAAGATTTCAAGTATCCTATTCAAATACTTCAATCTAAAAAACTATTTACAGTATAACATACAGATGTGTTATCAGCTACATATATGTAACAAACAGTCATACTTATTTTGTGGATCAAATTTAACGTATCCCCTTGGAGCCAAGTAAACAACATTTCGTTCTACTTATTTGAAAAAATGAATCATTGTACTCTGGTATTCATGAAAAATGGCCAAACTTCTAAGTGCAAGCTGCAAATCAGCAAGTGTCAAAGGAAGGGTACAGCTTTAATGGTATACAAAAATTTGAGCCTAGATTCGATTAAACCTAAATAATAACAAAAAATATTATAATTTATAAATCACACGTGTTAATATCTAAACACATAACCAATTAACCATCATCTAAGGGGAGGTGGGCAGCTTTACCTCTCTTGAAACATTAACGAATATTACTGTCTTGATAATACTAACAACTAACCATTAACGTTAAAAAGAAAAAATTAACCATCATCTCGGGGCAAAAGATGACGTAAAGTCCATGGGTACCTGAAAAGTATCCGCCCATTTTCTCGAGTCCAAATACAGCTTCGATATCTTACCCGCCACGCGGCTCATGCTGGGCCTCTTATTCGGATCCTCATCCACACAATCCAACGCTATTCGGGTCATCTTCTCCGCCACCGTCACCGGAAACGAATCCTTCAACCTCCGATCAACCCACCGCCGCACCCTCCCTTCAATCTCCGCAGCATCGCCTCCGTCGCCTTCCACCGCATACCTCGCCGTCTCCACCACCATCGTCCGTACATACCTCCCGTGTTCCTTATCGTATCTGTACTTCACCGGCTCTTCGCCGGACAACAGCTCCAGAATCACCACTCCGAAGGCGTACACGTCGGACTTCTGCGTTGCGACACCGCTGAACTCCGGCGGTATGTAGCCTTTCACGCCTTCGAATCGCACCGATCGGCTGTTGGATCTCGTGAATTTCTTCACCGGAGATGATTCCGGCGAAGTTTCTTCGACGATCTCATCTGGTCGTTTCTGATTCACAGCTTTTGCTTCGATTGCCGTCTCGCCGCACAGCTCCGCCGTGCCGAAGTGGCAGATCTTCGCGTTGAACGACGGTTCCGTGACAATCACGCTACTCGATTTCACATACTTATGAACCAAATTGATCTTCAATCCAGCGTTATTATGAATGTAATCCAAACCAGAAGCTAGATCTGTAGCAATTTGCATCCGTGACATCCATGTCGACAACACTGTAAAGTTAGGGTTTTGTTTATTACGCAAACAGTCCGTTAGGTTTCCGCCGGAGGTGTAATCGTACGCTAAGTAAATACAATCGCCGGAGATACACGCTCCGAGAAGCTTAATTATACTCATATGATGACTTCTGTAGATAACAGATAACTTCTCCCGTAGTTCTGAGTCCTTAATCGGCCGGCGAAGCTTCCGTTGGAAAACCACCACCTCCTTCCCCCGGAGAAAACACCGCCATGACGGCGTTGATGATGAAGAAAACCGTTTCGCGAGAAAATTGTTAGTGGCGGAGCGAATTTCATAGAGATCGTATATGTGAGTGTTTTCCGGTAACGAATTACGGAGGCTGGAGAGCGATGTTCTGGAGGAGACGGAGGCGTCGGCGGTGGCGGTGGAGCTGCCGAGTCTGTAACTGGAGCCGGTGGCGGAGGCGGTGGCGGTACCACCGTCGTAGCTGTAGCTACTGCTTGTAACATTACTCGATGACGGATCAATTTGTGTTTGCGATTGAACCGATGAACGAATTGCAGTCGCCGTCGACGTCGCCGGAGTTGTTGTTCGTGTCGATCTGGAGCTCCTCCGCCGTGTTAGATCGGGTTCGTCTGCCTTCACGGCCATTTTGTTTCCACACATATGAATTACAGCAATGGAATCGGTGAATCAAAACCCTAATTGATTGCTGATCATGATGAATTCATATATACGATTTCCAAATTGATGAAGGCCAGCTGTGAATTCCGGTGGCCGGAGATGTATGGTGGATTCCGGCGTAATGAATGACGTTTGCTTTATCAAATTGATTTTTGATAATCTTTTAATGGGGTTGAATTTGAGGATTGTGATAATAATTAATAAATAATGAAGAAAAGAGGGAACTGATACGTAGCCGACATTTGATGAACAGGAAATGATAAAGACAGGAGTCCTTAGCAACAATAGATTATTCAAACACCAAGAAATACCCGTGTAGGATATGTTGTGTGGTTTGGTGTGTGGGCTCTCACTAGTATTCTTTTCATATTGTTTAAAGGATATATTTTGAATATATTCCGTAATAGGTAATACGGGTCGTATTCGTTTTAGTCGAGCGATAAAAGACGCGCATGATCACATCAATCGTTTATCCAGTTTATTTCGGTTATAAGCATCTTTATGGTTTTAGTGGAATGGGAGTCTTTACGTTTTTGAATTCAGACCGTAAAATATTAATTAATTCTATTTAAAAAACATAATAACTAAAGGTTTAATAAGAATCTAGTTTAGTTCTTACCAATAAAACTCAGTGGTAACAACCTAGTTGCTTTCCATAGAACTCATTAGTAGCAATCGAATCATTTCACCAATTGTTTTAACTGTTAAACTAGCAAACTGATTCTTAAAGATGGTGTTGTTTTAACAAAAATTATGATGGTTTGGAACCTATATAAAGCAAATATTTTTTGGGTATTTTTCCATCAGTGAAGCATAAATACTAGTTTTTATGAATTATTTAAATTAAGATTTGAGTGTCTTGGCGTAAGTTCTTATGTTTGGTATTTAGTGGGATTATGAAATGCACCATGGGCTCATAAGCTAGTCTCCACACCCGAAGCACAATTGGAGTAAGGGGGTGTTTGATTTCGGCTGACCCGGCTGACTAGCCGACTCGGTCAGCCGGTCAGCCTGTTTGATGTGCGTAAAACTCGAGCTGACCGGGTCAAAACATCTGACCCGGACCTGAAATTTCATAATGCTGACCCGGGCAACACCCCTGCACTCGAGCTGACTGGCTTCTCCTCCACCCCTGCTGCCGGTGATTTTGGGGCTGGATTTGACGGCGGTGATGGTGAGAGGGCGGAGGTGGGTGGGTGGGTGGGTGGGAGGGGTAACGGCGGTTGGTGATGGTGAGGGTGATGAGGGGTGGGTTCGAGATGAGGGAGTGGTGAGGAGGAGGAGGGTGGCGGCGTGTTGCGGTGATGATGAGGGAGTGGTGAGGAGGGAGTGGCGATGGTGGAGGAGGTGGTGGAGGACGGCGGCGATGCGGACGGCGGCGATGCGGACGGAGCGACGGCGATGCGGACGGAGACGACGGTGATGAACCAGAGCTCCATTGATGGTGGCGATGATGAAGATGATGATAGTTGTGAGTGTTGGGGGAGATATTAACCTCTGTCATGTTTGAAAGATCTGTGAAGTTTTAGAGAGAGAGCGAGAGAGACGGAAGAAGATGAAGCAAATGTTGTGATGAAAGTGGGAAAAAAAAATGTATAATTTTTGGGTGGAGAATTTATATAGTCAAAGGAAATAATGTTACGTATATACTGAATCGATTTGGTTCTAGTCAGATACTGAATCAAACAGTCAAGTTTCAGTCAGATGCAGACTCAGTCAGAACTTCTAACTGGGTCAGCTTCTAACTCAATCAGATCTTACTGAGTCAGTGTAATCAAACAGCCCCTAAGACTTTTAGTTTACTAAAGTTAAAACGGAATAAGATTCTACACCACAATCATTTGTGAACAATGTGGGTTACGAGTTGTGTTGAATGAGTTAGGTTAGTATCTTTCTTTTCAATATAACTTAAACATTTCGTAATTTGTGTAATTGTATTTGAATTTTTAACTTTTATTAATTATAACGGACGTATATAAACTAAGAGCTTGAAATACTTTTTTCCTTAGCCTAGATGGCGTAATATATCCGGTAAAAAGTTTTAAAACGGTATAAAGATAATATAAAACCAGAGGTGTTGCAATCAATGACAAAGAGGATGAAATGGTGGTCTAAAATTTCATGATGTAAATTAACACTCCTTTATCATAAAGATCTAGACATCAATAGCCACGGTAATGATATATACAACCTATAAAAATATAAAACGTTGTAACATGAGCTAGTTTATGTGAAGAAAAGAAGGTTGTGAATGTATGTAGTTATATGATCTCAACCTTTTGGATCAAAAGAGGTCGAGAAAAATTGGTATAGATTGGTAAGTTTGAAGAAAATTTTAACTTGAATATGTAATTTGTCTTTGCTTCAATTTGATTATTGATGTTTGTATTAGGCTATTAGCTAATTCCTTGCTAGCTTGATTTTAATAACATACCCTTCATCTTGCAGTTAAAGAAAATATCTCAACCCAATGTTTTATGTGTCACGTTTGATTCACGTCACGATGTGACAAGAGACCATCATGTCACAACCCATCATGTCACAACCCATTTTATAGTTGTCGTGGTTTTTTTTTTTTTTTTTTTTTTTTTGGAGTGGCACTCATATCACATCACACCACACTACACCGTAAACACGCAAATCAAATTTTATCACGTCACACTACATATTATACCATACACTCAAATTTGATGGTAGAGGTATTGTCACGTAACGTCATACTACACCACACACACAAGCAACAATCATAATAGGGGGAACGACCCCGGCGAGAACATGCTGTAAAAGTGAAATTTTGCGGCTAAAAAGGGGCGGCGGCGGTATTGTTGTGCGGTGCTAAGCCACGCCGTGCCCTCACGGTGAGTCTGCCCGCTCACCCTTAGATCTATTTTTATGTCAGTATATTTTATGTCCTTATATAAAACAGTATTGACCGATAAATCTTATTTTTAACTGCTATCATTAAAAGCTTTTTCAAGGTTGGTAACAATACGAAAAGATAAATAAATTCATAATCAACTGACATTGAGTATAAAAATATAATTAATAAATCATTAAAAAAAAATATTTGAAGGTGACAAAAGCTTCGAAACATGTGTCGACCATCTACATACCATGATTGACTTTGATTGTGAATCGCGCAGACATCGTTGAGTTCAATATCTTTGACTCTCACATAAGTATTTATGTGTTCAAAAGTCAACTCAGAGTTATTTGCATAGCATCATAAACAAGTCCTTTAAATGCATTTAAATACACGCTGTCAACTTGCACAACTAAGGGCATATACGAGTCGTGACGCTAGTGACCTGTTTAAAATCGATTTGTTAAAAGTTTGAATTGAATCGAGCTGAACTCAAGTTTTTACTAAAACATTTTTAAATCCGAACTTCACATATTGAGCTTGAGTAGTCTCGCAAACCTAAACAAACGTATTATTTACAAATATATGATCAAACAATTATACAACACATATTATGTTACGTAAAAGTTATAATCGTAAATGTATCATGTATGTGTCATTATTTATCAATAAAAATATAAATAAAAGAGTTAATTGTTATTTTCTTCCCTAAATTTTAGTTTGTTTTGTCATTTCCACTCAAAAATGTTTTTTTTCTGGGTTCCTGACTTTTTTAAAAAATTGTCATTTTTATTTATTTTCGTCAACTTAGTCAATTGTGTTTATTAAGTTAGGGGCATTTAAATCAGTATACATGTAAAGTTAAGTTAAATGATTTATATTATGACTTAAATGCTTCTAACTTAACAAACACAATTAATTAAATTAACAAAAATGGATGAATACGGTAACTTTTTAAAAAGTAAGGGACCCAAATGAGGAAAAAATACTTTTGGAATGAAATGATAAAACAGATTAAAAGTCAATGACGAAAATAACAATTAACTCTAAATAAGGTTAGTGCATAATAAAATACAAGCTTGTAAAACAATCAACAAGCCGAGCCCTAGCTTTAGAAGCAGAGCTCTTTACGAGTTAAATCGAGTTAAAGCTTGAGTTGGAGCTCTTTTAAGTTTAACGAACTGAGTTCAAGTTTGACTCGTTTACACCTCGAGGCAAAATGACGTTTAGTGGTTGGAAGTTAAACTAACGCATAAAAAGTCAAAAGTATAGTATAAAAGAAAACAAAGTACTAATAGCAAGTTTAGAATAACGATGAACAAATTACACTTTTCGTTGGATGATGTATCGGCTAGGTATAGGATGGGGTGTTGTATTATTATTATTATTTTTTTTCGAAATTGTTTCTTTGTAGTTGTATGCGTAGATGTTACTCAATTTTCACCACTCATAGGTATGCCCTTAATTAGTATGCATTGATAAGTGTAGATATTAGATATTCCTTTAGGTTTAGGGGAGCAAGTAGCCCTAGATGGAGGGTATGAAGTCTAACGTTCTTTAGCTTTTAGTTTATATGTTTTTGTTACTTTGAGTTTGTATTCCCCTCTTTTATCTATTGTTATGTTTGCTATTAATAGATTTCTTTCTTCTTGCTCATGTACTCAAGAGTTTCGTCAGAAGCAACATTCATATCACATAGGATAAGAGTAAGTTAGCTTACATTTTTATCATTTCGAGATCTTATTCTAAAAAGAGCTTTTTTACTGTGTATGTTTTTTTTAAACATATTTCGTCATTTATGTTTATACCAAGTTTTAAGTTTCCCCGTTAAACTAAAAAATAACAAAAGTTATTCTTAAAGTTTATATTTTGTAATAGTTTACGTCATTGCGTATAAAGAACGTTATTTTTGTTTGTTAAACCCATTTACTTAAGAACAAATTACATTTTTCGTATTTTATGCATATACAAAATTTCAAGTTTCATCTTAAAGCTAAAGAAATATCATAACTCATCTTTTGAGTTCTTATATGATAACTATTATCGTACTTTCTGCTAAAGAACGTTAATTTTGTCTATTAAATTTATTCATGTAAGAAGTAGGTTCACTTTTATTTTAAAAGATTGTAATTCTAACGATACTCTCGTTAGCCATGGAAAATATTTTAGTACAATACCGTTTACAAATATGACTAGAAAAATAAATATAACAATATTTATGTATAAAACTTGATTCGAATTTCCATCTTTAGTATATACTCCAACGAGTCTTCATATAGTATTCTTGACTTAAGTCTTCATCACGTTCGAATCTTCAACTATACCTCTTGACTGCAACAATTAACAAACAAAAGATTGACGGTTGTGGCTGAGGATCGTGTTAGACACGGGTCCCTTAAAACAGATTTCGCGTCTCTACTCAAGACAACGCGTCTGTCTCCAGGGTACAACAGCCAAAGCAGTATGTACTGCCGGAGAGTGCCTCAGCCCGAGAGATCACGTGGTAAAATATGTGTTATGATATTATATGGAAAAAGATCAAAGATAATGGTGTAGAAAGAACAATTTAGAGAATGCTCATCTCTAAATTTCTATAAAACTTGTTGACACAAAAAAAAAATTTCTTATATACTCATGCTAAAAAATTCACATTAATGTGAGTTTTATGACTCACAACCAAAACTTCCATTTGATTTATGAAATGTTTTATGATACCAAATTAAAACTCTTATTTCATTCATGACATGTTTAATGCCAATTTTAAAAACATAATAAACATTCATAATATTTATTAAAAGACTTGGTCAAAATATAAAACATCCATGTTAGTCAATACATGGCTTTATTAGCATTATGCAAGAAATTTCAACAATTCTTACTATAATCACCCAAGTTTCACTTTTTTCATTTCGACCACTCAACTTCGAGCATCGATATCTAATTCATCTTAGCTTCAATTTGGACAATGTATAGTTCGTTACAAAACGAGAACTTAAACCAATAAATAAATAACTATTTATATAACAAATACATAAATATAATTATTTTGTGTCCAAATTTCCAACAATCCCCCACATGAATGGAGATCGATCAAAACACACAAAATTCCCAATGAAAACTCGACAATTGAGTCTTGCAGAATAGGTAGGTGTTCCCATTGAACCTTCCTTTGTGAAGCATACTTAGCCTCCTCGTGGTGTGTAGACGCGATGTCTTTGAACAAACCCCGGTTTGTGTAGACGACAATACACATTCACACAAGACTCTCCCTAGTCGGGCACATCCCCTCATCCGTTATGATCATGGATCACTATCCTGGTTCTGCGAGAGCTCTAGGATTTACGCCTCCCCACAAATTCATTCGAAGCGACCCCACTTCTCTCTAACATAGGTGATTCCATGAATCATTAAAAGCATCATGGTTATATTGATTTCCACAATCATTTAACCTGAATATGCTTAACCTTCACTTGGTTACTGGTTCGGGGTACCCCCCAAGAGTGAATGGACTAGGAAGTTCATGACTCCCTTTTAGTTTTAGGGTACTCCTCTATAGTGACTCCGTTGGTCATATGATTAAGTTGTCCTATTGAACCTAGATCTTCGGATCTCCAATCAGCTAGGTTAGGTTTCCCTCATATTCCCCTTTTCCTACGGGCTTTAGTCCAATTCCTCTTTATCTTATTTCTTTTTCAACCCGCAGGTTGTTGGATCCAAAATTGTTTTCTATCACTTTGTCAAGTCGATATAGATAACTTCAATCGAGATAAGTTTTCATAATGTGTTCTTAACTCATAAGTTAATAATGGCTATTATGAAACTTCTAAGTGTATTTGAAGAACACAATTCTAATTTCAAGACAAACACATCTCATTTATGCCTTTGGTAGTATCTATCAAGATTCTAAATCTAGCCAATTAGAATCCCAGTCTCTCATGGACTCCTTATGACCTTTGTGTCAAAATCAATATAGCTAACATTTCATTTTCAAATGCAAGAAACCCCTACTTTTAAGTGTTATTGGATAACATCCATATGGGTTAATGAAAGGTTCTCCCTTTCAAAATAGGATTGAAAAAACTTTCTCACAAAACCATTTCTACATACCTTAAAGGAATTGTTTCTAAAATCGCCTCTCCCCCACATTTCTTGCAATTTGATTTAAAATGAGGTTTGCAATCGGACAAACCTAGAAAGCTGAGTACTCCTCATTAGACTTTGTAAACTAGATAACATTATCTAGTTAGTTAAGTTTTCCATAGGTTATATCAACCTTCTTGAACCGGACAAATATCCTCTTTTAAATTTGTGTATACATGATTGACCTACTTAGAGCATCATAATTGATAAGTACTATGCTAGCATGCTTTAGACTATAGTACTCTAGCATGTGAACAGAAGATGCATCATTCTGATCCTTCACAGCTTTAAAGAATAACACACTATCCCTTGTCCATATTCATGTCTTGTTTTAGACAAATCATGAGACTTATTATTTATCATTCGGTTAGGAACATAACTCATTTTCCTTTAATACTCTTATCCACAGGCATGTCACCAGACATGACGCCATATCCGGTAGCTGCCTCAACACCAACTTAGCAGCAGCCAGTCGGTAGCAACTGCCGGACCTTGGCATTAATACAATAGGTTGGTAGCAACTCAAAGGCAAGCTCGGTACCAATATAGCGTACACACTCCAGTAGTTGGCATTGCGTTAAGACCAAGATCTCAATAACATCTGTCAAAACTACTCAGTTGACTTTCAAGCACAACAGTGCGAATGTGTGAAGTGCAAAATGCACCATCTTCTCTTGACGTATAAAGACTTAATAATAAGTCTTGATTCAATTCCTTTGGTGAACACATTCATAAATAAAACTCGTCTACAATCAGTATTACATTAAGATAGAATCAAACACATTGACACTCAATAATATGCAATTCATAAAGTTTGCCTACAGTTATTGGCACATATGTCTTGTTGTTCCCTTTAAGATATGTATAACTAGGATACTTTCTCAAACGAAAGAAAAATCCTCCATATAGCTTTAACAACATTAAGATGGTAGACGTATTTACATTTAGATCTTTTCAAAATGAATTTAGCTAAATTCATTGAAAATAACATATAATGCTTTCATATGTAGATTTATCCACACTTGTGAATTTTTATGATAACTCCAAATGAAGTTTATCGGTATATCTAATACTGGTGTATTTCATCTCAACACACTCATCATATTTCGATCTTATGATATGGTAAGACATTTGATGTCTCATCTTCGACACTTAAACAATTCAACAACTCTCAAGTTATTTCTTATGCAAATCTCTTATTGCACTATCCGTTTAAAGTTATATATTTTCTAAACATTATATAATTGACGTTTAAAATTATTTCCCTCAAAATCATTTTGAACGTTATAATAAAAATTTATTTATTTTGTTGTAAATATTGCATGTGTTATCTTAAGATATTGAACACAAATAATAATACAACCGAAATTAAAACATAAAGTGTAAAACACTTTTTAATAATAATTCAAACGGATAAAAATTATATTTAGGCATCAAATCTCCAAGTGTTATTATCTATAACACTTTCATCGTTGTAGCAATGATATCGATTTTATGGCATATCTTGAGGTACTCCCTCAATAATACTTCTTGCACTCATACGATTAAGTTTCTCATTTCATCTTGAAACTCTAAATTTGAATAGTCAAAACCGACCAAAAACAACAACGTTATGTATACACTATCTTATTTATAAGTAGTTGTATTTCAACAATTATTTCTATTCACAACAATCTCGAGTTTTTTTTTTCTAAATAATCTCATCGAGACTATTATGTTGTTCGAGACGTGCTACTTCTCACATGAGTAGTAATCATTTTAGATTGCAAAACACATATTTTATTAATTCAAAACATTTCGTAGCTTTGCAACTATTTTAAAAATATATCGTATTTGTTTTATTTCTTGATCACAAAAGTCAAGACCATAAACTCCAAAATTGGTTTTATTATATAAATTAATATCTAACACGCTCGTTAGAAGACAAACATTTACAAATGTTTTTTTTTTTAATTTTTTTAACACTTTTGGATTTATATAATAAACCGTTTCTAACACATTTATTAGAGAATAAATGATTATAAAACGTTTTAAGTAGAATAAACCGTTTCTAACACATTTATTAGAGAATAAATGATTATAAAAACGTTTTTAAACACATTTTAGTTTATATACATAAACCGTTTTTTAACAAATGATTACAACAATCATTTTAAATATTATGGTTCTTATTAAATAAAAAATAACAAAAGTTATTCTTAAAGTTTATATTTTGTAATAGTTTACGTCATTGCGTATAAAGAACGTTATTTTTGTTTGTTAAACCCATTTACTTAAGAACAAATTACATTTTTCGTATTTTATGCATATACAAAATTTCAAGTTTCATCTTAAAGCTAAAGAAATATCATAACTCATCTTTTGAGTTCTTATATGATAACTATTATCGTACTTTCTGCTAAAGAACGTTAATTTTGTCTATTAAATTTATTCATGTAAGAAGTAGGTTCACTTTTATTTTAAAAGATTGTAATTCTAACGATACTCTCGTTAGCCATGGAAAATATTTTAGTACAATACCGTTTACAAATATGACTAGAAAAATAAATATAACAATATTTATGTATAAAACTTGATTCGAATTTCCATCTTTAGTATATACTCCAACGAGTCTTCATATAGTATTCTTGACTTGAGTCTTCATCACGTTCGAATCTTCAACTATACCTCTTGACTGCAACAATTAACAAACAAAAGATTGACGGTTGTGGCTGAGGATCGTGTTAGACACGGGTCCCTTAAAACAGATTTCGCGTCTCTACTCAAGACAATGCGTCTGTCTCCAGGGTACAACAGCCAAAGCAGTATGTACTGCCGGAGAGTGCCTCAGCCCGAGAGATCACGTGGTAAAATATGTGTTATAATATTATATGAAAAAAGATCAAAGATGATGGTGTAGAAAGAACAATTTAGAGAATGCTCATCTCTAAATTTCTATAAAACTTGTTGACACAAAAAAAAAATTCTTATATACTCATGCTAAAAAATTCACATTAATGTGAGTTTTATGACTCACAACCAAAACTTCTATTTGATTTATGAAATGTTTAATGATACCAAATTAAAACTCTTATTTCATTCATGACATGTTTAATGCCAATTTTAAAAACATAATAAACATTCATAATATTTATTAAAAGACTTGGTCAAAACATAAAACATCAATGTTAGTCAATACATGGCTTTATTAGCATTATGCAAGAAATTTCAACAATTCTTAATTTTAATAACCCAAGTTTCACTTTCTTCATTTCGACCACTCAACTTCGAGCATCGATATCTAATTCATTTTAGCTTCAATTTGGACATGGTATAGTTCGTTACAAAACGAGAACTTAAACCAATAAATAAATAACTATTTATATAACAAATACATAAATATAATTATTTTGTGTCCAAATTTCCAACAATTCATGTGCGTCTCACATAAAAGCATAATGATTTTTACTCTTTTAACGAAAAATACTTAACAAAGTTCGGTATATCTATACATCTCAAGGCTCTAGGCTCACACGTCCGCTATTTGATTTCATGCATTCTCAAGGGCTTATGGGTAGAGATGGGCATAAAAACCGGGTCCGAACCCGACCCGGTGGACCCGACCCGGACCCGGACCCGGACCCGGGTAGTACCCGATGGGAGGTGTACCCGGGTTGGACCCGTTTGAAACCGTAGGGTTGGAACCGGTTTTAGATTTTGAGTTTTTTAGTGAACCCGACCCGAACCCGGTTTCGGACCCGACCCGGTTGAACCCGATTTGAACCCGGTTTTGGACCCGATTTGAACCCGGTTTTGGGGACACACACAAGAAAGAGAAGAAGAAGAAGAAAAAAAAAAAAAAAACTGAACCCGATTTGAACCCGGTTTTGGACCCGACCCGGACCCGACCCGACCCTACCCGGGTATGCCGGGTAGGGTTTTGCATTAGGTGAACCCGACCCGGGTTCGAACCCGGTTTCACCAAAACCCGGGTACGAAAAAACCCGGTTGGGCCCAACCCGGTTTCAACCCGGTTGGGCCCAACCCGGTTTCAACCCGGTTTCGGGTATTGGGCCGGACCCGATTTGCCCACCTCTACTTATGGGTATGAATTTTGTTTCTATCAAATAACATGATTAGACGGGCCATACTTGCCAAGACCCATTTTATTGGCCCATTTAATGTTTTTCACCGAATTCTTTTCCCTTTTTTGCTTTCACGTTCTAATGAAACTATTTTTACATACCAACCTATAGACATAATCGTGTTAGATAATTTCATATAAACGAATAATGTAACTCTCAAAGACAAATTGAAATAATACATTGATGATGTTTTTTTAAGAATAACTAGCTTATAATTCCGTGTGATACATAGATGAAAAAATAAGTTAAACTTAACAATTTGAAATAATTGTTATAGATTTAAAGTAATATTGTTATATAAAAATATTTTATAAATTGTTGGATACTTCATTACATACAACATTTATTGTTCTATTAGTAACTTTATCTTTTTTATCTAATAGGAAAAAGAAGTTAAATTAACAAATTGACATAATTGTTATAGATTTAAATTACATATAGTTACATACAACAATTTAGAATACTTCATTACATAAAACATATATTATTCTAATAGTAACCTTACTATTTTTGTCATAGTTAAAAGATACATATCAAGTGTTTTATTTTCTGGATCATTTATATATTAATGGATTTGAATAGAAAAAATCATAAAACGACCTATAACTCTCTTTGAATTTTACAATTTAGTATTGTATAAAAATGCAAATCGGATAATTAACATACTTAAAATTATTTTATGTGTTTACTTATAGTAGTACAAGTAATATTAAGCACATACATTGTTTCAAATAACCTAAACCATTTTCCCAAGCAAGTTGCATGCACAAGGGTGTTGTTAAATATAATTATAAGTAATGAGTAATAAAGTTATAAAATTTATGATAATTGCTAAAAATGTATATTAGATAAAAATAAAAAATATTTGCTCGTCAACAACTATCATTTCAACATAATTGTTTTCAATGAAGTTTTTGGTTACTTTGTTGTATTTATTATATTATATATTAAAAAGCAACTTCACTGCTACAGTGAAGTTTGCTTTTTAATATTTTGGCCACACATTTTTACAAAATGTATATATAAGTTTGTTTTTTAATATATTAGTCACATATTTTTACAAAATGTATTTTAAACACAAATTATAATTAGGATTAACAACAAAGTTTTATATTTTTGCTTTTTGATCACAAAAGTTTATTTTTTGTGTTTTTGGGTTCAAACATTAATATCGGTATTCGATATTATCGGAACCGGTATCGGTATACGCTTTTGTAGTTTTCGATAAGCCGACCCGACAACGAAAAAAGTCACGGTAGCGTAAGACAAAGGAAAACAACCAAACTTCCGCACGCGTAACGCGGGTAAAGTTTGCTTTTTAATATTTTAGCCACATCTTTTTACAAATTGATATTAAAACCCAAATCCTAACTAGGATTATTCTTTTGGTTTTCTTTTATGATGAAGGCAAGTGAGGTGGTACAACAAAGTTTTATATTTTTGCTTTTTGACCACAAAAGTTTATTTTTTGTGTTTTTAGCGTCAAACATTAGTATCGGTATTCGATACTTAATCAAACGGGTATCAGTATACGCTTTTGTAGTTTCCGATGAGCCAACCCGACAACGAAAAAAGTCATGGTCGCGTAAGACAGAGAAAAACAACCAAACTCCCGCGCGCGTAGCGCGGGAGAAAACACTTGTTAATATGATTTTGGAGTTAAAACTGAAGCAAATGTAACAATTTGAAATTCAAGAATATATGCAGATTAATGGAAAACAAACATTTTGACGGAAACTCATGATTAGTAATTAATTTGGAAAAAAAATTCCTTTGAATTTTTATAAATTGTATTTCATGTTTATTTTAAAATTACGGGTAACTTGGAAATGAAATCAAGTATTAGTTGTGATTTAGAGATAAATAAATAAAAAATTTCCATTATTATTTTATAAATACGTAGATACTTTAGGAAACAATTATAATCTAATTCTTAAAGATCCATAAAATCTTTTTATATACATTTTTAAAAATATTTTAGTTTTAAAAATTATTAGCTACAAGTACAAAATTATTTTTTAATAAAATTATGTCTCATTAAAGTTATTTCGTCAGAAAAATTAACAGTTGTTAATTCTCAGTTACTAAGAGATCATTAGAGGAATATAAGTTTACTGAATTGGTATTATTAAAATCCAATAACTCTCTTTCAAATACATATCACATCTCATTATTTATTTTTATCTCAATTTAATTAAATAATATTATTTTAATCATTTTTATTAACCTTTCTCTCATCCACTCAGCTCATAAAAAATTAATAGATGAATAATAAATTGATAAATATAAAAACTTAATATTTAACTCATATATATAATCCTTATAATTTATAAATAATAAAAATTATAAATAATAAGATGCAATTTTTTTTTAATTCTATTTATATTTTAAAAATAATGATAGTTATAATGATTCCGATATGAATGCTATTAAATAGCCTTAAGTAAAAGAAATCTTAAGTGTGTTACCTTGCGGTGTAAACAAACCGAAAAGTCCAAATAACAATTTATGAATAGTTTGATGTAATGTTCATTTAAGTGGATGCTTGGTTATTTTGTGATGGGCAATTAAGATGTGTGGCTGAATAAAAAGTAGTTTTTAAAACATTTAGTATGTTCTTGAAATTTACTCATTAAAAGGTTTCATAAAACATTAAGAGATGATTTTTAACTGAACTAAATACACTTTACATTTGAGAATCTGACCGATTGTCTCTTAATAGAATCATTAAAATGCTATCAAACAGCTCATAAGTTTCCCGTGCCATTTTATCGTAAATCTCACCCTTGTTTATGTTAAAAATCAATATATGTATACTATTATATCAACAAAGGATGAAGACAGAATATTATATTAGTTTAGTTAATTTTTATTTTTATTTTTTTGAACGGCAAATGTGCGAGCCGGCTTCGGAGGATAGATGTTATCTTAATCGGGCCCACATATCCGTTTTCCAGACGGGACCGCACCCCCAACCCCTTAGGAGGAAATCCATTACTGAGAAAACCATCTGGCTCAACTCTGAGTATTTTGCTCAGAGTGAGACTTGAACCCATGACCCTATAATATTTACATGTCAAGGGTACCTCACCTTAACCAGTTGGGCTAAGGATCATTGGTATTAGTTTAGTTAATTAAACAACAGTTTAATGGTTCACTTGTTTATTTAATACTGAAGTTTGTAAAGCAATTGATGCTTGAATAATAAATGTAATTAATACTGGTATTTGAACGTGTAAAGCTTATGTCTGTTATTTATTTGTCATTTTAGTTAATAAGTATACAACAAAAAATAAACTTGTTTTTTTCTACATACCATGAAATAGAAAATACGTCTTCTTATGTTACTATTATTCTATAATTACTTTATCTTATTTAATTATATATAAAAATAGTCGAAACTATTACTAGCTGCAATAAACTGATTTTTGTTATTTTTATATAATATCATTATTAAGGTGAACTGTTCATATTTAAAAAAGAATTGTTATTTCATGTAATCTAATGCGTAAAATGATGTCTATTAGTCTAATGACCACCCTTTTGGGATCAGGTATAGGTGAAAGTGATCATGTCTTCTTCACATGTGCGTTTCCGCGGGCAATTTGGTAATGATATTGCTCTTTGAATGGCTCCATGTTTGCCATCCCATTAAATAAATCATATCTTCTTGCATTAATGAACAACTTTTTAGTTATTAATAAACCAGATATCATCTGTTTCTAGTAAACAAAACCAACTAAGTCGTGCTCTTGCTTAAAACAGTTATTTGATGGATTTGAAAGGGGATAAACACTTTAGTTTTCATAACGAATACTTACTTTTTTTAAAAAATGAGGGAAGATATTTGTAGATATTTAGGTGTATTCATTTAGTTGGATTAGATTAGAACCCATAAATAGAATTTGTCTTGATTGGTTATTCTTGTTTTTAATTTCTCACTGTACCTTGTAATTTTTGCTGACTTTGCATGTTTGTTATAATATCGTAGTAGTTCAAAAAGATGTACAATACGTCAATACCATTAAAGACAAAATTCATTGTAGTATAAAAAATAAAAATACTGAAAAGTATTATTTAACAGTTAAACCAACAAAATAGTAAAAGTTTATAGGCACTACTTAGAGAGGTGTGAATGATGTAATGTTCACATGTTCCAAAATGTATTTCTGAGAGATTTACCTGCAGTGCAACTTAGAACTGACATTACATAATTTTTTAATGTTATTAAATAAAAAATTAGATTGGGGATAGTTGATTTGATTTGATTGGTCATGAATGGTTATATCATACTTTTTGATGTGTGATATACTCCCTCAGCCAATGGGCCCTCCCCCACTCCTTTATATACACTCTTAATAATTAAATTATTTTTTTCTTCAATTTTCATTGGCTGAATCTCTCTTCTTTTACCTGTTAAATTATGTAACCAGGAAAAACAATACTATCTAATAATTATTAACACATAAACGTTTCATTGTTATAAGATATATTTTAATTATAGTAAAATTCAAAACATTTGAAATAAGGATTACACCATATGTTTGTATAATACATCTTAACCTAGAAAAAAAAATCACCAAGAACACATCAAAAGGCGATAACCGAAGAAAGTATACATAAAAGACATAAGGAAGGATATCAACTCATAGTAGATCTGCGGGTGAAAACATGATTAATTGAAACATGTGTAAAAGAGATAGGGCAGAAAGAGAATGATAATGATCCATTCAGTGTCCGACTTATCGACTGATGTGTGATCATGTTTTATCTAGGCAAACCGTTCAAACCAAATAAATTTCTTAAATCTAAACACCAGATAAATAATCTGATACGATTGAAACCAAACCAAAAACAACAATTCTACTTTTATATTTTTTTATTTCCGGTTTAATCGGTTTTAACAACCAAGGGTATCATATCGTTACATAAGAGATTTAGAGGTGGTAGTGGTTTTGGTAGAGTTACTTTAACTAGTATTGAAGTCAGAAGATGGGGTGTTGAGCAAAAGCATTATCATTATCAGTATATGTCCATCACTTCCCCCCCGTTTTTCATGGGTTTCTCTGCATTTATTCCTGCCACCCAACTCAATTTTTTTTAATTTCACTACTTCTATACCCTCCAACTTTTGATTAATTACCTCATACTCCTTGTACTATTGGAACTTGAGATATGATATTAAGATTTAAAAAACCGAGACAAAACAATTTAGCAACTTAAATGGCAAGCTCAATGTATGTAATTAACTTCTTCAGTAGTTGTGTTTCTTTTAACTTCCTCAGACTGGGTGTTTAGGGTGTGCTTGATCAAGGGTACTACCCATGTGGATGTCATCTTGATCGCGCACACCGCAACAAGGTGTCACGATCAGGGGTGCGACTGAGGGGCGTGAGGGGGCTAGCGGCTGAAATCAATGTTGGGAATTTGTGAGTTTCAAAATAATAGCCGTTAAAGCTTATTAAAATTTATTAATTTTACCTATATATACCCATCTTTAAATTTTAAAACCAACTCATTTCATTCACTTTCTCTCTAATATTTTACTTAAAAAATACTTTATCTCAACCAAGAAATGAAGTTTCTCCTAATTCGAATCTTCCAAAAAAGACAAACTCATTTTTGAAACGGGAAAAAAAGTGGTCGAGCACTTGATCGAGCAATCTCAACATCAACGATCACTAACGAGATCTTCACCTCTAAATCATGACAGAGTGGTGCTAACAACACTTTGGTAAGACACTACTTATCTCTCGATTGCTTTTATGATGAAGAAAGTTTTAGAACACGTTTTTGTTTGAGTAGACAATTATTTTTGCGTATATCAAATGATTTGTTGGAGCGATATTCGTTTTTTCAACAAAGGGAAGACGATAGTGGTATAGCCAAATTCACAACTTTTCAAAAAGTTACGACGGCTTTTCGACAACTAACGTACGGTGTTACTTCGAGCACCACGGGCGAGTATTTACAAATATCCAATAAAATTGCACGTTATTCACTTGAATATTTTTGTCAAGGTATATAAATATTTTCTTAGTTTTTATAAAAATTTTAAAATTACACGTGATTCACTTGAAACTTTTTTTGTGTCGACTTACTCTCAAAAATGTTTACAGAGACTTACTATGTATGATCTTCAACGCATATACGAGGTGCATGGTGAAGGCCATGGTTTACCTGGAATGCTCGGCAGCCTTAATTGTATGCTTATTGGGTGGGCTATGTGTCCAACTGTTAGGAGAGATAAGTTTCACTATGGTGATTATCCCGACCCTACTATCATACTTGAGGCGATGGCCTCATATGATCTTTTATTTTGGTATGCGTTTTTTGGTGGTGCCGAGTTAAATAACGGCCTTAATATTATCGATCAATCTCCTTTATTCGACAACTTTATCGACAGCATCGAACCCCCTCAATTTTGTATGCAAATGGAGAACATTTCAAATACGGGCACTGCCTTGTTGATGGGATTTACAACGAATGGGCGACAATAGTTTAAGCTTTTACGTCTCCACTTAAAGACAAGCAAAAGTATTTCACGAAAAAAGCATGAATCTGAAAGAAAAGACATCGAAAGAGCGTTTAGAGTTCTATAAAAACATTTTCATTTGATAGCAACCCTGATACGGTTTTAGTCAACAGAGAAGATAATGAGTGTAATCTATACTTGTTTTATTTTACATAACATGATTTTAGAATATGATGGTGAGGCTATTTGTCAAAAACTACCAAGGAAACATTCTCCCACTACAATCGACAATCAATGATCAACAAATACTCGAAAACATAGTATTAATCAAGAACCGTCAAATACACGAAAACTTCGTTATGAATTGGTTGAACATTTGTGTGCTAGATCACCCAATGATCTCGTATTAGACTACTATTTGTATTGGTTTTAAAAAAAATTAAGTAATGTTTTCTGTTTATATTTTTAATGTAATTTTTTTGTTTTTGATATTCATGTATTTAAATGGTTTTAAAAAAATTAAATAAATTAAGTAATTCGTTAGAGCTTCTGATCACCTGATTCACAATAGGGTCAAGCTACTTGATCAGGGGCTTTATCCAGTATCCAGTCAGTATCTAGTTAACGCCACATGTCACAATATTACAGGTAACTTGATCAGGGGCTCTATCTCACGATACGTAGTCTCATGAATTTGTTATCTTTTCATAGTTTATATAATATGCTTTATTTTAAATCACTATCGTTGTTTAGTTTTGACAACTTTTACAACTCGACAGATAAATAATAGAACAAAAGGTTCAGTTACACAAAACAAAGTGTGCTCCTAACCATCATTGTTCATACACATTTTCTCTATGTCTATATAGATTAACAAGTGCGTTGTCCATATTAAGCATAAGAGTGCATTCTAATTTCTATGTGAGGATTATAAGGATCAAAGTAGAGGGTGTGGTTCTTGTTACATTTTACGTGTTTAAGATAAAGAACGTTTGTGCTAAACATATCACAAAGTCTCATCCATCTAGCATTCATGTGAAATTTAGGCGAGAAAAAAACATCTCCATTGAGGTGCTCTTAGTTTACCGGCTAAAATAGAACCCGTAATAACAACAAAATGATAAAATCTATACCAATACACATACATAAACATATAAAATAAATATACGTTGATATGAAATGTGTCTATATAAAATAATACTTTTTATACCCTTATTATTACTTTTTTTTTCTCCTCCACCTACAGTAACATTTTTCAATTAAAAATGTTACTGATAAATGGTAACATTTTTCTTTATCTCTTTCACCTACAAACACTTAAAACCATTTCATCTAATATAATAAACACACTCAAATTTTTTTAAGAATTCCATTGAAAATGCTCAAAAAGATAATCAAATAGACAAGTGGTTTATACATGATATCAAAAACCATAAAAAATAAATAAAACCAAATATGTAAATGTGGAACCAGAGCTTCGGGTACATCCAGTTAATTGACGTCAAATCCACGTGGGCCCATCAGAAAGACAGACAACTCATGGCATTTCCGTAATTAACTAGCCGACTAGGGGTATTTCATCAAACCCCCTTACCATCCAACACAAGATATCCAAAAAGCTAACTTCACTTAATTATCACATTTGCAATCATTGTCCTCAACACTCTCCTCCACCTCACACCACCACTCTCCTCACCCTCGCCGGCGCCGGCGCCGGCGCCGGAGACCCACTTTCTCCGGCCACTTTGTCCGGCGACAAGTTTCTGCAGTTAATTTGTTGAACACAATGGATATGAACAATATTCTTCGAACGGAATCTCACGTCGCACAGAAACTCCGGCGACATAAGCTCAGATTCCACCAAAGCTCCGACGACCCGACCCACCAACACCCACCACAAGACCCCATATTCGGATCCGGTTCGTACGACCCGATTGTGCTCCCTTCAGAAGTGCTCAACTCCATTGCTGTGTTACCTCCTAATAACCATGGGTTTGTAGATCAAGATTCTTGTTCGGGTTCGGGTTCGGGTTCGAGCAACCCACAAACTGGTCAAAACCAACTGCAGGTGAGTAATGATTGGAATGTTGTAACCTACTCAAATGTTGGTTCAATGGGTATCGATCAAAGGTATCATCAAGATCCGTATTATCAAAATGGTCTTCAAGAGATTGTTACATCTGCAACACATGTGAATCAGTTAGGGTTTACAGCAAACAGGAGTGATCATAATAATATTAATAATAATCATCATCACAGCACATATGACAGCAATCACATCACACAGGGGTTATCTTTATCACTGTCATCTGTTCCTCAAGGGAAACCTAAGTTTCCCCATCTGCATTCGGGTCCGAAAGCATTAAAGATTGAGCATTTAACGAGTTCGGACCCGAAACAAACGATGGGTATGGGCTCTTTTGCCCGTCGGAACACGGGCCCGCTCGGCCCGTTCACGGGTTATGCGACCATCCTTAAGAACTCTAAGTATTTGGAGCCTGCACAAGAACTGTTGAGTGATAGTTGTGATGTTGGGGGTCATGATCAGGTGGTTCGAACATGTGATAATGCTCACAAGATTCTTGATGAAGAAATGAGTAGGGTTTCTGGTGATTGTGGTGCATCATCTTCAGCTATTTATGGTTCAAATGAACATTTTGCTGATCGGAGTAGCTCTTTGTCTGAATCATATCGGCCGGAGTTTCATCATAAGAAAGCTAAGCTACTCTATATGCAAGAAGAGGTATATATTAATCTTGAGTCTTTAATTATGCATAAGATACTTTTCTTGCTTGATGATTAGCGATTAGTTCAAAGGGATTCATTAGAGTTCTAAGGTTCGAAGGGTGTTAAAGACTTAAAGATTATGTTTTGAAGTGTTTATGTGATTTAGGGTAATCACTTTAGATAAGCTACTCTCATAGTAATTATCGAAATAGTGATTATTTCACTCTCATAATATGTTTCATCTAAAGACTATATGTGATTTAAAAACATAATAATCAGCTCAACAATTTGCAACCACAAAAAGTTTGTGAAAAACACAACTTTAGAGCATCTACAATGTCATTGTCACTTCAGTTTTTAAGCTATCACTAGTTTTTATAAACAAACATGTGCATAAGTTGATGTATATTTTTTTACTTGGTCCCACTTTTTGTAATAAATATTGTATTTTGCAGCTAGAGGGTCCCACACATGTTTATCCATTGGCGATCGTGTGTTACTATGCATTGTGAATGCTATTATAGTATTATAGTAACCTTATGGTGTTTGGAGGAATGTTTTAGTGGTTTTTTGACATTCTTTTAATCATTTGTGATACTAAACATACATTTTGGGTGTTTCCATTTATCTTCGTTTTTTCCCAAATAATAGTGGTAGAAGAATAAAAATAGATTATTTCAGTTTGTAAAACAGTTAATTAAGTCAACTATGTTACACGCGATTAGCGTGAATGTTGCTGATATCTTTTGTTGTAAACGCGTGTCTTTGACATATGTTTGCGATTTGACATATGTTCGGGAATGGTCCATGGTCATGAAATAGTTGTAGCATGTGAATAGATTGCTCAATATGTGTACTATGACTACATACCAATATTTTAATTAGCAATGTACTAAAATTGGTCTCTCATTACATTATTATCCCTTCTTGTTGACAACCTTTTGTCGATTTTGTAATGATCCCACAATATTAACATTTAAAAGGGAAAGTTTGGTCCAAAATCTAGCTAGCAAGATGGAACTTTTAGAACTTTTTATTAAAAGACAATTAAGCTTACTTTAAACTGTAGTTACCCCACTATTTGGTCACTTTCAAAGTGCCTAATCTCAGCATAATTGAGCTTTCACATGCTATGTTTTTCCATCATATCAAACTTTTAGTTACAAGTGCGAAAAGTCGACAGTTTTCCCACTGAATGAACTGACACTAGAACTATCATTTACCGACATTCTGTTAAGGATTTCACCTTAATGTTTTGGTGGTTTGTTATGTTTCAAAAAGGTATGCAGAAAATACAAACAGTATCATCAGCAAATGCAAATGGTGATATCATCATTCGAAACAGTTGCTGGACTTACCTCATCGACACCTTACGTCTCACTAGCTTTAAAGTCGGTTTCACGACACTTTCACTTAGTGAAGAATGCCATTTCTGAGCAACTCACTCAAGTGAAGAAAACCTTTGAAGATTTGTGTTCTCTGAGTAAAACTTATGATGCTAATAATACCACTGATTCCTTGAGGCCTATGGACCATAACTTTAATGGGATATCTAGTGGCGGAACGAGCTTTTTTGCAAACCAACCACCCGTGTGGCGGCCTCAACGAGGCCTTCCTGAACGCGCGGTCTCAGTTTTGAAAGCTTGGTTATTTGACCATTTCCTTCACCCGTAATACTCTAGCTATGCTCTCTCTATTATGAATATTTACTTGCATTTTCAAACTCATATATGTATTTATAAGATAAGATGTTAGTTTTTATTTAATTTGATTTTGTCTAGGTATCCTTCGGACGCAGACAAGCATATGTTGGCAACTCAAACAGGATTAACGCGAAATCAGGTTAGTACGAGGTTAATATGCGACAAATTTCGTAAGTTATAAATGTTTGTAGGAATAAGTATGCTGTAAGGATTTCACACAAAAATGTGATCTAAATAACATAATTTTATTTGTTCACTGCATAAGGTTTCAAACTGGTTCATAAATGCGCGAGTGCGCATTTGGAAGCCTATGGTGGAAGAAATCCATACCCTAGAAACTAAAGCCTTAGCAGACTCCAGCCCAACAAACCTCTGGCTGATGGTCAAGACGCGATCCGTGTGGACATGTGCTCAACGACAAACAAGCTGCAACCCGAGTGTTCAAAGACTTCTGGAGCCCTGACCATGATAAATGCTCAAAATGAGCATCTATGGGACCATGAGAAACGGTCAAGATCTGATTATAATCAGATTCCTCAAACCACTATGGACCGGTCCTTTACAAACATGATGCCCTACCCACGAACCGCATTTGAGGCGGGTGGAGCCACGCTTGAGACGGGTGGGGTCGGGCCCGTGTCGCTGACTTTAGGACTCTGGCAGAATGCGGAACACGTGCAGCAGTTGCAGCAGCATGAACATCAGTTTAGACAGCATTTTGGAGGTCAGTTGATTCATGATTTTGTGGGGTAGTTTTTTAGTTCTACTTTGATAAGAACACAACAGTGGCATCAAGAAATGCTATAAGATGCAAAAATTGTATTTTCAAGAATCTAATCAGAATTAAGGCATATTGGTTAATTTTCGCGGTATATGTTTGTTTTAGAGACCATAAACCTTGATTCAAGTAAGTCTATAAATCATGAATCAATTTAGTAAGTAAATACGTATGAAGTAGCAAGGTACATTGACCATAATGGTGTAATATATTTTACAATCTAAGAAAATATATTAAACAACTATTAGTCCAAGTGTTTGTCGTCGGTAGTGATGACCACATTATCATTATTGGACATTTTTCAGATGTTAGGATCGAGTCATGTCACATCTTAAACTCGTGTTTTCTGTGTATATGTGTGATTCATCTTCCATATGTGTAAATTTAAGGTTTATCTCTTAATGCCTCCACAGTCCACCATTATCCATTTTGATGTTTATGTGGGGTGTCCAACCGGAGTTGGGCGGTATACTAGACATAAGACATTGACATATCAAGGTTGTCGGTTCTTTTATAGTGCATTGTTACGTTCTCTGCTATACATGATCTAAGAGTAATATGAAATAATGTTTACTTTTTCTAAGTACCTCGTATCTTAATTATGTGAAAACCGTGAATTGAACTAGGCTTGACTGTATCTAACCGAATTTCTAAGTGTGTCTTGGTGCACTTTGTTTTTAAAAACGATAACTTAAGTACATTTCAGCCTACATCCTAGAAGAATTTATGACTGCGCGCCCAATCTTCTCTTCATATCTCTTTTTACATTCTCTTACACTCTTGTGTTTCTCTCTCTAATTCACCCTTATTTGCCTCTTTTAAATGGATGCATACCCCAACACTTTTTAAAAATTTAGTTCATAGTAATCATAACCAAGCATGATATTTTTTCATGAAGTTTTTATTTTGTAATTTGAAAGGACATACAGGTACTTTTCTTAAAATAATTGGGATCCAGTTTTTTTAGTGAGCTTTTTACTGGGCCTATAGACGAATCAAGCCCAATAAACGAATCAACAGGATGCTCATGTATTTAATTGTTTATGTTTGTCGACTTGGATTCGTTTATGTTCATATACATACCCATTCTTATTTATTGTTAAGTAATGCAAATTTAGAAACAATCTTATTGTATTTAGACTTTAATTTGAAAATGATCATTTACTTTACGTTAGTGTGCGCTTGTGTTTGTGTTTAATTACGCCCACTTAGAATAGTAATGAACAAACAAGTGTTACGGAAACATATTTATTATCTTAACAAACAAACCAACAAAAATACACGTTCATGTAAGTATTCATGTTTGTTTGGTTAAAGTTAAATGAGCGAAGATGAACTACAATTCCTTTAATGCATAGCTATACATTTAACTTTTTCTAAAACCGAGCCCAGACACAACGATGTCTTCAAGTTGAAATGTTCTTCTCTTGTACGAAAATAGTCTAATTAATTCTGAATCCATTAAATAAATTTATTAATAAACAGAAAAGCTTGATTTTGTCTTCTAATTTACTTGGTTTATACATGTAATGTTAAATTGTACTAAATGTATACGTGTAAATACTTGTAATATATACATACATATTAATTTATCAGCAAACACATAACCGGCCAATTGTTTAGCTCGGGGTTGTATGACACCCATGGAAAAAAAATATAAGTATGTATATTATGTAATCTCGAGTGACACAATTTTTTTTTGACATTGACCCTCAATAAATATTTTATGACCACCATCAAAAACAATCAATTAAAGTTTTAAAATGTTAAAATATTAACCAAAAAGTTATAAAAGAATTTAGCAAATATATTTCTATCGTAAATTAATGGTTAAGTAGACCGTTATCCACTCCTTATAAACTAAAAAGATTAAACCATCTTATTTTAAACATTTAAGTCATTAAGTTATTACTCAATTCGGCAATATGTTGTATTCCTTTGAGAGAGTGAGCATGAGTGATTTGGCAGGGGTGTAGAACACTGCCCCTAACACCCCGAACATTAAGAGGGTCATGGGGTTGAGCTATGAGTGTGGTCACAAACGTTGCCACTTGTACGTTGTTAAGTCTGCAGTGATTATGCTTACTCCACACCGTGAGCATGGTCGCGTGGATATTACACATATGCTCATAGCCTCGCAAGCACACCTTTTAATCCCCAATTAGTTATTTATTAATGGGCGATGTTAAGAAAAAGTTAGTTTTTAATGGGTATTTGCAGGAAAAAAAAAAACCATTCGTGTAAACCTAAAACTCAAAGTAAGAAACGAGGACTTAATACCTTTTTACTCATCCGGATTTCCCTTTCTCAATCAACTCATAAGTTTATTTATTAGTTATATCATCTAATCATCTATTGACACTTGTTACTGTATATTCTCGGTGATTTCAATCAATAGATTAAAGGTTTGATAGAATTGCTCAAACCAGAAGAATCGCCCAACCAATTTATATAAAGAAGTCGTAACAAACTATGCTATTGATAAGATACAATAATTTATGAGAATAATAAATAAAGGTATTATCTTGATCATTACAACGTAAATAATTTATTTGCAAGAATTTTATAGACGTTTGTTAGTGGTAAGTATAGTAAATGTTGAAACAAAAAAGTTGTAAATTCCAAAAATAGAGCATAAACACATAAAACAATACATACAACATGAAATAAAAAAATGCATCTATCTATCTACCTATTATAATAAAATAGTAACTAAAAGTAACACGTAGTAACAACACATTCATTCTTATCAAAAAAATTTCGCTCCTCGCTCCTGTTAAATAATTACCTTAATTACTAATAATATTATTTAACTTTTAAAAACAATATTAAGAAATATATTTTTTTAAATAAGAAATAGTTTTTTTAATATATTAAGAAATATATATTTTTTACTCATGTTATTTGTAAAGAAACAAAATTTTATAATATAAGAAATTTTTTTAAAACATTAAACTTTTTTTAAAAACACGAAATGTCTTAAATTGATGTTTTTAAAAGTAAAAATTTACAAACCAAAAATGATTAAAACTAGGAGTTATAATAAGAAATTTTAAAAAATGACATTTTTTAAAAACGATTTGTTTTAAAACAATTTTTTAATAAAACAAAAAAGGTTTAAAAACGAAAGTTTAAAAAGTTAATATCATTATCTTTTTACTTATAATCCTAACTTATACACGTAATTTTAATCATATTTAATATTAAAATATCATTTTATAATTAATAAAATTTGATTATATTTAATATTATTTATTAAATTTATAGATTTATTAAAGCTAATAAAATATAAATCATTCATGAATTAATTCTTTAAGTTTATTAGTTTATCGTATAAATTTTATATTTCCGGTATCGGATATTTGCGTATGGAATTACGGCTGAGCAATAAGCCATACCAGGAGACACACCACCCGTTAAAAATTATCGTCCATTAGCAATCGATTAAAAAGCATAATAATTTATTCTTTTTTTCAGTTAACTAGATTAGCGACCCATGTATTACACGAATTGACAAATACTTAAAATGACACATGAGTAAGTTAATTTTGTATAAATTCTTAGTTATATATATATATATATATATATATATATATATATGTGTGTGTGTGTGTGTGTGTGTGTGTGTGTGATGTATATGATGTTGAAAAGATAAATTAGAATAAAAAAGTTGTTAAAAAACATTATCGAAAATATGAATGATGTCATTAATTTAAAATTAATAAAAAGAAAAATGTTATTTCAAAATAAAATATGACAAAAACTTTAAATTTTTAATAAAACAAAAAAATTGTTAATTGTAATATTAAAGTTAATAACTTAATCATTATTTGTTAACATAAGTAGCAATTTCTTATAACTTTTGAAAACATATCTAATAATTTAAAAATAATAAATGATCATAAATATAATATTTCTGGTAATTGATACGAGTTAATAGTTTTCAAATAAATTGTAACTCAATATTGAAGTATGTAACAACATGTGATAATACAGACGTGACGCTAGATAAAAAGGCTAGAAAAACTTATGTTTATTTATAGTTAGTCTTTTATTATAGGTTATAAATACGAATTTTAAACATGAGACGTATATTAAAGGGCATAAACTACAATTTTAAAACGTATTATAAAGAATATTTTAAACCTCGAAAGTTCACTTATGTTGGTAAGTATGGAATATAAAAAGCAAAAAAGGAAAAAGCTCAAAAGGCGAAAAAGAAGAAAAAGACGAGGATCAAGCCAAAGAAGGGCTATGATGTGGACACCTGGCCCATGATGAAGGCCAGCATCTTTTCCAGACCAAAAGTTCTCTTCAACCAGACCACTTCTTCCATTATAGCTTGCACATCATGCAACCAATAATGTACATTGATCTGGAACTTCTTGTTTTAAGCTCTGGAACAGAAAACACACCCACAGGAGACGATAACATTTTTTAAAGGAACGAACTTAAAACACAACACCGGTATACTACTCACACGACAATAACATATTATAAAATTAGTGTAACCTTATATAGATGTATGAGATGATATACAAGGCCATATTTGTTTATAACATTATAAGATGTTACAGTTTCATATTACAAGAAGTCATATGATATATTTTAGAATCTTATACATGTGTTATGATATATTAGACTCATATATTATGTTATATATTACTTATACTAGCATGTCATTTGATATTATTAGTGTAATCTATTAAAGTTGTCAAATGTAACATGATATAAAACTAACATGCGGTAGGGGTTTGGGTTTAGTGACCATACCGTATATAGTTAGAGTAATGATGTGAATGATATCTTTAAGTAATGTTATATATTTATCGTTGGAAAAATATAACAAGATAAAGTGACATGTAGCTGGTGAATTAAACTAAAAAAAGTTAACATTTAATGCCATCTCTTTTAAATTAAAGAAATTATTCTGCCCGCACTCAAAAATACCTTTCGAAATTCTTACGATCTCCGAAGAAGACGAACACCTCAATCTCTCTCATTCTCTCCACTCGTAAGCCTGTAAGCATCTGGTAACCCTAGATTATCTGCTAACTCTGTTTAATTTTAGTAGTTATCAGTCTATTATGATCTTGTATGCGACTATAGATGAGTGCAATGCTATGTTTCGATTACATCGCATACATGTTTTTGCGAATTTCATTGTTATGATCGCTCTGCGTTATCCCTACGCCATCTGTTGAAGTTTGGACGTGATGTAGTGCTTTCTGGTGGATGATGTTTCTCTATCGGTGTAATCGTTTATGTTTTGTGTCTGATTTCTTCGAATTATAGTCTGTGACTGACTGACTGGAACGAATCCTCGATTTTTGATGTATATATGTTTGTTTTGTGATGTGGTTGCTGTTGAGAGCTTGCTAACTAAATAAACACTCTGATGTTTAGTTTGTGATAGGTTATTACATACTGTTGTTTGTTCAAGTTTAAAGCGGTTTCTGATCCTCGTGTTCTTTAGAAGGAAAAACTAACAACAATTAAACCTCTTATACTAAATCTTTCCTATTGGCACCTTAAGTTAAAGCTAACCGAAAGTGATTCCATTGCGAGTGATTGCCAAGTTTTAAAAAGTTCATCTGGCTCATCGGTGGTGTGATCTTCTCAGACGCTCACTAGCATAATGGATTTTGTTTTTGTTAATTCTAGTATGTTAATCTCATGAATGTTGCCATGATTTCCACTATAGGATGTTAAGCTATCATTCAGACGTACAACAATTTCCAAATTTTGTTAGGTTATCTGTAGTTTGTTATGTTGAGGGGCGTTTTATAAATAGATACTACCAATTATCAAACCATGAGTCCATGTTATTAATCAACATGTTTTCAAGCAACATTGAGTATAATAGGTGTGAAATGTGGAAATTTTGCATTTCAAATTGATAATATGGTGATATTTTGTCTAAAGTTTGAGCAAGATGCTCATACTTTGGGTTGATTAGAGTATTACAATGAAGGAAAATGTTTCCCTTTAAAAGGCGAATCTATCTGTTGAGTTTTGATGTTTAGTGGTTAACTATCAATCTCAAAGCAAAAATTACTCTCAGTTGAGCCAGAAGGTTTTCCTAGTTGGGGGTTTCCTCTTGAGGGGATTGGGGGTGTGCGGTCCCGGCTGGAAAACGAATAGGTGGGCTCGATTGAGATAACACTTATATTCCGGAGTAGGGTCGTACATTTGCTATTAAAAAAATACTATCAACCTCAAATTACCACTAAAAGTGAGTATTTGCAAGAAATTAGTTCAGTGCATATAATCTACATACTGGTAATGACTTGTAAGTTTAGTAGATTTGTCATTTGTCCATTAAAATGTAAGTGTAACCTGTTTTTGTTCAAAATTTCTCTCTTTACTATGCTTCACTGACATATTATTTTAAAGTTAATGTGTTATTTCTGCTTCCGTTTCATCATTACTCTTTTATGTAAACTTTTATTGGCATGTGGAAAGTATTCCTGTGCACTAAGTGAGTATGCCACGTATTTCAGGCTACCCCATGATGCCAATAATAAGTATGAATCTATCAATTGTTATGTGCCAATTCTTCTCATATCTAGTATCTTATTTGAATGTTGTTATGTTAATCTCATGTATTTTCATGTACTTAAAGTTGAGATATTATTTTAATATCCAGGCTGTAAGTTTTTTTAATTCTCTTTTTAACGTCTACCTTTTACTCGCTCTGCATTTTCAGGTATATTCTACTGTGATTACACAGTTTAATACATATCTAATGCTCTGTATTATTGCACGCGTAATTGGTTTGACCTAGTGCTTGACATTTAAAGCTGCGTACTTTTTTGGATCAATGAAAAGCATGTACAGAAGGTTAGTAATATGATTTTGCTATAATTTGGCTCAACTCTTGTATGTTTGTTGATATGATTTCGTATTGAAGCGTAATTAATTTTTTTTAATCCAGCGGCTTTTTTAAGAAATCAAATGATAATGGGAGATTTATTCTAACTGCAATCATGGGGATGATCTTAGGATATATCATTGGTGTATCTTTTCCATTTCTTTCTTTTACTAAGGTATTTTGGATTTCAAAATTTCTATATACTTATCTTGGAAATATCATTATCCATTAGGTATACTGTTTCATCTTTCAGATTAACTTATATTCAACCATCTATTCACCATTTGATACAACAATGCATGAGGATCATCAATCTAAACCTCATGAACGCAGTTTCCCTGAAAATCTAGGCTCATCTAGTACACCTGAACCACCTAAGGTATGTTTTTATTTATTTCCTAATCTATTTGTCCCAGACAAGAATTTCTGCATATTGCTTTTCATCTGGGACTAAAGAAGGTTTAACACATTTGTATTTTGGGTCAGATTTATGTTCCAACGAATCCTCGAGGTGCAGAGTCATTACCACCAGCAATTGTAGTTTCAGAAACTGATTTTTATTTGAGAAGATTATGGGGTGAACCTTCTAATGTAAGGAACTAAGATAATTTTTAAAGGATGGAATGCTTTTTTTACTGTTTAGGTAAAACGATAAATTTCAGACAAATGTACATCGCGTTGTAATTTCAGGATTTGAAAAAGAAACCAAAGTATTTGGTAACTTTCACTGTAGGTTGGGATCAAAGGAATAATATTGATGCGGCAATCAAAAAGGTTAGATTTTGTTTATAATTTCTTTTTAAAGATTTGATGTTATTTTGAAGATGCTAAGATTTGAGCATATGATGTTTTGTAATTCATAGTTTTCGGATGATTTCCAAATTGTACTTTTTCACTATGATGGTAGAACAACGGAATGGAATCAATATGAATGGTCAATGCAGGCAATCCATATCAGCATAAGGAAGCAGACGAAATGGTATATATGATGTTCAACCTTTGCTATATTGACATTTTACTTTCCATTCATAAAAATCTCTTCTGTTGTAGGTGGTTTGCAAAGAGATTTTTGCATCCAGATATCGTAGCAGCTTATGATTACATATATGTTTGGGATGAAGATCTTGGCGTGGAACACTTTAATGGGGACAAATATATGCAGTTAGTTAAGAAACATCGTTTAGAGATATCTCAACCTGGACTTGAACCCAATGAGGGATTAACATGGGCCATGACAAAAAGGAGAGGTGATAAAGAAGTTCACAAGTAGGTTACGATCTTTTATTTTGTTTTTTTTCTAATTTTAGTACAAATACTCTAATGGTTTTCATAAGAGTGGCAATTTCAACCCATTTACTTACTACGTTAATATCTCATAAAAGTGTAAAACCTTCTAGTCCTAGATCATTATATTAAATAGATCGATTATTATTAATATAATGCAATTTTTTATTTTTGTAATCATAGTCTCATAGTTGACATATCAAAAAATGTTCTGGGTCAACCTGATCCAACCCAACTGTTGGGGTTATAAATACTGTAATGCTTGCTGGAATTCGTATTTAAAGTAGTTTTTAAAGGTGAATAACACTTAAGTTGTAAATATTTGACTTTGTCTACAGGGTTACAGATGAGAAACCAGGATGGTGCAGTGATCCACATCTGCCACCGTGTGCAGCGTATAATTTCTCTATTATTTACAAAAAGTCAAAAAGATTTTAGTTACAGTGATTCTTGCTTGGGTTTAGTACTCATTATTATTGCTTATCTCCAGATTTGTGGAAATCATGGCTCCTGTTTTCTCTCGGGATGCTTGGCGGTGCGTGTGGTACATGATTCAGGTAAAAATATCTATCAAGAATTAATATTGTACTATAAAGTGATGCTTATACATATTACATACACTTCATACTTGTGTCATGTACATGCAGAATGATTTGGTTCATGGATGGGGTTTGGATTTTGCACTTAGAAGATGTGTAGAGGTAAGTGTTATTATTTTCAGTTTTGATATGTATTTACAAACTCCACCGGTGCATTACCACATAAAACTTGTTTTCTCTCACAGCCTGCACATGAAAAAATTGGCGTGATTGATTCACAGTGGATCGTGCATCAACATATACCTTCACTTGGGGATCAGGTCAGACTTCATAACTTATAAATTGTCATGAATCTGTATTGCTTTTCATTAATTGACATGTGAATATTCATATACTACACTGAAAAAATATTGGCTTCCCAAATGATAATATGTTGTATTCTTATAGGGCGAGTATGAGAAGGGGAAGGCTCCACGGGAAGGGGTAAGCATGTTTTATACATTGACAAGTAAATTATTCCCTTCGGTCCCCAATAAATGCAGCTTTTTCCGACATTATACTTATGAATAGTGAATATGCTCATTGTTTAACTATTGGTTATTTTAATAAACCACTAACCATTAAAAATCTACAGGCTAACTTCTAGCAACCATGCTTAGATACGTAACAATTTTGGTAAATTTTATTTCAAGCAACCATTTTTTCATCTAAAAAAACCATTACAAATTACAAAAAATTTCCTTGCTTTCAAATTTATAGTTTAAAGGTAATCCGTTGCTGAATGATGTGCCAGTAACTTTGACCGTTGCTGAATGAAGGTTACTTAAATTAAGTTTTTTGAAAGTTTAATGGTGTGTGTGTGTTTTTTGGTGCAAACCAAGTTGGTTCCTTGAAATTGAATCTGATTACTGGTTTATGCAATTTGGTTAAGGTTTAAAGCTCACGTTAAACCAATTTGTGATAGTGTTGAGGATACTTTTATTGGCAGTCAAAGTTCGTTACGCGAAATAAATATATGAACAAAGTTGGTTACCGAAGTAAAAACATTTGCATTTATTGTTGGACAGCCTGAAAAAGAACTTGTTGCATTTATGTCCCAAGATCATACTCGTGAGTATGCTTGCTTATTTTACTTTTGAACTATAGGTAAAAGATAGGTGCAGGAGCGAGTGGGCTCTCTTCCAAGATCGACTAGCAAAGGCGGATATAGCTTACTTGAAACAGAATGGGACTAAACTTTAACATTCATTTCTTTCCTTTCTCTTGAAACCCATTTTGCTTCTCTTTTACGTCTCGGGAGTTGACTTTCCTGCTGACTTTTTATGTGACGGTTCGTAGCCAGATGTTTTTTGTACTATATAGGCATGGTAAGGGTAGGTTGTGTGCATAGTTAATGTATGATTGCCAAAGACTTAATTAAGCAGGTGGTAGTAGTACCTTAACCTCGTAAATTAACCTTGATAAATAGAAGATCAAGCAGCGTTCTTGAACCGCTGTTAAAAACTGTTCTGTTTGATGTTTTGAAGTATGTATCATATTGGAATGAGATACTCATAGGACAGAACCATGGGAGGGTCAAGAGGGTCTAGTGACCTCTCTAAAACCATATTTTGTTGGTTTTTCGTAAATATAAAAATTGAGTTTTTTTTTTTTTTTAAAGAAAATACGACTTGTAAGAGAGTTGAGCCGAGTGAAGCTCGAGTGGGTTTAGCTTGGCTCGTTTACAAACTGTGCCGGCTCGTTTATACGAATTTATGTGTTCAGTCAACCATACTAAGTTTTTTAGTTATTCCTAGCCACTCAATTTAATTAACAAACTTCCCGTTAGAAACTAAAAATCATTAAAATAGCTACTGTTTTAGTAAAGTGTGAATAATGTACATGAAATAAGTGAAATTACCCAAACTGACGAAACTGATACAAGTTAACTAGGTTTGTCAGCTTAAATTGTTTAATCTTGATCAATCGGTTTTAATCATGAAATAAGTGAAATTACACTTAAAGTGATATATTAAGATGAATGCTAATAATCCTTGACCCTTTAAATAAGTAAATTACACCATGGTCATATATTAAGTTTAAAATTTTATATGAGGAAGAAGTTTACTCAATAACAATTAAAAAAGTAGTTTATTCTTCTGAAACTTGCTCTTTATATAAAAATAGGGCGGTTTGCGCGCGTTGTTTGACAGAGGTTTGAAGAGAAAACAGGAGAGGAGTTTTTTGAAACTCCTACCATTAGCATTTAGCAATTAGCATAGCATCATAATTATAATTCATAATCCATCAATAAACCTTCTCCAAAGGATCATCACCCTCAACCTTCTCCCATAACTCTCTCCGGTGACGTCGTTTCGCCGGACGAGAGACAACGCCCACGGTGGTAACCTTTTCTATCACAATTTGTCGTTATTATCTGAATAAATTGCTTCTTTGTTTGATTAATATCACGACATCCGATTTCTCCAAATGAGATCTGCTTCCTTAGCCAGGAATCGTTTGATCATCGTTTACGTTGAATTTTCAATTGAAACTGGACATGAATGCGTGCAATTATAATAGCGTAAAACAGATGTCTGATCATCAATTGTTCTTGTTTAGATTTCACATACATAAACTCTGTGATTTTGATATCTGCTAATTAACTAGTTGATTTAGGTTGTTTTGTTGAAATTTGAGACAGAATATCAGAGATTCTGTAGATAATTTTTCCCCAAGACAGATTTATGTTCTTACCTTCGCATCAGAAGAGATCACTCTCGCTGATTTATCACTCGATTCAACATCTTATCTTCTTATTTTGTTTGATTGTGAGGAGACCATGTATGAATCCTGTGAAATGGATGAATCGTAGTTGTTGCTGAATCCAGTCGATTAGACGTTTTAGAGCAGACATACTTGAAGATTTAGGATGATTCTATCATTATTCCAGTGTATATATTTGTTGATTTTCGATAATTTGATTGTTGTGAAGCTACCATGACTGTTGAAGCTCAAAGAAAGAGGATATAATGGGTGCATTAGATAAAGTTCCTTCAAACATTTCAATCCACGGAGAGAAAGAGGAAGAAGATGATTACTATAGCTACTCTGATTCTATCGATGAATTGCGCTCAGAAAATAGTTCGTCTGATTCATCCCCTCAGGTGCTACTTTCAGCACTTAAAAATTTTCATATAGTTTATGTCTGTTACAAAAATGAGATGCTATTTGGTTGTGTTTCACAGTTTCATGATATTCCTACTCCCATGTGCTCACTTGCTGTTGCTTTTTTAAAAAGATTGCATGGTTCAGGTGATCTTTACTAAACATCATAATATTATTATACAGTTGGATTTACAGATGAGATATAAACTTAAATGGTACATAATACAGTGCAGAAAAAAGGAGGTGCAGCCTTGGAGGATATCGAGTGGCAAGATAGTTTTTTAAGTAACAATGACGCGTCATTTCCAAATGATCCAACTGGTGAGTTGCCTAATAGTTGGGGAGCTGCAGAGGCCTTGTCATTTCAGGTTCGCGGTGAAACTTATCTAAAAGACCGTAAAAAGGTAAATAGTTTATTGATTAAGTTTGTTTATTCATTCTTTCACAAGTTTTTCAAGAACTGAAATGTAAACATTGTTAATGTGTTTGCTTTTAGGTTACGGGAAAAGGCACATTAATGCAACTTGTTGCAGCCAACATGCTGAAATCCACGAACAAACAAGATGATTTTGCAGGCCGACCTGGTAGCATTTGTCAGGTTGAGTATGTTTTATTTTTTGTAATAATATGATGCTGGTTAAAAGAAACTATAACTCATGATCTGTTGTACAGAAATTTGCAGCTGCTGACCGCCCAGATTTCTTTTTCATTGTAAATATGCAGGTAAATTTGTTTGTTCAGATATATATTACTACATTATTTTCAATGACTTTCATATCAACTAAATCCAATTTAGATGATTAGTATACTTCTTTTGATTGATTAGATACCTGGTCCAGCAACAAATTTTCATATTGCTTTCTATTATGCAACAACTACTCCCCTCAAAGATGTGCCATTGCTACAAAACTTTGTAGAAGGAGATGATGCTTATAGGAATTCAAGGTTTAAGCTCATACCTAACGTATCTAAGGTTGGTACAATCAATCTTGCATGTATGATGCATTAGTATATATTTTTAACAATAAGTCCTCTTTTATGGAAATCGATTAAATTACAAAAGTTTGTTACAGGGGCCATGGCTAGTAAAGCAAAGTGTTGGAAATAGACCCTGCCTGTTGGGACATGTTCTGAAAATTGAATACGTTCGTGGAAAGAACTACTTGGAGGTAAAAACACAATAATCAGATTTCAGCAATAAAAAAAATTCACCTGAAGGCGAATAAGAAGATAATTAGAATTAGTTTTGTTCCAGTTGCTTTAGAAACAGATTATTTGATCCAAGTAATCAGATCAGACTCGCTATCAACGGCCAAACACCTAAAAAATTATCATCTACTGCTTTATTTCTGTAACATAAGAATTTATTACTAGAAAAACTTACAGGTCCCACTAGTACCATACTAATCAATGGGAACGGCGCAACTTTTGCTAGTCAGTTGGCCTTCAAGGGGTTAAAAACAGACTATAGTGGGAGCGAACCTTAACTTTTACCACCCTCTTGAAGGTTAATTATCCACAACTTCAGTTGGCCTTCAAGGGGTTAAAAACAGAGTATAGTGGGAGCGAACCTTAACTTTTACCACCCTCTTAATGGTTAATTATCCACGACTTGAAAACACAATAATCAAAATTTCACAAGAATGTTTGAAACAAGGTTTCAAATGTTATGGATGCATATTTCTGAAGTTATGTTTATGATTTTAGCTGGATGTTGATGTTGGTTCATCTGTGATCGCTAAGAAGGTGGCAAACAGAGTTTTGAGTAGCTTCAACCATTTAATAGTTGAAGCAGCATTTCTAATACAAGTAAGTTTACTACTTTACTTTTAACTCCCCTCTAAATTAAAAACCATCAATAAATAAGAATGATAATTGGGATGGCATATTTCATTATTTATGTTGATATTTTATAAAATTCATATGAAATGCAGGGAAATACACTAGAAGAACTACCGGAACATATCCTTGGGACATGTCGTATGAGCCATATTGATACCTCAAAAGTGGCTTGTACATAGGCAAAGTGTTATGTGCAACATGTTAATATTTATATTACACCAGTAGCAATTTTATTCTAATGATGCTTAGAGGCTATCAGGGGTGATCAGATTCAGGTGTGGACTGACCAAACCGAAGACCCGAACCAGGACCGAGTCGAGTAGAGCCGAGCTATATCCGGGCTATAGTGATCAGAGAAATGACCCACTAGACCATGAATTGTGTCATTTTTTGGGTAAACTTATATCCGAAATTAGTCAAAGTGAAGATGTTGTGCTCTTTGTATGGCTTTTAAACTTGTTCTTACAGTTTTAGTCAAAGGTGGTAAATAAATCGTCTTGATTTTTTTTTTGTTAGTTTTGTATCTATTATTTTTACGGATGTACTACGTTAAATCTTTATTGTGAAGAGGATAATAGCTTTAAGGTTAAAAGTGAATGGAACTATCTCAAATCATACCGGTTGCCGCCAGCGCCCCACACCAGTGTTGAGGTGTGTCACACCCCAACCACAGCGGAATCCCGCGGGCCGTGATCATCATGGAAATCATAGTCATTGATCGACCACTACATGATTTGATAAAAGCATACGTTGAAAACACGTTGAAAAATACATAATTGTTTTCAGAGTTACATAGCGGAAGTAGTAGCAAAATGTAAATTGTTTTCAAACAAGACAATTTAGAATTAATGTCCTAAAAGCATGCGTGGTCTTAGAATGCGATAAGCTTCAAACAAGCCTATCCTCGTGCAAACCTTAGTTTCCTGAGAAAACATGCATGAAAGATGTTAACATAAAGTTGGTGAGTTCACAGGTTTTTAGTAACAGTAATCAGTGTAATGGACCACAAGTCTTTCCATGATTTGATCGTCGATCATACAACACTACAATATTATATAAGCACCGCAACCGAAGCTAGACTGTAAATGTAATAGATTGCCCCTACCCGTGCCTACCGTAAGCACAGGGGTGAACAACCTAATAATGCACCCGTTTAGATCTCCAGTCAAGGTTAGGGTAATTAACTCGGGTGGGGGTAGTCAAACCCAATAGTACTATCCATAATTACCTCGTTTTATAAGAAATCATATAATATCATACATTTTAATATTGATGATATGTAAATAATAACATATGTATCTAGTAGTTGCGTTATACGCGTTTTATCCGGGTAAAATATCAATTTACGCATTAAGGTTTATCTAAATTTTAAACTTTTACAGTGTATTTAATTTGGAATATAAGGTACTTTGAAACACTTTAAAGTATTTATTGGTATATATATATATATATATATATAATTATCACCAACGTTCGTGTGTGCTTGTATCGCGTGTAAAAATGGTAATTACACCGAATTACCGATGCATGAAATGTTATGCGTGAAATTTTGCAATGCATAAAACGACTTCAATAAATGGAATTCAATTGAAAATCAAATATTATAGGTGTAATTATAACCAAGTCGGGGCCGGGTATTGACCTGAAATTGCCGGTTGTCACAAGGTGCCACCCTGGCGCCATCTTCTTTAGCTATCTAACCCACGTGACCGCCACCATAGCTTTTGCCACCACTGTGATAGGGTTCCGAGTCGGGCATAAAAAGCACCCTTTTATATATTTCTCATAAGTTTTTAACATAACCCATCAGAATTGCAACACCTGGCCCTTATACCACTAATATTGACCGTTTTGCTTACGATTATATCACGGATTTGCTTTTAATTGTCCGGTTGAAAACTTCCCATGGAAGTCACCCATCACTAGAAAGTTTTCACCCGGGCAATCAAAAGCAAATCCGTGAGCTCCTCGTGGGCAAAGCACACAATATTGGTGGTATGAAAAGCCGGGTGTTACAAAATGGTATTAGAGCCACTCCTGTGCCATTCGGATGGTGGAACAAACCCCACCGGGGATGGTGAGTTCTCGGGCTCATCGAGTACGATGAGTTCAAAGGCGGGGTGATTGTGACACTCTACATAAATCCCACATCGGCCGTAGACAGGAGAGATTCCTGCTCCATAAGTAATGTCTCGTCTTTAATATCATAAACGTGTTTTGGGCGTATTGGTTGCGGATGAGAGTAGAACTCCATAGTTAAGCATGCTCAGGTGGCAGCAATCCAGGGATGGGTACCTCACTGGAAGTTTTCACCCGTATAATAAAAAAAATCCGTGAGTTACTCGTGGGCAAAACGAACAATATTTGTGGTATGATGGGTCGGGTGTTACACGAATTTTACCTATAAATAAGTTTTTTATATGATTTAATATAAATAACCTATATGTCAATCCGAAAAGCTATATGTAGAACATCCTGATGTATAAAGCATTCCCCCCTTCAAAAGGCACACCTCAAGATCACACTTCATGTTGGCATGTTGTTTTTGTGCGCTTTTGATGCACTGTGTGTCTCCGTAAATCTAAAGAGCAAGCCTGCATATCATAGCACACTTCACGTCCATGCATGCGTCTTGTGCTTTTCGATCCCACGATCACAAAGTGTATGTGATTTTTTCACCGCTCTAGACACATGTCGGCATATAATTAGTCCATTATACTAACTTTTTTCCTTTTCGTTTTGTATATACTATGTGCATATATGTATTTTAACTTCGGATATGAAACAAACTATATGGGTAGATGAGATGGCTAAGGTGCAGTTTGATTGGGGGGAGGGGATGATTAAAACACCCTATGCAAACTTTGCATCGGTTGTGGACATGAAAGATGTTAAATTTAGAAGGGATATTCTGTCTCAAATATCACCAACACGTTTTAGACTATTGACATGCAATACAAGGATGGGTGACCTCTCTGGAATATTCAGTTTTCACACGAAAAAACAAATGTAAATACGTGAGCAAAACGAACATTATTGGTGGTATGAGAAACCATATATTACATAACGAAATAAAGATAACCAAGATGGAATAAAAAAGAACTGGCCAATAATTGAAAGAGACTTTATGATGAAATATAGAGGATTACAAGAATGAAGATGAGCATAACTGAAATATGAGTTATATGTCGATTAACAACCATTAGTAATGGTTTTATACAACTAAACTAACACTTAATGAATTGAACAGAAAAAAAAAATCCTTAACTATCAAAGTTGACATATTAACCCTCTGACTTTAAATACCACTCTCCCAACATTTACTCGTTTTTAAAACTTTTTAGTTAACTTTTGTACAGACAAATTTAATGCTTGTGGATCATAGTAGTTATTTTGGTCCTAATATTGAGACACATCTTTTATAAATCAACATCCATTTATACGTCTCGTATAGCTTCAAATGCGGTGTATAGGGTCGACGACATTGAAATTGAGGAAAATTCATGTAAGCTGTCAGAGGACTATAGCCATATACGACACATATACACATATACGACGCGTATAGTAAATTTCGACACTATCTACGAGAAAGATTTAATGGAATTGTCAAATGAATTATATGCCTCATATAGAGTCATACGACTCACTAATACGATACACATAAACTATATTACTCGTATAAAAATTTTGAGATGTTAATATATAATTTGGTGATGTCCAATAACCAGTCCGGTTAAACCGATTAAAAAGCCAAACGACAATACATTTCATTGCATGCCTCAAAATGATGGGATATTGATTAGACGGTTATTCTATAAATATTATTAATTATTTTAAAACAAATATTCTGGTCTACCAAGTACAATAATATCGTGTTCCACAACTTTTGATTATTAATTTTGTCTCTTTGACTCTTTTCAAAAAAACCCATTGAATCAAAATTCAAAATAAATATGACTTTTGTTTTAGGTAGTGTTTGGGATAAATTCATTATAAAAATAGTCTTTGAACATGGTCACCTATTTGAAGTTCCACCAGTCAAACAATAAGTTATCGAGTGTTTAATAATTATGCTGTTTATTTAACGTGTACACCTTATCAACTTATCATAGAGTTGGAGACCAAGTGATAAGTTAATGTAATATATGATCATCAAAAGTTGTAGGCTCAATGAGCTAAAATCTTAAAGATTGCATGTGATATGATTTTAATGTAGAGTAGAGTGTCTTTGTCCGGTGGTAATTTTTTTAACATTAATTGGAACTATTTTTAATACCTGACTGAGTTTTTTTAAGACCAGAAGTCAACCGTCCATATTGATTTTAACACTTAAATCCTGATTCACCAAGAAACGTCATCATCAAGGAAACCTAACACTATAGAAAAACTCATTTGATTCAAATTTGAACTTAAGATCTTAAAAATTCCAAACTCAAACCATCACCCCATATCATTAGACCAAAAAACCAACTAGTTGTTCAACCCCCTCAAATAAAATTAATTCTATAAAAGCTCGATTATTTGTAGGTATTATCTATATATTAAAACATAAGTTTGTGTCATTGCAGTGTCTGTTCCAACCATGCTACAGTGACATCAACTAAATTCACAAGAAACACCCTATTAAGTTTTTTTATTAATACCTTTTACCCTTAAATTTTTTTAAAACTTTAAAAAATGTCAATTTAACTTAATTGAGTTTCTAAAGTATTCGGTTTATCTTTTGCACATTTTACCTTCAAAAAAACTAAATTCTTATGTTTTTATTTTTATCTACGTATTCTAAACTTTTTGAGTTTCAACTTTGGCCACTAAAGGTGGTGTAAATTCAAGTTACTTCACTTTTTATATAAATTTAATTTGAAAACGAGTCGAGTTGATTGTATAAAAACTAGTTAATATAAATATTAAATAAAAATAATTGAGAAAAGGTTGAAAGGGACGGGACAGAAGCAGAGGGTAAGAAGGTGATATGTCAGTGTTGCGTGAATGCCCAACCGAATATACTCTCCCCCTCTTTGCACGCACCCCTTTCTCACCACCCAAAATACTACCTATTTTCTCTTTATTATTTTCCAAATATAAATTATAAATTATACTATTATTTAGGTCAGGCTAAAATTCACAACGCATATTATAATATGTTTAAATAAGAAATAGCGTGAGAATTAAAAACTAAATTAGAAATTGTTTGGTAGCCTTTCAATATCTTTTAATGGTCATCAGATTATTTTTTAATCTACCTACAAGATTTTGTGTTATCTTATAATCAATATAGACTTCTGTTATATAGACATCCATTTTTGTTATTAAAACACCTTAATTTTTATATATCTATACTACTATATAATACATATTAGAAGGATAAGATAGTAATTTTATTTAAAGTGTAAGACACATATACAATATTTTAAGCATAGAGTACAAGTGTTTTATGCAATAATTTTTTTTTGCCCTGATTTAATTAACTTCTTCTAATTATTGTATTATTTAATACACATTATTAATACATTATTTAATAATATGATATTATTTAATTCACTTCATTAAGTATTATTTTATTTATAATAATATAAATTGACATTTAAATTTATAATTACTAATCATGCTTTTAAAACTAAAGTTTTATTTTATTTATAATAATATAAATTGATATTTAAATTTATAATTACTAATCATATTTTTTAACTAAATACTATTTAAATTAAGTATTATTTTATTTAAATACTTATATCTATACTACTTTATAATAAATCTCTCTGGATAAAGATGTTATTTTACCAAGCATTCAAGTTTTGAATCAACATGTATAAAGTAGTGCAAGGCATTTAAAAGGGATAAAATAAAAAATTCATTGAGATTTTAAGATACTTTAGGGGCAATATGTTAAATTTATCGATTTATGTTTTATATACCTTAACAGTTTTGCCCTTATCTCTTTCAAGTATTTAATAAACATTATTAATACATTATTTAATAATATGATATTATTTAATTCACTTCATTAAATTTATTTTTTATTTATATACTATAAATTAACATTTAAATTTATATTTACTAATTATATATTTATAACTAAATATTATTTAGATTAAGTATTATTTTATTTAAATATTTAAGTATATAACTTATATATATATATATATCATATTTATAATAACTATAATACTAATATTGTTTAGGGGCATATTGTGAGTTTAATAATTTTAATATTTATCTATAACTTTTATAATAAAAGTGAAAAGATGATTAAATGATAATTTTACATATGAATTAAGATACTCATATGAAAAGTCATGCTTAAATTTTAAAAAATTAACCATTTTATTTTATTTATACCCTTACAATAAAGCATAATATATGATTCTTATAATATAAATGCTAAAGCTTATACACGTGGCCAAACAAAACTACCATTTACTTTCAATTCAGTTCATTCACTGCGATTAAGCACTAATCCCTCTTCCCATTTCTCTTGCCAGTTGTTAAAGGCTCAATAACAATCAAGATGGTAATTTGTTGTAACAATTTATCCATTAACTTTCTCCGGTCTATGCAAATCACCATCGAAAGCTGCATCCGATAATCATAAAACTCTAAACTACATTTATAAAACGAAACCCCTCTAAAATCTAGGTAATATGTGATTTTCAACCACAAACACCACCCATGCTGTCACTAATCTTGTTGGAATAATATAGTTGTCTTAAAGACTTTTGTAATATACGTAATTGTTTTCTTTCATTCAATTTTTTTAATAATTATATTTGGATTTTTTAATTTACATCATAACGCACCGAGCCGATACCGACTAAAATCGAATTCCAAAAAAATCACGCAACAGCCGTACCGCCGCAACGCGCAGGCATTTTCACTAGTGTATCTATATGTATATAAAGAGATATAGAGAAAAATAATAATTAGAGTGTATCATAACAAACCCCTTAATACATAAAGGGTTTTATAACTAGTAAGGGTGGGCGGGTCACACCCACCGTGAAGCCACGACATGGCCCTACACCATGCAGCAACACCGCCGCCGCCGCCCCCCCTCCACGCCGCAAAATTTCTATTTTAGGGCATGTTCTCACCGTGAGGTTTTGTGTGTGTGTGTGTGTGTTGTAATGTGACATGGTGTGGCAATATCACCGCCATCAAATTTGAGTGCGTAATATAATGTGACATGGTAAAATATGATTGGTATGTATATAGTGTGATAAGAGCACTCCCTCCATCCTAATAAGCATGTTGTTATTGTTTTTTTTTTTCTCCTTTTAAATTTAGAGGAGATAACTTAGAAGAAAGAGGGGTAACAAGATAATAAACTGTTTTTTTATGTATTTCTTAACATAATATGGATTTTAAAGTTAATGCATCCATGTAAAAGATGTTAGAGGTAATGTGAGATGTTTCTCATATATTACTTTACCTGCTCAAAACAATAATAACAATTACTTAGGTCCAAAACATTAAAGAATGTTAATAGTTTATGTAAATATATTAATTATACGTGAAATACTAACTTTGTTATTTATGATGAAATCACATTTGTTTCTCTCTCTTCCTAAACATTATGTGGTTTCGCTATATTGTTAACGACATGATAAATGACACAAATCAATCATCGGCATAAAAATGTGGTTATTTGATGTTAGCTTGGAGTTCAATGGTATGAGGTCTCTCAACTATGAGCCGGACTTTCACATTTTATATTTTTTCAATAAAAGGGGTAAAGAGATATATATAATGTTCAATGGTATTAAAGACCAAGCTCATTACAATGTGGTAAAAGGTTAATACAAAATTAAAAAATTACTAGAAATAAGAATAAAATCCGAAACATAAACATCCATTTAAACTTCTTGTGTGTAACTACGTTATATTAAGACTGTCTTATAAATCACTCGATTATATGTATTATTAGGAAAAAAAAACATATAAAACGTAGTTTTTTACTTTAAAATATTATTTTAGTGCATCTATATTACTATTATAAAGCCGTTTTTATTTCATGAGACATGCTGCGGAGTTTGATCTAAATCAATTAAATACTTCACAGAATAATTTTAGTACATAATTTTAAAAGAATAGTAAATATAATTTAGTTTTGACGAATTTCAAAATGTAAAAATAATCGTGTAATGATATGTCTTTAGCAACATTTCTTTGCTGCAAAACGGAAATAAATAGTGTGCGTAGAGACAATAAAAACAAACGCAAAGACAGATGGTGACAAGGGTAACTGTGGTCTCAAACCTGACAACTTTTAACACAATTTATTATCTATTTTCATTTAATGCAATGGTTATTAAAGATATCTTTCTTGCTTTTTATTACTTACGAACCTTAAAGGGTTATAAATTAATTTCACTATAAAACCATCTTTATTATTTTAAAAAACAAACAAACGAGTAAGATGTTAATTTAGGGGTGTGCAAGAAACCGAAATAACCGAACCGTAACTAAAATAACCGACGAAACCGAATCGTAAGAATCCGACGGTTTGGTTTGATGATTTTTTAAAAACCAAATATTTTGGTTCGGTTTTGGTTTTGCTTGTAACAAAAACCGAAAAAACCAAACCGAGACCATACAACCAAATTTGTAAATTTAGAGGTGTAATCATATACTTATAAACAAAATTAGCCTATTAATTAGTTGTTTAACTTATGTTATCTACAAAACATTGAGTATTTAGGTTTCAAGAATAATATTTAAATTTCTTTTGTTTGAATTAATAGATTAAAATGTTTTATTGAATTTTTTGTTGTTACATTTTATGGATTTGCATTAAAATTTTAATGTCAACTAATTTATAAGAATATATAAATTATATTTAAAGATCAACAAAATGATATAAGGCTAAAGTTTTTATCTTAAATTCATTACTTCAAAATAATTTTTTAAAAACTTAAAGTCCACATGGTAAAACCGAAAAAAACCAAAACCGAAATGAAAACCGAAAATCAAAAACCAAAAAAACCGAAACCGAATGGTTTTAAAAACCTAGAAACCGAAATATCGGTTTTTGGTTTTAGGCTAAAACCGAACCAAACCGACCATGCTCACCCGTAGATGTTATTAACAAAGCCTTGGCAAGGATGAGTTCGGGGAAGATACCGAAAGTACTATAACCGAAAATAAAGTAAAAAAAATACCGATCACCATATCAAAATTTTCGATTTGGTGGGTGATTTTGGTATTTTATTGCTTTGGTGTTTTTCCTTTGTATATTACCAAATACCAAATGTCCCACAATTGTATCAAATACATTCATATATATGAAATTAAATACCTAAAATATTAAATTCTTAAACTTGTATAAAAGACATTTGTAATCTTAACCTTGAAATGTAAAAGCTTTCAGATGTTGCAAAAATTGTATCAAAATAATATATAAATAAAAGTTTTTTTTTTTGAAGTTCTTATAATCAAATTGGTATTTTTCTTTTTTTTATCGATACCAAAACCACATAGACAATACAACTAAAATTAGAAAAACTAAATACCGATAGCAATATCTTTCTTTTTCATTTGGTTTCAATTCAATATGGCACTAGTACAATATTGATTAATGGTACAAAACATTTATCCCTAGGCATGGAACATTAGGATAGACGTAAAACTTCCTCTAATCTCAGGAAATTGATATTTCTCACACATAGTCAGCTTTTATTATACAATAACATTTATTTAAAACTAACATACCTTTTTAACATTTCTTGTTAATAAAAATAAAAAAATAAAATAAACGAACCCATAGAATTTGGCCAATATATGTGATTATTTCAAAAGAGGGAAATTCTGATAAGAAGAAACAAATTTCACATTTGCAGGTAGGGTCAGAGAGAGACTGTCTGTTTTAGAGAGAGAAAGTTATAGTGTGAGAGAGAGAGAGAGAATGCTGTAGCTCATTGTTATGAGGGTATCTGCAATTTCTCTCTATCTCTTTCAAATCACTCTTCTAATCTCTTCTTTTTGCCTCTTAATTTCAATTTCTCTTCGTCATTTTCTCTTAATCTCTCCACTTATGACTGTAATCTTACAATTCGATCTGTTTTCTGCAGTTTCTAACTGATTCTGTGGTGTAATCGACAGTGCCGACGATGCGATGAACGATTAAGTGCTTGTTCAGGAGGTTTTTTCAGTTAAAACGTATGTTTAGTTAATGCGAATGAATTTGCGGTTACTTCGGATCGTTTTCTCGTCCACATAATTCTGGTTATTAGCGTTGATTTGAGGTTAGGGAGTTTAGATTGCCAAATCGGCTTCTGCTAGGGTTTATTTGACCAGATATATCGGGATACTCTAGCGACTATGTGATTTCAGGCGAAATTTAAGTATATGTGGCGAAAATACACGCTACTTGCACTAGGTTGGGTTTTATGACCTTCAATTGGAGGTAATTCGCTTTCTATTTCTGTGTATTTGTTTTACATAACGAATTAACGAGAACTGTGTTTTAGTAAGTACTGTTTTACCTGTGGTAGGTAAGAATGTAAGAGGATTGTTAATGCGGTGTTGTTTTTGCATTTCATTCGTTATATTCGTGGAAACTATTTGAATCTGCTTTAATTGTTCATTATTATACCTACCTACAGCATTTAGAAGTGAAATATCCTGCGGAAAGTACAATTGCGCTTTTGATCTTACTTATCCTGGTATAAGAAGGTAGAGATCTAGATAACGAGTAAGAAGTATGAAAGAGGTAGAGAAGAGTGTAGACTCTCGATTGTGGCATGCTTGTGCTGGTGGGATGACTCAGATGTCGTTACCGAATTCAAAGGTCTTTTATTTTCCACAAGGTCATGCTGAACACACACTTACGAATGTGGATTTTGCTCGGATGCCTAGGGTTCCCCCTTTCATCCTTTGTAAGGTGATTGATGTCAAATTCCTGGCTGATTTAGAAACCGATGAAGTTTATGCTAAGATTATGTTGAGTCCACTTGGAAACAATATCAACTTTGATAGTTTTGATGATGAAAGAAACTTGGTGGAAACTCATACTAGTTTTGAAGCTTCTGATAAGCCTAATTCGTTTGCAAAAACATTGACACAATCTGATGCAAACAATGGTGGAGGTTTTTCTGTCCCTCGGTACTGTGCAGAGACGATTTTTCCTAAATTGGATTATACAGCTGATCCTCCTGTTCAAACAGTGGTGGCTAAGGATGTTCATGGTGAAATTTGGAAGTTTAGGCATATCTATAGAGGGACGCCAAGGAGACATCTGTTAACCACTGGATGGAGTGCTTTTGTGAATCTCAAGAAGCTCGTTGCTGGTGATTCCATTGTGTTCATGCGAGCAGAAAATGGTGACCTTTGTGTTGGAATTAGACGTGCTAAAAGAGGGGGAATTGGTGGGCCCAACTCCACATCAGGCTGGAGTTCTTCCTTCTTTCGGGAAACTGGGAATAAATTGATTCAAAATGGTAGAAATGTTAGTTGTGGAAGGGGAAAAGTGAGGCCTGAAGATGTTATTGAAGCTACATCACTTGCTGCAAATGGTCAACCATTTGAGGTTACCTATTATCCTCGTGCAAGCACTCCAGAGTTTGTTGTGAAGGCTTCTTCTTTAAACGCTGCATTGTGTGTTCAATGGGGCGTTGGAATGAGGTTTAAAATGGCTTTTGAAACAGAGGATTCATCACGCATAAGTTGGTTTATGGGAACTGTATCTGCTGTTCAAGTTGTTGACCCATTCTTTTGGCCTAAATCTCCATGGCGTCTCTTACAGGTAAATTAATTTCTTAAATTTCCCAATTTCATTTTGTTAGCATTATGTTATTGTTGTGTTTAATATGATGTTAATGCATATATGATATAATACTGTTGCTTTTATCAATTATCTGACTTTAACTCCTGAATCGAGTCATACAGTCATTTATGGTTGCTTATAGATAATTAAATTGTTGTTGCTGACATGAAGAGTGTTTGGCATCCTGATAAACTCTTTTTGCTACATCTTCAGTATTTTACATTCAGTACTTTCTTTCTTGTTTTATTTGGCTTCATGAATTTTCTAGGAACTTAAAAGTTTTTGCAAGCTCTTTTGCAGAATATTTTATATCAAGACTAAGAATACGATCACAAAGGAATTACGAATTAGATTAATAATTCTACTTTATAAGCTTAAGACAAGAAAATTTTTAACATTACAAGTCATGCTGTTTAGCTTGTCTTAAATGTGGTTAATTGATTGTACTGATTAACAAACAAATCAACCAAAACCATAATCAGATCTTGCTGGATGTTCTTTTATTTCCAAGTTTTTTTAAGAATGTAATAAACTAATAAATATAATATGATGTAGGTTGATTGGGATGAGCCAGATTTGTTGCAAAATGTGAAGCGTGTAAGCCCATGGCTAGTTGAATTAGTGGCAAACATGCCACTAATTCATCTCTCACCCTTTTCTCCACACAGAAAGAAGCTAAGAATACCTCAATCCCCAGATTTACCAAAAGACAATTTTGCCCTTCCACAATCCTTTTCAGTCAACCCCCAAGCGCCCAGCGGTTATTTTCCTGCAGGCATACAGGGAGCCAGGCATGCACAATTTCAGATCCCATTTTCGGATCTTAACCTAACCCACAAACTTCAGTTAAACCTCTTCCCTAAACAGTTTGATTCACCTGAAGATTCTGATGATGTCATTAATGGCAATAATGATGACATATCATGCTTGCTGAGCATTGGCAATCCTAGCTATAAATTGGACAAAACTGAAGACAATGTCAAAACTCCTATTTTCCTACTATTTGGTCAGCCAATACACATTGACCAGCAAAGCTCACAGGTTAACCATTCATCTGCTGAAAATGCTAACACGATTCCTTGGGACCATATTGTTCAAGAAGAGCTGGTTTCGGGTCATCATTGTGAAGTATTTTTGGAATCCGAGGATGTGGGTCGAACTCTTGATCTTTCTGTTATTGGGTCTTATGAAGATCTTGACAAAACACTGGCAAGTTGGTTTGGAATTCAACGGTTCAATGATCTGTCATGCGTGATTTACAATGATTCAGAAGGTGCTGTGAAACGAATTGGCGACGAACCTTTCAGGTACTCCATTACTACTTCATCTTATATATTTTCCTGTAATCACCAAATCTTATAACATTTAGATTGATTGTTGAAAGCAAGTGAATAGTCGTCATTCTTAGATGCACTAAAATATATTTTGAATTCTTTTTCTATTGGTGTAGTGAGTTTGTTTTGAAAGCAAAAAGGCTGACTATTCTAATGGATGTGTGCAGTCGTGACGATGGAAGGTCAACTCCATCCTTTCTCTTTATAATTGTTTGTGTATGACATTACATTATGGTTCTATATGTTGGTATTTGGAGTATTTTAATTGCTGTTTCCTTTATAAAAAAATCTTATATTATAATAATATGTAATATTATTACAAAAAGTGGGTTTTTTTAAGCCGAGGTCTCTTCAAGTGCGGCCTTTTTATCCTCTGGGATAGAGGTTAGGTTGTCTTCATCCTACCCTTCCCAGACCTTACTAATGAGTGAGATTTTTGCTAAGTATGTTTGTTTATTTGTACTATTATTACAAACCTATAACCAAAGTACCAAACTAGTTATTGATTTTCTAGGTTAAAAACATGCTCATTCTCTTTATAACAGTGTTGTTTTTTGTGTTGTGTTGCAGAAAATTGATGACAATGGTGGGTGGTTCAGGGCATGTGTTGGAGTCATCAAAGCAGACAGGACATGCGAGTATATTCGCTTAGGAGCATGGAGTTGGTAGTTGCTTATAATTAGGTATGAACATTTTTGTGGTGTTGGGTAGTTGTTGATTTGGAGACTTTGGACCATATGCATGCATCCATGCACATGCACGCACTCTTTTAACAATCAAATAGAATGATGCAACTTCTCTAATCTCATATAATCATTGAGCATTACCAAGTCCAACTACCAAATGAAAGAATGTAGTTTTGATGCATGTAGTTAAGCCAGGAGTTGTATTGTATTGTGTTGAATAGGGTTACATGAGGTATTCGAAAAAACCTTTGATGATTAGGATTGTCTCGTATTTGATTATGAAACGCTACGCCAATATCAAATTTTTAGTCAAACTCCAAAATTGAGAAACAAATCAATCTACGCCCTCAAATGCTTGAGTATAGATACCAAATTTAGTAGCAAGATGTACGGTTAACGAGAATTCTGAATACTGTTGCTTCAGTGTCGTCTGTCTTTTGAGTGTCCCCTTTCTTTATTTTTTCTTTTATTTAGAACGATAAACTCACGTACCCATTAAACATAATTCGAAACCTACACTATTTGTCAAACAATGAAACTTGAATCCTCAATCAATTTAAAGGACACAATTCAAACACCGTGGTACCTTTTGTACTTGTTTCTTCAATTATTTGACTCGAATATTTGTGGTTAATGTTTAAGAACATAGGATATGAACAAATAAATGACTTTGTTTTTTAGCAGTTGTTACTAAATGACTCGAACAAATAATCCTAAATTTCATTTATTAGCTGGGATTAATCCCTACTCAGGAAATGTTTGAAGACACTCCCAACTTTTGAACTTATTTTTCTCCAACGATCTCTTACTAACTTAAAGTTAACATCCGTTAGTTTTTTTGATGAAATGGGGCCAACATCAAGCCATTTTTCAACTACGTCACCGCCAAGTCTCTATCAAGTCTTTTTTTCAGTGTCTAGCCTCCAACGACACCTGAAATCTACCTTCAATTAGTTAAGTGGTTCAGATCAGAAGTTGAAGATTGACGGGTTTTATGGTGCAGAAGTTTCTAATTGACGGACCAAATGGTTGATTTCGACTTTCTACTTAGTTTTTTGGACATATAAACAGTTCACGTCATCGAAAAATTAACGGTGTTAACTCTCAGTTACTAAGGGATCGTTCAAGGAAAATAAGCTCAAAGTTAGAAGTGTCTTTAGTTGGGTTTAATCCCAGGCAATAAATGAAAGTTGGGATTATTAAAATCCAATAACTCAAAAATAAAATAATAAGTACTGACAATAACACTCATTAATATAGATCTTACCTTATTTACATGATCAAGAGTCCTTTACCCGCAAACAATGATAAAAGGAACATCTTCACAGTCACCATTGTCATACATATTGTACCTAAATGCTCAACGCCTCGACTTTAAGTTATTTGCTAAATCACCAACATCAGAATCTCCGCCATGAGTATCATCATCCACATTCATGTGCTTCTAGATACATTCGTTTTATTAATATATCCTCTAATAAGTAATTTACAAGCACCTAAAAAGTTATGGCTTCTTATTAAACATTTATAGAATCAAAACCGAACTTATGCAATTTGACTCAACCTGATAAGCGGTTTAAATCCATCTCTATAGACCTTATACGCGACTTCGTTAAGAAATTCAAGATATCCAAAGTTCAAGTGATGGAAATATCAAGATTAAACCTCAAATGGTGAGAAATCTTTTGTTGGCCCAGCAAGTGTAGCACTGTAGCCTGCTTGGTCAGCTTGATTAACTCACCCGATGAACTCGTCGTTTGTATCTATCCAGTCTGCATCGTGTTTAATAACTGTCGAATTGATGTAGAATGAGAATGTACGTTTCTGTTGAGAAAGTTGTACTCGCAACAGACTGAAATACTTTTGTTTTAAAGTTGGAAAACAATGACAACATTTAGTCAACACAATGTTGCATGAAAGAGAAGTTGGTAGTCAAATGGTTGACAGTTAATTCAGTTACTATTAGTACAAACTCTGTCGTGGGTTATTTAGTTATTCTTTATTTGCTACTGGTCATTGAGTTGTTGATGGTCTAGTAAAACTGTATTCTTCCGCTCATTCCATCGCGACTTTCCTTACAACAAGAGCAAGTTTTTCTAGTAACGATTTGTATAAAATTAAAAATAAAAATAATGATATTTCAAACAACAAATCTTCCAAAAATAACTAAACAGCTGAATATGAGTAAGTTTGAAGGCAACTAGTACTTTGCCCAATTGTGTGATCTTTTTGGTGAAGCCTGTCACATATCCAAGGTTTCGAACACACTCGTGAGAATAGATCAAATAAGCACCGACATGCCACGCCTAATGTTTTCAAAACCTGAGCAGAAATTTAAGGTCCACTAGTCGGACCAGATTTAAAAACTAGATAATATCATAAATACGTATATCTAGTTTAAAACAAATTATGATAATCTCTTATGTTTTGATACAAATTTACAATTTACAGATTTAAATGAATAAAATATGAAAACAGAAGTAAAAAATTAATCTTTATATAAGATTTTAGAGAGAGAAATTAAATAAAAAGGGTTGAAATCATGTTCGACGAGTCGGTTCACGGTTCAAGGGAATAAAGTTTATATAGCCCAAACAGACCGGTTAGACACCCGGTTCTTGATGCAGCTGGTCCGCTCCGGTCGTGAAAACATTGGTTTATGTAAACCCATTCATGACAAGTACATAAATTTTTATTTGGGTTGGTTTTATTTATATTGTCCCTGAGTGGGAAGCCCTAAATTTGTGGCTTTAAGCACTGCAATTGACCTGTTCACGACCCATGATTTAGTTAGTTTGTGGAAAAAAAGACCTTTTTTTAGGCAACCACTAGTGTGATTGACATATAAAGAATGTTGGTGTTAGTAAAAAAGAAGATAAAAAGCATGTCAACCCACCAAGATCAAGTGTCAATGGACCACATAAACCACATGCCCCTCACTAACCCATACAATAATACTAAAAAAATGTTCTAAAAAACCATCAATTGGACCATTAAGATCAAGATTTCGCAAATGACAGAACATAACACCTTTTCAGGATTATTTAAATAGCAAAAGATGAAAAAATCTCATTTTGGGGATATCCATTTAAAGGCCTAAAATAGCACATGATAGTTGGTTAATGAATCTTGGGTATCAAAGTCTGAACTAAGTTGCCATATGGTTTCTAGGTAGCATGTTTTTCTATATTTGTTCAATGCATATATGTATGAATTTTAAAAACACAAAACTATTGGCATGATAATAGAATAAGTATATAAGTAATTTCAGTCTCATACCCGATTAGAAAACCATGTCTCATACCTGTTGTATACGTGTTTTATTACTCAAGATTGCAGGTTGTTAATATACCCATTTACAATCTTATGTTCTTGAAAAGTACCCTCTAAGATATGCATTGCTTGAAATGTCAAATACTCAGCTACATTCCTGACAAATTTTGTACTTTTAATAATTAAACTTTATTCAACTTTCATATTATTCAATATACTGGTCTCATACCAGAATATCCACCCCCAATATTTCTAGTTCTAGGTTTCAGATGAAAGTTGCTCTAAGAATCTTGGGTATGAAAATCTAAACTAAAGTTGTTTGGCTTCAAGACTATCATGGATATAAGTTTATCAACGAATGCTTGTATCAATCCAAACACTCTTGAAATCAAATGATTTCTAATACAAAAAGTAAAAAAAAAAAAAAAAAAAAAAAAAAAAAAACCACTAGAAAAGAATAACCAATATTTCATAGCTCATAACAAAAAGAGAATCCCCCAAATCCTAAAGTGATTTTTGTTAACTTCACCAATGGGCAAAGAGTGAAAAAAAAAAAAACATATAAATTACACAAATGACCAATTGACAAAAGAGAAACCAAGACAATGAACACTACTTTCATCTGCTGCAAGAACCTTCCATGCTACGGCTTGTTCATACGTTACATGACGCCCCATCGTTGACATACAAATTCCACCAGGTAAATGAGCATATCCCTGAAAACCCAACACACAACTTATTTAAGAAAAATTGTATGCCTATATTATCTTTAAGTAAAAACATGCATAAAGATAAGATCTTTAAGTAAAATGATACCTAAAGTTGTGATCTTTTTAATTAAAGATTTAAAATTTTCATAATAAAAGTTGAATGTAAAAGTACCTGTTGCATTATCTTGGCAAATTCAGGTGCTAATGCCTTTCGACCAGATTCATCAAACATTTTGTCTAGTGTGATGTCTTGTAGAGAAACAAGAGTTGTCTCCAACATATCGAGCCCGGATTGATTTGCAAATATGAAAACAGGCTGTGACTGCAAATCACACAACATACATATATGATTAAAATCATTTAGGGGTGAATGAGTCTTATTTGGATTGTGCCTTATAACATGTAAAACGGGTTAAAAAAACATAGAAAGAAACAGGTCATATGAGTCGAAATTGGGTCAGGAAATAACCCCATTTGTATTTTCAATGCATAAAACCTTAAATCTTATTACTCAAAAAATTGTTGCTTGTTTAGACCCAAGTACTCTTTAACCTGTTATCCGCTCAACCTACCTAATCCGGCTAAATTTACACCTCCATGTAAAAGATAACGACTTGTTATACCTTTAGAGAACAGCACAAAATGGCATCTTGATGCTGCCAAAGATCTTTCAATAATGACTCCCCAACCACCGAACCTGAGCTTAACAAATCCGCTCCTATATGATACCTGAAAATAATAGCCACAAATCAGAATCAAATGTTATCAAAATGTTAAATTTGTTTGGGAAAAAAGGGAAAAGTTACATGTAGCTCTGGCAGATCCATTGAGCTAAAGTGAGTGCTTCGGGTGAGCCAGGAGATGTTTTGGGACCCACACACGGGTTCAAACTAGAAGGAGATATAGCCATGGCAACTCTCTGAACTGAGTTTATCACACTTCGAACATATTGTCGAGCCATGGTAGCCACACTTTCGGCTAGACTGTTCTCGAAAGGAAACTGAAAGGTGATTGTTAGAACTGATCTTGTCGTTTGGCATGTTGACATATCAGTTGAACCATGGTTAGCTGCAGGTGTCACGTCTAGACTGGAGGTTAGGTCAAGTGTTCTATGCGTGGTTACCAATGCGTTCTTAGCATCACCCTGGTTAACATGAATTATTTAGTTAAAAGGCTCAAAGTGGAGAAAGGAGGGAGAGAAAAATGAAATTATAAACTTACTGATTTTGGATCTAATGGGATTATACGAAATCCCGATGGTATAAGTGGTGCATCGTCCGGAAACATTTCATCAATTGGAGCAAAAATGAGTTCGGAACAAGCTCCAACAGCATTTTCATCAATTCCGTTGCATAACTAAACACAAAAGATAACAAGAAAATCATTAATGCGTTCGCGTTGGTAAAAATAACAAAATAAGATAATCAGTTGCGATGAGAAGGGGCTATACAAGAGACTATTTTGATGTGCTTCAATTGATGGAAGTTTTAATCATCAGTAAATCAGATGTTTTAGAGTGTTTGAGAACTTTCAGAATACAAGTAATAAGAAAAATGGCAAAATTATTGCCATCCTTTGATGAAAAAATGAGCAAAAAAAAATATCTCAAATTGCATTAGTAGAAGCAGTAAATGTGTAGTATTATCCTTCGAAGATCAGTAAAACTGATTACTGACAGATAATCAGAAAGTGATTAAATATAATGAAGATAAAATATTGAGAAAAAAAACCTGCAAGAGATGAATGTCGCGTGACATAAAAGGGTCTTCATGTCCAAGTGCTTGACCTTCAAGTCTTACAACTTCAAGCATCTACATGAAAGTAAGTCGCTTAGATCTGTACAGATACTTATATATAAAATAAGCATGGAAAAAGATTTTATAAAAACACCTCTTCGTGTTCAATTGTGTGGCCAAGAGGCATAATAATTTGGCTGCCAGTGAACCGTGTAGTCCTCATTCCTGGATATGTATTATACGGGTTGGCTTTAACCGATGCAGCAGAATATGCATCTACATTAAAGTCAGCCCACTCAGATCGATGCTCCCTTAAAAATCGAACCAACACAGCTGGTGGCACGTCCTGGACAATATATAAAGAAAAAAATGAGCACGAGACGCCTTGTAAGTTGTAACTAAGTATTTCTCTTATTAATGTGCTAGTTATGGGTCGATTAAGTTTATGTTCATCTAACGTGTCAAAATCAAAGAAAATAGCTAAAAGAGAAATGGATTAAACGGGACACAAGTCACCCAAAGTTTGTTTTAGTGCATAAAACCTCCTAAATCATTGTATTCAAAAATTAGATTACTGTTAAAATGATATGTTTTCCACAATCAGATTTGAGTATTTGACACACTAAATAAAAGAAATAAAATTTTACTCTAGGGATGATGATTTTACCAAAACAAAAATAAAATGAGGAACAAATATTCCGGATACCCATAGTGTAATTTAATGCATACCCAAAGTTTGTTTTCCGTCAGCTTTGCCCTTTCAAGTTTTCAACCTTAACCAAATACTCGTTTTGACCCATACAACAAAACTACCAGCTTTTGGTTCCCTTACCCAACCCAATACTTACTTCAAAGAGCATGGAAGCCTTTGCACATAGAATCCCTCCAAGATACGAAGGGGAAGCAGATGGATTCATAGAGTTGTTAAGGTTCTTTGTTGAATTCACTGCCACAATTACATCTTCAGCACCATCACAATTCATTAATGACCACCCATCATCACTAAATCCATTTACGGCATCATTGAAGCCTCTGTAATTAGAAGCAAAGAAGTATAGTTTAAATTCCATAAATGATAATAAAGATGTTAACATATAGATGAAAATCACAAAATTATTTGGTAGGTACCTGCTTAATCTTTGACTTAAAGTTCTCAAAACAGCCGGTTGTCTTCCCAGTCCATAAACTACTTCTCCACTTGACTCTTGAGCTATTTGTCTAATATACCGCAATGCCTAGATCCAGAAGTCAAATAAATAAAAGAAGATAAAAAAAATTGTAAAAAACAATGTTATGATGGAAAATAGTTAATGTTTGAAAGTAAGATTCTACTAACCGCAATGGTCATTTTTTGGGCCACAATTTTGGAAGATTCATAAAGCGGACGAAGAACCTCGGGTACGCTCCATGGCTAAATAAAGATTGAAACTTTATTAGCAATAAATGTAAAAGTATGTTTTATTATACCAAATAATTGAATCCACCAGGGTAGATTGGTTGGTTTGTTAATATGAATCAGCTAATTAAGTTTTTTGCAAGAATGGACAAAAAAAATCTTTTGATTTATCTTGCAAGCATATTTTACACCAAATGTGTACTAAGGTAATAGATTCATAATAGAATTATTAATTTACCTCAAGATTTAGGTGATCAACTATGTGTACAATGGAACCACCACCTTCACAAGGCCGAATAAGGTAGCCACTTGGTAGCATTTCCCCTCTTACAAATTGAGTAGCAGCAGCCGGATTTGGGCCGGCACCAGAGCCTGATAAGGATCTCTCACACACCTTACATGTAGGAAAAGCACATTAAATTTCAACAAAGAGAAATTTATCAAAGCAAAGGTAAAATGGTAATTATAAACATACCACAAGACTTCCATTTTCTAAACTTGTAGTGTATCTTAAGGTCCAGAAATCCCTTGCTGGAGCGAGTGTGGTTGGAGCAAAAATCTATAATGCCAATTTAAGTCATAATTTTTTGAAAAAGAAGCACCTTACCACAGAAAATGAGTGAATATATAAAGTTATTTGCTTATATTTATATCTACCTGTGTATATACAAGGTCTATTGTCCCCCCGTTTCCAGCAGGAAACATCGTAAAAACTTCAAGGCTCCGGCAGTCACGGAACCAAGAAGGACGATCTTTAAGGATCTCTACAATCTACAAATCATGGAAATCAATTATAAACAAGGTCGAGCACTCAAGTGCCAAATAGATCTTTTTGACCGGTTAAAATTAAAGAAAAATTATGTTACCTTTGTAGGCTCTAAACTTACGAGACCGCAGGCTCTAGCTGCCACTCCACTGCAACTCTGTGAAATGGCAAAGATCCCAACTGAATCCGGACCAGGCTGCACAAAAGATTTGATTTTGAAGTCTAGTTATAACCAATTTAGAAATTTTAATCAAGATTATTACAAATTAATCAGTAAAGAAACAAATTTGATAACCAAAATCGATATTTTAATCAAGATTATTATACATGATACAATTAGAGTTTAGGAAATTATAAAAACCTTCATCCCAGGCATCTGGACCCAATCAACAGCAGTTCCTGTGGCCTTCGAAAGGAACTCCGCCAAGGTCTCTTCTGCAATCGAGAGAAGTCTGCCAAAATCACAAATAATAATCAGATCAGAATTATCAAATAATGTAAAAAAAAACTTTAAAGATGGCTGTAATCTACGGAAGCCCAAATTACCCAGCCGGGTTGTTAGCATCTCTTAGAGAATGCTGTGGAGTGGTAATCACAGATTCACAGCTTGCATCCGTCGCTGCTGAACCCTGAAAAAAAAATCAATTTTTCATGTATAATTAGAGACAGATACAGATAACTTTTGCTTGATTTTTAACAAATTTGTATGTACACATACTGTGTGCAACTGTTGGCGCATATAACCATTTTCACATACAAGCTGAGACACTTGTTTTTGCAGGCGATCATTTTCCTCCATTAATAACTTGTTCATGGCAGATAGTTTCTTGTTAACTGTCTGAAGTCTCGAAGACTCTTTCCTTTGCTTTTCTCGACATCTAAACACAAAATTATACTACTCCATTTTAAGAAAGAAATAAAGCAATTTCACATACATTCCATTTTCCCCTTTCAATTCTACACTAAAAAAAAGGTAAAATCACCAGCCCTAACCAGTTTATCACATAGGTACCGAAATTAAAGATCCAAATTATATCTACATCTAAACATAGAAATATAATAAGACTAAAGTGTAAATCATTAAGAAATGTAACCTACATTTCACAAACCTTTTGATTATATACTAAAGATTTTAAAATCAGCTGTTCACCCTTATCAGTTTATCACATATGCTATGAAATATAAAGATCCAGATTTGATAAACAATAATCTAAAGCTGGCATAGGTTAGCAAGGTAATGAATGTACTTCTGTCTTCTTGATTTACCCCTAAATCCCTAATGCAGTATCTCGTTGAAACAAATGAACAATTTTAGGGAATAATTTCAAAGATATCAACAACATACACATATAAGTTACAATAAGAACACATGAAATCAAATTTAAAATAAAATGAGAAATACCCAAATTCAGAATCCTATGTATACCTGCGATTTTGAAACCAAACTTTGATTTGTTTAGGTTCTATGTTGGACAAAATAGGGCATTCTCGTATCAACTGTTGTCTTCTCAAAGAACTAGGTTTTGGGCATTCTGCATAAACCCTTTCTAATGCTTCAACTTGCTCAGTTGTATACCGTACATATTTACCGTTATCCAACTGGTGTTTAGTGATGCTGTTATTACCACTGATCTCCTTATACTGCTGATGTTGAACCATCGCCATTATCAACCAAAATCAACGAACCCCACCTCAGAAATCGCTAATTTCGTTTGTTAATCCACCAGTTTTTTTAAAGATTTGAGGTGTAAACAGAAGTCGAGGGTTTTCAATGAAGTTTTAAAGAAAGGGAAAGTAATAAATTACAACTAATAAACAGACAAAAATACGTTCGATGAAAGTGTTTGTACACACTTTCGCTGATGTCACTGGTGTCTTTTCAGAAAAATCCCACAAAGTAATCTTCAAGAAACAGGAAATCTTGCGCAAAAAAAAAAAAAAAAAAAAAAGAAGAAACGATTTTGATCTTGATTTCAACAAACCCAGAAGAAAGAAAGATTTTGAAGGGTGTGTTGAAGCTCTCCCTAACTTCTTGATGGGTAGAAGAAGAGAGGCAACAAGAGGAGCATTAGTGAAGACTCAAGATTTGAATGGTGTTTGAGACCCTAACCATGGTGTTCTTGTGTGTATGTGTGTGTTAGAGGAGAAATTAAAAAGGAAATCAAATGCAGAGAGAGAAAACTGAATCAAAAATGGAGGTCTGAGAGAGAGAGAGAGAAGGTGTTGGTGATGGTGTTGGAAATCCAAAAACGACAGAGTTATATGCGCAGCCTCGAGCCAGCCTTCGGCTTGTGAAATAATAATATTAATAATAATAAAATGTTCATTACTGTTCTTGTTTTATATTTTTATATAAAACATTCCCTTGTTCCTAATCTTGTTACTGTTTTAAATATTAAAAAAATGGTTCATTTCTCTCTTTTTGTATATAGAGGGATAGAGAGGTGAGAGACTTGTAATAACCAAGGTGTAGTGTCTATGTGTCTATGTCTAAATAAGCCATATAAACAAATAATAATTGAAGCCTTAATTTTGCCCATAAGGTTATTAAAGCATCGACTTATTGTAGATTATGCAAGTCGAGTTTAAATATAATCGATCTCAAGTTTAGCTCAACTCATCTTGTTTAGTTGTTTATAAATGTTACCCAAATAATGACCATTTACTAAACTGTCTAGTATGTTCTTTTTGATCTATGAGTCAATGGTCTTTTTAAGATATAAAATTTTTTGTTTGGGTTCAACTTCTTCATACATTATTCTATAAATGAGATTTTGTTAGGTATATTTATTTCTTAGTGCTTATTAAATTCTCAAATAAAAAGGTTTAAATAAGTGTTTTCAAACTCACTAATAATAGTATATAAAGTATACTAGCTTTAGTAAACACGTGTATTACACGGGTTGAATAAACAAAATATATAATATATTAGGAATTTATTAATTAAAAATAATATTTTAAGATAATATATGATTAAAATTATGTACGAGTAATACTTATAAGTAATAAAATAAAAATATCAATTTTAAACTTTTTTTTGCTTTTTTTAAAATAAATTAAACATTTTATTTCAAAAGAAACCATTTTTTAAAAAAATTTCCTTACTATAACTCCCGATTTTAATTATTTTTTGTTTATAGAAATTTTACTATTTAAAAATCTAATTTTAAAGTATTTCGTATTTTTAAAAAAAGTTTGATATTTTAGAAAACTTTTTTTTTTGTAAAAGTTTGTTTCTATAGATATAACATTAATAAAAATTTATTTCTGAATTTATTAAAAAAACTATTATTGATCTAAAAAAATAAATAATATTATTAGTAATTAAGGTAATTATTTAATAGGAGAGAGAAGCGAAAAAATTTTAATGAGATTGAATGTGATGTTGACACGTGGCACCTTTAGTTACCCTTTTATTAGAGTAGAAAGATTAGAATAGAAAGATTTTTTATATATAAATATATTTTGTTCTCTCAAACGTCTGTAAAATAATTTACTATCTCGAAGTGGCACACGAAAAGGCCTATCCCAATTAAACACCCTTAACCCATGTGTGTTTTAATATTTGTAGCGTAAATCTTATAGGATCATTGCAATTATATTTGTTTTTCCTAAAAGTAGGAATAAAAGATATGGGAGGTGGGGTGAATATTTTTTATTAAATTAGGATTGCAGGGCAGGAACTCACTTTATTTGGGTCAAATCCAATCTTGACGCAGCTCCGTCTGCCTCTGGCTCATCACCTCCCCCTACCATTAGCCCCTTAATTTATTATACTATTGTCCAATTTTAAATTTAAGTAGAAACTAAAAATTAAATATAAGTACAATTTTAAGAATTATATTTAAATTTTTAAAATTAACTTTGCGTGATTCTGACATATTTATAAACTTCGTTATGTTTGTCGTTTTGGTTATATTAATGTGATTAAGTATATATAAAAAAAACATATGAAACTGTGACGAATTGATTATATAAATCGAAACATAGGTAAAATCAACATTATGCATCGGACGTTGAGGTGTAAATATATTTTAACATTGAAACGACTAAATTGTTAGAAAAAACATTAATAAAGAAAGTAAAATTATTTTAAAAAACTAAAAAGTAATCTAAAAAGATAAAAATATAAAAATATTTAAAAAACATCAAAGCAAAAAAAAAAAAAAAAAAAAAAAAAAACCCAAAATAAATAAATGTTTCCCATAGTCCAGTTTCAAACTCGGATGAAGGGTCTTAAAGGCCAAAGCATTAACCAAACCTACCAACACCCAGTTTGTGAACTATATTTAAAAGTCACACATATGAATAGATAAAGAAAAAGGAGCACCAATACATTAAACACATTTCTCATTTGCCCAATTTAGTTTTGAATATGTAGAGGTGTGACCAGTGGTGAAAAATCACCGAATAGTAGCATAATGGAATTGGGGCGTGGTGTTCTCACCCAGCCTCGTCATTTCCCGGGTAAGTCTTGACTTCTCTAAAGATCGACTCTATGTACCCTGATAAGAAAAAATATTCCAGCTAGAATAAATAATATATATTGTGTAGCAACTTAGTTTTTATTTTAATATGGATTTAAATAAAAAAATATTACGTGATAGTATTTGGTGTAGCAGGTTCATACTTTGTGTTTTATGTTTAAACTAGTATTAAGCCCACCGTGTTACCGCGTACGTAAAACCATGTCAAATAGTACCAAGTACACACCATCGTTAGTGATCACCGACACCGAAAAACTCGTGTAAAAATTGAAAAAAAAAATAAAACCGATATTAGACCGAAACGTAACACTAAGGACACACCACCGTTATGCGAAACATAAAACATATAAAACAATAAGTAAGTCGATTTTGGACCAGCGTGTTACGATGGGTCATTAAACAGGAAAAAATAATCATAAAAACATTGAACCACACACGCATGTTGCGACATTTTAACTCGCAAAATGTAGACCGAAACGTAAAACGAAAGGGTAGGCAAGAAAGTAACCTTTTAATTTCATATTCAATTTTATATACGTATGAAGGGTTCACACATTACATTAAGAAAAAGCACGTTGATAGCATATATGGTATTAAACGGGACGTGTCATGTGTTGTGAGATTGAACTAACCCAAAAACCTATAATTTTAACACGAAACTAAATTTGTACTAGAAACAAAAATTCAAACAAGAGTCATGTATGACGTATGCAAGTGTTGACGTAGACAAACTTTTAAATCATATTATTGGTTTACATAGCTACTTTAAAATTATGAATTTACACGAAAAAACACAATGTCTATAAAACAAATGCACTTGAACTATAATATAAGTGTCTTGCCTTCTTTAGGAACAATTTGTTTATATTTCGGAAGAGGGATAGAGTTTGTTCTCGTATCATCATTCCAAATTCCAAAACCCTACTTATTAATTAAATATTTCTAAATACGTTTATTTGTATACTCTCTAGTAATTTTATACAAATAAGCAAGTTAACTCGCAAGTTCGCTAGATAGGCGTTAGTGTTGAAGCTAGTAAGTTTAGCTAGATATGTTTACAAGTCTTACCCAAAACTAATGAAGACTTGTTTCTTATAAGATATGAACTCGTCATATCGGAAATCTAGTTTTATATATTGAGTTTCCTTTAATAATGATAAATATAAATACGTAACTATAATTCACATCTACCGAGCAAATTAAGTGTTGGTACTCCAAAATGTCTTTTTATCTCTGATTGTGATGGATAATAATAATTTTCCTTGAGTTTGACAAGATAATGATTTGTTTTCACATGTAATGTTTTCTGATTTAGCCTTGTTTATTTTTAATTTCATGAAAAGAAAAACGAATCAAACAACTTACATTCTTATTATGACAGCAAATTAAACGAGTGTGACATGAGTTGGTATAGAAAAAAACAATCAAACGAAACAATATAATCAAAAAAATAACAAGGATACATTGAAAAAGAAGGCGAAATGTCAATTTTATTTTGACAGGAAACATTTATTATGCTTTACATGAAAGCGTTTAAAGACTTGAAGACATGATAGCGAAAGCATTTATAGCTCATTTAAGATAACTTAAATCAACTACAAAATCATGTAGGGTGGGGGTTGGGTGTAGTGGTAATTAGGTAGGAGTTAAAGTGGTGTGCTCACCCCAACCAAAGGTTGTGGGTTCGAGTCTTGGTGGAGGCAACTCTTAGATTATCTAGGTGTTGCCCATTGTATCCTAGTTAATCTAGGTGTTAAAGTGGTGTGCTCACCCCAACCAAAGGTTGTGGGTTCGAGTCTTGGTGGAGGCAACTCTTAGATTATCTAGGTGTTGCCCATTGTATCCTAGTTAATCTAGGTGTTACTGTTAAAAAAAAAGAAAAAAAAAAAATCTACAAAATCATGTTCTATCCATTTAGAGACTCTTTATTCATTTCTAATCTTTACATATGTTTTACTTGAAAATATACATCAAACCACAATAGCAAAAGTAAATGAATATGTAGATGGTTTAGACTCAAAAACATTTGAAAAACCCTAAAACATTTTTTTAATCTGGACAAAGAGTGACACAATTATGTAACTCAAACCTGAATAAGTATGTGAAGTTCTAAGTTATTTATTTCAAAACCACTTTGACAATCAAAATCAAATATTTAGCAAATTAACAAGCACACAACTATATGAAAACATTTGACATAGACGTGTCAGACAATTCATACGCCGGCCCCTTTTGACATCACACGACTATGTGACTCTCTTCCATAAAGTCGTGTATGCCCTTGTGTAAGCGACAACTATTTTCCCTTTAAAACTCAACATATTTATGTGATTAAAATCTTTATGGTGTAGGTGACTTTACGTGGAAGTCACAATAACGATATGTTTAAGGAAGACAAAACCATGTATGTGTGCGGTACTTTAATTGTAACTTGTAAAAAATAACTTTTCCCATCATGAGCTTAGCTCCCAATGTTAGTTTGTTTAGTTTTCATTTTGTAATTCCAAATAGTTAAGGGACTAATGTTGTAAATGTTTTGGTTCTATATTTGAGTCGTTAGAATGGTTAACGATCTCATTCATTCAATAACAAAAATTGATCTTCTTTCTTCATCAATATCTTGGTACCTGTTTTACATTTGGTATCAGAGCTTCTTCTCTAAGAACGCTCGCCTGTGATCAAAAGGACTGGATCCGGACGACCGATTCAGAGTGACGTACCAAAGAAGATCGACGATGGCAGAAACCACTGGGAACAACCAAATTGTTATTAGGGAGAACTTCACCACCATCCCATTGCAATGTCCAATACTCACCAACACCAATTATACGATCTGGGCAGTAAAAGTAAAGGCGATCTTTAATGTCCATGGTCTGTGGGAGGTGATAGAACCTGCGCAGGGTGCTCAGGTGGACCCAAAGAAAAACAACGCTGCCATCGCATACCTGTTCCAAGCGATGCGGGAAGAAATGGTTCTTCAAGTTGCAAATCTGACCACGGCTAAAGATATATGGAAATCATTGCAAACCAGATTTGTTGGTGCAGATCGGGTCAAGAAGGCTCGAATGCAGACCTTGAAGAACGAATTCCAGAAATTGAAGATGAAAGATGGTGAAACCATAGATGATTTTGCGAGAAGGCTAAGTGCAATATCATCGAAAGCAACTGAACTGGGAGAACCGTATGGTGAGTCTACACTTGTTCGAAAGTTCCTAGATGCAATGCCCGAAAGGTTCATCCAAATTGTTGCCTCAATAGAACAATTTGTGGATCTTGAAACACTATTGCTCCAAGAAGCAATTGGGCGATTGAAAGCCTTTGAAGAAAGAACCGGAATGAAGAACAAACAACCAAGCACCAAAGATGATCAACTGCTTTTGACCTACACTGAGTGGCAATCAAGTACAAAGGACAACGAGTCCAAAAACAAGAAGTGGAGTAAAATCAAAGAATCAAAAGGAGCAGTAACCAGTACCGGTGATAACCCAAGATCCACTCAGAAAGGAAGGGAGTCCGATCAAAGCCAATCGAAGAGCCAAAAGGCAAAGAAGGACAAATCGAAAATCAAGTGCTTCAAATATGATAAGTTCGGCCACTATGCGTCTGAATGTCCCTCATTAAAAACGCAAGATACAGAGTCCAACCTAACTCAAGCCGAAATTGAGGAACCGGCTTTACTGATGAATGTCCATATGGAAACCAAGAAAGAACTGGTGTTCCTGAATGAGCATCAAGTGCTCCCCACCAGATATGAGGATGACCTCACAGGCACCAGCAAAAGTGACTACTGGTACCTGGACAATGGGGCTTCGAACCACATGTCAGGAGATCAAACAGTCTTTACAAGTCTAGACAGATCAGTAGGTGGGAAGATAAGGTTTGGTGATAACTCATGTGTTGAGATAGAGGGGAGGGGATCAGTAATCCTAGAAGGTAAGAATGGAGAACACAGGCTACTCGCTAATGTATACTATATCCCTCACCTTAAAAACAACATTCTGAGCCTTGGTCAGGCCACCGAAGGAAGGTGTGCTATAAGAATGGAGAATGAGTTCCTGTGGTTACATGAGAAAGATGGTAAGTTACTCATGAAGGTAGAAAGATCACCCAACCGCCTATACAAAACTAAGCTAACCATTGGCTCCCCAATGTGCTTCCAATCAGAGATGAAAAACCTACCCTGGTTATGGCATGGAAGGCTAGGACATGTGATCTTCGATTCACTAAGAACAATGACAAGGAAGCAAATGGTAAAAGGGGTGCCTGTGATCGATCACCCCTCCAAAGTATGTGAAGCGTGCATGGCAGGGAAACATTCAAGGCAGCCGTTCCCAGCCATGTCACCATACAGATCCCACAACCCACTACAACTTCTCTCAATGGATATTTGCGGTCCCATAAAGCCAACCACTCCAGCAGGGAATAAGTACTTTCTGCTGCTAGTAGATGATTGCACTCGGTTTATGTGGGTCTATATGCTTAAAAGCAAAGACCAAGCTCTTCAAGTATTCAAGTTCTTTAAAACCAAGGTTGAAAATGACACTGGTTTTAAGATCAGGACATTAAGGCCTGACAGGGGAGGAGAATTCACATCACTAGAATTTAACAAGTTCTGTGAAGATTGTGGAGTAACAAGGCAATGTGACAAAACACAAGGCCAGACTGGTTGCTATAGGTTATGTGCAGCAACTGGGTATAGATTTTGAGGAAGCATTTGCACCGGTTGCTAGAATTGAAACAATTAGATTTATTCTTGCAATGGCAGCTAAGCAAAGATGGAATGTGTATCATTTAGACGTCAAAGCAGCCTTCTTGCATGGAGAGCTAAAGGAGAATGTCTATGTAAAGCAACCAGAAGGGTATGAAAGAAAAGGATGTGAAACAAAAGTGTATAAACTGTCAAAAGCATTGTATGGCCTGAGGCAAGCACCAAGAGCCTGGAACTTGAAGCTGAATGAAGTTCTCATGGAATTGGGATTCAAGAGATGTCAGCATGAGCAGGCAGTGTATGTGAAACATGCTAGTTCATTTATGATAATTTTGGGTGTTTATGTAGATGATTTGTTAGTGACTGGAGATAATAAGCTTGAAATAAGCAAGTTTAAGCAGCAGATGCGAACTAAGTTTGAAATGACAGACTTAGGCCTGTTGTGTTACTATCTTGGAATAGAGGTTGAGCAAAATGAAGAAGGTATTCAGGTGAAACAGGCAGGTTATGCAGCAAAACTAGTTAAACTAGCAGGCCTAGAGGAGTGTAATGAAGCGAAGGTACCCATGGAACCTGGGCTGAAGCTGTCTAAGAATGATGGGGGAGAGGATGTAGATCCAACTCTTTATAGGAGGTTGGTTGGTTCTCTGAAATATTTGACACAAACTAGGCCTGATATAACATTTGCAGTAGGATATGTCAGTAGGTTCATGCAAAGTCCAAGGGAGGCTCACTTGAAGGCAGTAAAACATTTGATTCGGTATGTAAAAGGGACTATGCACTATGGTGTTAGATACAAGTGTACTGAAGGTGGTAACTTGGTGGGTTATAGTGACAGTAATCACCTAGCAGACAGTGAGGATGGTAGAAGCACTTCTGGGAATGTCTTTTACTACAATGGATCAATAGTTTCGTGGAATTCGCAGAAGCAGTAGACAGTAGCTCTATCGAGTTGTGAAGCAGAGTTTATGGCTGCAACCTCTGCAGCTTGTCAAGCAGTGTGGTTAAATGGTTTGCTTGAGGAATTAACAGGAAAGAAGCAGGCTAAGGTGATTTTGTTGGTTGATAACAAATCTGCAATTGCTTTGATGAAAAATCCTGTTTTTCATGGGAGATCTAAACACATTCATACTAGATTTCATTTCATAAGAGAATGCATTGAGCGGGATCAAATTCAGGTTGAATTTGTTAGTGGAGATATGCAAAGGGCAGATGTTTTGACCAAGCTGCTTTCTAAGGTCAAGTTTATTGAAATGAGATTTATGCTTGAGTTGAGAATTTGTTGTAATTTCTATTTGGAATTAGAGGGGAGAATGTTAGTTTGTTTAGTTTTCATTTTGTAATTCCAAATAGTTAAGGGACTAATGTTGTAAATGTTTTGGTTCAATATTTGAGTCGTTAGAATGGTTAACGATCTCATTCATTCAATAACGAAAATTGATCTTCTTTCTTCATCAATATCTTGGTACCTGTTTTACACCCAAATAGTCGATCATTGCCCAAAACCCTTAAACACCTATGGTTCATTTAGAATACAACTAGTATGCAAAATTTGGTACTTGTTATCAATAAATGATTCTACGATCAATTCATCATTTCAATGATCAATCCAATACTAGTTAACCAAATTCAAAATTTGGCATCATAAGTATCTAACATGGATTTTGGTCTTATAAGAGCATACACATAATTAAATCTATATCTTCGTTTCCATCTCCATCTCTATTGTTTAGAGCTTTTATGTATATGCATATCCATCAACATCTTCAACTCTATTTTTAAAATTTATAATTTTATGAATAATGATTCTCTAAACATAAATATCAAGTATTCATCAATCCTTATATTTTTGTAAGGTCCCAGTTACAATTAAGTCAGCGTTTCTTGTCCAAGTCAATTCTAAATGATTTCAATCAATTTTTAATCATATTATTTTAACGATTAATTGAATCACTTACAGGTCACTGACTCATTTGATCATCTTTATTATCATGAGCGAAGCTTAGTGAGGGTCACCTCCCACCCTCTTTTTTTTCTGAATAATATAAATTTCGGCCTGATAGTGTAGATGTTTTAATATATATACACTTCGCCCCCCTAAAATAATTTGTTTTCGCCCCCGCCATTCAAGTACGAAGCCTGATATCACCCTTAGAAAGAACCTCACATTAGTTAAAAAAAAACCCTGGCCTAGCTGAAACCCCAATTTATTTTTATCACAGGTAGAACTTGAACACAAGATCTTTACCTATTTTTATCAGATATTGTGTACTTTATTTTAAATAGTTGACCTAAGCATCACTGGTTTTCATCATAGATGATACATAAACAAAAAAAACCTATAATCCGTTTGCGATCAAAATTGGCCAAAATTTTCATTTATAAACCGCATACATATATTACTCAGGCTATATAACTAGAATTAAACCTTATACAATCTTCTCATCGTCATATGAGATGTTTTAAGCTATTAGCTGTTATACAATTTAATATTTTTTAGATTCATAAGTTGGGATTAAACCCCGCTTAAAAGTTCTATAAATAAAAAAGTGACGATGAAAAACTTACCAATTACCAAGTTAATATTCTTCATTTCTAACATACATGAAATCAATAATCAAGTGATGAACTTAACAAATCAACCTTAAGCGGCCAAGAATATTCAGGGAATCGTAGGTTGTATAGTTATAAAGTTAACCTTCAAGATTGTCTGATCTGGATATTAAACATGTAAGTTTAAAGAATTAATGAAGAAAATGATCCATATGATATGATTATATATAGGTTCAGCTAATTTTTTTTAAATTTAAATACATACCATATTGTTCATCAGTAATAAGCAATTTGATTTCACTTATAAGCATTAAAAAATCTTTTCTACTTTATGCAAAACTATTATATCATCATTTACTTTCACATGTAAAATAATATGATTTTGACTGTTTAAACAGATTTTATTAACTGTTAGTCATATTAAAAGTTTGTAATTATAAATATAGTCCGCGAATATGATATATGCACATAAGTGCTTATTCCCTATAAGAAAATAAATAAATAATCAATATTAGACGACCAATCTCAATTACTAAACTACCAATTAAACTATTAAGTTGTTAAAATTGAATTGCGGACAAAACTCAATCTCAAACGAGTTAAACCAACTAATTTTTACTTTTATCTCAGAGTATGAACAATACTACTTAGCACACAGCTTTAATCGGTTTGTAATTATATAACAAAAAATATAATTATCAAGTAACACTATATTAAACAAGAAATTGTAGTTTTTAATATTAATAAACATAATTTCACAATCAAAGCAAAGTGCAATTTTTTAGTATTAGGTTGGCGCCGCGAGCCGGGCCCGTTTCTTTTTCACATTCCCTTCTTTCCGTCCACTTCTTATATTATTATTTACTAATTATTTAAAAATTTCATTAAATTTTTTATTAATTTGATAAAAAGCTGAAACATTACCGTAAATTTAAAATATTAGAAACCCCCGAGATAATATTTTGTTTGAGCACCTTAGTTATATGATAAAACGTGAATCATGTAATTTATTAGAAATAAGTTATTTATGAGAAAACAGTAAAAACAACTATAATAAATCACATAATTTATAAGTTTATTATTTTTTAAAGGACGTGTGAGTAATTTATGACTATTATTTTAGTTTTTTTAGATTGGCAACTTACACACATATACTTATACTATTAAACTATATCAACTCCAAACCTATCATATGTAAAGATTTAAACATTATTATTCTTCAAAAAGTTTTTAAATCTTAACCCTGGACTACAATCCAAACATTATTATTCTTTAAAAAGACTTTAAATAGTCTTTTGACAGACTACAACCCAATGATCATATTTTTATTTAATTATAAGTATTTTCATTTAAATCCATCCATTTATGACGAAAAAAAGATTAAGTACGTTATACATATCTAACATGTATGAACTTATGGTTTTACATATTAGACTCCTACAAATAAATTTTATATTAGTGCCATAGCCCATTAGTTAGTGTTTTTTTATAAACCCTTCAATATACATGTTTGTGTCTCTTCTAGTAATAGTGTTTTTTTATAAACCCTTCAATATACATGTTTGTGTCTCTTCTAGTAAAAGAATATGAAATATGAATGATAAAATAAATATAATGGGAGGATTTTAGCATGCGGGAAAAGAGTCTCACGTGCTCTCCACCTGTCAGCTATACCCGTATTATATATATACATACATATATATATTCATGTGTATATTAAATTATATTATATAGGCTAACCCCCAAAGTTTCAAGTAAATACAGAAACTATGCCCTCGGATAAAGTTGCTACCAAATCCATATTGATTTTACATATTTTGTTCATAACCCAAATTTACATGCAATTTTGTAACGAAATTGAGAAATCCGAAAAAATATCTACCTCTAAAAACACAAATATATTATAAAAACATTCATTTCAAAACCATTACATATAAAAACATATATTCAAATAAGAACTAATAACAATCTTGAACAAAGATGTTTTATAATCTGTTTGAATATATATTGGGTTTAGGGTGGTGGGTGCTCGCATCAGAGCATTCACATATCATTCTTCATCTATATCTTTATAATTACATTAAAATTATTATTTTTTACTTTTCAATTAAATAATATTTTTTAATATTTTTATTATTACAGTTTTTCTCTTTTCTACTCACAACCACTTTAGAAATATATTAAAATATTAATAGAGATGAACAGTGTTTCGTCAAATATAGAGATGAATAGTAACATGTTCTCTGTCATCCACTCACAACAACTTAAAATCATTCTTTATAATATAAAGAACACACTCACAAATATAAAAGGATGAGATGTGAATGCTCTCACGCACACCACACGACACCACACGCCCACTAATTACAATTTTGTCACATCACACTTTACCACACTATTTGGGGGTGGGGGTGGGGGTGGGGGTGGGGGGGGGGGTACTCATACCATACCACACTATATATATATATATATATATATATATATATATATATATATATATAAAATATTTAATTACTTATGGTACAATCTGGTCTTCACGATGTTAGTTCCAGCTCCCTCCGGCACCATCCCCTACACGATGCCGTTGTTGTACTCCGGCGAAGACGATTGCAGCCGGTGGTCGCTCCGACGGCAGAGCTTACGAAATGTCGCGCAGTTCCTCCAGCGAGCGAGCAGCCGGTGGATGATGAGGGAGTCGTCGATGCCGGTGAGGGAGATGACGGCTGAGCAGCTAGGGGTAGGGTGGGGTGGGTGGGGTGGGGTGGGGTGGGTGGGGTAACGGTCGAAAATATGATCGTTGGAATGGTCAAAAAAAGGCGTACGGAGGTGGTGTGCTCAGCGTGTACATACTGTGTGCCGTGCAAAATGTGCGGCGTGGGAAACCGGCGATAATGTTGCCACGTGGCTCCGGCCCCCACCGTAAACGCCCCGACCCCCATTAGTTATTCGGTCTGGGGTTAGGTTCTATTATTGGCTAAGGGCTGTTTGTTTGCCTATTAACCATTCAGATTGCTGAATGGTTCAACATTTAATGGTTCAGAGTGTTTGTTTCGTGAGCAGATTTTGAATGGTTAAACATTTTTGCCTCTGAATATTTAAGTATTATACTGAGTCTGAATGGTTAAGAGTTTTTATCTGAATTGATCAGACATTTGCCTCTAAATAGTTAAACAATATACTAGCTCTTAATGATTCAGACCTTTTATTAGTTTACCACTTAATAATTCAAAAAACTTTTAATGATTCAACATTTACACATTTAGAAATTGCCAAACATCTAATTTGAAAAAACTTTCCACTCCATCTTAAGTACTAAAATTGAGGAACTACATCTATTTTACTTTTTACTTTTAGAAATTACTTATAGGCTTTTTAAATAACAGGTCCGATGTCCAATAAAAGTTTTTGATATCTTTTATTGCATCTCAAGCAATGAAGCAGAAAGGAGTTAGAATAGTATTATTCTGTAGGGGAATAGGGTTAAATTTAATCTTTTGGATTCAATGATCTGTATATTTTAATTTATATAATATTTTGTATTATTAAAAAAAAGAAAAGAAGAAGTGGGATTATAAAGTATGATCAAACAAATCACAGAATCTTTTGGTAATTAAACTGAATAAATATATGATTGGATTCATGGTATGACGGAAAGGGATACGAATAAAGGAACAAAAGAAGATAAAATAAATCAAGATAAAGGCATGAGTAAAATTAAGTGATTACAATACCCGTCAGTGAATAAACAGTATAAATAGATTTATATTTTTAAATTTAGCCTCTTTATTTACGTAAATTTATATTATAAATAGATTATAATATTTAAGATTTTCAATTATGTAAATTTACGTAATATTTTTGTAATTTTCATCTCTGTGTTGTCTTATTCTTCAAGTAATCTATGTTTTTTTTTTTACTCTCACGACATTTATTATATAGGTTTTTAAATGAAATAATCGCGGTTAATGACACATTACATGATGTATAAGTCGAAATTCGTATATAGGCTTTACTATGTGATGTACTATAGAAATATGTAATATATTAAAAGTAAATGTAACTAGAGATATCAATTCTAGTGAAGAGGCTAAAATATAATATTAAACTTAGAAACATTAACGATTTATTTGGTTTTGGTTTTGGTTTGTTGCCTGCGTGTAACGTATCCTTCATAGGATTCATCATGACCTAGTCACCAAACCCGCATGGTTCAAGTGAAGAAATAATCGAGCATCTAAAAAATATAAGAGAATTTATTTAAAATGCATAAAACTTATACATTCCCAGGTATTAACATCATTTATGTTAATTTATATTACTATATAAAAAATAATTTTAGGACACAAGTGTAATTTACATAAAAAATTAAGCCACCTAATGCAACTTGTTAAACATTAGGTACAAGTACTTCACGCAATTATTTATATTTTACCTCTTATTAATAAACTTCTTGTAATTAATACATTGACTAATACGTATTATTAATATATTATTTAATAATACGAGATTATTTAATTAACTACATTAAATATTATATTATTTATAATATTTTATATTAATATTTAAATTTATAAATAAGTATTATTTTATTTAAACTTAACTAAATACTTTTATAATAATAATAATAATAATAACAACAACAACAACAATAATAATAATAAAATTATAAATAAGTATTATCTTATTTTAATACTTAACTATATAATTATTAAATACTTTTATAATAATAATGATGATAAATAATCTATATCTATATTATCTTTTATTTATTACTATATGCAAAGCAGCTCCTTAAGTCCTTAAGACAATATTGTATAAATGGTCACGAACTTTAATCTCTAATATTATAAGAAATATTTCTATTATGCTTATATTTTGCTTCAAAGAGTTGTACCTTGTGGTTTTCTATTAATATACCTATATCTTATATCAAATGCTATAACAAATATTTTCATTTTGGTATCAAAACAATTAACCTATGTTATGTTGAATGTGAATTTTATTGAAAATATTCGTTAAACTTTAATTATGTTAAACCCTTTTGTTTACTTAAAAGTTGAATCATTCAACTATTTTTTTTAATGTTAATTAGTTTTAAAGCAATGTGTTAACTTTAAGATATGACAAGGATAATAAGCCATAAATGATATTTAAATCATAAAATAAAATAATTGGTAAATTAAATAAAAGATAACAAGTATAGATTTGTAAAATGCTCACTCCGTTGCAACGCTCGGTTACTCACTAGTTTTATTGAATGTACTCTTAATAACTTTGGAAATCAGTTATTTTGCAAATAGGTACTATATCAAATGGTTTGAGAGAAGTCACTCATGACTTTTCAAAATGAAGGTCATGGATTCGAGTTTCAATTAGTGCAATATGCACCAAGTGGGTCAGAGGTTTTACTACAGTGAACATTTAGGTGGTGGGTTTCCCCTGGAATGATGCGCGAACCGGGTCAATAGCGCTGTCTGTGTTCGTGGGCGTGGGTGACCTTTCGTCAATTAATTTACCAGAATGACCGAGCTTAAAAATTATTCGTAAGCCATTTAAAAAAATCGCACTTTTTTTCTATTTACTTTTATTTAATAGGGTGTACATTCTACAAAGAGAGGGTGAGTTTAACCTATCCCTTCATTTATTGTATTCATATATTGTTTTGAGTTTGTATAACAAAATTATTGTAAATATTTAATAATTAATTAATATTTTCAACCGAAGACAAACATGACTTTGCGCGTTGTCTCCTCTACGACACGCGAACGAGAGAAAAGTTAAAAAGATAATTTGACTTTTATCCACACTCAAAGTCACCACACCATTGCAGTAATGGGCTTCTCTTTTTGGATCATAATTTTTAATTTTTTATTAAAATACAAAAAAATTAAAATCAAAATGGCCATTCGTGAGAAAAACTTTATATTGACTCTTAAATGCATACACGTATAATCAATTTATTAAAATTAACTTTTCATTCTGTTCACTTATCAATATAGATACTATAATTTTGTAATTTTTTTTTCAAATACATAATATATGCCAATGTCTCGTAATAAGTTAAGATTCGTTTTCATATGTTGTGTTGATAGATTTTGCCTTCTTTATCAATAACTTAAGATAAAACTACTGTTAAAAACGCTTTTGACTTCAAATTATAGCAAAATAAAAGGCAAAAACATATGAACAAGAAATATGAAAGATAAAGATATTGCTCAGGTGTAGAAACACAAATATTACAATAAACAGGGCGTGATGATGAATAACAATGTCAAAATAAGATCACACATTTGTTTTTTTTTTTCATAATATCTTCACTTTTTATTCACTTTAAAGTGATGGGATGCATATCATTCCACCTTGTCTCCTTAACATATTTTTATATTTTACAATTTTTTGAGTTTTGAAAAAAAAAGTTTATGAAAAGAGACATGATTTTGTAAGATGGTAAAAGACTGAATAATATTATTGAATAATTAGGTTACAATATATAGAGAATACAAGTAACCCTAGAAATCTTACTGGACCCATGGCTCATTCTAATAAAACCCTAATAATATATTCTAATACTCCCCCACAGTCGGCGGAAGAAATAAGAAGCTTAGACTGAAAAATAAATCAACATAATATGATAAACATGCTTCGATTGACTTGAATTTCAAACTTTTGCTAATATATCCATATTATGCTTGATGTTGTCACTCTTGTTTGATTATGCTATCCACAACTTGGTTAATTGCACTATCTATACTCTTCAGAAAAAATTACGTAGCAAGGGAGCACAGTCGTGGTTATCAAAAGGGGGTAACTATGGAGTTGAATTTGACACGACTGACTTGTAAAACCTTGATTTGCAAGGAATATCATCAATTTTGTTGGAATGCAAGGAGACGACGATCACTTGGATCCGTAGACCAGGAGATGAGATCCGTAGATCTAGAAAAAAAAAAAAGAAACGAAAGGCACTTGACTGTGGTCAGTTGGCGGACTCTTGGATCCGTAGATCAAAAGATAAGGTCCGTAGACATAAAAAAATAGAGAGAAAGCCGATGACCGTGGTCAGGCAGCGGTTCTCTTCGATCCGTAGATCTTTAAAAAGACAAGAAAAAAAAATCAATCAAACCGTAGTTTGGGATCGATGGTCGTGGACCGTGATCCTTGGTGCGGCTAAAACACCGACAATTAAAAAAAAAGTGACCGTTGCATTAGTAACCCGTAATTCAAGAATAAGCGAAGAGATGATGGCGAACCAACCAAGAGAATGGATATCGTGTTTGAATATTCAATCAATAATGAAGCTTTATTCAATAGAAACTATAAAAATAAAGAAGAAACAAAACTGAAAACAAAGGTGGGACAGGGCGGCGGCGGTGGCGGCACACCGCCCTGTCTAGGGTTTGAATTCGATGGTTACGGCTAGGGTTTGTATGTTTTTGTGATGGTGCAGCGGAGAAGAAGGTACCCAGAACCCTAAAGCTCTGATACCATGTAAGATGGTAAAAGACTGAATAATATTATTGAATAATTAGGTTACAATATATAGAGAATACAAGTAACCCTAGAAATCTTACTGGACCCATGGGCTTATTCTAATAAAACCCTAATAATATATTCTAATAGATTTAAGCATATACAGAATTATATAAATACTTATATCTTTGGTGACGGAAATATAACCAACCTCTCCGCTCTATCTCTTTCATTATATTAGCAAAGCAATATGTATACATGTTATACGATGCATCATAGATTCTTAGACTTTTCTGTTTAAAAGTGTATATATACATGCACATATATTTGAGGATTATTGCTTTAGGGGGTGTTTGTTTTTCTGAAAAATGTCTGCGCAGGCTCTTTTGTCTGCGTCACGCAGACCACGCGCACACATTGCAATCTGCAAACTGTTTGTTTTTTTGAAGACATTTCATTAAAAACGTCCGCGCGAGTTTTTTTTTGTGTAAACTTTGCCCAGCCACTTCTAAGTTTTACAGAGCTCTTCTTAAACACCACCGCCGCCACCACCGCCGCAGCCACCACCGTCCACCTCCGCCACCAGCCACTGTCTGCCACCACCACCACCACCGTCCGCCACCTCCGCCACCAGCCACCACCCACCACCGCCATCCAGCGCCGTCGTCCACCACCATCACCACTATCACCACTATCTATACACCACCACTAGTTTATTTTAATAATCTACAGACGTTAAAATACAAACAGTCTTTTTCTTGCAGACTACAGAGGTTTGGTCCACCTCTTATGTTACAGATGTCTGCAGATTTGATCCGCAGACTGCAGACATTTTACCTCTTAAAAACAAACACCACCTTAGTTTTATATTTTGATTCTTAAGTAAATTGCATGATATATAGTAACTTCAATATGTTTGGTAACATTTCCTCCTCTTAAATTGTGAGGTATTGAACACAAATTATAAAAGAAAAAATACTATAAAATGAGTACTATAATAATATTTGTTTTACATGTGACTTTTGGCATCAGCAATTGCCTTCTATTTCCATTTCTGCCATAGGAATGGGAATAAAAGAGGAGTGGTCTTAAGTGGGTCCATACTAAATCTTGGTCCAATCAGCCCATTTAAAGAGGGCCCACTTAACCTATGATCATGTTCATGTTGCGTAGTTGTGTAGGAAAATTTTACAGTAGAGAATTCGAAAGTTCTACTTTTATTAATTATGTAGAATTAATTTATTAAAACGAATATGATAAATGGTAAATTATAACACAGTGATACATAAAATATTTGATAACCAATTAACCATTGTTAAATTAAATTTAATTTCTTTTTTTTCATCCTAAATTTAAAAGTGGAGAATTGGGCCCACTCATGGGATGTGAATGCAAGCCAACCGCACACACCGACACACTCACTGACTCACTGTGTGTTTGGGGGTTTTATTTTTATTTCTCTCTCAACCTTTGCTTGTATTTCACACTTGAACCCTCTATTTTTACCACCATATTTTTGCAATATATACATTTATACACCTCTGTATTTTTGTTATTAAACATATGTTCATGTTTTTTACTATGTTTTTGTGTTATTAATTCGGTTGTAAATCATTTATCAAATTCCTTTTAAATATTAGTAAAAATACATATCACAATTGATTACATTTTATTTCATTGTTTTTTTATTGACATAGGGTGAGAAGAGCGAGCGATTGTGTTTGTGAATGACTTTGGATGGTGATTCACTGATTTGGAGTAGACGGTTAAGAGATGGTGACCGGAGATGGATGTTCGTGGTTGTGTTGTTCAGAATGTGGCATGGTCGGTGCCTCGTTGGAGCGGGAGAGTTTTTTTGTGATTAGTAAATAATAATGATAAATATTCAGATTCTAATACATTTTAAAAATGCATGAAACAGGTTGTGTTAAATGTACAATACTCATCGCTATTTTCATTTTTATTGAATGCCCTTCTCATCTTTATTAAATCAATACTCATCTCTAGTAAGTAGACGTGGCATGTAGGGCACATTTATCCTATCTCATACAAAAGATCTCTCAGGCTTACACTTGTACCTTATGGTACAGTATTTGTACTTTGGTCACATCAGTTTAGGACCAGTGCTGTAAATCAGGTCTTGTTCCTTCTAGATCAGTAAATCATCATTTGGATATGGCCCAGCCCAAGAAACCAAGGGTTGGATCAGAGGCCCAACCTGATTAATTATGACCAACTGTTGACCTCAATTTTGGCAAACATCATATAGCAATAAATTATAACAACATATAAGGAAGCTACACTCATATTATCAAAATTTGATACACATGGAATTATCTTTAACTGGCAATACAACTGTTTTTACATTAGTTTCAAACTGAATATAAACATATGCCATTTAACAACATTGGAGAAATGATGATCACACCTTAATCTCATCATAATTTGAGATTCTGTAGGCATTTAATTGCTTCAGACTCGTTAGCATTCAACGGTCTTCTTTTTTAACTGGCGGAGCTGAAAAAACGGCACAGCTTGCCTTACACGAATGGGCGGTGCAATCTTTACAGGCTAGGTGCTGGTGGCATTGGCGGTGCTGAGAAAACTGGCACCGCCGTCCTCATTGTGACTGGCGGTGCAAGCCCCCGGTGTGGCGGCCGGTAATGGCGAACCGGGACGTAAGGTGAGTAATGTGGACTGATGGGTCGTTTTGACGTGCTGGTGATGCTGCTGCTGCGGTTACTGATGATGATGGGTCATGTGGACCAGGAGAACAGACCGCGCCTGGTAGATCAATGGAAGTATTTTAGATGTGGTCAGTGGTGGTCTTTGCGGGCTCAGGGGTCGTGGTGCAGGTGTTGTGAACTTCCTCTGAAACGGAACTGGGAGATCGTTGTAGCTAGCTGTTTGTTTCCAGTTTTTTGTTTAATTTGTAGTTCAAAAGAGCGCGTGCAATTCGAATTTGTTCTTGTTCATCATTGTTTTCTGGTTCACTAGATGAACTTGCATCTTGTTTTGCCCACTGTTCAACAAACCCAATCAAATCAATAACAAAAGCACAAACACATGAAGTAAAACAACAAATAGTTTGTTTGACTTTAATAGTCAAAACTGAAGTGTGGATTTGAGTATTTGACTCACATTGTTTGAGAGAAGACCAGGCTGACATGGCAGCATTTTTTTCCGCTTGTTTTTTATTTTAGCAGGTTCACCTGTAAACGTGATCCCCGCTAACTCAACTATACCTGTAAACACAGGTAGGTGACCAAGGCCAGATCTATAAGTTGTATAACGTGGTAAAGGTGCACCAACTCTCTGTGAAATTTCTTGCAAAAGTTCTTATAAACCCCATTTCATCCTACAATCGTTGCAGAAATCAACAAGCTCGTGTTAATTGACCCGTATCATGTCATCATTATAAGATAAGATAATTAGCATACAAATGAATCAACATAGAAGATCCGTTGACCCCAGTCACTACAATTTGTCACATTTTCTAAACAAAATCTAAGTTTTCCAGGAAAATTATGAGTTGAAACATTTAAATATGTAACTGTAAGCGGTAGAGAAGATAACTTTATAACGACCCAAGTGACGAACATCAAATGCAGCAATAAATAAAATGACCAAACACAAAATGGGCAGTAGGTCACATGCATGCTGCAACAAGGCATTTATAACCAAAGTTATATTAGACAGACAAATGCCATAATTCATAAACAGGGCAATCAATAACTTTCCCATGTGCCAAAGTTTTTTTTAACATTTTTATAAATTTGTTTAAATTTTGTGATCTAGGGATACCAGCCATTTATGGCCACATTGTTTGAATGAAATCCACCAAACCAAAGACAATTTCAAACATATAATACTATATCCAAATGGTCAATAATCTTACAAAGTGTTCCCACCTTGCCAAACATTTTTAATTAAGAAAAAAAAACTAAAAAAAGTCAACTTTACAAGTTTTCCTTCTCCAAAAATTTGTAATTTCTACATCATTGTGCTTGTACGCTGATTAAATATTGGATAAAGATCGTAAAGCTCCTAAACATATGTCCAATAATCGGGTTGCAATCCGATGCCATTTTCTCTATCACACATATGTATCACATGTATCGTAAACAACTTATACAGTACAACATTAAATCGAAGGACAAAGATGAGAAACGACAACGAAACAACAAACCCGACCCGTATCAATCAAAGAATGGGCCAAGAAATAAGTAAACCACCAAACCTAACAAAGTTGTTATGTTGACCCTTATACATCTCCCTTCGTAATTTTCAAACTTCAACTACTGAAATAAATTTGCAGATACTATACAATACACAATCTTTCATTATTAAATGCTACATGCATCAATAACTTGTACCTTAGACCAAATTCCCAAAATATGAATCGTGATGCAGCTAATGACCAAAATACCCTTCACAAAATAAGCTAATTACACAAATTGCCACGTCATTAACACATTCGAATTAGGTCAATTCATTCTACTTTCTACGCCTACGCTACGATACGAATCATACGATCGCTAGGGCACGAAGAAATCGCATCACGACGCATTGTTAGCTTGTACGGTACAACTCCTATACGCATTTCAACCAAATCTTACTCGATTAATCAATTCAAAGCTATCAGTTAACTCGCCGCTCCGGCGATTTCAGCACCGGAAAAACAGTAGTGACGTCATTTTCCGGTGATAATAACTTATAAAAGTACGATAGGAGAAATGACTTACGAGGATCCGTGCGGCGAGTGAGTGGGAGGAGAGGGAGGAGAGGGCGACCTCCGCGGCGGCGTGCTCCGCCTGCCGGAGGGTGGAGAAATAGGTGGGGCTTTCGAAGGAGTCGCCGTTGAAGTTGACGACGGCTTTGAACCGCGGCGCGTGGTCGGGACCTTCTCTGATGCACGTGTAGGATGGGAGGTTGAAGCAGCTCCTCTGCGCTAGCTCTTGCAGCTGATTCTTATACATATCTGACGCCGATTAGTTAACCGGCGATGTGTGTCGGAATTTGTACGCCGGTGAGGTGGTTTACGGTGGTTAGGTCACCGGAAAATAAGCTCCGGCGGATGAGTGGTGTGATAGAGAAGGAGGGGGGGTTTTGGTGTTTGTGTTGTTGTGTGTGTGTTGGGGTTGGTAATTGTTTAATGAACAATATAACGTTATTATGCATTTGCTCCTCCATCTTTTGCATGGATGTGATTTTTGATTGGTCAGATTTTTATAAAATAATATTCATTTTAGATTAAGAGTCTCGGTGCCTCGTTTGAATCGATTAAAAATAGAGTGTGTTTGATTTATTAAAATACAATTGTTAATGATTTATGGAGTATTTTAATTGGTAAGTTTTAAAACATGTTGGATGATTCAGAATGTACTTTTTATTCAGTCAGAATTGGTTTAATGGCTCAGCAGAGATAGCCAGACAACTCTTGAGTATTTTTAAAATCTTTTTTATGAGAGCACTTCTAAGAGGTTTTGCAGCATCTCGTAAACTTCAACGTGAAAGAGAAATGCAGACGTGGAACCCACAGAGACCAAACCTAAAATGTGCTAGATCATTATTTATCTTAACCTTAGGTTAATTTACTTCGTCGAAAAGAAGCATTAGTCGAATACTTATTCTTATGAGAGAGGGAGAAGAGGGATGGGGTGATTGGTTTTGCGATCCATGAGCGAAGGTTCGGGTTTTTAAAGTGGAAGGAGAGAGACGGTGGGTTAATCCCCTTAGGGTTTTTCAAATCTTGTTGGGTTTTGACCGTTAAAAACCACCGTGATGATTTTAAGTTAGATGCATGATCTTTTTAATGTAAACTCACACACACTAAAATACTCCTAAACTATATTATTTAGGAATTTAAACTTTTTATCATTTAAGGACACGGTACCATTAGATACATTTGATGCCGCATAGTTTTATATAAACAACTTTTATATGTAATAATTTGATAAAAACAAGTATTTGAATGATATTTGTTTGTAGGAGAAAAAAGATGCAAAAATTAATGTGGTGGTGTTGAAAAGGCAAGATTTAGGGTTAAAAAAGAAGTGAAATGTGTATGCAATTTGAGTGGAGCAATAATGAGAAATGAAGCACCACTACCAAAAAGAGGCTTATCTTTATTGTTTTGTTGGTGTTATGTGAAGAGGTGGGGGTTCCAAAAGGCATTCCTTCATTGGATACCTCCAACTCCCAATGCTTTTTCTTTTCTTTTCTTTTAACTCCATCTATTGTGTCCAATTACCAGCATACCCACTTAATATGAATGATACAGCCAATTTCAACAGTCAACAATTAAATACTAACAAAACTAAATCCAGCACAAAGGCCACAAAAACGCCCAATAAAAGCAAAATCTAGAACATTGTCACCGTAGTTCCCGTATAGTTATAACTAATTTACGACAACGCTAAGTGAGGATCAAAAATCTTTACATTAAAAACGATTACGTTGAATGGATATTGGTTCTACTGATAGATACACAAACTGACAAACGTCGAGTGAGCCGAGTTAGAGACCTACTACAGTTGACCAATCCCAAAGTTGAGAGAGTTGGGACTTAGGTCCCCCGTGGTTGAAACTAGTGACACCACGTAATAGAATAAGACCGTGATCATTAATTCTCAAAACAAAGAAAAAGAAAAAAAGTGAGCGATTTTGATCATGGATTTTAAACAAGCACAAGAAAGTTATACCCTAATAAGATCATAGACCAATTGAGACCAAGGCTCAGAAGTCTGAACTAATTAGTAATTAATAATCACCTACCAAAATATTCATAATAATTGAAATTGACTATTGGACTATGGGTTTCAACTCTCATATGATATAGAAATGAACTTGCTTATGTGAAAAGCTTCACTCGCCTAGTGGGCCTTGACTTGAAGTTGTGCCCATTAATACCAAGGAAGCCTTCGGGCCTTGAGCCCATGAGCATTCAGCTTAAAGATCCAACCCACCACGTGCCCAAGAAGAAAACTCTATCTGTGGAATGAGCTCTAATGAACCATCATATTAATGGGCTCGAGTTCAATAGAAGTAGCCTAAGATTCGTGGAAGTAAAGGACTAAAGGCTACGGTTTCACAGGAATGCCATAGTGAAGAAAACTCTATCTATGGAATTGAGCTCTAATGAACCATCATATTAATGGGCTCGAGTTCAATAGAAGTAGCCTAAGATTCGTGGAAGTAAAGGACTAAAGGCTACGGTTTCACAGGAATGCCATAGTAGTATTTATATTAATAAATGATTACATGTGATGAAACCTATCATCATCAAATTTTATCTCACAAAAACTTTTCCGCCTAAATTTTATTTAACAAATTTTCCACAAATCATGCTATATTTCTTACTTGAAGTTTTTTATTTTATTTTAATTTTTTTTGAATGACAAGTGTGAAGTTTTTATTTTTTTAACTACCTCAATCACACAACCATTTTTAGTGATTTTGAATCCGTAATATCAATCATCTCAAATCTTATTTAACCCTTTAAACCTTATGATCACAAATCCTTATTTTTATATAATCGATTTAAAATCAAAATGATAGAGATTAAATATTTTTGTTTACATATCTATACTAATAAATGATTACATGTGGTGACACATGTCATCACCAGATCTCATTTCATAAAAACTTTCCCGTCTAAACTTTCATTAACAAATTTTTCACAAATCATGCTATTTTTCTTACTTGAAGTTTTTTATTTTTATTTTTATTTTTTGAACGACAAGTGTGAAGTTTTTATTTTTTTAATTACCTTAATCACACCAATTATTTTTAGGAATTTTGAATCTATGATATCAATCATTTTAAATATTATTTAACCCTTTAAACCTTATGATTACAAGTCCTTATTTTTATATAATCGATTTAAAATAAAAACAATAGAGTTTAAATATTTTTGTTTACATATTTAAATTATATATTTATAACTTTTAACCCGTGTGATACACGGGCTAATAACCTAGTTTAAACTATATATTTTAACTTTTAACTCGTGTGATACATGGGTTAATAACCTAGCATAGTATATGCCATTGCCTTGTGGGGAGAAGACCAAATTTGATTCATGAGACGAGAATGATTAAAAATTTGTGTAGTTTAGTAGGAAAAACAGAGTAACATTTGCCGTTAAAAAAACAATAAGATCATATTCATGGTGCTGCATCATCTTTAAATACGAATAGCTAAAACATTATCATTAACGTTAAAGAATAAATAGCAGCTTTTGTTTATATATACAGGTTATCCCATATTTCACCCTTAATGTTTATTAATTAGACTAATTATTCTTTTGCATTTAGCATTACCATAAATTTCAGTTAATATTATCTTTATACTCTAATAAAAAATAAATACGAGAACACATGTTAAAATCACATTTATTCTCACAAAAACTTTTATTTTCTCTTTCTTATTAAATAATTGTCTTAATTACTAATAATATTATTTAACTTTTTTAGATTAAATATAAATTTTTAATAAATTAAAAAAAGATCTTTTTATTATTATTATTTTTAAAATTCAAATTTTATAAAATAAATTTTTCTAAAACATCAACTTTTTAAAAGTAAAAATGTTTTAAAATTAGTGTTTAAAAAAATATAAACCAAAAATAATTGAAAATTAGGAGTATAATAATAAATTTTTAAGAATGATATTTTTAATATGGTTTGTTTTGAAACAAAATGTTTAATTTCATTTGAAAAAAAAAATTAAAAACAAAAGGTTTAAAAAGTTGATATAATAATAATTATTATGTATAATTATTACTCATACATAATTTCAATCATATATTATCTTAAATTATCATTTTATACGTAATAAATTTTTATTATATTTAATATTTATTTATTTAAATGGTATAATACACACGAATTTATAAAAACTAGTTAACTCATATACACAGACATATGAGGACAGTGGTATTGGATGGCGATGGTTGGCGTCTACGAGTTTTGTGAAGATCAAGGGAGTGTTTGCTTTATTATTAATTAACAATATTAAATATTGTGACATATATAAAATATTAAAATGTATTATGTTACATCTTTAAATTGTCCTTTTAAATGACAGTTGGTACTAGTTACATCGTATGAAAAAAACAATGGCATGAATAGTGAAGTTTACTTTTTTTGATTTTAGCCACAAACATTTTTTAAGTTTCTTGTGTATAAGAATGAATTGCATATTATACAAACAAGAGTTGCACCCACTTATCACCACCCTTACTCTTCTTGCAACCTTCATTTACCCCCACCCATCTTGCATTCGAAGCCCCTCTTTAGCCGTAGCCACTCCTCCGTCGTGTGGCGGTGGTCGGGCGGCTCTCACGATGGCGATGGTGGCGTTACAGAGGGTATGTGGAGGTCAGAGGTCTCGGTGCGGTGGCCGATGGCCCGTGGCCTTCTCTGCTTGACCGGCTCGACAGATGTTGTGGCCTCGATTTTAGCTTCGATTTGGTCTACCCGTTTATGTTGTCAACGACGATGGTCCCGGTGGTGATGTCGTTTGGATGATTGCATCTCGGTGTGCGATCTTTGTTTGAGGTTGCACCGACCTCAGATCGGATCGTCGCTGTGGAGGTGGTCGATGAGGTTGGCCCGATTTCAGCTTCGATTTGGTCCCCCCATTTTGTTGTCGACGACAATGGTCTCGGTGGTGATGTCGGTTTGGTCAGTTGCATGTCGGTGCGCGATCTTTGTTTGAGGTTGCCCCGACCTCATATCTAATTTGGTTTTACGTGTGGCGGTGTCGGTTTGTCTGTTGTCAAGCCAGTTTCCCTTTATGGTCGACGTGGTGCCGTAGGTTGTCTCTGTTCGTTTATGGTGCCATCGACTGCTCGTGCCTTTTTCAATCTGGTTGCGTTGGGCAAGAATATTGTTTGCTAATGTCGATGATGATGGATATACAAACAAGAGTTGCATCCACTTATCACCACCCTTACTCTTCTTGCACCCTCATTTACCCCCACTCATCTTGCATTCGAAGCCCTCTTTAGCCGTAGCCACTCCTCCGTCGTGTGGCGTGGTCGGGCGCTCTCACGATGCGATGGTGGCGTTACAGAGGGTATGTGGAGTCAGAGGTCTCGGTGCGGTGGCCGATGGCCCGTGGCCTTCTCTGCTTGACCGGCTCGACAGATGTTGTGGCCTCGATTTTAGCTTCGATTTGGTCTAACCCGTTTATGTTGTCAACGACGATGGTCCCGGTGGTGATGTCGTTTTGGATGATTGCATCTCGTGTGCGATCTTTGTTTGAGGTTGCACCGACCTCAGATCGGATCGTCGCTGTGGAGGTGGTCGATGAGGTTGGCCCGATTTCAGCTTCGATTTGGTCCCCCCCGTTTTGTTGTCGACGACAATGGTCCTCGTGGTGATGTCGGTTTGTCAGTTGCATGTCGGTGCGCGATCTTTGTTTGAGGTTGCCCCGACCTCATATCTAATTTGGTTTTACGTGTGGCGTGTCGGTTTGTCTGTTGTCAAGCCAGTTTCCCTTATGGTCGACGTGGTGCCGTAGGTTGTCTCTGTTCGTTTATGGTGCCATCGACTGCTCGTGCCTTTTTCAATCTGGTTGCGTTGGCAATATTGTTTGCTAATGTCGATGATGATGGATATTTATTCATCTGAGACCCTTCATTTTGGTTGTTAGGCGGCTATGATGATACACCAACACTGGTGTCGGTTGCCTTGCTTGGCAGTCTTTCTGGTGATCAGCCGTAACCGATCATCAGTTCCGAGTCATGCTATATAAATTACAATGCGTCCTGTCGGGCCTCGACTTACCCGGTTTTATAACGCGCAACGCGCGTTTGGTCCAACCCTATTTCTTATAATACAAAAAGGTCTATTCTCTTCTTTTTCAAATTATGATGATACGTATGAATTAGGAGATCGTATTATTTTTTATTTAATTTTAATAGTGTTTTTTTAACTCGATATTTATAGTAAAATAATACATGTGTGAGTATTTGGGTCTTAACGCTCTCTTATATGTTTGACATACGTTTTGGTAACAATAAATTGTTTTTATTTTTTTTTCGACTTTAAGTTTGAAAAGTCTTTCTTTTTGTTTTGATATAAATTATTTGTTAGGATGCCAGGTATGCAATTCCTAATCCCGTTCTCTTGAGGTCAATAGGGTGGGGGGGGGGGGGATGCTCTTGTCCTATCGCGCTCTTTCTTCCCACTTCTCCATCCCCGCACATTATATTTCTTATTTATAGCTTCTTCAAATCGAGGGATACATCCAGCGAAAACACTCGTTTCATCCTGTAGTAACTTTAACCTCGAGGTCATCATCCCATCCCACCTCTCCCACTTCATACCCTATACCGTTAGGTTTACAATTTACCTTTCACATTTTTAGTTGTATCAATAATTAAGTAACAACAACGATGATGATAAATGTTAAATTTGCTGTTTTATATGCCTTTGAATGCATACTAAACTGATTTCATAAAAAGACAATGTTTACAGCTCAATAGCGTAGTGTAATTATTATAATCAGACTACAGGATCAAGTTATTAGAGATTTTTCCAAGCCAAACAAATAAAACAGACAAGTTTTGTTATTTTAAAATAGTTGATAAATAAAGGTTTTGATAACAACGTTATGAGCTAAAATAATCATTAAAATATTATACTTTAAATAACAATTTAGACAATTAATGATAACTAATTAAAATATGGTATTTCGTATGTATTTTTTTTTTTTAATCATTTTTAAAGTTGTCACCAATAAGGCAGTGAATCTTAATAAATAAAAAAATGCACATTGAAAACGGGAAATGAAGAATAAATGTAAACAAGGAGACGAGCCACCCAATGAAAGATGCATGTACGCATTAAACTAAAAAGAAATATCGGCCAATCAAATCATGTTCCTATAGTTAATTTTCCAATACCTTTTTGTTGTTATGTTATAACTAATATGAATAAATTGAGAGGTAATACACACTTTCATCTTTAACATGACAACTTTTAGTTTGATCTTTTTGTCATTAGTCATTTTATCAGTTTTTGTTAACAGTAAGATCACATTCTCAACACACAATAAAATTTTAAGTTTAGACGCGTGCGATCATATGCTGATTTACAGTTTCAATTCAAGTGGTCGGTTTGCTTGTTTCTTAATGTATTAGGATTTCAATTCAGGTTGCAAACGTTTAAAGTTGATGGTAGTTTAAAGAGGCCTGAGGACATTTACATATGTTTGTTTTTTTACTATTTTATAGCATGACTAGTTTACACATATTGTAACGCTACTATAAAATCCATATCTTTATTTACAAAATCTGTCTTTTTTAACAATTTAACTTGAACCATCAAACTTTAGAGTAAGAGCAACTTCATTTTTTTTGCAGTATGATAACGTAGAATATAAGTAATTTGGTTGATACATCTTTTAGGATACCAACTAGACGGCACACAGTTTCGAACATATATGTGGGCACAATAACATAACTTTCTTTAAAAAACCAACAACTAGAAAACCGCTAATTAAATGAAAATAACCGTACAAACTTTTGAATGCCATAACCAAATAACTTTCTACGTAAATGATGAATTTCCAATTAGCCGTTTAAAAAGAAATTTTAATTGACGAACTAAAATAATGTTCTAAATTTATTTAAACTAAAGTTTATATTCATTGACAAGTACTTTTACAATAAAAAATAATAAAAAAAGTAGAAAAAAGAATCAGTCAATATTCAATAATCATAATCAAAGCTTTTAATAATTTCTTCGATGCTTCGCTGTTCCACTTTGAGCGCCTTCAATAATTCGAAAGCTTCCGCCATTGATGAACCATAAAAAAGCTTTAAAAAGCAGAGCAATAAAAACAAAATCATCGTTTTCACCAAATTCATCATCACAAAACTCAAATTCTCATAATTTCATCTCAAAATTCAAAGATTACAGTATCAAAAATCACTACAACATAGAATATAACAAATCAAAACTCAAAAGTGGTCAATTGAACCTAAAAACTCTCAAATGATTACGATCATTGATCCGGAATACTAATCACTAACCTAATTCGAAGAACATCAATCGAAAGTGTTAATCTTCAAACCCAATTTTCTCCCAATTGCGTTACGAACCCTACTCAGATCTCTTCCTTTCAACGTACGCCCAATTCCTTCATGTACGGAGAACGACGCGATCTTCCTTCTCGCCAATTGCTCCGCCACAAACTCATGCGGCGGAATCCGGCGACCACCGCCACCGTCGTCGCCGAGTCAAACTCGTCAAAATCGGAGGCTCGCCTCCTATTTTGACTGAAATCCTCCTTCAGGATCTCGACCAGTCGGGAACGTTGACCGGCAACGACGACGGAGTTCCTCCGGCCACTCCGCGCTTCACCGTCGCCGGTGACGAGTTGCTGGAGATCCGTGAACTCGGAACGGGTTTTCGTGAGTCGGGCGACTCGGTGACGTTCCAAATGTCTGACTCGTCGAGCTCGAAGATGGAGTCGGTTGCGATTGGACCTTCTCTTTCGCCGTACAGGTAGCGGTAGTTTGATGTCGCCATTGAAGGTTGAAACCAAGGTATCTCTCTCTCTCTCTCTCTCTCTCTCTCTCTCTCTCTCTCTCACTGTGTGTGAAAATTTTTGTGTGTTTTTGGAGGTATTTGTGTTCTGTTTTAGTATGCTTTTGTAAGCTTTTATAAATGCTTCAAGTGGATAAGGTTCCTTTCACATATTTTTTTTTTTCTTTTCTATTTAGATTTTGTTTAAAAACAAATATTTTGGTTACGTATATAACAGTATTCACAACAGGTTTTTCGTATTATTGGTATGTTTATCGTATTATTATGAGTCAATAGGAGAAAAAATGTTTTTTTTTTCATTTGTATATCAAAATATAATGTATTTAGAAAAATAATTTTTAATATAATTACAATGATAAAGATTTCAAACCTGATGTAAATACTATAATTTCTTACATAGTTGCACTAATATCATATATAAAAAAATACATTGTTTGTAATTTTATATAAAGTAATGACATATGTAATGATGTTGTTGAAAGGAGTGTTACGAAGCCAAATGACCATATTTTGATGAGAAAAGAGAAGGACAAGTAGCAACGCCCTGACCACACTCGTAATCCTGCTCCACTCCTCGAATCCGCGCCCCAGAGGGCGGTGTTCGATGCCTCGTGCCACTGCCATCTCACACGCCCCCTCTCATGAACCCTTTTCGCACCTTGGGCATAGTTTTATGACATTACCTATTCATATACCGTATTCATTAAATCAGTATTTATAATTTTATGATTATATTTGTTCAATAAAAACATTAGTGGTTGTCAACCATAAAAATAACGTGAGTTTAAATCTATAAAGATAAAATCACATGATAAAAGCAGTAATAAAATGCATTTAAAAAAAAAGTTCGGTATAAAAATAGTTGTTTAAAAAAGAATTCACATTATTATATTTGGTTAATGGCCACTCCTGTATCTATATCTGGGACAACTCGTATATTCTCGCTGGCGCGTTTGATTGATTGGTTTGAGGCATCTCCATCCTAGTTTATCCAACTATTCCAACTTGCTCCACACGCATGTCACATTGAATTGAATTACTCAAATTTAAATTCCACGTTATTATATAGATATTTTAAATGATAACAATATATACAGATTTAGTTTTCTATAAATAACAAGTCTTAATAAAAATATTGAAATATCGTATTCGGATTAAAATATTATGTCATCGTCATGTTTTAATATTAATCCAGGTGACAAAGTCTTCTATTAATTGATTTTATTTATTTATGAAGTCTTTTATATAATCATTTTTACAATATTTTGTATACTTAATTTATAAAACTATGTAATACAACTAAAAATATTGCAAATAACATTTTCCATTATATTTTCTAACAGCTCTACTAGTCTACTTCAATTCAATTTAAAACAACATCATGTCTCAAGTGAGATTTGAAGCCAACACCTTTTAAATGATAGACATCCACCTTTACCGCTATGATTTTCTTTAGGTAGAGTTTGTATTTGGATTGGTTTAGGTGGTTGTTGTGCAAAAGTATTCACACTAGCAACCTCATTCACATTAAATAATACTTTTTAATATTTTTATTATTAAATTTTTTATTATATTTTTTTACTCAATTTTTCAATTAAATAATACTTTTTAATATTTTTATTATTAAATTTTCTCTTTACTTTACTTACAACCATTTTTAAAAATATTAAAAAGTTTATGGGGGTTGTATCGTGTTTCCCCAAATATGAGGAATCACGGTACAATCCTCATATATCTTATTTCTCTTTCACTCACAACCATTAACAACATCCCCTATAATATAAGATACTCAAAATAAGGAACCTAATGTAAATGCTTTTAAGACACCAATTAAGTGTATGCAATAGTATTAGTAGTGTGGTCCTTGTTCGATGGGTTTTAGGAGGAGGGCATGTGTATGTTGATGGATCAAGACATGTGTGGAGCAATGTACGCTATACGAAGAAGCCACGTGAGGTGGAGCCATTGGATCTAGCGCATTGTGGCGCTGACAGTTGGTGATTCTGAAAGTTTCATGTTAATCCAAAATATCATGTGGTGAGATTTTTGTTTCATTTGAAAATTAATATCGCATATTTATAGGATATTACCTTGGGGAAGATGTATGCTTTTGAATTTTGGAGTTTTGCACCCTGGGGTTTGTAATGAGTACGGTTCAACGTTGAATTGGAATATCTTGCTTTACTTGTGACCAACAACATAATGTCCTCATCAAACCAAAGGTGGATTGAGGTGACACAAAAGTATTAAAGTTTAGAGTTAATTTTACTTCTTAAGATTTAGTTTTGTTTTTAGTTTAACAAAATAATTATTTTTCTTTAAAAGTTTAATAATATTAATTTAAGTCCAAAAGTTTAAACATTTGTTTCAATTTCAGTTTAAAAAGTTTTATTATTTTGAATTCAAGTTAAAACAACTGATTAAAATTTTAAACTGCAATTGAAGCAATTTACGAGACTTTTGGACTGAAATGAAAACAAGTTATGAAATTTTTTAATGCAAATTAATGTTCTTAATTTTTTTTAAGAAAAATAATTATTTTTGACAAATTTCAGGGAGCAAAACTGAATTTAATTCTAATCTCTAACAACAACCTATATATTCTTTTTAAATTATTTAACGTCAACTCAAATTCAAATTAATTGTGTAATGCCAAAAAAAAAAACATTTAAACTAAATAAAACAATTTATTTTATATTATAGAAAGTCAGCCAAAGCGTTTATTTTTTATAAGAAGAGTCTTAATTAATACATTAATAATATAATATCATATATAGTCACTTTGGTTGGTTTTAATTCGGTTTTTTGGTTTTGGTTTGGTTTGGTTACGGATGTGATTCAGTTTGGTCGTAATATGGTTCGGTTAATCTTTTTTGGTTTTTGTTTCCGTCAAAACCAAAACCAAAACTGAAAATTCATTTTTGAAAAAACTTTAAGCCAAACCGTCGGTTTTCGTTCGGTTTTGATTTTTTCGGTTTAGTTGCGTTGGTTATTATGGTTACGATTCAGTTATTACGTTTCATGTACACCCGTACCTTCTATTTTAAATGCTTTTAAGTGACAATATGATAAATCATCTCACTTATGTAAGGTTCTGAAGCTGCATTATGTTCTGCTACACACCTTATTGCTATTGATAAAATAGATCACTCCACTAACAAACAATGCTTGTTACACTTATAGTCTTATACTGTCTTGTTCTTTATTCATTTAAGCTTTGGTAATTTGGTTTTACTAGTAGAATAATGGTGCTTTCATCATTACTAAAATTGTTATTGTCCAAATGTCCATGTCATACCTTGATTATAAATTGGGACACCCGAAAATTATAAATGAACACCCCAAATTTCTATACGGGTTGTATAGCTCCATACGCGTTGTATAGGGGGGGTCGTATAGCCCTATACGGGGTGTATAACCCCTTTGACAGCCCCCTGAATTTTCCTCGTATTGAGTGTCAAAATTTGTTATACGCGTCGTATAGCCGTATATGTGTCGTATAGAGCTATATGGGGCGTATAGCTCTTCTTACAGCCCCATGAATTTTCCTTTGTTTTCAGTGTCTTCGACCTTATATGCCACGTATGGTGTCATACGAGGCGTATAGGGGGGTGTCGATTTATAATGTGGGGTGTCTCTGTATTAGGACCCATACTAACTCTTACGTGTTATATAAGTTTGTTCTTAGTATTTTTTATATTAAATCAAAATTAAAAATACAAACCCCCAAAAAAAATGGGAGAAAGTATCTTGAGTTTCCATTTCGTATTGAGCTCTTCTAAAATGATCGAGTCCTCTCGGATATGTTTAACTCCAACTTCATTACAATTCCAACTTGACATACCAACAAGTTTTGACAAACAAGTTGTACGTTTCATCACGCGATAACATATATGAATGAGTTTATCAATTTCGAGCTTCAATCCATCGACGTACTTAACCAGTAAACCCATCAATACATTGGGAATCTAATATATTTGATTTAGACGTAAGGTAACTTATATTATGTTCTATTTATTCCTTCACATAGTTTCCTTTTTTTAACGACTTGGTATTTACTATAAAAATAAATTATGTGTTATAAAATGTATTAAAAGCAACAAAGGTAAATGTTTATAGATGGATGAGATCTTATGAACATAAATAGTAGTTTTTTATATCATCCTTATCTAGTTTTAATTATTTAGAAATATAATATTCTTCATTAATAATGCACACTAGCCCTTTTTATATCATACAAGTTGATAATACAAGATACCAACTAACACCAACAATCACTATCTTTAATCTATGATCTCATGTGAAATCATTGTGGGTATATTAAAGTATTTGTGTATTAGCTTTAACAAATATCAACTGGCTTTTTAGTTGATATATTAAAGATGCATTTTAAATATTAAGTTTTAAAAACCTATGTGTTTATTATTTATGATGCTTGCTTCGTATGCATTACGAAATTGACTTTTACACCACGTGATAAATGATAATGGACTTCATATAAAAAAACTTTATTCGGCATGAATACACAACCATCAAGAATTCGAGTAATTAATAACATGCTAGCTAGTAAAAGACTTTATAAAGGCACAACCCTTTATGCAAATGCATGCAATGACTAGATGTGAGCCATTCAAATGTAAATTTGATACAAGAATACGTGTGTTAACGCACAAAATCAGGACATGTGTAAACAAAAGAATAAATCTCATCGAAAAAATTCCAACCATCAATGGCCACTTCATCTAAACTTATAAAACTGAAAGGTGAGATATTAAAAAGTAGAGAAACACAAAAACGTCTGCATCATTTGTTTCGAGTGAAATTAGAATTTGAACCAATGATGCTTCAGAATTCCAATGATGCTTCAATCAAATTCCTAAACTAAAGTTTTAATGTAAGTTTGACTTACCTTTTGTTAGCAATCAAAACCCTAAATCGATAAAAACAACTATAATACATTTGAATGAGAAAATAAGAAATAGTACGAGGAAAGGGAATGACAAAGGTATAATCGGTGAAGGCCATGCAGATTGAAGCCTATTTCAAGCAAAAGCGAGTACATAGCGAAGGCAATATATAGCATAGAATCATAGCCGGACATCCAGTAAAATCTTGTGTAATTAATCCGCTTAGAGGCCTACCCACGATTGATTTAATGGCGTTGACATTGTACGACTCTCCCTCCGACTTAAAACTGAAATGTTTGATGGTAGTGAGATGTGAGGCCTGACAAAAAGAGAGCTCTCTCTCTCTAACTCTTCCTTAATTCTCTATCTATATTTGTGAGTAAACACCCATCATATAAGAACGATATCAGAGGTGGTTACAAGGGAAGGAGTGACGATCGGGGGGGTGGGGGTGGGGAGAGAACATAAAACATGCCTGGTGGGTTAATGGAGAAGCAAAAGGGAAGAATCGATTGGGAGGGAAACTGCTACTAATTACTTATTCTAGAAGAAAATTCTTAACTTTAAACAACGGAGATTTAATTACAATCAAATATAACGACAGGTATTCATCCTACCAACATTAAACTATTCGCTGATATATTTTTATAAATCATATATGTGATTGTATTCTTTTAATTTAACTCATAATTTTTGAAAATTATATGTTTTATTTTTCTAAAAAATTGCAATTTGTAAATAGCAGTTTACTTACTATTGTGTATCCTACAAAAACTAATATTGTCATATCATTCATTTGGTTAAAAGCTTGCAAAAAACAGTTTACAAATTGTCACTAGTGCTATTTTTAATCATGTTACGTATTATTAAAAACTAAAATCAAAATAAAAAAGCGAGTAACAATCTTTACGATTTAGCATAACGGTCGGGACCCTCGAGAGACCGTTTTCCGTATCTTTCCTATTTTTGGAAATGATTTCTAAATCAAAATCTTATTTAATACAGAGTGAGAAAACTATATATACGCATCAAAGCTTCATGTTATTCAGATAGTTTCTAGAGGAAGACGACGACCACGAAGGATTCAACAAACAACTTCGATAGTTTTGATTTCAATGTTGTTGAAGCAGATCTTCATCACTTGTTCTATCAGGTTCTTCCTCTTTTATCTTCGTAATCTGAATTCGAAAATTGCGTTACAGCATCGAACGATGAGTTTCAATTTTGATTGATTTTCAGCTTCTTCAAGGTTCGTCTTCTTGTTTCATCTACATTTGGGAATATCTTTTTGCAAGCCAATCGATTACGGTAACCGATTGTTTTCCAATGGTTCTTTTCGCTACCTTTAATACTTCTTTGTGTTTGTTTGATTTGTTTGTAGTGGAAGCAGACGAAGATTAGTTATTACATAAAAAAGCTATGAATCTTAAGCAGATGGTTAAGACACGGAGACCCTTCTCTATTTTTTTGTATTTCTGTCAAACATTTTGTCGAACACCTTGTGTGCACTCTGTGAACTATAAATAATTTTTTTTTGGGGGGGGGGGGGGGGGGGGGGTGAGTGTTTGGGATTGATGATTTCAAGAATTATTTCCTTAAGGATTTATTTCTATAACCAGATGACAGCTTTTGAGTGACTTGATGATGGACACATGATAATAGATATCTTTACGATGAAAATTGTACTTGGATTTTGCCTGAATACAAGGTTACAAACTATTAATCTTGTGAAAATGAAAACAAAACCGACACTACATTTTACAGTAACGTGATGAACATTGTCCAGTTGTGTGATCCATCATTCGTTCAAAAGCTCTCGGATATGCAAACGTGTCTTCTGTTTTTACTTTGTATTCTGACAAATAACGGCTTTTTTAGAACATAATGTCAATTCGTTTTGTTCCAAAACTCAATCACTCAGTTTGTTACTATTTTCAACTGTTTTATCTAAAAGAAGTAAAATTTTGTGCAAGTATAACATTAGTATTTCAGAGGACAAACTGTTACTGGACTTTTACTTTAACCTTTTCCTCCCCCATGTCGTCAGTTGGCAACCTCCACTTGACATCCTGTCACCCACAAGGCTTGCTAGGTGATATTAATTTCCATTTCTTCCAAGAAATCGGTACTCGCAATTGAGAATCGGAGAGAGGTTAGAGAAATGACATTGTCTCTGCCGGTGATTCTGTCACCCACAAGGGTTACACACCCTTTTCTGTTAGTCACCAAATTCGTTTGTCATGATACTCAAGTGATTCTGTTTTGGTTTGTTTTTCAGATGGAGCTCTGTCTTAATCCAGATTTGACTAAGAATTGAAAAGAACTGCAAAAAAGGCCCAGGAAGCAAGGAAACACAGGGAGTCTTTTGATATGTCAGTAATGCTAGAAGTGAAGTTCTTGAGGAACCTCATTGATGAATTTCTAGAGGTGATGTTTGTTTTAACCACAGTTATTTCGTATTATTGAATTATTATAAAGCTATAAGCATGGTAATGGAAACTGGATAACTTTTTTTGTAGCTTCAATCTTGTATTATGAGAGGCTTATGGAGTCATTAGTTGAGCCTGCTTCCAACCACGAGGTGACAAAGCTGTGAATGTTTCTTATATTCACAAAGTTAATATATTTGTTGTCTAATATATTTTGGTATCATGTGTTGTATTTTGTAATTGATGATTGATTGTCCCACATGGTCATAAGAAGTTTACTACTGATCACCCCCCCTCTTTAATTTGAATCTTATATATATATTTTTCTTAATTAGCTGATGGGCATTTGTACACTTGGGGAAGAGGTTTTGATAGTAACACAGATGTGTGTTGTCTCAAATCTCAATCATGTGATTTGACATACCTCATTTAAGCAGACTGCCTTGGGTAGAATCATGCCTTAGGTTTAACAGGTACAGTTTTTGATTTTAAAGGTATACTGCAACTCAAGTGTTACAGATTAGAGGTGGTTGCACAATGATTCCACCAAACTAAAATTATTGTTTTTTTGTTTACAGGTGAAGGCGAGGTTCTTATGCTTGGGTGCAGCCATCATGGGGTTCCTAACAATCATCAGAAGAAACTTTGTATCATCTTGAGTCTTGACTCTACTAATGGTGTAGTGAATTCTTTAATTAAGTTGATTATCTTTGAATTCTTAAAATCGTTTACTGAAAAAAATTTTAAGTTCGCTGATCCAGGTTGTTATTCAAGTTTTTATCAAGTCAAATCTTTACCTTTAACCCAAAATATGATGAAAATATTTCAACCTTGATCAGGCAGCCTATTTTAGGAAATCTTTTATACCTTTTCATGAAGATAATATAAAAAATCTTGTGGATGTAAATCAATATTATGAGTTTATGATGAATAACTTGTATACCAATATGTTATGTTATGCATCTATGATAACGGTTTCTATGCTTTTGATGTTCTTTAATCTTCATTAATGATCTACTTTTCAAGAAATATCTATACTTTTAGCCCTTATGTAGCCAAATTATTGAACTTTTTAGAGTTCATATTTTTAGAGGTGATGCTTGTTTTAACCACATTGTTATTATTATTATTATTGAATTATATAAAGCTATAAGCATGGTAATGGAAACTGGATAAATTTCTTTGTATTTTTATTAGACAGGTACTTGAATTCAATGTATTTTCCTATGACGATGGAAGGTCCAATATACATTGGTTTGAAAAAATTAATGAAGCTTCAATCATGTATTATGAGAGGCGTATGGAGTCACTAAACAATCTTTTGACCCTGCTTCCAGTCAGGAGGTGACAAATCTGTAATGTTTTCTTATGTTCACAAAGTTAATATATTTGTTGTTTGATTTTAATTTAGCATCATGTGTTGTATTTTGTAATTATCTTGATGATTAATTGTCCCGCAAATACTTTATACCTCTAGTCCCTGTTTCAGGATACGAAGATAGAAGACAAAAACAAACAAGTACAACGCAAATGGAGATGTAGTGCAGCATTATCTTGTATGTGAGTAGTTCTTTGTTGAAAAGATCAAATGTTGGTCATAAAGTTTACTTCTGATCACCCCCCCCCCCCCCCCCCCCCCCTCCCCTTCTCTCAAATTTGGATGTTGTATATCTTTTGTCCTAACTAGCTGATGGCCATTTGCACACTCAATAGTAAAGAAGATGTGTTGTCCCAATTGGAGATTTCAGATAACTCATTTAAGCAGACTTCCTTGGGTAGAATCATGCCTTAGGCTTAACAGGTACAGTTTTGATTTTAAAGGTATGCTTGGGGGCAGCCATCAAGGGGTTCTTGACAATTATCAGAAGGAAATTTTGGTCAACAGTATGTATCATCTTGACTCTATGAATGATATAGTGAATTCTTGAATTTAGTTGATTATCTTTGTTCTCTTAAACCGTTTACTGAAATAATCTTTAATTCGCTGATCCAAGTTGTTATTTAAGTTTTTATCAAGTCAAATCTTTACCTTTAACCAAAAATATAGAGAAGTTATTTCAACTTTGATCAGGCAGCCTCTTTTAGGAAATCTTTTATACCTTTTCATGAAGGAATATCAATGCAAATACACTTCTTATTAGAATTATGTATACATTGATTCCTCACTTCTGGTAATTTTTATGAATTCCCTACATGTATATTGGGCAAACCCACTGCTACAAAGGTCCTGCATGTTCGGGACCTCCATATCAAATGGCAGCAACTCTACCATTGCTCCTAGGTCGACCTCTAAACTCCCTACATGTATAAAAAGTCAAATTCAAGCTTCCCTAATATCATTTTATTCTTGTTTTATCCGATAAAAATATGACAGCTTATTGCAGGTTTTTGCACCTTTTTACAGTTACAAGGATGACCGCGTCTTCCTGCAAATCTTTGGCCGGATCAGGCGAAAACACGAAAGATAATGTCATCCAGTGCTGCTGCTTATTCTTGCTGATTCTAATTTTTGTATTAACAATTTATTGATTTTTGTATAATTGTTCATTTGTTCATGGGATATACTTGCTACTTATTCTTGCTGATGCTACTTTTGTAGCCTCAGTTTATTGATTTTGTATAACTGTTCATGGGATATATCTTTTTTTTTTGCAGGGATAGTGATTATTATAGATATATGCCAGAATTTAAGTCTGGTAATGACATGAAAGAGGTTGCTGATCTTTCAACGATGAGTTCCGATTTGATTGGTTTTCATGTTCTCCAAGGTTCATCTTCCTGTTTCATCTACATTTGGGAATATCTTTCCGCAAGCCTATATGTTTACAGTAAAAAAACGTTACCGATTGTAATCCAATGGATTCCAGGTTCTTTTCTCTACCTTAAATAGTTATATGTGTTTGTTTGATCTGTCTGTAGTGGAAGCAGATAAGATTATTACAGAAAAAGCCGTGAATCTTAAGCAGATGGTCATGACAGTGAGACCCTTCTCTTTATTTTTTGGTATTTTTTGTCAAACATTTTGGTGAACACCTTGTGTGCGCACGGGAAACAGGGGGTGTTTGGGATTGATGATTTAATGAACTAATTTCTTTACTGATTTATTTCTAAAACTATATAACAACTTTTGAGTGTCTTGATGAAGAAACCATGATAATAGATATCTTTACAACGAAAATTGTACTTGGATTTTGCCAGAATACAAACCGTTAATTTCGTGACAATGAAAACAATAAACGACGCTTCACTTTGCAGCAGTGAGGTGTTTGAGATGTTGTCGGTACTGGCGATTAAGAATCAGAGAGAGGTTAGAGAAACGATGTTGTCTCTGCCAGTTGATGTTCATTCGTCTATGATACTTACAAACCCTTATATTACACACCCTTTTCTATTATTCATCAAATTCGTTTGTCATGATACTCAAGTGATTCTCTTTTGGTTTGTTTTTCAGATGGAGTTTTTTCCTAATCCAGATTTGATTAAGCAAGGAAACGCAGGGAGTCTTTTGATATGTCAATAATGCTAGAAGGGAAGTTCTTGAGGAACCTCATAGATAAATTTCTAGAGGTGATGTTTGTTCTAACCACCTAGTTTATATTATTATTGCATTATATAAATATATTAGCATGTCAATGAAAACCGGATAAAATTTTTGGTATTTTCATTAGACAGGTACTTGATTCCAATGCATTTTACTATGACGATGGAGGGTCCAATATACATATTTGAAAAAATTAATGAAGCTTCAATCTTGTATTATGAGAGGCTTATGGAGTAATTAATCAATAGTTTGAGCCTGCTTCCAACCAGGAGGTGACAAATCTGTGAATGTTTTCTCATGTTCACAAAGTTAATTTATTTGTTGTCTAATTTTATATTTGACATCATGTGTTATAGTTTGTAATTTAACTTGATGATTGATTGTCCCACAGATACTTTAAACCTCTTGTCCTTGTTTTGGAGGTATGAAGGTAGAAGACAAAAACAAACAAGTAACAATGCAAATGGACATCGTAGTGCAGTATTATCCTGTATGTGAGTAGTTTTTTGTTGAAAAGATCGAATGTTGATCATAAAAAATTACTTCTGATCACCAACTTCCCTCCCTTTTAAATTTGGATGTTTTATATCTTTTTTCTTAACTAGCTGATGGGCATTTATATACTTGGGGAATGTGTTGTCCCAATTGGTGATTTCAGATACCTCATTTATTCAGACTGCCTTGGGTAGAATCATGCATTAGGTTTAACAGGTACAGTTTTGATTTTAAAAGTATACTGGAACTCAAATGTTACAGATTATTCAGGTAGTTGCATGATGATTCCACCAAAAACTAAAATTTTTGTTTTTTGTGTACAGATGAAGGCAATGTTCTTATGCTTTGGGGCAGCCATCATGGGGTTCTTAACAATCATCAGAAGGAAAATTTGGTCTACAGTATGTATCATCTTGACTCTACTAATGGTTTTAATTTCAATATTGTTGTGGCAGATCTTCATCACTAGTTTTATCAGGTTCTTCCGTTCTTCCTCTCTTATCTTCATGATTTGAATTTAAAAATTATGTAATGGCATCGAACCATGACTTTCGATTTTGATTGGTTTTCATGTTTTTTAAAATTCATCTCCCTGTTTCATCTACATCTGGGAATATTGCTCTGCAAGCCCATCGATTACTGTTGAAATCCAGTGGATTCCAGGTTCTTTTCGCTACCTTCAATAGTTATTTACGTTTGTTTGATCTGTTTGTAGTGGAAGCAGATGGTCATGACAGGTTCTTGTAGCATTTTTTATGAACACCTCGTGTGCACTCAGTAAAGAGTAAACAGGGGGTGTTTGAAATTGATGATTTGAAAATTTTATTTCCTTAATGATTTATTTCTAAAACTATATAACAACTTCTGAGTGCCTTGATGAAGAAAACATGATAATATATCTTTACAATGAAAATTGATCTTGTGAAAATGAAACATAAATGACACTACGTTTTGTAGTAATGAGCTATTTATAGATGAACATTGTCCTGTCATGTGATCCATCATTTGTTCAAAAGCTCCCTTATATGCAAACTTGTGTTCTGTTTTTACTCTGTATTCCCGCAATAACTATGGCTTCTTTAAATCAAAATGTCGATTCGTTTTGTTCTAAAAGTCAATCACTCAGTTTGTTACTAATTTCAACTGTTTTGTTTGGAGAAGAAAATTTTTGTGCATGTATATCATTAGTATTTCAGAGGACAAACTTTTACTAGACTTTTACTTTAACCATTTAATCATTCACTGATGATCTTGTAGAAATAACACTTGCTGTAATCAAGCCTCAGTTGCTTGTTAATTTTCTCTGAGTAGGCGAATCTTGATCTTTCATCCATCTTAATAATAAGGTTAGTTCATAGTATGTAAATGTTCTTTCATACGTTTGTTTAGGGGGTGTGTGGGATTGCTGATTAAACTGTTTATCTGCTTGTTGAGTTATGATACAATGATAAGCTATTTTGAGGTTCTTTCTGATTACTCATCCAAACTGCTTATTCCGAACTATGCATATGAGTTATTGTGCAAATCATTATGCATTTGGCCCCAAATCAGCAAATATGGCTCAACCCCTGAAGAGGTTCTTTTAGCTGCTCATAAATTGCTTGAAGGAGATGCTATAGTTTTTCAACTGGTTGACCATTGAAACTTTGAGATAAAAGATATGACATGCTGTTATTAATGTTCACTTATGAAAGGGTAAAACAAGGAATATGAATGCAAATCTGCTTCTTTTTCATTAACATTGGTCGCTCATGTCTGCTAAGTTTTACAAACTCCCATGTATAAATAACTCAAATTCAAATTTCCCAAATATCATTTTGTGTAGGGTTTATACACCTATCAGTGGTATTTTTGCCTTTTTAAGATTTCAAGGGTAACCTCGTCTTCCTACAAGTCTTTGGCTGGTTCAGGCCAAACATGAAAGAAAATGTCATTTTTTGGCTGGATTTGGACAAAATTTCATCGGGTTTTTGTGTCTGTTTTAGATATGGATGACATGCATAGATGATACACTGACCTCTTTTTTTGCTGAAAGATTTATGTATGTTATTTGCAGGTCTAAGTTATTAGGTTAAATAAAAACAAACAAAATTTCTCCTCTAAGTTTAGTTCCCTGTGGCATGAATTTCTGTAAGCTGCTTTACGTATTTCCTATTGCCCTCCATTAGTTTTTATATAACGGGTCAGAACAAGGTCGGGTTGGTTTGGAATATCTATAAACTAGTGATTTTGCATGAATAAGCCTTACCCTGCATTTATGCAAGATACTGATTTCACGACTCAAACTAGTGACCTCCATCTCAAAGGGCAGCAACTTTAACATTACTCCAAGGTCGACTTCTAAACTCCCTACATGTATAAAAAGTCAAATTCAGGCTTCCCGAATATCATTTTGATCTTGTTTAATCCGATAAGATCTTGACATCTCATTACATGTTTTTTCGCCTTTTTACAGTTTCAAGGATAACCGCGTCTTTCTGCAAATCTTTGGCCAGACCAAGCGAAAACATGAAAAAAAAGTCATCCAGTAGCTGCTGCTTATTCTGGCTGATTCTACCTTTTGTACTTCCAATTTATTGAGTTTGTATAATTGTTCATGGGATATACTTCTACTTATTCTTGCTGATGCTAACTTTTGTATACATTTTTTTTTTGCAGGGATAGTGATTGTTGTAGATATATGCCAGAATGGTAGTGACAAGAAAGAGTTTGCTGATCTTTTCAATGAAAGCATATAGAGGTATGCCTATTTACCTGCAAGTTTGGTTTACCATGTTCTCATCTGAGCTTAAGTGTTATTTTAATTGAGCTAACTGAATACAATGAAATTTGGTTATTCTTTTTGCAGAGGTCAAAATCATTGATTTTTTTGTTGGGTGTACGAGTTGAGTTGCCTTGACCCACAATAACATTTTGGTCCATTTGTTAATTGTTTTGCAATCAATTAATTTGTTTAAGATGATTACAGTGATTATATAGCTTTAGGAATAAAGCAATTTGATGATGTTGTATTCAATTGTGCAATGAATTTTTTGGGGGAATTTCAACCAGTTTTTGATTTAGGGAAATTTTTTTAATCTAATTGGATCTATTAGAGCTATAACATAACCTATATAGACCAATATATAAGTAAGTGGATCGAACTGATACTTCTTCTCTTGGCACAACCCAGGTCGCATGGGAGTTGATCTAGGATTTGGATCTTTTAGAGCTAAAACATAACATAAATATATCAATCCATAAGTAAGCTATCACGGGTATTTTTGCCTTTTTAAGATTTCAAGGGTAAACTCGTCTTTCTACAAGTCTTTGGCTGGTTCAGACCAAACACGAAAGAAAATGTCATTTTTTGGCTGGATTTGGACAAATTTCATCGGGCTTTTGTGTCTGTTTTAGATATGGGTGGCATGTATAGACGTTACACTGACCTCTTTTTTGCTGAAAGTTTTATGTATGTTATTTGCAGGTCTAAGTTATCAGGTTCAATAAAAACAAACAAATTGCTCTTCTAAGTTTAGTTCCCTGTGGCATGAATTTCTGTAAGCTGCTTTACATATTTCCTACTGCCTTTCATTAGGTTTTATGTAACGGGTCAGAACAAATTAGTGATAACCTTGTGTGCACTTTGTAAACAGGGGGTGTTCGGGATTGATGATTTAAAGAACTTATTCCGTAATGATTTATTTCTAATACTATATAACAACTTTTGAGTGTCTTAGTAGGGAATTAGAGCCTGAAATTAAGCTCCTTTTAAATGGTTTCAATTCATTATTATCTGTTTACGATGAACTAGGGCTCTAAAAAGATGAAAACCAATGGAGCATCTATGGCTGATCTTGAGCAGGGATCCATCAAATTATTTTGCTCATCCGCTGAAAGCATAATATTCTTTTCGAGCTCCTCATGGTGCATTCATCCCTCACTACTCTACTATTTCTTTTCTTGTTTTATTGCTTCTAATTCTACTATTTTATTGTTTATAGGGTTTGCTAAGGGACAAAGAGAACAGAGTAATTAAGATGTGATGTGTGCACTGGAGAAGTTGGGTACTTCAAACAACAATACCTTCAAGAGAAAACTTGGAAGTCAAAGATGACAAGCAGTTTCATCATCTCTAAGTTCGTTGCTCATTACTGGTAATTCAGGCAATTATAAAAATTATATACAAATTGAATTAAGTTTAATTTGATTTTCATGATGTATCCTTGCATTGCCTTGAAGTGAATTACAGAAGTTCAGGCAGGGTCAGGCAATTTTCTGTCAAAGCATTGGCAATTTCCATAATGATTTATTTCTAAAACGGGATACCAACTTTTGAGTGTTTTGACGAAGAAAACATGATATAGATTTTTGCTTTAACCATTTTTATCATTTACTTGTGATCTTCTAAAAATAACACTTACTGTAATCAAGCCTCAGTTGCCTGCTAGTTTTCTCTGAGCAGGTGAATCTTGGTCTTCACACCATCTTAATAGTAAGGTTGGTTCATAGTCTTTAAACGCTCTTTTGTACGTTCATTTTGGGGGTGTGTGGGATTGCTTAATAAAAGTGTTTATCTGCTTGTTGAGTTATGAAACAATGATAAGCTATTTTGAGGCTATTTGATATACGCCTCAAAGATAAATCGTATTCAGATAGTTTCAAGATGGAGGAGGAAGACGACAGCCATGAAGAATTCAACAAATAATTTTGATGGTTTTGATTTCAATGTTGTTGCAGCAGATCTTCATCCCTAGTGTTTTCAGGTTCTTCCTCTCTTATGTTCATGATTTGGATTCGAAAATTGCGTAACAGAACGGTGAGTATTGATTTTGATTGGTTTTCATCTTCCTGTTTCATCTACATTTGGAAACATCGTTTTGTAAGTCCATCCATTATTGCAATTGAATGATTTTTCTGGTTGATAAAGTTCTTAAATGTGTTTGTTTGATCTGTTTGTAGTGGAAGCAAACAAAGATTATCACAGAAAAAGCTATGAATCTTAAGCAGATGGTCAAGACAGAGAGGCTCTTCTCTCTATTGGTTGGTATTTTCTCTCAAGCATTTTGGTGAACACCTTGTGTGCACTCTGTAAGCTGTAAGTACATACTTCTAAGAGACTGCGGGGTGTTTGGGATTGATGATTTAAAGAACTTATTTCCTTAAGGATATATTTGTAAAACCAGATAACAACTTTTGAATGCCATTATGAAAAAACATGATAACATATATCTTTACAAGGAAAATTGTACTTGGATTTAGCCTGCATAAAAAGTTACCAACCATTAATCTTGTGAAAATGAAAACAAAAATGATACTACATTTTACAATAATGAGATATTTTAGATGAACATTGTCGGTTGTCCATTCATGTGATCCATCACATATGCAAACTTGTGTTCTGTTTTTACTTTGTATAACCACAAATAATTATGGATTTTTTAGAACAAAATGTCGATTCGTTTTGTTGAAAAAGTCAATCACTCAGTTTGTTACTATTTTCAACTGTTTTGTTTGGGAGAAGTAAAATTTTGTGCAAGTATAGCATTAGTATTTCAGAGGACAAACTGATACTAGACTTTTACTTTGACTGTTTCCTCCCCCATGTCGTCGGCTGGTAACCTTCACTTGGCTTCCTGTCACCCACAAGGCATGCTAGGTGATGTAAATTTCCATTTCTTCTAAGAAATCGGTACTGGCAATTGAGAATAAGAGAGAGGTTAGAGGACCGATGTTTTCTTTGCCGGTTGATGCTCGTTCATCTATGATACTTACAGACCCTTCTTAATTCACATTCTAACTGGTGTTTTTGGTTTCAGTACCAAGTAATTGTTGTTATTTGAATTGTTTCGGTTGTTTTCAGGTAAATTTGCACACTCTCTTCTGTTATTCATCAAATTCATTTGTCATGATACTCATGTGTTTCTCTTTTGGTTTGTTTATCAGATGGAGATTTGTCTTAATCCAGATTTGACTAAGAATTTGAAAAGAATTGCAAAAAAGGCCCAGGAATAGTCTTTTGATATGTCAATAATGCCAGAAGTGAAGTTCTTGAGGAACCTCATTGATGAATTTCTGGAGGTGATGTTTGTTTTGACCACAGTTTTTTTAGTATTCTTGATTTATTATAAAGCTATAAGCATGGTAATGGAAACTGGATAACTTTTTTTGTAGCTTTAATCTTGCATTATGTGAGGCTTAGGGAGTCATTAGTCAATCTTTTTAGCCTGCTTTCAACCATGAGGTGACAAATCTATGAATGTTATCTTATATTCACAAAGTTAATATATTTGTTGTCTACTTTTATTTTGTTATCATGTGTTGTGTTTTTGTAACTTATCTTGATGATTGATTGTCCCACTTGGTCATAAAAGTTGATCATTCCCCCCCCCCCCCCCCCCCCCCCCCTCTTTAAATTTGGATGTTTTATATATTTTTTCTTAATCAGCTGATGGGTATTGGTACACCTGGGGAAGAGGTTTCGATAGTAACGCGGATGGGTGTTGTCTCAATCGTGTGATTTGACATACCTTATTTAAGCAGACTGCCTTGGGTAGAATCATGCCTTAGGTTTAACAAGTACAGTTTTGATGTAAATCAATATTATGAGTTTATGATGAGTAACTTGTATACCAATATGTTATGTTTTGCATCTGTGATAACAGTTTTCTAGGATTTTGATGTACTTTAATTTTCATCAATGATATACTATTCAAGAAATATCTATACTTTTAGCCCTTATGTAGCCAAATTATTGTACTTTTTAGAGTTCATATTCTGTTTCCTCCCTTTTTCCTTGCCATTATTATTGCTTGTGTATGTGTAATGTGTTTGGTTATGAATCCTAACAATATTGCTTTGATTTGCAGAGGATACAACTAAAACACAAGTAAAGAAAATTCCTGGTTTGAGCAGGATAAAAGTTTGGGGAGTTGCATCAGGGTCATACGGTTAGATCACTCTGTCCTTACAACAGGCAAGCATTTTAGTTGGCAAGATAGATTGGTATAAAGTTGAACAATTATTCTTTTATCATTTTGCTCTTGTTTTATATGATAAAATTTTGACACCTCATCACAGGTTTTTTCATAGTTTTACAGTTTCAAAGGATAACGGCGCCTTCCTGCAAATCTTTGGGCGAATCGGACCAAAACATGAAAGAAAATGTCATCCAGCAGCTGCTGCTTATTCTTGCTGATTCTACCTTTTGTACTTCCAGTTTATTGATTTTGATAATTTGTTCATGGGATATACTTGCTACCTATTCTTGCTGATGCTAACTTTTGTTTCCTCAATTTATTGATTTTGCAGGGAATCAGGGATAGTGATTATTATAGATATATGCTAGAATTTAAGTCCTGCAATGACATGAAATAGGTTGCTGATCTTTCAATGAAAGCAAATAGAGGTATGCCTATTTACCTGCAATTTTGGTTTACCATGTTCTCATCTGAGCTTGGATGTTATTTTACTTGAGCTAACTGAATACCGATTTAAATTAGTTATACTTTTTGCTAGAGGTCAAGAAAATTAGTCGGCTGGGAAAGGGGGCAAAATCGTTGATTTTTGCTGGGTGTACGAGTCGAGTTGCCTTGACCCACACCAATATTTTGGTCCATTTGTTAATAGTTTTGCAAGCAGTTAATCTGTTTAAGATGATTTCAGTGATTTTATAGATTTAGGAATAAAGCAATTTGAGGACGTTGTATGCTACTGTGCAATGAATGTTTTGGGGGAATTTCAACTCGTTTTTTTATTTAGGGCTAAAACATAACCTAAATTGACCAATCCATAAGTAAGTGGATCGATACGATCACTTCTTCTCTTGGCACAACCCAGGTGGCTTAGGAGTTGATCTAGGATTTGGATCTATTAGAACTAAAACATAACCTAAATAGATGAATCCATAAGTACGCTGCTCACATCAAACTGATTGTTTATAGGCTTCATTCCAATTTCGTTACTGCAGGTAGATTATAATTTATAGTTGTTTTTATGTTTTTTAATAGTTGTTAAGGTTGCTTTAATAAGGCGTTTGCTCTAATGTTTAATGTATTTTAGAGCAATAGTAAATTGCATATGGAGGTTTATGATAATATATTTTGTGTGTTGTCATTTGTGTTCCGAAACTTGTATTATGTTCTTCGAACAGGTCACCATGTCAAGAATACACTCACTCACTTCTTTTATACTTGATGTTTACAAAAGCCATTAGTAAAACAACAATGCACCAGTTTTATTCTTTTATCCAGATACATTTTGTTGAAAATGGTCCCTGAAAATAAGCCCGAACAAAGGTCTTTGGTTTAACGTATTTGAATCATGATTTGCTTTCTTATTACCTCTAATAAAGAAACCGTTAAAAGATTTTACACCGGAATGTTGATGAAAATAAGCACGTACTAGAATAAACTTTTGTGAATGAATATGACCATGTGGTGGAGCCCTCTAAAGCTTACATACAAAATGGATATTGCAAATTTAGGTGCACCTACAAGGCAAGAAGGAAGTTCATTCCCCAGGTATTTGCAACCTCATACTTAGACCTTTAGAACGTTTTAGTTATTATTGATGTGATAGTTGTATTGGTTCTGTTTTGATTTTTGTATATTTATTATATCTTGCTTTCACTAGTTAATAATAAAGATTATATTCTTAAATAACCATTAACTTTTTAGTTATTTAATATAAGTTAATAACATTCAGTGTTGTAAAAATCGGGATTAATCGGGGGTAAACGTTGTGATTTTCACCTAATCGGTAATAAAATCGGTAGTTAGTCAAAATCTGTCAAAATTGGTAGAAAATAGTCAAATTTGGTCAAAATTGGTTGAAACTGGTCAAAATTTTTGAATAAGTTGAAAACTTATACTTATTATTTTATTAATATTTATAATGAGTTAACAATACTTTGGTGTTGTAAAATCGGGATTAATCGGGGCAATTAATCAGTAATCGGTGGGTGGGTAAATGCTGTGATTTTCACCTAATCGGCAGTAAAATCGATTGGCGGTCAAAATTGGTTAAAAAAAGTCAAATTTGGTCAAAATGAGTCAGAATTAATCAAAATTTTTGAAGTATTTGAAAACTAATACTTATTGATATGTTATTAATATTAATAAAGATATTATTAAAATAAATATGCGAGTAATAATAGTTTAGCGTAACGGTCGGTCGGCGAAAGATTTTCCGTATCTTTCATATTTTTGGAAATGATTTCTAAATCAAAATCTTATTTAATACAGAGTGAGAAAACTATATATACGCATCAAAGCTTCGTAGTATTCAGATAGTTTACAGAGGCCAGTGGGAGGAGGAAGACGACGGCCATCAACGATTCAACAAATCAACTTCAATAGTTTTCATTTCAATGGCAGATCTTCATCCCTAGCGTTTTGTCAGGTTCTTTAATTCTCTCTTATCTTCGTCATTATAATTCGCAAATTGTGTAACAGCATCGAATGATGAGTTTAGATTTTGATTGGTTTTCATGTTCATCTTCCCGTTTCATCTACATTTGGGAACATCGCTTCGCAAGCCCATCGATGATAGATGAAGTCATCACCGATTGTAATCCAATGTACTCCAGGTTCTTTTCGCTACCTTCAATAGTTATTCGTGTATTTTTGATCTGTTTGTAGTAATGAATCTAAAGCAGAGGGTCAAGACAGCGAGATCCTTCTCTCTGTTTTTTGGTATTTTCTGTCTTGACGAAGAAAACATGATAATAGACTTTTGCTTTAACCATTTTGTCATTTGCGTACTGGTGATCTTCTAAAAGTAACACTTGCTGTAAGATTAGTTCATAGTCTTTAATGTACGTTCATTTTGGGGGTTGGTGGGATTGCTTAATAAAACTGTTTACCTGCTTGTTGAGTTATGAATTATGATACACTGATAACCTATTTTGAGGCTATTTGATATACGCCTCAAAGATTAATGGTATTCCAATTCAGATAGTTTCGAGATGATGGTGGAAGACGATGACCATGAAGATTTCAACAATTAATTATGATGGTTTTGATATTAATGTTGTTGCAGCAGATCTTCATCCCTAGGGTTGTCAGGTTCTTCCTCTCTTATCTTCATGATTTGGATTCGAAAATTGCGTATCAGAACGATGAGTTTTGATTTTGATTGGTTTTCATGTTCTTCAAGATTCATCTTCCTGTTTCATCTGCATCAGGGAACAACGTTTTGTAAGCCCATCCATTATTACAATTGAATGATGTTTTTGGTTAATAAAGTTCTTAAATGTGTTTGTTTTGTCTGTTTGTAGTGGAAGCAGACAAAGATTATCACAGAAAAAGCCTTGAATCTTAAGCAGATGGTCAAGACAGTAAGCAATTCTCTCTATTTGTTGGTATTTTCAGTCAAGCATTTTGGTAAACACCTTGTGTGCACTCTGTAAAACGTAAATACATAATTATAAGAGACTGGGGTGTTGGGGATTGATGATTTAAAGAACTTAATTCCTAAAGGATTTATTTGTAAGACCAGATAACAACTTTTGAATGTCATTATGAAAAAACATGATAACAGATATCTTTACAATGAAAATTGTACTTCGATGTCCAGTCATGTTGTCCAGTCGTGTGATCCATCATATATGCAAACTTGTGTTAGTTTTTGCTTTTATTCCACAAATAACTATGGCTTCTTTAGAACAAAATGATGATTCGTTTTGTTGTAAAAAGTCAATCACTCAGTTGTTACTATTTTCAACTGTTTCGTTTTGGAGAAGTAAAATTTTACAAGCAATCGACTTTCCAATTGCCAAGTTATCGCCGCAGTAAGTCACAGGTCGTCTTCCTGTCACCCAAAAGGTTTGCTATGTGATGTTAATTTTACCCGCGATTCAGAATCAGAGAAAGGTTAGAGGAACGACATTGTCTCTGCCGGTTAGTGTTCATTCGTGTATGATACTTACAAACCCTTATTTTGCCTCTCGAAGAAAGTCCTAATTCACATTCCAACCAGTGTTTTCGGTTTCAGTACTATGTAATTGTTGTTATTTGAATTGTTTCGGTCATTTTCAGGTAAATTTACACACCCTTTTCTTTTGTTCAACAAATTCATTTGTCATGATACTTAAGTGATTCTGTTTTGGTTTGTTTTTCAGATGGAGCTTTGTCTTAATACAGATTCGACTAAGAAATTGAAAAGAATTGCACAAACGGGCCGAGGAAGCAAGGAAACGCAGGGAGTCTTTTGATTTGTCAATAATGCTAGAAGTGAAGTTCCTTAGGAATCTCATTGATGAATTTCTAGAGGTGATGTTTGTTCTAACCACATAGTTTGTTACTATTATTATTATTATTATTATTGAATTATTATAAAGCTATAAGCATGTCAATGAAAACTGGATAAATTCTTTGGTATTTTCATTAGACAGGTGCTTGATACCAATGTATTTTACTATGACGATGGAGGGTCCAATATACGTATTTGAAAAAATTAATGAAGCTTCAATCTTGTATTGGCTTATGAAGTAATTAATCAATCTTTTGAGCCTGCTTCCAACCAGGAGGTGACAAATCTGTGAATGTTTTCTCATGTTCACAAAGTTAATGTATTTGTTGTTTAATTTTATTTTTGGCATCATGTGTTATAGTTTGTAATATATCTTGATGATTGATTGTCCCACAGATACTTTAACCCTCTTATCCTTGTTTTGGGGTACGAAGGTAGAAGACAAAAACAATTAAGTATAATGCAAATGGAGATCGTAGTGCAGCATTAACCTGTATGTGAGTAGTTCTTTGTTTAAAAGATCAAATGTTGGTCATAAAACTAGTTCTGATCACCCCCCCTCACTATTCTACTATTTCTTTTCTTGTTTTATTGCTTCTAATTCTACTATTTTATTGTTTATAGGGTTTGCTAAGGGACAAAGAGAACAGAGGAATTAAGATGTGATGTGTGCACTGGTGAAGTTGGTTACTTCAAACAACAATACCTTCAAGAGAAAACTTGGAAGTCAAAGATGCACAAGCAGTTTCATCATCTCTAAGTTCGTTGTTCATTACTGGTAATTCAGACCATTATAATAATTATATTCAAATTGAATTAAGTTTAATTTGATTTTCATGATGTATCCTTACATTGCCTTGAAGTGAATTACAGAAGTTCAAGCAGGGTCAGGCAATTTTCTGTCAAAGCATTGGTGAACACTTTGTGTGCACTCTGTAAACCGTAAATGCATACTTTTAAGAGACTTAAGGTTTGTTTGGGATTGATGATTTAAAGTACTTATTTCCATAATGATTTATTTCTAAAACTGGATACCAACTTTTGAGTGTCTTGACGAAGAAAACATGATAATAGACTTTTGCTTTAACCATTTTTATCATTTACTCGTGATCTTCTAAAAATAACACTTACTGTTATCAAGCCTCAGTTGCTTGCTAGTTTTCTTTGAGCAGGTGAATCTTGGTCTTCACACCATCTTAATAGTAAGGTTGGTTGTTAGTCTTTAAACGTTCTTTTGTACGTTCATTTTGGGGGTGTGTCGGATGGCTTAATAAAAGTGTTTATCTGCTTGTTGAGTTATGAAACAATGATAAGCTATTTTGAGGCTATTTGATATACGCCTCAAAGATAAATCGTATTCAGATAGTTTCAAGATGGAGGAGGAAGACGACAACCATGAAGAATTCAACAAATAATTTTGATGGTTTTGATTTCAATGTTGTTGCAGCAAATTTTCATCCCTAGTGTTTTCAGGTTCTTCCTCTCTTATGTTCATGATTTGGATTCGAAAATTGCGTAACAGAACGGTGAGTTTTGATTTTGATTGGTTTTCATCTTCCTGTTTCATCTACATTTGGAAACATCGTTTTGTAAGTCCATCCATTATTGCAATTGAATAATTTTTTTGGTTAATAAAGTTCTTAAATGTGTTTGTTTGATCTGTTTGTAGTGGAAGCAGACAAAGATTATCACAGAAAAAGCCATGAATCTTAAGCAGATGGTAAAGACATGGATCTGTTGTTTATTTTTATTTTGGCATGATGTTTTGTATTATGTAATCTATCATTGTCCCCCCCCCCCCCCCCCCCCCCCAATAACTCAAACATGGGATGTTTTATATCTTTTTTCTTAATTAGCTTATTGGCATTTGTACACTTTGGGAAGAGGGTTCAATAGTAACGCAGACTGCCTTGGGTAGAAGCATGCCTAGGTTAACAGGTACAGTTTTGATTTTAAAAGTATTCTGCAACTTAAGTTTTACAGATTAGAGGTAGTTGCACGACGATTCCTCCAAAAAGTAATATTATTGGTTTTTGTGTACAGATGTAGGTGATATTCTTATTCTTGGGCACAGCCATCATGGAGTTCTTAACAATCATCAGAAGGAAAACTTGGTCAACAGTGTGTATCATCTTGACTATACTGATGATACAGGGAATACTTGATAAGTTGATTATCTTTAGATTCTTAAAATTGGTTACTGAAGAAATCTTTAAATTATCAGGCAGCCTCTTTTAGAAAAAATTTTTATACCTTTTCATGAAGACAATTTAAAAAATCTTGTGGATGAAAATCAATATTAAGAGTTTATGATGAGTAACTTGTATACCAATATGTTATGTTATGAATGTATGAAAATCTAGTCTTTTGATGTTCTTTAATCTTCATCAATGATATACTATTAAAGAAGTATCTGTATTTTTTGCCCTTATGTAGCCAAATTATTGAAGTTTTTAGGGTTCTTATTCTGTTTGCTCTCTTTTTCCTTGCCATTATTATTGCGTGTATATGTGTAATTTGTTTGATTATGAATCCTAACACTATTGCTTTGATTTGCAGATGATATAACTGAAGCACAAGTATAGAAAATCCTTATCTGAGCAGGATAAGAGTTTTGAGAGTTGCATCAGGGTCATTCGGTCAGATCACTCTGCCCTTACCACAGACAAGCATTTTGGTTGGCAAAATGGATTGGTATGAAGTTGAACAAATATACTTTTATCTTGAACAAAAGTTGTTTTACAAATTCCCTCCATGTATACTGGGCAAAGCCACTTTTACAAAGCTCCTGCATGTGCAGGGTCCAGGAGGGTGTTGGACCAACTTGGGTGCAGCCTTACTCTGCATTTCTGCGAGATACCGTTTCCACAACTTGAACCGGTGACCTCCATATCAAACGACAGCAACTTTACCAGTGCTCCAAGGTTGACCTTTAAATTCCCTACATGTATAAAAAGTCAAATTCAAGCTTCCCAAATATCATTTTGCTCTTATTTAATCTGATAAAATTTTGGCACTTTACAGTTTCAAGGATAACCGCGCCTTCCTGCAAATCTTTGGCCAGATAGGACCAAAACATGAAAGAAAATGTCATCCAGTAGCTGCTGCTTATTCTTGCTGATTCTACCTTTTGCACTTCAAGTTTATATACTATGTATAATTATTCATGGGATATACTTGCTAATTATTCTTGCTGATGCTACCTTCTGTATCCTCAATTTATTGATTTTGTATAACTGTTCATGAGACCTACTTTTTTTTGGTAGGTGAGCTGGAGAAAGACTTGAAGGTTGCAAATGAAATTTGCTGCACGGTAAGCATGTGATGGTGTTTGTGTTTATCTGCCTATGCCTGATTTTGCTGAATTATAACCGTAAAGGTAGCTAGAATTTGTATACCTGTTTAAATGGAAAACAATGATAAAGGAAAGCCATTTTTTTGCCAAAAGTTCACTACACTTTACACATGTATATTTTGTACATAATGGACAAAGACACCTCACTTCTTCAAAAATTGCGGTATCAAGGGACTTTACTGTTAAACACAAATTCCAAAAGGAAACAGACTCTTATGGTATTCCTCATTCTCTAGGACCCTTACAACATTACTTTTTTTCTATTGTTTAGGTATCAATTAGGATGCACACATTGGGATACATAAGATAAGCACATGTAGTGTGAGGAAGCTAGGGTTTGATTCATCCCGTTGAGTATAAGATAGGTTTTGTTTTCTACGGGAAGGTCTATATTGGGTGGAAATAGTTTGAAGATGGTGTGAAACTTCATCTTTATTGCTTTTTCACCCCTCGCGACTTATAAAGCCACTGCAGGACATAACACACATCTCATAGAAACTATAAAATAAAGTGGCAGGACATTCTTCAAAGTTTAGCAGCTCTTCATCGTGGAAGCAGACAGATTATTACAGTAAAAGCCATGAATCTTAAGCAGATGGTCAAGACAGTGAGGCCCCTCTCTCTAATTTTTGGTATTTTTTGTCAAGCACTCACTTTGTTACTATATTCAACTGATTTGTTTGGAGAAGTAAAATTTTGTGCATGTATATCATTAGTATTTCAGAGGATAGCTTTTACTAGACTTTTACTTTAACCATTTTATCATTCACTCGTGATCTTCTAAAAATAACACTTACTGTAATCAAGCCTCAGTTGCTAGTTAATTTTCTCTGAGCAGGTGAATCTTGATCTTCCATCCATCTTAATAGTAAGGTTAGTTCATAGTCTGTAAATGTTATTTAGTACGTTCGTTTAGGGGGTGTGTGAGATTGCTTATTAAAACTATTTATCTAGCGTGTTCTTAACTATGCATTTGATTTATTGTGCAGATCATTATGCATTCGGCCCAAAATCAGCTGAATTAGCTCGAACCCTTGATTCAAATTTCAAACCATCAGCTATCGAGTGGGCTATCGGTGAACCCAATGATGTTCAAGCATGGCTACAATTTGAATCACCTAATTTTGTTAAACCTAGCTCACATCACATGTTGCTGGTGGCTTTTGGCTCGTAAGTTTTTTATTTTATGAAAAAAATATTGTCAAAAAAACTAATAACCTCTACACTTCATTATTAACATAATAGTCCTTTGCATGATAAAATCCATAGAATTTTTAAAAGTTAATGAAAAGGGTCATCTTCTTATGTGAGAAGTCCCTAAACTTTATTATAGGGGCTTTTTTTAAATATTTAAAAGTCTATGGATTTAAGCATACAAAAATAACGTCGAAGGACTTATGTGTGTATTTAATGAAACCATGTAGGGATGTTTTGACAATTGATATGACAAATCTACTTAATTGGTCACCGAAAATGTATATAATTTTGATTATACGAATGTGCCCTTAATTTCCCTTTAGAAGAAATGTTACATCATATTCGACTACCAATAAGCAACAATTCATTGTAAAGAAAAAACTTGTTTAATTTTGTCATTTTAGTATTTTACAATGTTCCATCATGTTTTGGGCCAGATTTTGTATAAACGAAACTTGATATTTAATTGTTGGGCCTATAAAGTAGTTTTGAAAAGTAATTGACTTTGAAAAGAGGTTAAATACAGGGGTGGATCCAAATGGAACATTCAGGTGGTAAGGTGCCTTGTCTCTATCCAAAAGATCGAGGGTTCAAACCATGCAAGATGGTTAATAGGAGTAGATTAGGAGATGTTCTAAAAAATATATAGTGGTGGGCTCTACATACTTAATCCCTAAAACTTATAATAATCTAAGCAATATGTAAATTTTATGTGTTACATGTGACATGGGTTTCGCAAGAAATTCTGTGATGCACATATGCCAAAACATGAAACAGTTGTGATAACACAGTCTCTAGTTGCTCATAAATTGCTTGAAGGAGATGCTCTAGTTTTTCAACTGGTTGACCATTGGAAATTTGAGGTAAAAGTATGACATTCTATTATCATTAATGTTCATAAATATGCTTCTATTTTGTTCACATTGGTCACTCATCTCTAATTCTCTACTAAGTTTTACGAACTCCCATGTATAAAAAACTCAAATTCAAACTTCCCAAATATCATTTTGTGTATGTTTTGTCCAATAAATTTTGACACCTCAGCACGGGTATTTTGCCTTTTTACAGCTGCAAGGGTAACCTCGTCTTTCTGCAATCTTTGGCTGGCCAAACAGGAAAGAAAATATCAATTTTTGGCTGGATTTGGACAAATTTTCATCGGATTTTTTATGTCTGTTTTTGATATGGGTGACATGTATAGATTAAATATACACTGACCTCTTTTCTTGCTGAAAGTTTTATGTATGTTATTTGCAGGTATAAGCTGTCAGGGTAAACAAAAACAAACAAATTGCACTATCAAGTTTACTTCCTTGTGGCATGAATATCTGTAAGCTGCTTTACATACTTCCTACGGCCCTTCATTAGTTTTTATATAACGGGTCAGATCAAAGTCGTGTTGATTTGGAATATCTATAAGCTGCTTTGCATATTTCTTCCTATGTTGCGGCTGTTCGAGAGCTGCCGATAAGCTGCAGTGGGCAGCAATATTTCAGCAGCATTTATGGACTGCCCTCAACCTTGTGATCTGAGTTGCGAACTTGCGATCATGAAGAACAACCAGATCATCTCGATCTTGGCTGATAACAACTAAAACAGGTATAACCAGAAACCAAAACGTACTCGGAACCCAAAAATTATTAGATCATAAGCTCGATCTTAATCTTTCATTAGCGTGAAAGGTTCTACCATTTACATATAATTTCTCATCCCCATACCTATAATTTACCAAAAAAAAACCACTGTTTTTTCCAATTATGAAGATGGAGGGAGTATTTTGATGAAATTGAGTGAATATTTTGATGGTTTTGTTTAAATATGGGGATGGGAATAGGGATGGGATGAGAATTAACCCATAAGCTTAGGTATATATATGACTAGTTTAGTATCCCGTGTATACACGGGTTGAATAAATAAAATATTAAATAGATAGTAACAAAAACTTACAAATTATTAAACTATTTTTGAGATTACAAATGATTGAAATTACTAATGAGTAAGAATTTCAAGTTGTAAAACGATATAATATAATATTATTTTCTAAGCTTTTATTTTTATTTTTTTTATTTTTATTTTCCAAATAAGTTATTTTTTTAAACATTTTGTGTTAAAACAAATCGTTTTATAAAAGTATTATCTTTAAAATTTCCTTATAATAAATTTGAATTATTTTCATTTTATAAAAAATTTATATTAATTATTTTATATTTAATTTTTTTTAATGTTTTTAAAAAATATCTTATTTAAAAAATTCCTTAAAATTACATTTATAGAAAAATCTCTTTCGTAATTTATTTATAAAATATTTTTGGTTTGAAAAAAAATCAAATAATATTATTTGTAATTAAGGTAATTAGTTACTATGAGAGATAGGCGGGAAATTAAGATTTAAGAAGCCTATAATTGTGACACGTGTCACTTAGAAATTTTTTTTTATTAGTATGTATAGACTAGGTTAGTGCCGCGTGTATTACACGGGTTGAATAAATAAAATATTAAATAAATAGTAATAAAAATTATTAATTACAAAATGATATTTTGAAATATGATATGATTGAAATTACGTATGAGAAAATTCTATAAGTAAAAAAACAATGATATTATTTTCTTTGAACTTTTGTTTTAAAATTTTTTAAATCTAAAATAATTTAAAAAATTCGTTCTCAATCAAAATATTTTAAAAAACGTCAATTTCTAAAAATTTCTTATAGTAACTTTGAAATTTAATTTTTATTGTTCAAGTATTAAATTTTTATTTTTTTATAATTATTTCATATTGAGTTAATTGCCATTTTCGTCTCTGAGATTTGATGTTTTTTGCCGTTTCATCCAAACACTTTATTTTTCCCTTCTGTGTCCCTGACATTTTAAAATTTTGCCATTTTCATCCACTTCTGTTAACTCCGTTTGTTTTACCCGTTAAGCGGACATCAGCTTTGAATATTAAAAGCAATCTAATAATGTTTAAATGCTCGGGGAAATTGAACAATGTTTATTTAAGTTTTTTTTTCGTGGTGAGGTGCAAAAATACCTAAATGCCCCTCACATAATGTGAACGTGATGGCTACTTAACAAGTAAATTAACGGGGTTAACGGAAATGGATGAAAATAGCAAGTTTTTTAAATGTTAGGGGCACAGAGGAGAAAATTTTTATTTTTGGATGAAAATGGCAAAATGTACAAAACCTCAGGGACGAAAATGACAATTTACACTTTTATATTTATATATAATCATACTTTTTTATATATAACATAATATATCTTATTTAATTACTTTTATCATAATAATATATATAATAATATGATATATGTAAATATATATTATATATATTTAATATGTAAATAAAAAATTATTTAAACAAAAAAGCTCGTTTAGGCTCGCGATCTAAAGCTCGGGCTTGAGATTGTTTAGTAAACGAGCCATAATGTGAGCTCGGGCTCAAGCTCGTGAATGCTTGGCTTGATTCGAGCTTTTTCCGAGCTGATCCTGAGTAGCTTGCGAGCTTGCTTAGTTCGTTTACACCCTTACTCACAGTTTCAATTCGTGCAGTGGGTGAAAAACTTCATGAAAGTCAATTCCAAATTTTTAAACATAAACTCTTGCAACAAAGGGCTTTATATTTAACAATCTTTCCTGGGGCATGTTTCTTTATCTTGTAAATTTTGAATCCTAGTCCATATTCTCTAATCCCTTATCAAAAGCGTCAGCCAGAAAGAGTGGCGTTGTGATCGGAAATGGGTTTAAAATTTAACTTGTTGTATGTCAAATATTAGTTTAAAACTTAATTGTGCATAAGAATAATATTTAGTTTAGAAATTTGAAAATTAACGTTTAGATATTAAGGGGCAATGGGGGCACAATTGCAAAATTTTACGGCGGGCATGCGAGATTTTCACATGTATATAACATTTTTTAAGAGTGGGAGAAAACCCCCCCCCCCCCTCCTCTTCACACACACTAACACTATGAACTTCTCCCGTTTTTCCATATTTTATCCTGCCATCTAATACGAAATCATTAATTTTTTTGTGGTTTGAGTGGACCTTCTAGTAGTAGTCAATTCGTGTTTGGGTATCTCACAAATTGTCTCGGTGGTGCTTGGACTAGTCGAGATGTCATGTTGGACCATTGCAGGTAGTGAAATGGGTTGGGCAGGTGTTGAGTGAACCAACCATTGCAGGTAGAATTATGATATATATATATATATATATAGTTCATGTTTTAGGAATCAATCAAAATTTCAGTTCCTATCATTTGGTTCCATTGCCGGGAAATCAACATGGTACAAACCCGAGGTAACGATAGTCAAGGTGTTTCATTCGATTAAATCGCCCCCTACTTTGCTACCATTGCCGCCAAACTCACTGCATATAGTCACAAGGGTGTGAGGATGTTGCAAGGATCAAGATCGTGTTGCTTAGAAAACTAACATGCAACCAAGTATCACCATCCGCACCAACACCTACGCCTTTCATCGAACCGGTGGCGTCACCATCGGCTCCGACACCCCCGTCACAACATCACAACCCCCGGTCGCCATATCCAACACCCACAACAACCCTTATCCCGAAACACTCTCGATCACAATCACCATCTGTCAACCAAAATTCCCACAATTGCAAAATGGCCTACCAAATCCACGTGAGGCAAACACACAAGGATTGCTTTTCAAAGGGTTTAACGAATTAAAGCTAAACCACGAACCACGGATCCACGGTGCAGTAGGGCGACGTGAGTGGCGGCCACAATGGCTACGACCATCTCGTTATGTGGGGTTGCACCGCACGCCATCGAAATTATGAGTGGCAGCCACGTACCATGGACCATTGATACGTCTTCAACTTGAGAACAAGTTGTTTTTCCGGGAATTAATTCAAACAATTAAAAAGTGCTTTCATTTCACTTAGAAAGGGATAGAGAGGCTCTTGACCCCAAGCATAAAAAACCTTTTTTTAAGAAATATGCACTATAAAAATAGTAACAGACTACCGGTAACAATTAATGAGTTTAAAATGGGCATATTATTATGCAGAAGAACATCAGACTTACAAGCAAGGAGATACAACAAATTACACCTTAATATATAGCACATTACAATATGGACTCTAAGATATCAAAGAGGAAGCACATCACAAAACGATGGCTTTAACGAGTTCACGACACAAGAGCAATGCCATCAACGAGCAAGTCCTCTGCTAAAATCTTGTTTGCTGCTTCGGACGGATGAAATCCATCCCAAAACACATATTCTGAAGCGTTTTTGCACGTCCCCGGTGACTCCTTGTTGCATAAGTATGACGTCTCAACCAACCCTGTACCACAACAAGCCTTCCTTGCTTCAAAGAACCCTATAATAGCATCAAAAGTTTCATCAGTATATGCAGAATACCTCAACAAAACAGTGGGCTTTCAGCGACTCGCACATAATCATATATTATATATCTGTCATGTACCATAATCAGTAGGCTTTTGAATGAGGTCAAAAAGAGGATGGTAGATATCCAACACAACAAGATTAAGTCCTGAGAGTTTGGACTTGAGAGTCAGCGACGTAGCGTTGAGCAATTCATTGAAGTATTTGGCTGCCGAATTCATCTTGGTAACACACTCGTTGCTATCTTCACCGAATAGCGTAATGGATGCAGGTAAACAACCTATTGGTGGTAATGTTGTCACCCCAATCTTCCTTGCTCCTAGCCCATATAATTCCTGTGGCAAATTTGCAAGTGTAAATTGAATCTTTATACATTGAACACTTGATGTTAAAGCCATATTCACCTGTATGAAATGAGAATATGATTGTATAAGGATGTTTGAGAACTGGTGAGGTGTGTAGACTTTGTAGAGCAGTGGATTGACATAATAATTCTGCACAAAGTCACTGCTTCCCGAGCTAACCAGGTGTATCGAACCTGCGATTATTGATGTTGCATTCGACCGCCCTGCGGTTGCTACTAGCTTCTTTTGGTATTCCTTGTAGTACCCAAGTTGCTTGCTCAATGGAATTGTATTCTACATTCATTTCTCAATAGTTTTGCCATTGTTAGACCTTTGTATAAGTCTGTTGCATAATGATTAACGCGTCATTATGATTGTAGTATAGAAAGAGATGTTCGGGCGTACATATAGCTTGGCAGTGGTCTCGTAATATCCAGAACCACCCGACGCGAAGTTGGCTCCAAGCAGGAGGTTCTTGCCATTGGCATCTTTGCTTAGTATGGCTGGAGGGAATGAATTGAATCCAAGATTCTCAGCTGCATCAAAAATAATGGTTACAAATTTACAATAATGGTTATAACTGATGGTCATAGTAACCATATCACATGTAACACATGACATGCAAAAGAGGATATATACAATGGTTACCTGTGAAGTCAGAGGCTAGTTTTCCGTTACAAAAACGACCAGTGGCATGATGATTGACGAAGTCTCTACCGTAAGGAGGGAAGTTAGACTTGACGAGGGTTTCGAGATGGTTGTTATTTCCAACGTCAACGACAGAGTCTCCGAATACGAATAGTGCCGGAACTAACGGTTGACAATTTCCTTTTAGACTCGATAACGCTAAAATGACTGATATCAACACAAAAAGAAGATTTGATCGCAAATATGAGACTTCAACAATGGCCATTTCGCTTGTTTTTTTTCTTTTAAAGAGGAAACCGATGAGTGCAATTGTGTTTGTGTATAAGTCTATAAGATAGGAGAAATATATTTATAGAAAAATAAATATAATATTTTATTTGACATGGTGTTAGTTATTTGAATTGCTCTTTAGTATCTAATTATTATTATTTTATATTCAGTGAAAAACAATTTAGAGATTAAGGCTTTAAGGGCACCATATGTCAACAGATTATTGAGAATTAAAATTTTCATTTCATTCTAATTGGATGATCAATTTGAGTAGCTAAAGTCTGACTAGAATAATTAAAGGATGTTAGTTTTAGTTGAATACTTGAATAAATAAAATTGAAGTAGTTAGATATCCTAATTTACACTTCAAAATAATTCTTGCCTTTGCCAATATAGGAATTTCTATAACCTATACCACTTAATTTATTAATTTCCCGAAATTAATTTAATTAAAATAATTTATGGTAGTTTCAACCTCTAAATAATTTCTTCGACTCTAGCTTGTTGGAGAACTTTCTTCCAGAGAGGTAAATACAATTATACAAAGTCATCTTTTTAATAAAATAAGTTTAACACACCAATATAATTTATTAATTGTATTTAGCTTCTAGTTCTTAAAATAGATGCAATAACTAAAAAATCTCTAATAATTTTTTACTTTGACGGATAACTTAAGCTTATCACACAATCTATTGAGACAATGCTCCAACCAATTGATCTAACTTGCATAAAAACTATATACTCATAATTTCTCGTTACACTCACTCTCTCTTTCATCTTTCGACTTCTTTCATCTTTCGACTTATGTTATATTCCTTTTTTACACTAATAATAATTTTTTGATACAAGTAATATCTACTAATCTAAAACAATTATATATTAAATAAAAATAATATATAAAGATAAGATAAATATTAATTAATATTTTTCACAACAGTCTATAATAATAAAATATAATAAAAATAAAAATATATCAATTCAGACTGAAAAATATCTCATATTGCCCAATCCCAATGATGAATGATCTACCTTGCAATTTTCAATATCCTGTAGAGTGAAAACAAATAGAAAGGGTCAATTGTTGTGTGAAAGTGTAAATAGTTAAAGTAATTTCTAAAAGACAAATTCGGGTTTAGAGATATTTTTTACCCTTAATCAACCGTTCAAAATTACACCGACGTTGGGGGGTAGGTTTTCTTGTGTTGTCGTCACCCTAACATGGTTGGGAAGTTGCAATTTAGTCGCTTTTGTTTACCTGGGTGTCCCCCCTAATGTTGATTATGCCACATCTGACACCCCACAAGCTGCAACAATAGTACAACACACCCCTCAATACTACAAGAAAGATTTGATAAAAAAAGAAAGGTAAATACGAGGTGGAATCAAATTCACGTTTATCTCTTTAAATTATGTCTCGTATGCATTAAATTCCTTTTAGAAAGATACTTGGTTGGCTTACACCTTATGGTGTTAAAACTGCAAACAAATAACCAAATGAACCTAAAAGTAATTGAATTAAAAGACTTAAACCGATAAAACCAATTGAACCAAACAATTACGCATGTGTCGATAAAGCCATAGCCGATTAACCAAAATTATGATTTGGTAACGGTTTTGGAGTGTCAGCATCACTGATAACTAAACCAAACAGTTTTAAAGCCATCAACAATAGTTTAGTAGTCTCATTGATGTAGTGCAGTGCCCTTGTAATTCTTAAAACCAAAAATGATCTCGTCACTGTAGCACAACTCTATCATATAAGTGGTATTTGGTACCATTACTGCATTACAATTATAAAACTTTCATCATCAATAACCTGTTTCTTTGCAATTGTTCAATTCACAAGCCTATAGCACTAATAAAAACACTGATAACCGTCTCATTTTCCTATGTTTTCCCGTGTGACACATAAGTTTTTCTTATTTTCCTCAACTTCTTCTGTTTAACATGATGTCATCCTAGATTTTCCCCATTTCCCCAATTAGTTTTCAATTTGTAAGGTGTGTCCACCGGTGAATATTCACGGCGATGTAGCTCAACGGACCTGGTTTGTCCTTGAATTACGTCTACTTCTCCCCATCTCCACTCCATCCCCCTAAGATATGGTGATGTGATAGAATTTGCAAATACATAACTAGATGTTAATTACGTTAATCCCACCATAAACAGTATTACGACCATGATTTTTCAAAAAATCCACGTATTTTAAAAACTTCTAAACCCGTCACACATATTTAATTAAACAAACAGAACTAAGCTGATAAATAGTCCATAACCGATTATCAAGACTGAGCTAACTAAAATCAATCGGTTTTAATAATCTCATGATTATGATTACATATATAAAGTATGAGTGAGGTTTCTTAGAAACAACAAAAGTAAAAACAAAAAATTAAAACTATGCTCTAGCAAGACAGCAATATATTTTGTCGGTGATACACACGCGCTCACGCGACATTGCTGAATGCTGACGACCTTGTGGTCTAACCTTTCATGTGGGTTTCATTTGGCCTCACTGTTGCTGTCGGTGCCATTGCATTATACTTTTATGTTTGAAATTCTTGCATTATCTTATAGTTTTTTATTTTTTTAATTAAGAAAATAGAAAAATCTAATTTATCAAAAAATATCAAATGACTCAGGTGATAAGTCACTTCAGTGGTGGTGTAATATGGATTATTTTGTATAAAAGAACTTGTGAACTTTGCAGTTAAATACAACACATAATTTATTTATTAGTTAAAATGCGCATAAAGCATGTTGCATGGTAAACATTTCCAGCTTAATCATTTCTTTTGTTCAAGAATACTTTTAAAACTTATTTAACCAGTTATATTTATATTTAAGTATTTATATTTATAGTGTTTACAATTCGATTACAAGTTAATATAGAAGTTGATGGTTTTAGTCCGTTGAAACTAAACCGTTAAAAAGTTATAGTAAACCCATGTACATTCTTTAAGAAATGAGAAATGCAAAAAGAGCAATACGGTGTTTTAGGAATTTGTATTTAAAGGCAATAATGAAATCTAAAATTAGGGATTTTCATAAAATAATTATCAGGTTGAGTTTGGTAGATGGAGAGTTCGATTCCTTTGATTTAGTTTTTTTTTTTTACAATTTGAAAGGAATGTTGAAATGTCTTTGGTTCAAGGAAATTGAATTAATTAGTTTAACTTCTAGTTACAATAAATTTTTCAATCAAACAAAGGAATGTTGACATCTCTTTGGTTAAAGGTATTTGAATTAATTAATTTAAGTTCTAGTTACCGTAAACTTCTCAATTAAACAAATTAAGAGTCAAATTTAGATTTCAATTGTAATAAATTTTATGGACCAACACATCCTATCCCACTACTCTAACAAAAGAGTAACTCAATGTAGCACGTGTCATAATTTTATACTATCAAAAGTTTTGTTTTTTCGCCCAAACTACTTTTACTTTTTTATGTTAATTAGTAATTAGTAATTAAAAGAGTAATTTATTCACTCTTTTATGATCATCATTTCAAAAAAATAATTCAATGTTTTCTATTTTTTTCTCATTTACAAATGGAAAGATATCATAATATATTATATATTTTGAAACTGTTATACATAATAAGTTATTTTAAGTAATTCAAAATATGTACAAATTTATATTTATGTTTACTTAAGTGATCTAACCCTTGTAATACACGAGTCTTTTAAAACTAGTTAAGAAATATAATTCAAATTCCAACTCTATTGAATTCAATTTAATTATGCAAAACAAACACACACTTAGTTTATCAATCATTCTATTTTATCATGTGTTCAGACTGACAATAATAAACTATTCCTTTTAACTAGTTCTATTTGTATTAACTAACGAGTTAAAATGGCAACTACCATAATTGTAGGCATGACTAGCACAAATTGAAATACACAAGAATGAAACTGAATGCCTTGGTTCGAACAGTTATTGGTTCATTGTTTCACGCTTAAACAGTCTTGGTTTGAACAATTTCTCAAATTGTGATCGAATTAAGTATGAGAATAGCTATCTTTCTTGATGAATAACATCACAAACACAAAAATAAAATAAAAAATATCTTACATGGACCACTCTCAATAAATCCTAAAGCTGGTCATTTATCACTATCATCATAGTACCTCGTTTTCGCATAATGTGGCCAGGCCACCTAGCGACATCTAATTAACTGCCTAAAGCACCACTATTCACCCTTCTTTTAGGCTTAGTTTTCAAAGGTGTTCAAAACTTGACATAAACTATGTATTTTTTCACTTTAGTATTTTCTCATCACTTATGGTTGATTTAAGTGTTGTATGTAAATTCTATAATATGTAGGAATGTTGAGGTGGGAAATCCTTCATGGAAGCTTTGTGAAGGCTATGATGACACGGTTGACCACCTTTTCATCTTACGCCCCATCGTAAAATTTGTTTGGGCACAAGTTAGTCAGTGGCGCAAGATCTCTTTCATATTCGTTTTCACATTTAGAGATTTGATTGGCTTACACAAAAACAAGCCTGGCTATGAGATAAAATGGAAGCTAATTCATGCCGCAATTTTGATCTCCTGCTCGTGCAATTGGAAAGAGAGAAACGAAGTAATTCTTAATAAAACCGGCCCCTCCTCATCTGTTAATAGAAGATTTACATTAATTCCTAAGTCATCTATGGGTCAAAAACAAAATGAGAACAGGAGCAAGGAGTGGGTTCTCTCAAGTCCTTTGGTGGTTAATTAGTCATTTTGCCCTTGTCTTTTATTATTCCGTGTTTTTCCGTCTTATATTTTTATATGGTTTTTTAGTTCCTTGCTAGCTTATTTTCTTAATTAAATTTTACCATTAAAAAATTATAAACAATCACATATTGCTTCCAACATTTGAATACGTTTATTGCATCCCACACGTGATTATCTAGTTAAAATATTGTTTGCCTAAATCACATTCTGTTTATCTTACAACCTCTTTAACTCGAAAGGATGTTTGAGACTTCGTATTTCTAGTTTGCCCTTATAGGGTAAAATATCTTGTAAAATCTATATAAAAACTTCAAAAAATAGTACTTAAATTTATTATATATCTATTAAAATCATGCAATCTTTTTTATCCTTCTAAAAGTAATTATAGTTTACTTTACCTTTCTAATCTTATGTAACTATCAAATTTTCAAGTTAACTTGATAACGCATCTAAGTGATGATATTTCTAATCTCAACGTCCTCGAATCGACCAATAGTTACTAGTATTACTATTCACATTTTGTTTTAGAATAGGAAGGCTAGGGGATCACGGGGGTCGATCGTGGTACGGGGAGGCCATTTTGATTTGGCTATTACAGCTATATTGTCATTTTGAAAGAAAAAAATACAAGCATAAAAACAAAACTAAAAGATAATTAATATTGTTAATTAATTTGTATGCAAGGTCGATTTCTTAGTTTTTTTATTGCTATTTACTAAATTTTATATGAGAAATTTGGAATATAAAATGTCTAGCAAGCATGTGCACTTAATAATTGGGCATGACACTCCACGTGAACCACTTTCTTCTTATTCTTCTCTACTTGGTATTTTCAGTAATTTCTATATTCAGTTTATTCTCATTCCAATATGTATAATTGTGATAAACTTATCTCTTTTTGCTGATTTTATATCGACGTGCTATTGTTACTATTTTCATGAATTTAGTCAAAACTAGGTTTAAATTATATCAGTGATTTGTGAGCGCCTGCGGATAGAAATATCTATATATGAGGTACGCGAGGAGCATGCTAGATTGTAAGTAAATAGTTAATTTTGTGATAAATAAAATTTACTACATATTAATTTACAATATTAGAATGCGCCGTGAATTGTAACATGTGTTTTAATGCGTTATATTTGTTTTTTATTTTTCTTTTAATTTTTAATTTTATTTATTTTTATCCAATATTTTTATGTCTTTTACAATTTGACTTTATCCCCTGCATTTTTCATATTTTATAAAATTTTCATTTGACTTTTTGGTCTAAATTTTACGAGTTAATACACTGCAACATGCGTGTGTGGTTTAAGCTTATCTTTCTTTTTAGGCTCGTTGTAACACACAGATCTCAGCTTGACTTACTTATTGTTTTATATGCTTTACATTTCGTCCACATGGTTCAATGTTTTTACGTCTAATTTTCGTTTGGTTTATTTTTTTCGTTTTTTATTTTTTTTTAATTCAAGATTTTTCAGTGTTAGTGGTAAGTGGTCACTGACGGTGGTGTGTCATTGATAATATTTGACACGGTTTTACATCCTCTGCTGCAATACGAGAGAGTTAGTACTAGCTATATTAATTTCTTAAGATTTTGTAGCTTACATTTAATTAGCTCGTATCCAGTTTGTGACTAGTTTAAAAAAATGATTATTTTGGATGTGTAACACCTATTTTCTTTTTATTTTTATTTTCTTATAGAAAGGCATGTGTAGCACACATATCTACTTGACAAAAAAAAAATGAAATATCATCCAACCAGAATATACAACGATAGCTGTCAAAAATAATAATAATAATAATAATAAAATACAATAACATAAAAGGCACCATAACCGACAGCACCCACGAGCTACGATCCACTACCGTAGCATCCACGGTACACCACCGTCACTACACACCCATCGTCCGATCACAAGCACCACACTAACAACCCTATTCGCGCCCGTAGGGAATCAAATCAAACATCCACTTTAATATTTATTTATTTTCTTTCGCTAGATTGTTTCGTGTGTTGGTTTCAAATTAAAACCAAAAAATTAATGAAATCAATAAATTAAATCTTTGTTTATGAAGTATTAAGATTAATAATTTATATTTTTTAAATAAAAAAAAACAAGATTATACTCTCATGGGATCATATATAAGAAAATCAAATAAATAAGATACATTAAATGTGAGCATTTAGTTTATTGATTTTTATAATTTTTTTTATTTTCATTTGAAATTTATCTATCATTTTATAAAACATATGTAATTTTGATTGGATCCGCTTATCTGTTTTCCAACCAAGACAGCAACCTCTACCCGTTTCAAAAAATAACCTGTAATTAAAATAACCTTAGACACAATTCTTTTATTGCTAAGAATAAGATTTGAACCCGAATATCTACCTTTGTTCACACAAACACGGGAAACATCCGCTTCACACAGCTAATGCTAATCGTAGTGGGCCCACCAACGCTGTGAACTGTGAACCTCTTCATCTTTCCCATCTTCTGCATTAAATACCTTCCTCCATCGCCCAAATTCTCCCGTCGACACCGCATCAAATCCCGAGGTGAAAACGGACAACCTCTACACACACACAAACACACAGAGTGAACGTGAGAGGCGATATTGACGATGGCGAGAGTAGATCTGGACGGAAATGTGATAAAGCCGATGACCATATGCATGATCGGCGCCGGAGGATTCATAGGCTCGCATTTGTGCGAGAAGTTGATGGCCGAGACGCCGCACACCGTGCTGGCGGTTGATGTGTATAATGATAAGATCAAGCACTTGCTCGAACCGGACTCCCTCCCTTGGGCCGGACGCATTCAGTTCCATCGCCTTAATATCAAGAACGATTCGCGCCTCGAAGGACTCATCAAGTGCTCCGATCTGGTAATTCGTTCAGTATTTTGTCTAGATTTGTTGTTTTATACTATGCGGTTTGTAATTTTGTTGTTCAGAGCGACTTTATACTAGTTAATCGCATGCTTGAGTGTGATATGTGAGAATTCGTTGTTGTTACTTCGTTCTGTTATTAGTTAATCACGTGCTTAAGTGTGTTATTGATATTATCTGAAGAATTCGTTGTTGTTACTTCATTCTGTTATTGGATTAAAATGTAAGATAGTTGATGATGGTTAGAGTTTAGTGAGTTGCCTGATCTTGTTTCTATTAATGCAGATCGGTTTGGAGTGTTGCTTTTTCTTCTGAATTGACTCATATTTGTTTTTTGTTTGTGTTTAGACTATAAATCTGGCGGCTATTTGCACTCCGGCGGATTACAATACGCGTCCTCTTGACACGATTTACAGCAATTTCATCGATGCACTTCCTGTGGTATGTATTGGTGTATCGTATATTGTTTACATTGCTGTGACTTTAGAGTTTGACCGTCTGTGTAGTATTAAAGGCAATCCTACTGTAGTTGATGCAAAATTACGTGCTGATTTATTTCACTTTCAATTATAGGTTAAGTACTGTTCAGAGAACAACAAGAGGCTCATTCACTTTTCCACGTGTGAGGTGTATGGGAAAACAATCGGTAGTTTTCTTCCTAAAGATAGCCCCTTACGTCAGGTTAGCTTTAGATCTTTAGTTGGTTGTCCATTTGATACACTGTATTGTGCTATTGTCACATATTGGTTGATGATATCATATATGTTGTTTATATTATTGTTCTTCAGCTTCTGTGTTTTCTATCGACTTAATATCTTACTGTTGATCTCCATTGTGTATTGTGAAAAAGTGAAATTCATTATTAATCTATTTTTGTTAATCATGGTGGCCTTTGTTTCAAACCTGCTTATAATCACTAATTTTAACTTACCAAAGGACGAATAAGAGTATTCTGTTGGGTGGCATATGTTTGGGATTCCAATTTAATCAAGTTTGCAACACACTCTACACTTATTGTATGATATCTTGGTGACAGTCATCCTATATCACTATATATGTGATGGGGTGTTTAAAATGAGATCTATAGTTCTCGATTACAGAAATCGCATTTTGTTGTATTTGTCATATCAATACATACATGAATACTTTAATCTACAGGATCCTGCTTACTACATTCTCAAAGAAGATACTTCTCCGTGCATATTTGGCTCAGTTGAGAAGCAGAGATGGTCATATGCTTGTGCTAAACAGTTGATAGAGAGGCTAATTTACGGTTAGCATACTTAAGCTGCACTCTGTTAACTTTATGACTGCAACTGTGGGATGCTGATTCATTTTTGTTTTCTTCACAACAGCTGAGGGTGCAGAGAATGGTCTTGAGTTTACCATTGTAAGACCTTTTAATTGGATTGGCCCTAGGATGGATTTCATTCCTGGGATTGATGGTCCCAGTGAAGGTGTTCCAAGGGTTCTGGCATGCTTTAGCAATGTTAGTATATATTTTCCCTTAATTTCAATTACTTTTATTTTACTTTAATTTCCTGGAATATTATTTATTGACTAATGATGTTTGATTCTCTTTACATGCAGAACCTCCTAAGGCGGGAGCCTCTGAAGCTTGTGGATGGTGGAGAATCACAAAGAACCTTTATCTACATCAAGGATGCTATCGAAGCTGTTCTTCTGATGATTGTATGTTTAATTTTTTATTCTCTTTAACATATGGTAATAATGGTGTATCGCAAGTGTTGGTAATCATCGTATCTGACCTACTTCTCAGGAAAATCCAGCCAGAGCTAGTGGTCAGATCTTCAATGTAGGCAACCCTAATAATGAAGTTACAGTCAGACAACTTGCTGAGATGATGACTCAGGTCTTTTAATCTTTTACCCTGAAAATGTTCATATTATCTTAAACTAGCACATATTTGAGGGGCAGAATTCGAAAGATATTAATGAATTCAAACTTTTGTTAATTTTGTTCCATTGATTATATTTATCCTCTTGCTTTGACCAGGTGTATTCAAAAGTGAGTGGAGAAGATGCTATAGAGACTCCCACCATTGATGTCAGCTCCAAAGAATTTTATGGCGAAGGTTATGATGACAGTGATAAGAGAATTCCAGACATGACCATCATAAACAAACAATTAGGTACACTCTTTTTCCAATCTCTGCATACACTAGAATTTATATATAGTGTGCCTAAGGAATCTCATTGATGTTTAAACCAGAAAGATTAATAGACAATTTTGATTGGGCAATTTAACACTTGGTTATATACAAATTAACAAAATGCTTCTTTATTGAATTTTTTTTAAAGGGGAGGCCAGTTTAGAAATGTTGAAATCATCTTGACTATAAAGTTTTATTAGGTAGGTAGCCAGAAACTGCATCACTCACTCAATTGACGGTACATAGACTGCACTTGTTTATACAAACTGATAATTCCAGTATGAGATTTGAAATTATAAAAAGTTTATCATTATGTATCATAGTATGCTAAGCTTAAAACGCGAAAGGTTGAAAACCAACAAAACAGAAAAACATGCCCACACATAGTTGAACTAGGAACCCTTTGTGCATTGGCTGATAATTCCAGCATAGAGATTTGAAATTAAAAAAGTTTATCTTTATGTATCATAGTATGCTAAACTTAAAACACGAAAGGTTGAAAACCAACTAAACAGAAAAACATACCCACACATAGTTGAACTAGGAACCCTTTGTGCATTTGACCCGGTGGTGGTGGTGGTGGAGATAGTGGCATTGACGAGTAAGTGATGGCGACGGACAACGGTTGTGGGACTCGGTGGTGCTCACCCATTTGGAACTGTTTTAAGTTAGCAAGTTTAATAAGAGTGAACCGTTTTGACCTGTTGTATAATTCGAGTAGAGCCAAACTGTCCTGTTTGAGTTGACCCAAATGGACCCATATGCATATTTTTTACCCATCTGGAATGTGGGCATACTGCAATAATTGTACTTGGTACACATGTTTTAAAAGTTATTTGGCATGAATGACAGGATGGAATCCAAAGACATCACTTTGGGACTTGCTGGAATCCACACTTACATACCAACACAGGACATATGCTGAAGCCATCAAGCAAGCAATTGCAAAACCATCTGCAAATTGAGAATGTAAGGATTCTGGTTCTTCTGTAATAGGAAGTCTAAAAGTGTCATCTGATGGTGTGAGCTTCAGCTGCAGCTGTAGCTGTTGTTTTTGTTCTTTTCAAAGACGTTAATGAATATCTGTTTGGAACGATCGATCCCTCATATATAGACGACATTATATTTGTTTTTTCATGTCAAAAGTAGTTGCTAATACTTCTAACGTCTAGTAGAAACTCTGCCTGTGTATGACCCGAGTATGTTATAATTCGGTTTATTACCCACTTTTCACAGTTCATCCATCTCTTTTCCTGCAAAGGATTGAGTCCGAGTGTGTTGTATTAATTTGTTTTAGAGATTTTGTCTAGACATTGTGCTATAATTTATTATTTGTTTATCTTGTTGGCTTGCTATCTCTTGATCCGAATGTCTCGTCTATAAGTTTTTTATTTTTATTTTTCTTATATTGTTAAATTTAAGATGTATGGTTACTATTATTGAAAGGTTCCCTAAGTGAATGATTGAATGTATACTCAAGTGGCAGCTTCTAGCAAAAGCCATTAGGTAGCGTTTGGTACGCAGGAATGATGGACGGAATGGAATGAACCAATACGGGTGAATGAATAAAAACATGTTTGGTTGGTAAAGGTAATGGAATGAACCATTATATAGTTGATTTCATTCCCTCAAATTCATTCCAACCATCCCCACTTTTTTTTTTTTCATTCCATCTCTTTTTTCATCATTAGTCAACAACGCCACCCACTCACCCACCGCAATCGACCACCACCGCCGCCAACGCCAACCACCGGCCACCACCGCCACTAACCGCCGCCGGCCACCATCATTGCCGCCAGAAACCACCACCGGCTACCATCATTGCCGGAAAATACCGTTGTCGGAAACCACCACCATCGGCCGGCCACCACCATCACCACCGGCCACCACCATCACCTGCCACCACCGCCGCCTGAAACCACCATCGACCATCACCACCGCCGGCCACCACCGCCGCCGAAAACCACCACCTGCCACTACCATTGCCGGAAACTACCACTGGTCACCACCATCACTAGCCACCACGGCCGCCGGAAACCACCGTCGGCCACCGGAAACCACCACCGGCCACCACCGCCGCCTGAAACCACCATCGGCCACCACCATCGCCGGCCACCGCCACCTGCCACCACCGCCTCCGCCTCGGGCCACCACCGCCGCCGAAACCACCATCCCTGGAAACCACCACGGCCACCACCATCGCTGGCCACCACCGCCGCCAGAAACCACCATCTCCGGAAACCACCGCGCCCGCCACCGTAGGCCGCCACCACCACCCGCCATCACCACCATAACTACTTTTATATTTCATTCTTTCGTTTTCTTATATTTAACAAACAACACAAAGTAATGATTCATTCATTAGGGTAACCAAATAAAACAATGAATGTAATGATTCATTTCATTTCCTCATCTATTCCATTCACTCATTCATTCCATTCATTCGTTCATTCCATTACCTTATACCAAACAGACCCTTAGGGGTTTGGGTAGAATATTTGCCATGTTAGAATTAAAAAAAAATTAACACATTGGGAGCCTTAACCTGAAATCTCCAAGCTACAAGTGTAAACTTGGCATAGGCTTGAGCACAAAACGAACTATTCGCTTTTCTTTTACTAAAGTGTAACTTTGGTATAGACAAAATCTAAGCTAAATTAATCTGGTGAAAGAATGGAGAGATGGAAAATGTATTGAACTATGAAATTATGGTACGCTAAATACAACATACTAATTAACCGCCTAACTAACTAATTATAACTAATCAAACACATTAACTAACTCTATATTCATAACAAGGAAGTTCTTCGCCTCCAATTTTCCATAGATGGAGCTACTCGGCACAACATACACCATCCTAATGGAAGGATCAACAATAGATATATTTCATGTTCGTACATGATCTTTGTGTGTGAGGTGATAGACTGATAGAAAACAGTACACCTTTTTTTTAAAAAAAATTGATATTGATTCAAATAGTTGTGTGAATGAACAAGTTCCGTTATAGTTAAAATATTTTGAAGGTGTCTTAAGAGTGTCCATAACTCGGCCGTTTTCAAGACGCTCACCTCTTCTAAGCAAGTACAAGAATTCCAAACATCGAATTCATTTCGTATTAATTAAAACTCATTTTAAATAAAATCAACAGAGGCTAACATAGTACCACCTTAAACGATGGTATGTCGATCATATTATATACCATGTGTGATACAACATAAAAAACAAAGAGTACATGTAAGCTCGTGATAAATCTACTCTAGATCCACCTTAAGCTCATGGTGTATGTACTCAACTCCTATCATGACAACATTTTAAGCCTATATCTCAAAGTTTCCTTTTTACAGGTTCTGAGGGCAACAACAATGCAAATGTACTAACATTCACATTTCACCAAGTTTACACTTTTACCATTATATTAGACATGTTACGCTATATATGTATGTTAACAAATGCAACAATAATTTCAACATACCAGTACTATAAATCAAGTACTTATGTGCACCTAACTCATTACAAGAAAATTAAATACTCTCATCATGTTAGAAACATCAAGAGAGACGGTTCGTTAGTGAGAGGCCATAATTTACCTCAAGGGACTTTTCTTCATTCATGGTTAACTCTTGCTCAAAACCCCAAAAGTAATCCCATGTCTTGATACAACTCTCAACATGTTAGAAAATAACTAGTAGTTCAAGTAGAAACACGTTATTGAGACTGTCAAATGACAAAAGGCTAACACCCTAAACAACGGTTTTGGGCCCCAAATCGACCCACATCAGTTTCATCACTCAGGTTGTAGCCTTCATAAGACTGGTTCCTAATCAAATTGGTTTTTCCCAAGAACCATTTTTTGACCATGTTAAATTGAATTCGACCTGGTTAGAACATATTAGTCTGTGAGTCCAAACCGATTTGTGCACTCGGGCTTGATGAAGTATCGTGTCGGGATTCATGATCAAAGCAATTGGATTAATTTTAAAGATAGCATAAGGAAGTAAGAGTATTTTCACTTGATAAATTAAAACACACACTAACTAAACCATTATGGTTTGCACTAATTACAAAAAAATTATCATTATTTGTTCTCACAATTTATGATATATATCATAAAATATAATATACTTTTTTTAAAAATGGCATTATAAAAAATATACCTTCAAAACAGTTGATATGAAATAACTAAATTAAATAACTTCAAGATAACTTCTAAGATATTTACTAAACATACAAGTACATAAATTAATAGTTTTAGTAAATCCTGGTTTATAAATAAAATATTAAATAAAATAAATTTTTTTAATTATAAAACATTATTCTAAAATATGATATGATTGAAATTAAGTATTAATAAGGACTATAAATATAAAATAATGATATCAATATTTTAAACTTTTTGTATTTTAAAATATAAATTAAATATTTTGTTTTGAAACAAACCATTTAAAACGTGTTATTTTTAAAAATTTCATTACTATAACTTTCAATTTTAATTATTTTGGTTTATAAAAATTTTACTTTTTAAGAAAACCAATTTTTAAGTACTTCGAATTTTTTATAAAAAATGCTTGATGTTTTAGAAAAAATACTTTTTGTAAAAATTTGTTTCTTTAGTAAAACATTAATAAAAGATTTAATTATCAACTTATTATAAAACTATTTTAACATAAAAAAATTAAATAATATTATTAGTAATTAATGTAATTATTTAATAGAATAGATAAACGAAATTTTTTTTGATTAGAATCAATGTGGGTTGTAACATGTCATTTCTATTTAACATTTTATTAGATTAGGGAAATGTATAAAGTTAACATTTTATTTTAAAACACAAATCATTTTTTATTAGTTCACATATTACAATATTACCTTTTAAACTACATAATAATTTTGAAAATGAAATAAGCAAACGTGTTACAAGACATGTTATTTTTAATCTTAATTGTAAAAGAAAGAAAATGTCAAATTGTCAATTGCTTTTCAAAAAAAACATATAGAAAACTGTTTTTGGCACCCACCATCGGCTTGATTCCATTATTATTCTATTGTGGGTCATGTTCCTCGTTCATGAGGAAACATTTCTAAAAATTCAAACCAACAAGCTTATAGTTTTACTTTTAGGTGTTTTTCTAGAACCGTAAATATAACTCATATTTTACTTTTAGAGGTTTTCTAGAACCATAGAAATAACGAATGCTTTGAAGTTTTGATAGAAATTGATTTGGTTTATAAACAAGTCAAACTCGAGTCATGATTTGGTCACGTAATTAAATTATCTTTAACTTTTACCATTTTAACCAAAGTCATATCTTTTTTAAGTTAACTTACCATCACTATTTGATATAATTCACATCAATAATTTTTTTTTAATTCTCAACGTCTAACTGCACCAACCCAAGCTAAAATCAAGTCAATTCGATATGGTTCGTTTAAAACTAAGCTAAGATCAATTTCAAACTTCCAGCTCATTTAAAATTCAAGCTAAGCAGGCTAGTATTCTAACCCGGCTTGAGCATGTTCTAGCTTGACTCGTAAATTGCCCTCATAGTACTATTTTCGCTATCTTTGGTGTTTTAATTTTTTATTTTTATTGAACAGTAAATGTGTAACTTTGTTTCGAAATATATGCGTTATCTTAATCGAGCCCACCTCTCTGTTTCTAGCTGGGACAGCACTTCCAACCCTTTTAGTAGAAAATCAAACTCTAAAAATTTTGCTCAGATTTAAACATATAACCTATTTATTTACATGTCATAAGCTACGAGTATATCATTTTAATCCGTTTCATTGATGGGTGTTTTACTATTTAACCAAATCTGTAAAAAGCTAATAATGACGATAAAGAGAAGAGGACATCACACAGCTGGAATGCTGTATGACCAGATGCAATAATAATGACGCTCAAAATCTCATTCAACAAAACTTCAACTTCATATTATTATTATTATTATTATTTTCCACTAAAAAAAACCAAAACAAAAAAAGTCACCTTCTCAATCTCATTCTCACTCGCCGACGGCTATTCCAAAAACTCCCCTTAGTCCACCACTTTCTCTCTCTAGATCGCACCTTCAATTGCACTCCGATCACCACCTCCGGCTGAAATTGACCGCCGGAAGACGGCTGCCGGAGCCGTTGATGTTGAATTAGGGTTTAGAAACGACCGCAGAGGATCTGGAGTTTGAAACGCCTCTTTTGTGTGAACTGATCGGAGGAGAGAGGAGATGGCGTTGTCAGGTATGAGAGGACTGTCGGTCTTCATCTCCGATGTGCGTAATTGCCGGAACAAGAGCAGGAGCGACTTCGTGTTGATAAGGAGCTTGGGAATATCCGTACTCGATTCAAAAATGAGAAGGTTAGTTGGGGTTTGGCTTGTTGGATGTTGTGTACTTTCTCTATGTTGTGAATAAGTGCAATTTTTGTTGTGTGCGTTTTGAGTTATTAGGTCAAATTTTTGAGTGAGTTGAAGTTTCAGGTTAGGTTTAGTTGGGGTTTGTAAGTTGTGCGGATTTTGTGGAGTTGTGAGGGTTGCTACGCTGGTGAGCTGAATTACCATGTGATATGAGTTGTGGCGTAAAATTAAGCCAAGGTGCTTAATTTATTATTCCATTAGGAAATATTGAACCTACATAGCTGTCAAAATTGTAGACAAGACTAGGAGAGGGATTAGTGCTGCAATGTAGTCATGGTTGAACGAAATACAGAAACAGGATTAACAAGAATGTTCAAGAAAAGGCGGGCCGGGTGGAGGTGGGAATGGGGTACGCCACTATGCCATTAGCTTGTCTCCACAAGAGTTCCCTAGAGGGTGTGCGTATGCCATTTGAATCCTTTGAAGCTGGGACTGTTACTGGAAAAGTGATAGATGATAGAAGGTTTATCATGCTCCCATCACATGGAAAAGACATCGGTTACTTTAGTATATTTTTATGTTAATTGCAATTTGCAAAGTTCTCTTTTTTTCAAGCTTTTACGCTTTTTGCTCTTAAGTCTTATTTACAAAATCTTTATGTATCGATTATGGTTCTTCACAGTAGTAATATATATATTAGCTTGAAAACCAATATATAATCTCAAACCATATCACGGAAAGTTAAATTCAATAGTCTACAATTGAGAGATCAATTATAATTAAATGTCAATGCGAATATCTCCCTGAAGTCAATTTTAGCAATTATTAAGAGGCGGATAGGCTAGAAAATTCATGATGGATGAACCTGCCGTCTGTGCAATTGGGTATTTCATGCTCTTAAGTTGATGTAGTTTCACTTAAAAGCGGCAAACACATAAGTTAAATGGTTGCTGGACTTTAAGATGTATATGTGAATGATGTAGCCATATGAGAATACCATGAGTTAGAAAGGAGGATGTTAAAAGTTGACTATTGCATGAATTAAGTTGATATTGGAGATACAATCGTAGCCAAAAGTAACACAAGTTGCATTAGCGTAGAGGAACTTTACAAATTAAATTACAATTAAGAGCTTGACAATGTAGATGAATGAAATATACTAACTCAAAGCCATCTAAGCTAGGCTCAAACCTAGAATAAATAATTATAAATATGTGGCAAGCTTGGTTTCAAATACGCACATAAGGAGCATGTAATGCGATGATGTGATCGCATGGCACATCGTTGCAGTTGATACGATGTGATTCCATGATGCGCATGTGATGTGCTATGATGTGTGATGCAGCATGTGGTTAGATGTGATGTGTCATGCATTTGACCAGTATTTGAACAAATTAAAATTCGACCATCAATTGCAATGGGTTTGAGTTTTTCACATCTTATTGAACAATTTTGACCATCAGTTGAACAGATCTGACCATTGATTGAGCAATGGGTCTGAGTATTTGAACAAATTAGACAATGAGATGATGAAGATGTCTTTATTCTAGTCTTTAAAAGTAACAATTTAAAATATTATGTACAAATAATATTGAAGTAGTTTTTATTAATTAGGTGTGCTTGTGGGGCTGACTTACCTTAGTCTTGGTTTATGCTTGGTGTATATGCCTTCCTATTGTGCTATGTTCCTGACTTCCTGTTGTGTTATCTTCTGCTACTGATGGATAATCTACCTATTTGACAAACCAAAGCATTATACGTTATTAAACATCCATCCTACAATTTCTTTACAAATATGCAGCGATATTTATCCTTTATGTTCTATCCTTGAGTGAATATAGAACTGTCTGTACACCGTGTTGAATATAACACTTTTCATGTGCCAAACACTCCATCCATAGATCACACATGACATATGCATTTCTTTAATAGAAACCCTTGGTATGATTTATATAGCTAAACATGGAAAATATAACCCTATACTATACGTAAAATCATCTGATGGATGTTTTCAATTAAAACTCCAATTAGGGTTTAAGCTTGGAACTGTAATAATAGATTTGTTCAAAAGGACGTTGTAGTTAGGACTTGGCCTGACTTGTCCTTGGCTCCTTGGCCAATCTTCTTATTTACTTGTTCTACACTTGTTCTCACAGGGTTTGACACCATATGAAAAGAAGAAATATGTTTGGAAGATGCTATACATATATATGTTAGGATATGATGTTGACTTTGGTCACATGGAAGCTGTTCCTTGATATCTGCTCCAAAATATCCTGAAAAGCAGGTTGGGTATATAGTGACATCATGCCTGCTCAACGAGAATCATGATTTCTTAAGATTAGCAATAAATGCAGTACGCAATGATATTATTGGCCGCAATGAAACTTTTCAGTGCCTAGCGTTGACACTGGTACGAAGCTATTGAAACCTAATATTTATTTTTATGAATGTATGATTTAAATGCTGAAAATATATTATTCGTTGTTAGCTTATTAGCTTAAAGAAGATCATTTCTTACAGGTTGGAAATATTGGTGGTAGAGAATTTGCTGAATCACTAGCACCTGATGTTCAGAAGCTGCTTGTAAGATTAAAACTACGTGTGAAAATTTTTATGTGTATTAATTAAGATTCCATACTTACTCTGTTTACCTCAGATTTCAAGCAGTTGCAGGCCACTAGTGAGAAAGAAGGCTGCATTATGTCTACTACGGCTCTTCAGGAAAAATTCTGATATTTTGAATGTTGATGGCTGGTATTGCTTGTTTCTAGGATTACTGTTTCTCAGAGGTGGCAAATTTGACTAGTTTTTTTATGAGGGTTTTGATGCATCTCAGAATGGTTAAAAATCACCTAAAGTCTATTTGGATAGCATACAACCTTCTATATCGTTTTATTTAAGAAATTTGATTATTATTAATTCACTGTAATGCTATAGTTTTTGTAATGATAATTAAGAAAATATCATTTATAAAAAAAAAAGTGATTATGCATAAACTCAACACGACCCGCCCAGTTTTAAGACATTAAAATGACTTGTTTCGGTCTGACCATCGCCTGCACCCTCTATCTTGCTGTCGCTACTGTTTCCCAACGTATTTTTAGCTTTCCTCTGATTGTATATTGTGGTTTAAACTTTTAGGTCAGATCGAATGGCGCAACTTTTAGATGAACGTGATCTTGGGTTTTAACATCTTCAATGAGTCTTTTGTTGCTTTAGTAGCCAACAACCATGAAGCATATTGGAGTTGTCTTCCAAAATGTGTTAAGTTTTGGAAAGGCTTGCTAGAAATCAAGATGTTCCTCAAGAATACACATATTATGGTATTCCTTCTCCATGGCTTCAGGTTTGTGCCTCCCTTACCACAAATGATATATGTAACATTTTGTTATTATTATCTTTAATGCAAATTTGGTTTCTGCAGGTGAAAACAATGAGGGCACTTCAATATTTCCCAACTGTTGAAGATCCAAGCATTAGAAGAGCGTTATTTGAGGTATATTGTAGTAGGATTATCTATCTCTAGGTCAGGTTGACAGGTTTGGTTAAAATAATATTTATAAACTAACTGAGCTTATTTCTAATGTTTAGGTTCTACAACGAATACTCATGGGAACAGATGTGGTGAAAAATGTTAAAAAAAAATGCTTCTCATGCTGTTTTATTTGAAGCCCTTGCTCTTGTAAGTTCATGTTTCCTGTTTCCATGTTTCATCCCCTAAAACCATCATTTAATGTGTAATATTTTCATCGAGTTAAGCTTGATATTTCCTTCAATAAAATGTTGACAGGTTATGCATCTTGATTCTGAGAAGGAGATGATGTCTCAATGTGTGGCACTGCTTGGAAAGTTTATAGCTGTTCGTGAGCCAAATATCCGGTATTTGGGTCTGGTAAGCCATGAAGCAGTGTAGATTATTTTTATGTTTTTGTTTGGTATCTGATGGCAATAGTTGGTGAACATGGATTATGCAGGAGAATATGACTAGAATGTTGATGGTTACAGATGTTCATGAGATAATTAAAAGACATCAAGCACAAATTATCACCTCATTGAAAGATCCCGACATCAGGTGAGTTTGATTGCTTTTAATTACGAATCATTTTTTTTAATGTTATACGTTTATCATTTGTTAATAATCTTTTAGTAATGCAGTATCCGGAGACGTTCCTTAGATTTGCTTTATGGCATGTGCGATGTCTCGAATGCCAAAGACATTGTCGAAGAATTACTGCAGGTATACAACTGCAAGATATAATCCTTCTCAGGCTCTATTTATGTTGTCATCGTAGATTTTAATTATTTATGTTGTCATCGTAGATTTTATGTAGAGGTGGCAAAAGAGGTTGGTTGGGTTGGATAACCACTCAAAACGATTCTGGTCGTAACATGTCACTTTAGAACGGGGTGGGTTATCCAGAGGTGGCAAAACGGCCTGCTGTTTCAAACAAATGCATCTAAATAATCTACATTCTACTATCTTTTTCCTGAAACTATTTATAAAAGTTAAAAGAAAACTAATAATAAGTTCTTTTGTTGAATATGAAAAATTGAAATATTAAATTTTCTTGAGCAAATTACAAGTTTCATCTCTGTGGTTGGTAGAAATTATGGATTTATCCTAAAACTTCATTTATTAGACTGAATATTCTTATTTTATAGTATTTGGTAACACTTTTAGTCCCTCGTCCAATTAAAATGACGAGAATGCACTCATCTTCTTCAACATCTTTATATTCTTAAAGTTTTTCTTAACCCAGATTCATAAAATCAATTTCACCAACATACTTTTAATAATATGTTGGCCAAAATCAGACCCAAAAATCTTTTTCTTCATCTTAATAAAACAACTATAATCAGCCATAAGTATTTTCTAAAATTTAAATATTCCATTCATTTTGATCATACATTATTGAACTTTGATCTACTGGATAATGACACTGAGTCACTGACATGCCTGTTCATAGTATCTTGCCACAGCAGATTTTGCTATGCGTGAAGAGTTGGCTCTGAAAGCTGCTATTCTTGCTGAGAAATTTGCCCCTGATTTATCATGGTTTGCAATTACATCTTATTAATCGCATTTAAAGCAATAACGCTAGAATTTGATAGAACTATTTTTGGAAGTATTATTTTATAAAGAGCTATAATCTGTTTTTCACTTCATGTTTTTTCAGGTATGTGGATGTATACTTCAGTTGATAGACAAAGCAGGAGATTTTGTCAGTGATGACATTTGGTTCCGTGTTGTGCAGTTTGTGACAAACAACGAGGACCTTCAGGTACCTTCATATCTTTGATTTGATATACAGACTTATTCTTATATCTTCTATTTAGTTGTGGGACTTGCTCTTATCATATAATTGTATATTCCATCAGCCATATGCAGCACTGAAAGCCAGGGAGTATCTTGATAAGCCCGCCATACATGAGACAATGGTGAAAGTATGTAAACTCTCATTTAATGTACATCTATTATACTAAGGTTAGGGGTGGCAGTTTCTACTTGTGTTAATTCGGATAATGTTTTATATTTAGCATGTCAAACGGGCATAAAATTTCCCAGAGTGTACGTTTAATGCATGATACATTGCAAATCATTTTATCAAAAACATGTAATTCATATTAATTCTACAAGTTGTTAACCCTATTTGACACTAATTTCTTTTTGACAAAATTTAGAAATTTGGATGGTAAGTATTTCAAGTCAGCTGAAACCATACAGGAAAGTATCCATTTAGCTAATATTAATATTCTGATGTTTTAAATACGGGGTTTCTTGTCTGGACAGGTTAGTGCTTATCTGCTTGGAGAATACAGCCATCTCTTGGCCAGACGACCTGGTTGCAGCCCAAAGGAAATTTTTAACATCATACATGAAAAACTTCCTACCGTTTCGTAAGTATGCTTACTCTTTTATTACTTTATCATTATATCATTATATTATTAGATAAACATTTACAACCTGCTTGTATGTTCAGGACACCTACAATCCCTATTCTTCTTACAACATATGCAAAGATTCTGATGCACTCACAGCCACCAGATCCAGAATTACAGAATCAAATTTGGGCAGTATACAGCAAGTCGGTTGACAATTGTTTTAAACCCACTTCATGTCTTTTCAAGAATTCATAGTATTTTTCTAACACATATTCTCATCTATTTAGGTATGAAAGTTGCATTGATGCTGAAATACAACAAAGGGCAGTTGAATATTTTGCATTGAGTAGGAAGGTGAAGCTTTAATGGATATATTAGCTGAAATGCCTAAATTCCCAGAGCGCCAGGTGATTGTTTAATAAATTTAGAACTTTAATATTGTCGCTTGTGGTGATTTTTTTATAACATTAATGTTCTTCTTGCAGTCCTCATTGATTAAGAAAGCTGAAGATACTGAAGCTGATACAGCAGAGCTAAGTGCTATCAAGTTAAGGGCACAGCAGCAGACATCTAATGCTCTAGTGTTGACAGATCAGCGCCCTGCTAATGGAACTCACAAGTGAGTCAGCTTGGCATGGTTATGGTCCCCAGTACGAGCAACGTGGTGAGAATATATTACATATAATAGTTCATCTTGTGTTTGGCGTTGGTGTATAATTTTGTATATTTACAGGATCAAAATGGTGTGGACCAACGATTAACACAGTCCAACGGGACTCTGAGTGTTGTTGATCCTCAGCCCCATGCTCAAGATCATGGTTCTTCTGGTGACATCCTTGGTGATCTTTTAAGCCCTCTGGCTATTGAAGGTCCTCCTGCTGTATCATCTCAATCAGAGCTTAATGGTGTTCTTCTCATGAAGGTACACTAGGCGCAAATGAGGCTTTAGCCCTTGCACCTATTGGAGACCAAGAATCTACTGTCAAGGTACTGGGACGGGTTGGTAACGCGTCAAAATGGGTCTGGGTTAATTCTGTCATTAGTAGCACGAGTAAATATGGGCCGGGCTGGGTGGATCCTAAACACTCTTTTTTTATTTTTTATTTTTTACAATTCTAGAATTAATTCATGCCTTAATTATGATTACAAAAACAATATCATTGCCATCATAATCTAAGTCTTAAATAAAATCATTAGGAGATTTGTATGCATTATAAATAGATTTCAGGCGACTTTTAGTTTGTTTCACCCACTTGACTATGTTTGACCCATGTGAGGCAAGGCACATTCATAAGTGGTCGAAATCGCCAGCCACCTCTACTTACTGGTCCTTGACATCATTAATGTGATTTTAAATTTTGTCTTATGTTTTTCACAGCCAATTGGAGATATTGCAGAAAGATTTCAAGCTTTATGCCTTAAAGATAGTGGGGTACTATATGAAGATCCTTATGTTCAGGTGATTCATGATGCCACTTGATATCATATTTTCTGTTACACTACAATGGATTAAGGTAAAAAATTATTAAACAATTTTGACAGATTGGCATCAAAGCAGAATGGCGAGGTCACCAGGGCCGTATGGTACTCTTCTTGGGAAACAAGAATACCGCTCCACTTGATTCTGTGAAAGCAGTAAATTAGCTCCTTCCCATTTGAAGTTGGAGCTCTCTTTAGTACCAGAAATTATACCTCCACGAGCACAGGTCATACATCAAATCGCTTTTTTTCCTAATATTAACTTTATTATTTTATTGACTTGATTTTTCTTTTTTTGGAATTATGAAGGTCCAATGTCCACTTGAAGTGGCAAATCTCCGCCCGAGTAGGGACGTTGCTGTTCTTGACTTCTCCTACAAGTTTGGAACTTATTTGGTATGGGTAATGGTTTTTTTTTTAATATGCAAGGTTGTGTTGTAAATATTTAATTATCTGCATTCTCAAATCACAGGTCAGTAATAGACTTCGGCTTCCTGCAGTCTTGAACAAATTTCTTCAGCCTATTCAAGTATCTGCTGAAGAATTTTCCCACAGTGGAGATCGCTACTGGACCTCCTTTGAAACTTCAAGAAGTGGTTTGTGCATTTTTCCAAATATCTTTATTTAATGTGTCAATGGTGCTTTAGATTCACTTAATGTTGTTTAGTCTATATGCTTTGTTTTTCATCATTATAAAAATATATATAATTATTATCTATATAATGAAACAGGTTAGAGGTGTGAGACCATGTCGTTGGGAGAAATGGCAAATTTGTTCTGAATAGTTTGCGGTTGATGGTTTGTCCTGGACTGGTGAGTTACGAGTTATTTATAATATTGTAATTAACCATATATCCTTTAAACATTGGTAGCACATGCAAGCAATTATGCTTTTTCCTTATGTTTGGGGTTCTTTTCAGGATCCAAATCCGTGTAATTTAGTTGCAAGCACAACCTTTTATTCAGAAAATACGCGAGCCCTGTTATGCCTCGTAAGTTCCTATACATGTTTGAACTTGTATTAACGAAATTATAGTGTTATTGTTTATTCTTTTGTAACACCAGTTTTTTTGTACTTAATACTTGTTTTTTTGTGAAAAAAAGTTTGTTAACTTTTAAGTCAAATATTGGCTAAAATATGGGCATTTTTCTCTTTCAGATAAGAATTGAAACTGATCCAGCTGACAGAACACAGCTCCGCATGACAATTGCATCAGGGGAACCAACACTAACGTTTGAGTAAGTTTTAGTTTGAGTTCCGTACCAATAAAATAACGAACAGCAAATGTAGTGGGTTGATAGGATCAATACAGTTAGGGTCAAAATGAGTGATTATATGTGCATGTTGACGCGTATGTATGATCACAGAACTATATTATAAGAATAATAATCGTTCCCTTTTACACAGGCTAAAGGAATTCATCAAGGAACACTTAGTAAGCATTCCTACCGCTAGCCAGCCTCCTGCGACCATGTCTCAACAACCGCAGCCAACTAATCCACCGATTGCATCATCAGACCCGGGGGCTTTGCTCGCTGGTCTGCTTTAAAAAATCCTAGAACAATATATTATTAAAACACAAGCTCATTGCCAAGAAAGAAACTGTAAAATTGTTATAAAAGCTCCACCACAAAACAGGCAGGCAATGATACAAGCATGGGCTCGCGGGGACTAAATGTAAGCTTACAAAATGCGCGGCGCAGTGTTAGCGTTGGTTTGTCGAGGGTAACATTTGGATTTTTTTTTCAGATTGTGTTATCAGGTCAGGTTTTCTCCTCATTTTGGTGAGGGTTTATTTGTTCATACAACTTTTTATTTTTTTGTTTTTCAGTCAAGTTTTGAGCATTTGGCTTGATACAATAATATATAGGGAGTGGTTGCCTCAAATTGGTTTATGTAATATGGATAGTATGTGAATGATGAAATGATTGTAACATTATTAACTGCATGTGGTCGTCAATGCATAAAATATTGATGAATGATGTTCTTTAACTTGCTTTTTGTGGATTTTTAAGAGTTGTTTTTGATTGTTTTAACATCTAAGTTGAGCTTTCGTTATAACGATTTTGAGTGCAAATGTACCAAAGGATGAAATCATTGGGGGTTTTTCATCCAGATATGAGCAATGGTCAACTTTTGTTGAGTTGCGTTTGGTTCTCTACTTTCACACAGAGAAAGACAAGGTTAGCAAATGTAACCAATATGCAAAGTGATATAGACCATCTTTAACGGGGCGTCTGTAAGGTGTCATGATTGATGTGGAACCGCCCTTTGGAGGGCCAGTGTTGGATCCTACAATGTCCATTGTCCATTGCGGACGTGACAAACCGGCCCCTCTTTCATTGGAGGCAGGCCTTGGTTTAGTTTTGGATTCTAAGGCTGGTTTTGGTGATAATCTAACATGATACTTTTTGATATTTTTATATATTATATATTATCTTATACTAATAATAAAAATAAATTTAGACCACTGTTACCATATAAGTTATCTAATAATTGGTTTTCCCGTTTCTCTCTTCTCTAATATGAATGCTATAACAACTATTCATTAATTAATAATAATCCATAATTAAAATTTTAAATATGTTAACTTTAAATTTTCAAATATGTAATACATGGGTTTATTCAATGCCGTATAATACATAACTTTTTATATTATTATCATGTAACAGTAAATTTTTATAGCCCGTGTATTACACGGGATTGTAACCTAGTGTGTGTGTGTGTATGTATATAT